>LR990660.1:17990831-19213331 GCA_905147715.2 Xestia xanthographa | reverse complement strand
CCTGACGATCACGACGCTTTCGAACAGATCGACATAGATCTACCCGTACCAACAACTAGTCAATGCTATTTCCTTAATAAAACCAGCGATGTAATCTGTGTTTATATTAAAACGCGACTAACAAGGTGTAACAGGTGCAGCGTTAGAAAATAGCCGGAGGCAGGAGGGTTGCGTGCGGTAGACCAGTTATGCCAAGGAGACTCACTTGGTCGTTTTTGCAAATGATATACGTTTTCCATCAAGCGCCGACACACGTTCTCATGACGGTGATAACAGTATTTCCTACGCAATCGAAGAAAATGAGGGCCATGTGAACGAAGTACTCGGAAGCGATGCGGAAACACATAAACTATGCGTCTAGTGCGAATTTTGCTCATAAAACGTGATCATACAGAATTTATTGCAAAAATGAACTCATACATACGGCCAGGAACGAAAACATGTTTGAATAATGTATGGACGAGTGTATAAGTTATGTTCGCGTGGGCGATCCCTATGCATAAAGATGTTATTATTTTGTCTTTTCCAGTAAGTATAGGCTCGGTATGGATGGCAGGGCCCTATTCAAGTTCGTTAGCGTAATCTCCTCACTTTCTAATAGAGTCGTTGGTGGTATGCGATAAAATACAATCCTAACTTCCTAACTAATATTATAAAGTAAGTTTGTTTGTATGTTACCTTTCCACGCCTAAACACCTAAACCGATCATCCCGAAATTTTGCATAATAATACGTTGTTAGGTGTTCAGAAACGGACATACAGTACCTTTTTTACCCGAAAAAGTACACTTCCCGAGGAAAACATCAATAACGTTCTTAAGATAATAGATGGCGCCTCATGTCTATCGAATCATGACTAAATAATTTTATTAAAAAATCTTTCGTAGTGCGAATTGATTGCTGAATTCTAAATTAACACGAGTGAAGCCGCGGGCAAGAGCGAGTTACAATATAAAATGAAGTTAAATTACTGCCAATATGAAAGTGTCACTGATATAAACTAGGGTAGTTTGTGAATGTTTCTTTTAATGCAAATAGGCGATACAAATGTTAAACTAAACGAAGACGCTATCGAATACAGATGTGTTTCATACTTTATAGTTGCGTGAAAATGTCTTCTACATAATATTTACTTGGAAACAAATGTGACCCCATGTAGCGTTGATATTAGAATATCCATTTCTAACACACACACAAACATCCATGAATACTCTAATAAGTTTTTCTGATTCTACGATATACGTCGACTTAAACATTACACATCCAATACTCTAATAAATCCATCTTACGATTCTACGATATACGACTACGACATAAACATCTTGTATTCTGAAAGCACCAACGTTACACATTAATAAACAATAAAGCACATGTCTTTTTAAATACCTGTAAGTAACTACACGCGCTTCGAGGACAACGAGATCCCCGCTATTGATATCGGGTCAAACCTGACACGGCCAGCCGTATCTTTGTTCCAAAACCCCACCGGAAAAAACATCGACTAAAACTCAATAACAACTTACCTTACAGATACAAAAGAATGTGACTATCCTTGAGAATAACAGCTAAATCTAAACGACCTTCAGCTGAATCCTGCGACTAACTTTCTCTACACATATACGCGGATGTTTTGGATCAAGGGGAAATTTTGTCGTCCTTGACATTTACTCGGCTGAACGATATTTTTATATAAATTTTCTCGTGTTTTGTTGCAGTCTCGATCGTCACTTGATAACGGAGCACGCCCAGCCGGCCGCTGCATTTCACTGCGAACTTTGTAACCGAGCTTACAGCACTCGAGTATTGCTCCTGCGACACCGTGCCCTTGCGCATACAGACATCAGAAAGTACCCCTGCGAGAACTGTCCTAAGGTGTGAATTGAATACTTGTAGTTTCTCAATAGTTTAATATGGAAATAAGTAGCTTAGAAATGTATTGTTTTACATCCTGAAAAAACATGGGTTTATTAATTTTTTAACTTTTATTAGCATAATCTCATTTCTCAAATTTATCTTTTAACTTTAACTTCTAAAATTCCTTTTCAAAGTGAGGCCGGCTTGCACAACAAATCACTGAATACAATTAGCGCTAAATAAATGGAGTAACATTGTTCTATAACATCAATCGTTTGAATTTTGCATACACAGAATGATGTTTTAAATAAAAAATGTTTAGTACTAAATGTAATAAAAGATAAATATCGTGCAAGCAGGCCTTTGGGTCACTTTTAACTCCCTGGGTTTGAATTTTAAATTAAGGGGGTCATTTACCGGTGGTATCTGTTTCACCGTTTGCGAAACCCTGATGTTATTTCAGGTATTTACCGATCCTTCCAACCTCCAGCGCCACATTCGCGCTCAGCACGCGGGCGCCCGCAGCCACGCCTGCCCCGAGTGCGGGAAGACCTTCGCCACCTCCTCCGGCCTGAAGCAGCACACGCACATACACTCCAGCGTCAAGCCCTTCCAGTGCAAGGTTTGCTTTAAGGTGAGAATCTATGCTTTTGTTTATAAATCCATCAGTGTTGAGCTAAGAATTAGTTTTTGTATAATAATGTTCGGATTGTAATTATTCTGTGATTTCTCTGTTTACCAAGTTTTAGTTATTCTTTAATTAAATGTGTATCTAAACCTTTCTCAATAATCGCAGACAAAAATAAGTCACTGCCGTAAAACGATGGTTTTTAAAAGTTCGTTGTCTCTGTTTCCAGGCTTACACCCAGTTCTCTAATCTCTGCCGGCACAAGCGGATGCACGTCGCTTGCAGAGCGCTCGTTGAATGTGCAAAATGTGGGCAGTCCTTCACGTCTTACGCCTCTCTTACTAAGCACAAGAGATTCTGTGACACCGCTGCAGCAGCTTCCGTTAACCTGCGAGGACAAATGCCCCAGGGCCTATCGCAAATACCATCACTACAAAACGTCGGGATGAATAACCCAAACAACAGCAACCCGTTCCCAATGTACAGGGGACCTACTCTGCCCCTGCCATACAACACGTTTGCCCACTACCCGGCGCTATTCTCTGCCGCCGCTGCTGCTGCCTGCCCACCTGAGTTCCTCAGCCCATTGCTGTTCAACGTACAAGGAGCAAGACTTGCTATGGAACATGATATGGCCATGTCAAACGCCAACTTAGTTTCAAAGCAGCAAGAAGGCCGCCTATCAGTTAAAAGTATGGACAGCTCAAACTCTTTAGATGATAACAAGAAGTCTAAGGATTTGGATTTCGAAAACAAAAGAGACAGCTACAGTTCAGATAGGGCTACGCCCAACAAATCACATAGTCTTTATTCAAAGCAATCGCCTCCTTCTGGAGAAGAAGCCTCGTCTCAACGCCGACCATCACCAGTCATGCCACTGCCTACACCGATTGCTCCATTCAGTTTCGCAAGAGATGAAATGAAGAGGAAGTCACCGTACAACTTCTCTCTCAAGCTCAATAATAATGACATTCAGGTTAACAAGAGTCTGTCACCACTACCCAAAGACTTGTCCAAGAATGTTATCGAAGACGATAAAATGTCTGAGTATTCTGATGTTGAAGAAGATACAAAGAAAGACGAAGGTGACCAGCCTTTAGATCTATCGGTGTCAAGGAAACAGAACGATAAGGATTCTGAAGCAGAGAATGACGATCGTTCCTTCCGCAACTCAGTCAAATCTTATTCACCTCCTGAAAGCCCAGCCGAGAGGAGCAAGACTCCTGAAAATGACACAACAGACGTCGATGTTGAAGGCGTAGAACCTAAAAGGGAGGAATCACCACCGCAGCTAGTATCACCACCTCTCGCTTTCCCTATGCCCGTTCACCCGCAGCACAGCAACTTGATCGATGCCATGTACCGGCCTCGATTCCCATCGTTCCACACTTCTGAATCGCTTCTGAACTCGTCACACTCTCCTTATGTTCCGAGTCCTTTCAATTTTTTATCCCCACTTCTCGGTACTGATGGACCTGACAGGCAATCAAGCGCGTATGCCAAGTTTCAAGAGCTTAGTTCAGGATCAGGAAAGCTTCGTGACCGGTACGCTTGTAAGTTCTGCGGGAAGGTGTTCCCGCGAAGTGCGAACCTGACTCGTCACCTACGTACACACACTGGCGAGCAACCTTACAAGTGCAAGTACTGCGAGCGCTCGTTCTCGATCTCGTCAAACCTTCAGCGGCACGTGAGGAACATTCACAACAAGGAGCGGCCATTTCGGTGTCCCTTGTGCGAAAGATGTTTCGGGCAGCAGACGAATCTCGATCGTCACTTGAAGAAGCATGAGGCGGAAGGTGGAGATTCTCCAAGCTCTGCGGATACTGAGAGGGAAGATGCGTATTTCGATGATATTCGGTCGTTCATGGGTAAGGTGACGTGTTCCCCAGGCGCGCGTTCCCCGGCGGCCACGCCCCCGCACGGCGCGCACGGGGCGCACGGGGCGCACGGGACCCACAGCGCGCATGGGGCACACGCCGCGCACGGCCCGCGCCCCTCGCTCGCTATCTCCACATAGCCCCCAGCTTACCCGCTGCCGCCACCGCCACCACTATGGACGCAGCCTTTTAACTAAAAAATGTACTACACCGTACAGCAAATAGACTGGAAACGACATAATCTATGATGTAATAAATTATTTGACAAAGTTGTCAGCATATCCAGTGATCCTATATTATGTCGTGTCTAGTGTAAATGCTTTAAGGTTGAAAGTATCCCGTTTCAGCGAGCTGAACATTGTAGGATCGTTGTAAATAAGTAAGCCAGTAGAGAAAACGTAGTAGTGCGGGTGTATATTACGTATAGGGACTCTCTAACGTTCATATTGAGAGCAATATAGAATATGGATTCAATATGCAACTTACGTTCATGATATGTTTGAAATCTAAATTATTTTGTTTGTGCTTTAGCTTAAAGATAACATGCTGTAAGCACGCGTTGAAATACGTTTTAGGTTAAACTAAAATGTATTTCAATAAAATTATTCTGGATTTGTTTGACATTGACACGTAGCTAAAAAACACAGTTTTTTTCTTGTTTACTGTAAAAATGTTTTACTAGAGAAATACATTATTCTAAGCGACATGACAAATCACTTTAGTATTTTAATTATATTATGATAACATTAATTTAAGAATACGCGTAGATTTGTTAAGAAAAAATCGTTTTGATGATAACTTAAATATTTGTTCCTAGTTCATATCTTGAGATTTAAGGTTGACTTAAAACGTATTTTCTATTAAAATAAGGTGTACATAAACATGGTTTGTCTGTTATTGTGTAAAGTAGAGTACAAGTTCATTAATTGATGTTTAAAAAATATCAAATTTTAGTGCTTCGCTCGATTTGTGAGCTATTTATAAATTGATGGCGAATGGGTTTATTTTATTTTATTTTGAATTATATTTTTTAAACACAAATTAATTTGATGACAATGAATTATCGATAGGGTATTGATATTTTCACTATATTTTGTAAATTATAAAAAATGGTAAAAAAATGAGGTTGCTCGTTTAGTCAATGAAAACTACCAAAGTTTTTTTATATCCCAAAATTATTCGATATTTATTTGGTAAAAAAATATAATACGCAATATAATCCAGTAATTATTGGTATTGTGAATAAAATCGTTAGTTATTTGCGTCTTTAGAAAATCAATTAATAAAATAATATTTTGTTAAATTTGTTATTTACACGATTGTTGTACATAGAGTTTGCGATACACAAAATGCATATCATGTGTTTTATATTAAATCGAGGCTCAAAGATTTTAGCGATACTTAAAAGTTAAATGTATCTTTAAATATAAGAAATAACTTCGTAAGATTTTCTGCAAAGTAATTTCGATCACGTTGCTATTCTTTACTTATCATCTAGATATAGTTAGTACCACAGTTTTAAGCGATTCTTTGTCTTTGAGACTTTGATCACAAACAGTAATTAAAAAAAAAGTTTAAAAATTACGTCATTTTCCAATCACGACCTCCTTGCATGAAAACTTTACGTATTTCTAAGGGCCAGTACACATGTATCATAGGTTTTGAAGCTTGTATCTTTGGACCGTGTGATCTTTGCAATACTTGTAAAGTAATATATTTGTAATCATATCACTCGGAGGCACTAGTTCGATAAGGTTTTAACGTCACACAATAAAGTTGTATGTTAAGTACACTTGTACTTTAATTTCAAGTTCAATTAAAAATATTGTAAACGCATTGAAAAATAAAACAATACAATACAAATGTGTTGTGTTAATTTTATTTGGAACTTTCTAACCCACCATCTCAAGTGTGGCCTGAAGAAAAGACATTAAATATCAGTAAGTTTACTAGATATACATTTACACACCTACAAAGTACAAGAAAAACAATGGGGATGGCAACTGTGGCACTAATGGCGCTAGCATAGCTTGCTCAGCTTTAGCTTAGCTTGTCATTGGTTGAAAATCTGTCAGTGTCATTTTAAATTTCAAAATAGCTTGTCCTCATTGGACAGATTGGGACTAAGCTATGGACATGCCATCTACAATCAGCTTTGACCAGCCCATTGGACTAATAAAACTACTGTTGTCTTACTTATGAAGGTTTAAGTCGACTGGTAGTGGAGACTTTTCATGAAAGGCTGAAGAAGATAACTAAGAAAAAACTTTAGCGAGATAAAACCACTTGCCACTTGTTAACGCCACCGGAGGAGCTCGTGGCTAAATAATAACAGCCGCTCGGGTCGATCGTTAGGTTAAGCCGTGCTTGCCTAGGTTGGTCTGTGGATGGGTGACCACCCATTACATACCGAGTTTCCTCCGTGCCTCGGAAAGCACGTTAAGCCGTTGGTCCCGGCTGTCATTTGTAGATCTTTGACAGTCGTTAGGTAGTCAGAGGCCCAATAAGTCTGACAACCAGTCTTACCAAGGGGTATCGTATTACCCGGTACTAACTGGGTTGTGGAGGTCAGATAGGCAGTCGCTCCATGTAAAATACTGGTATTCAGCTGCATCCGGTTAGACTGGAAGCCGACCCCAACATAGTTGGGAAAAGGCTAGGCAGATGATGACTTGTTAACGCCACCCTGGATCTGAAAAACATTGACCTAGCCTGAATGAAGCTAACGAAGTAAGTAAAAGGCTAGTTGTAGACCTGACATAAATAAACTAGAGGGCCTAGATAAATTATATTTTTTTAAATCAGTGATATCGTTGATGGAAAAGGCGATAATGTATTGGATTTTTTACTGTTTGACCTATTCAGATAATAATCTTAGGTTAGGTTAGGTCTTAGTAATTTGATGATTTCCCATCTGAAAAAAAAAGGTCTACAATCGATGATTCGAGTCGACTTCCGATGATGTTTTTAAAGAAAAACTGGCTGCATTGTCGTTGAACATCGTATTAGCCTAAAAAGCTATAACTAGTTAGTAAAATATTTAGTTCAGATGAATTTACACTTAACAGAAACACACAAGAATAAAACACCAGTGACTCATTTTTATAGAGAAACTCCGGTCTTGCGAACTACATGCCGACGTAATAACGATGCTACGAATTACACAAATATGTAATAAAGTTTGCTCGTGATGGCTCGTGATGGCCCACTGGGTACTACACTTACCTAAACTGCATTCATAATTTAGTTTCCTATACTATAAAGAAATATGTGTATTTTGGATTATAGCTTGGTCGAGTAGTGGACAGCGATTTGTTGAGTTGACTGATTGATTAGATTCACTTTGCACTGCAACTTAAACAAATATGATCTTTTCTATAGTACCTACTACTACCAGTCATTCTAAAATCAACTTAATTTACACCAAACTAAAGTAGAAATTAGTTTAAATGAAAGTAACGTAGATGAGAAATAAAGATTTGTTCAGACTCTAATGTTAAAATTCCCACGTATACCTACTTAATTACTGCAAAATGGCGGCGACACGATTCTAAATATCATCACGTTACTCTTGATACATGAGATAGCTCAGTTGTGGAGGACATTTCACATTAGTCATCGTGGGGAATGCTTGCTGGGTTTCGTCAACGTCTACGGAAGTTGGGGTTACCCAATGTTGGCTTAGGTAAAGTCTAACTCATAGCATAACATCATGTCTATTGAGAAGTCCCGTCAGCTTTGAAGACTTAAGCAGAGGTGTACAGATATGTATAGTAACTTGATTCAATGACTTTTTCATGAAATCATTCAATCGAGTTACATGAACTTGGAGGGTTGTATTGATGATTATAGTTTCGTAACTACATACCTTCGTCTTACAGCCGTGAATAACATTTTAATCAACATACAACCTAGCGCTGGCTTGCAAATTGCAAAAAAACGTAAGAAAATTTGAATTTCGCGGGCTACCCTGGAGCATCCACCTTAACGTGTTTTCCGAGGCACGGAGGAAATTCGCTATGTTATGGGTGATCACCCCTCCACGGACCTACCTAGACAATCGCGGCTTAACCTTAAGATCGACCCGAGTGGCTGTTATTATATAACACGTTGATGAACTGATGATAGATGGTCTAAAATAAACGAATGAATAAATCATTGCTACAATAAAATGTTTCATTAGTTAGATAATTGCTGAATCATCGCGTTTTGTAGATAGATTGATGAGTACGAGGATGTAACAAAGATAGAATGCATTATATCCTGTGACCTAAAAGATCAAATAGGACTGGATATCGAAAATATTATTCTAGACTTTTCTAGAGATTACTAAACCTTATATTAGAAAGCAATGTCGTTCTTGGTTTCTTCCAAAAATAAATTTTGGTTTCGTGAAACAACCCTACAAAGTCTTTAGTTAGGAGAGTTTTCAAACCCTGTGGTGTTTTTAAAACCCTGAATGTGCGATCGCCTGTCACTTCATGCCAATGGTGGTTTCCGTTTTGTTATGATAGGTGGCGTTGTCTGTCACCGTTATTGGGACAATAAACGGATGACCCAAGGCATTAAGTCCGCTAGTACCGTTTTACTTTTGCATAAAGTTTTAATAAATAAATCTCATAAGTTTATAGATTGCTATCCTTATTTTTTAATTCACAGTTTTGAGCTCCAAAAGATGCAGACAATGCGACCTCTGCACTGCCAACGAAGTCGAGGTGATGAAGTTTTGGGCCAATAAAATATAGTGCTAGTGACATGCGACACAAAAAAGAAGAATTCACAGTTTTTATTTAACACATAAAACATTGCAAGAAACAAGAAAGTTTTTAGCTTGCCTGTATAACTTTCATAGTTTCATTACTACAACCAGTTTAATTTTAATTAATAATTATCTCTAGCTACGATGTTCTACATAGGTAGTTGCGCAATCAGAATACTTACACGAGTTTATTTAAATGTCAGTTAGACACCAATATGAAGCATGAACCACAGTTAAATATTGTTACATGCACAACCATCATATATAGGTTATTTTAAATGCCTCGATTAATTGCGAATCCACCAATGATTACTTGTGGCTAATGTTAGATCGTGAGTTTAAAAGGACACGCCGACGAAGAGCCAATCAGAGGACTCTTCCAATGTTTACTAACTCGCGATTGGCGAAGACTACATCAAAACATTTCATATTATATGTTCGATTGTAACCGCTGACCTACAAACTGTAAACTTAACACGCGCTTACAAAATAAACGTTTAAATCGATGGCTATCGAACACTTATGGAAATACTGTCGAGTTTCCCTTACAATATATGTAATGCAGGTTTAATACCTCAATTGTGCAAGTTTAAAAGTAAAATTCGAAAGTACAAACATCGTCCTTGAAACCGATCAGTCAATAAAAACTTGAAAATTCGCAATCGATCCTCAACTAAATGTCAAAAATCAGTTCACTGGCGCAAGGGTCAACAAAAAAGCTTGACCTTTTCGGAGATTATAATCACTCATTATTATATAAGTGATAACCTCGAGCGAGCGGCGTTATCAGTGAAAGCAAGGACGGAACAAGGACGCAGATAGCGCAATTACACTTATTATCGAGCGGCCGGTTTGAGCGCACGCGCAGCGCCTTGGTACCCTATAATAGAGGATTAAGTGGGCGATTGAGTTCGGTCCCTGACACGCCTCATTGTCTAGGATAAGAAGTTAAGAATGGACACACCTTGAGCGAGTTAAGTTCATCTCCTACATCTCGTAAAGATTCAAGTAATTGATACTGTAAAATAAATTAATCTTAATTTCTAAAGACAGTGTAATTGTAGCTTAAAAGTTGAAATCCTCTCAATCTTAATAAACAGTCAACATAAATAAAATAGTGATGTGACCACGCTACATTCGCTTCGCGTACATTCTCAATAAGGTCTTGCTTGCTAGGAATCTCGCGACACTATCGCGACATGTAGTCACTGCGCTGCCCACTCTATGTGTTAGGGTAGGGTTACATGAAACAGAGAAAATAATAAAATATTTTAGGATATTAAAAAGTACATTTTAGAAAACAGTATTAAAATTTAATAGTTGAAGGTTTACTATCTTCACGTTATGTGGTAGGTAAGTAGATTATGGCGAAAAATTAGCACATCAAACAAAATCCTATAAACTACATAGAGACTGTCGATTGAAAATTGAGAATGAATCGTCACAATTATAATATACCTAAACCAAAAACCTCGGCGGTACCGGAATTCGGGGTGAATGTTGTATTATAAATGTATTTCATATATTTAGTTATTAGACTTCTAAGAGTATGGAATGCCTAAAAATATTATTGATAAGTACCACTATAACATAACTACCAGATTCAAAATAATATTTATTTAACAACCCCACCAGCCTATAAACAACATTTTAAATTCCAAGAAATCAAAGCGGCAATAAAACATAGGTACCTAACAGCCTACGTTTATCTAAGTATACCGCCCACATTTGCTTTCCATGTAAACCAAGCTATTGCGGTGACACCGCGGCCATTGTCCGTCCTTCCCGCACAAGGCGCCACGGTGTCCCGTTTTACACAATCGTGGGTACACCCTACACGAGAAATGTGTCTTATTAGCTGGCCCTTGCAAATGTCATAGTGGTCGAGTGGCCCTAACTAAATGCAACATGTGATATATTGCACAAATTCTTGATGGTAATGCTGAAATACTTGGTCGTTATCAACTTTTTAGATCTCATTTTGAGGCGGGAATTTTGGTCTAGTGTGTCAATTAGAAATTGAGTTGTGCCACCTTTTTATAGATGAAGAAGAACAACAACAACAACAAACATCAACAACAACAACAACATCATCAACATCTGTTTTCCTATTTAGTTAGATAAGCTATACAAAATGGTGATTATATTATTTTAAAAATTGTTTAGTATTATTAGTACTTAATTATGGAGGAGCTCGTGGCTAAATAATAACTGCCGCTCGGGTCGATCTTCAGGTTAAGCCGCGCTTGCCTAGGTTGGTCCGTGGATGGGTGACCACCTATTACATACCGAGTAGCCTACGTGCCTCGAAAAGCACGTTAAGCTGTTGGTCCCGGCTGTCATTTATAGATCTTTGACAGTCGTTACGGGTAGGTAGTCAGTGGCATGAAAGTCTGACAGACAACCTTACCAAGGGGCATCGTATTACCCAGTACTAACTGGGTTATGGAGGTCAGATAGGCAGTCGCCCCATGTAAAATACTGGTATTCAGCTGAATCTGGTAAAACTGGAAGCCGACCCCAACATACCGGATGACTTTTTTATCACTTTCCAAAAACATGGGTATATTAGGTGAACGGAGTAGAAGCTTATGGCATACGTAGTTTGTTTTTTCTTTTTTTCACGGCTTAGACAAAAAAATGATCCATCATGAAACGCTACAAATTGCAAGTTGTAAACTTTTCATAATAAAACAAAGAAAGAGAAATTTTGAAAAGAAAAATATCGAATTTCAAATCTTACGCAATACGCGTATGATTTGAATTTCGATTTCTTTAAATTATTATTTTTTTGCGAAAAAAAATTCATAAAAATTCGAAATTTAAAGAAAAAAAACGAAGTATGACATTTGCTTCTACTGCGTTCACCTATTATACCCACTTTTTTTGGAAAGTGATAAAAAAGTCATATAGTTGGGAGAAGGCTAGGCAGATGATGATGATTATGATGATTGTTAGTACATAATAAAGTTTTTATGTATGTCGTGTAGAATCAACCCCTTGCAGTTGACTAAATAGCAATCTTAAGAACCCTAAATGTATATAATGGAGTGTTATTTTGAAATAAAAGGTTCGGGGTGGTAACAAGACTTATGTGATTTAAAATCGTGTTAAAACTTTGAATTTATTAGGACCACGAACTGACGTTAGAACATTAAAACAATTGTTTTAATGTTCTAACGTCAGTTCGTTCAGTTAGCAGCTTTATGACTATAAAATATTTAACTCTATTTGCACAGACAGAAGATTTACTTGTTGTTTGCAAGTAAACTGATAACACGCTGTTTTTCTTATTTTATGTAAGTTTTAATTTTAGTTCTTTACTTTTCATTCAATGTTAATTTCTTTATTTTAAGTAGGTATTTATGCATCTTGTAGCTTGAAAGATAGGTTCAACCTAGTTCAGGCAATAAGCAACAGTGCTCTATTTTATTTGTATAGATGTTTTATTGTAAACTAACTGATGACCCCGGCTTCATCTGCTGGACAAATTATATACTAAAACCTTCCTCTAGAATCACTCTATCTATTAAAAAAACCCGCTTTAAAATCCGTTGCGTTTTAAAGATAATAAATGCTTATTATCTTTAAAACGCAACGGATTTTAAAGCAAACAAAGTCGCCCGCCACGTCTGTCCCTATGTATGCACATAGGGACAGACGTGGCGTGCGACTTTGTTTTATATACGTAGTGATGTGCTCCTTTTATAAATAAACGATTAAACGATTATATTACATTATATCAGTCTGCTATGTCAATACAAATTGCTGTATTGTTTAATGTATTGTATAACTATATTGTATTGTATGTATTGTTTAACTTCGCTCACTGCAATTAAATCTCGACTTGTTCTTTATATATTTTTTTTGTAACCGCTGGTCATTAGTGCTGCTATAAATCTTTCTTCTGTCCATTCGTCGTCGTTAAGAACTTCATTAACTTTCCGTTGACATGAGTTTTTTCAATTGAACTCATGAGAATGGGAACTCGAAACATTTAAGAGGGTACAGAGACTGCGAGTCTCCATACAAATGTGTTCCCCTTTTTTCATTCCTTGAATAATGCCTCTAGCTAGAGCCATCATTATTTTTTCATCAAATCAAGGTTTACTGTTGATACGTCCTTGCCATTTTCTTGTTTTCAGCAACTTATGAGTAATTATAAGACCTATCAAACAATTCGAAAAGTTTCAAAATGAAAGAAATTGATAGGAACCTAGCATACTCTTTCTTACAATTTTATTGTCAACAATAATTGAATCGGCTCGGTTTTTGAGGAGAAAAAAGAGGAATACGAAAAGTCGATTTCAATAAATTTTTTTTGTGATTTAATCGGTCTGAGCTGCAGCTGTCCCTATCGCACTCTTGACGCAACGCGACAGCAATAGATTCTTCAAGTACCCACCTCACAGGCCCTGTTCCCTCTTAATATCAAGATTGCGATGTGACAAACCGCCAGGAAATCGATTCGACTTATTATAATTAATATAACTGCTCCAACTTTTGGGTGACATTACAATGTTGGGTTTCGTTGTCATTATTATACTGCTATTAAAGTTCAAAATGGAGAGCAACACAAGAAGAAAATTGGTTCATATTAAAGTGTAGCAGGCAGCTCTAAATTAAAATGACTTGACGATTATTTACCGCCACTCATACGGGTAATTTTATCATGAGAACTGCGGTAATTCTGTGAATTCAATGAGCGACAATATTATAAAAATAGAGCAGGTAAAATTCTTGTATTAATTGGTCAGCCACTGATTATTGATACAAGTAGTCTCCACCCACTTGGCTCAGATAAATCAGAAATGATAATTTTACGAGCTATATCCGTTTGAATGATATCGGGTCAGTTATGACTTATAACTTATGACGTATGGTAAGGAACTTTGCGGATGTTGGTCATAGGATCGCGCTACTTCGTATATAATGTATTAAAGGCTATTATTATGTTGGGCAAGGCCCGATTGATTAATCTTATAAAGAATATAATTATTTGGATCCGGTTACACCTTCATTCTATTTCTGGGTGTTGATCCTTGAAGACTTATGAGCGCCATCTTGAGGTAGGTCTAGTACGTTAAAAGAAAAACATTATTAGGAGAATCAACCAAATTGGCTGCTTAGAAATATCATAGAAAAAAAAGCATATTCCAATGGAAATGTTAAAATTTCTAATATTTCGTGTAATTATTTTTTCTTAACTACGCAACGGATTTTGGTTTGATTTTAAGCACCAGTTTTTATCAACTTTTAGAAAATTCAACTTTTAGATAATTTTAGTAAATCCAGAAACTTTAAGGTTTATATGTATGACGAAATCTCTATGCTTTTGTTGAGTCGTAAGAATCTACGAGTCACTAGTAAAAGCGTAAAACAAAATTAGACTCAAACATTTTGTACATTGACATATCGCTCACATTGATTACATTATGGTAATTTTCATTCTATACCTAAATCCTTAGCTTTACGAAGCAGAAACACTACCATCATAAGGGTGTAAAACACCTCTTAACGAAGCTGAAAGGCACTTTCTTTCCTCGTCATTGCAATCATTTTTTTTGTTCTACACCATACCTGGGAACCTTCTAGTTACGGAGATATTGGGGGTCCAAGTTCCAACTTTTTGACAAGTTTTTTTTTTAAACACAAGTTTTTAATGTAAGATTTTTACTTTAAAGACCTCCACGACCCCCGTACTATTCAATCCATCCATCAGCACAATGTTTTGAGTGCGTTACATTAAGTTCTACCACAAAACATGATTTTTCACCCCAAAAAAAAAAAGTAGTTTCCCAGCAAACATGTTAGCGTAAAGTTACTTAGTTTGATGTACAGAATGCTTGGTTGACGGCTTCGTGATGAGGACTTTTACACCCTGTATTTATTCTAATAGCTATCTGAAGAGTGAAAGGAACACAGCCTATCTGCTGATTAACCGCCCGCGCATTTGTCTGCCTAATTGAAATGATGGAATTAGTGTACCAACTGCAGTGGAGTGGGCGTCAGCCTACTGATTACTGCATTTGTCTCCGAGAGGCTGTGGCACTTCCTATTGGTATCGTGTTGTGTTTGCAACGGGACAATTATGATTAAATAGAATAGTACATTGCGATACATTGCCATTGCCGTGTGGTATCCGGCAGAGTAGAATAGAACCAACCCATTACACTCACGGGTGTCGTATAAGGCGACTAATGTCTGAGGCAGAACACCTTGCGCCTCCGTAGACTAGAGAATGGGCAGCAGCGTTTTCTGTTAGTCTTTCATCACTGCGATCTCCAATCAGCCTGCCAAGCGTGGAGATTACGCGAATTCTTCCCATCGTGGGAGAGGCTTATGTCCAGCAGTGGACGTTATGGGCTGTTGTAGTGTAGTGTAGTAGAATAGTACATTCATGCAGGTGTTATCAACAGATGAGATGTGTTATTTATTTGAATGTTGGAAATTAAGCCTAATTCATGTAAAATAGACATATACTTACACTAAAGTGGACATCCGGAGTCCACATCAGTGTATATGTCTTAGTGGTGGGCGTTGCGACGACGAACCGTTTTCAAAGACCGTTTTGTGTTCTGCGACGATGAAACCGTTTTACGTCCTGGGTTCAAACAGTCTTCCTTGTACAAACCAGTCTTCGAATTGCTTGTTGCGATTTTTTATTTTACGCTTATGAAAATACAGTCGAGAACTTTCTCACTAGAGTCACTCGTCGCGTCGTCACGTCGTTCCGCGTTCGTTTACAAAACAGTCCTTACAATAGTTGTAAGAAACTCGACGAAATCGCAATTTAATGAACGACTCTTGATGAAAACGCATGTTAGATAAGTTTCTTCCTTTAAACTGTCTTCAAACCAGTTGCAACGACGACCGTGGAAAACGGTTGCGTTTCGTCCGTCAAAAAATCGACAACTCGACTTCGACCCACCACTAATGTCTTTGTTATGGTGGTTGTTCAATTCGGGGAGGCTTTCTCCAATGTCATGAGAGATTTTATTTAAAATAAGAACTGTATCTTCTCACTCCTTGATAAACGGTCTCACGGTCGCAGGCTACTTTCCAAACACATAATTACCTAAACCAACGAAACTCTCAGAAACAACCACGGATGTACTCGTTTCGTAAGTACAACAGTTCATACCGGATATTAATTAGCTAATTAAATATTCTGTCCCACGTTAATGACACGTAAAAAACACGGAGAACACATGAGACGGACACTGCGGCCATTTTAAATCGACACCCGGTGTAATAAGGAACTTAGAAGTGTGAACTGAAAATGGGCGAAGCAGGAGTGATCAGCGCCGTTCTGAGAGGTCAAGGTAAAGTGGGCACTTAGTACACGATCGAATAAGTTTGACAGTAGTGTGATGGATCGTGCTGAACTGATTATATCGTCATCTCGTCATACACGCGCATGCGCGGGAACGAGGTGGGGTCTGGGCACCGTCTTGATACGCAACTCTGTGTGTTTAGTTGTAAGGACATAAATATTAATTAGTGTATGGAGATTTCAGTTACGTCAATACAGATGGTTGACGAACTGAATGGCGCAGCGGTAGTGAGGCTGCCTTACGTTCTTAGGGTCCCGGGTTCAAATCCTGGTAAGAGCAAATGTCTGTGTGATGACCATGGACATTTGTTTCCGATTCATGGATGTTTATATGTATGATAAGTATGTATTATTTACAAACAAAAAATATCTATATGTAGTATATCAACTATCTAGTGTCCACGACACAAGCCTCGTTGCTTAGTGTGGCACTAGATGGCGCTGTGTGTAATGTCCAGCGATATTTATTTATTTAATATTGAAAAAAGTTGGGGACATTTAAAATTGATGATTGAACATCGTTTCTCTGTCTGCTTCGTCGGTCTAGTAGTCGCAAGCGCGACTGCTCAGCATGAAGTCCTGGGTTCGATGCCCAGGTCGGGCAAAGTGTTATTGGCTTTTTTCCAATAGAAATTTTTCAGTACCAGCCACGAGTCTTAATTTGTGCCTGGTTGATGGCAAAAGGCTCACCCCTATTACATGGGACTTAAATATAACTGGCAAAATGTGAGTGTCCTATAAGGTATACTTCTACCTTACCCTTCGGGAATTACAGGCGTAATGTTTTGTTTTATAAGACCCTTTAGTATTAGCCACGGCTATTTCGGTTGAAGGTATCAAAATTTGAATCCTCTCTGGACGTTACATAAGTTCTAACTTTCCAAAGTTTCTTCTTCAGGACAAAAATAGGCTTGTGTCCTGAAAAAATTCTAATTAGTCCGTCAGTTAGGTTATCAAAAAATATTTGACACGTATTTTTTCTTTTGTTACGTAAACCAAAATTGACGAAGATACGACGCTTTTAAAAAAATTTATACGTCACGCCGTGCTATAATTTTTAGTGCGTTGTAACGTCACGAGCCCCCACTCTCGAGTTTTGATGCGTTTTATCTTTGTCAATATTCATTGATTTACAAAAACAAAAAAATCGTGTCCATTATTTTCCAATACTATAACTGACGGACTAAATATTTTGCAATTTATTGATGGTAGAAACTAGCCTATTCCTCTGATTGTCACAATGGACTTAGTACAAATACAACAAACAAATAAATCAATTCAATATTTTTCCGCTACAACATTAACACCGACTCATCGGTATACCAGTCGGTAATTCCATTACAGATTAGTAAAACATCGACACATCGTGACAAACGCTGAGCTTTGCGGAGATCCTGAATACTCAGCGAATAGCTAGCATTATTCCGAGCTACTCCATATTAGAGGCATTCAGTAATATCTTAATAATATAAAAACTATAAAGAATTTTATGAGATATGACATGACATAGGTATGATATACGAAGAATGTGATTATAGAGGAAGCCCTTATGGTCGAACAATTCTTCGGAGGTCAGTTTATTTGGTCTGGAAGAGGTTCTTGGTCTGGTCTAGCAATATTTTAAGTTAAAATAATCAGATTGCAACTGATTAATTTTTTCAGTGTTTGGTCCGAGCCTGATTTATTTACGAGACGCTTTAATTGATATTGTCTTTTTTTAAACTTTCACGATCAAAACACATTATAAAACACATGTAAACGGGTATTTTCGCGAATTTTTACCTTTTTTTGTCTTCCCGCGACCACGGCTGGTGCAATCCGGTCGAAACGTCGGGCTAATATTAAAGGTAAAAATTCGCGAAAATACCCGTTTACATGTGTTTTATAATGTGTTAATTGATATTTGCACACATTTGTTTTGCACAAAACAATAACTTATGGTTCAAAATTGTACATCCAAAAACCTTGTGCATGAACCTGTGACCAATGCTTATTTACAAAATTATGGTGCTTGCTTCTGCGTTTCTTCCTGAATAATTTGGATTGAACGCCAATCAGCACTAATTGCGTCACACATTTTTCTATTACTGTCCTAAAAGTATTTTAAAGGGAATTCCTTATTCCATTGCTGAACGAAATCATCTGCCCAACAACTTAAATAAAACAGGAATATTATTGAGTTGTCAAAATGAATAGCGCTGGGACTGTGAGCAGTGAGTGTGTTACCCAATTATCCAGCAAACCTAAATGGATTTAAAGACTCAGTTCACAGATAAATTAGTACCTTACTAAAGTGAAAACATTTAAACCAAGGAACTACCACAAATAATCATGATTGTAGTATTTATGTGTTAGTTTTTTGTAGAAAGCCCGTGGACTCTGGCTAGGAGGCGGCGCGTGCCGGGTGTTGCAAATACTTACATCTAATTGTGCTATCGCTCCGTTTTATAGTGTTGTAGCACTTGTAGCTAATGGTTTGGCATTTCTCACAATTTATTATTCAAATTAGAGAGGAGAGGAGCACAGTTTACGAACTAAGACGTAGAATAAACTGCGACGCTATGGCGGTGAAAATTTATAATAAACTACCGGAAAAATAAGGATAATGAATAACTTAGAATTTAATAGATCTTTAACCAATTGGCTTTGTGACAGATGTTTTTATTCAATAGATGATTATTTAAATTTTAAACAGACATGGTGTAAATAAATTAACGAAGACTTATTTAAATTTAAATTGACATCATTTATAAATTAATTCATACATTGATGAATTGTCGGGACTGTGAGATATAATTTTATTACTAATAATAACTAATTTACTAACTACTTATTTTAATAATATGTTTTTATAATGTAATTAATGTTCCTAACTAATATTAATCGAAGCAAGACTGTAAATGATACTATTATGCATGTACTACAAATATTTGCACGACTGATAAGTCGAATATAGTGAAACTAAAATTATTTTACTATGATATCATGTAAGCACCTATATTCTGGCAAATAAATTTAATTTCATTTAATTTCAATAACGCCATAAGTTAGGTAGTTACTTTTATAGATCGTGTTGTTTCTGACAAGGAATATAACTAGGATGTACAATTGTACAGTGGGTAGTTATTACGGATGTCGCTCATACAGTATTTAGTAGGTGCATATACATTTTTGAAGTACTGGCTGAAAACTTTGATGTTCATGATATGGGCTTATATTGTCTGCAGCCATGCCATGATCTAAGGAATTGCTTCAGCTGGCAATAAAATGACGTTACAGAAAACGAAATCTCGATCGGTAAATCTTTCGCGTGTAATAACATTGCAATAACTGTAACACACGTAACAAAGATTCCTTACCGACAAATCTCACGTGAAACAAGAGCAATTGGTCAGGAAACAGAGACCGTTACGAATGGCGGTCGATGCGGAAACATATCGAGCGATATCACATCGATACACGCACATCTCTAGCTGGGCGCGGCACTGTTGCAACGACACGCGAACTCGTGTGTCTTAAATATGGCATGGTCACTATGATATAGACCCACTAAGTATCAAATCGCAACGTAATCGATATTTATGCACGCACTTCACTAGTGCCGCTATCCCACGAGCGCTCGTCCATCTTATTAAGTCACTGCTGCACACAAGTCTGCAATTTATCGATACACAATGTAATCGATATTGTTTAGCGTACAAACATCACTAGTATTAGCCTGGGCGCGGCAGTGTCGCAACACGCGAACCCTCATGTCTCGTAGTTTAGTTCGGCGGGTGTTTGATGCCAGTGTGCTATGTATCGATACGTAATAAGATCGATATTGTTGCACGCACATCACTGGTGGTAGTGGTGGTTGGGCGCGGCGCTGTCGCAACGGCACGCGAACTCGTGTGCCCGGTATCTGGGCTCTTGTTAATGTCACTGTACTTGAGCTATGTTAGGCCATGAATGGGTTTGTTGGCAATTATAATAATTAGGAAGTTCAACAAAATCTTTACATTCATTGGTACCTACGGGCTCTTTCTCAAAGTATACTTTGTATGATAAATAATTAAATGAATTTTAAAACCATTAGGTACCTATAATACTTGTGGCGAATGGTCAATTTTTGTAAGGTAGGAGGTAAGCTGGAGTACATATCTATGATTATATTATTTGTCTATAGAATACTGACTGTGCCATTTTTCAAAGGGAATCAGGTAGGTATCGGAATGTATGGATCCGTCGCCACTGATACTTATGTGTGTATTAAACTGTTATAGCAACCTAAAACAAAATCATCGGCATATTCATTCGCTTTTTTGACGTTTCTCTGTAACAAACAAATAATAAAATACTGTACAAATTCATTCGCTCTTTTGACATTTCCCTGTAACCAGTAAATAAAAAAGATACTGTACAGAGTCTATGAGGATTGTATTAACTGAAGTGTTGAGAATTGCGGGGAAGCAAATGCGCCAATAAATAATTTATAGCATCGAGTGTCTCTACCTTACTACGAGACACGAACTGACCTAATCTCCGCAATCCGCATGACGTGTCGCCCGCGATCTTATTTGTAGCGTGTGCCGAGTCCCGACCACTGCGCTATTGTGTACTACGGACCTAAGGGGCTAACGTAAGGATTTCCTGGAATCATAATAAGGCACCAGTAATACGACAGGAGATGGACGGAATACTCTGTAGTGAGGAACATTCTTTAGAAGAACTTATGCTTTAGTTTACTTTGAAACTATAATTGAAGATTTTTCAAGTTTATTTATGTACGAGTACTTCGTCGACAGAAGATGGTAGGAGAACTCATTCTTTACGAGTATTTATGAAGGCATGGTTGTAAGTATGTTTAAAACAATGGTTTATCGTGACAGAGAATTAAATATTCTTTGAGTTTTTTTATAAAAAAAGGATTTGATGACATGATGTTATGTTTTTTGGCCGTAGCATCAGTTCATTGTGACTGTAAACTAGACTAGACTTAACGTGGGTTAAGTCTAATGTGTGGACATTTGAGATCACTATCACTATCACATCACACACACAACACACACACACACACTACACACTACACATATCACTACATATTATAAAACAAAGTCCGCCGCGTCTGTCTGTCCCTATGCATGTTTAGGTCTAAAAAACTACGCAACGGATTTTGATGCGAGTTTTTTAATAGTTAGAGTGATTCAAGAGGAAGGTTTCGCCCGCTTGACAAATTACTTACTAAAGTAAGTAATTTGTCAAGCGGGCGAAGCCGCAGGCATCAGCTAGTAAATAATAAAGGGTCAATAACTAAACAGCAGAATCAGCATTTACAACCGTCACAAGAGCAAAGCAACAGTGCTGCTCGATGACAGAAAATGTTGGACCACTTTCCAGACGTTCTGTTTCTGGGCGAGGGAGGGAGGTGTGTGGTCAGGAGGGTATAGGATAAAACCATAAGTAAATGATTTTGACCTACCCACAGCATAAACCTTCGTAAACATTTAAACAGATCCCATCGAGACATCGTCCGTCATCAATGTGTTACACTTTTTACTCAAGCATCCTTCCTTGCATCACATAGGTAATTGCTTCGACCGTGATTGCGTCCGATTGTGTCACATAGTAATAAAAGTCATACTGACTCACTTGCAGGACCACAAACCAGTCGACCCGATTCAGTTTATTGAGCCATAAATTAAGTGATAAAAAACAATTAAAACTTTTATCTCCAGTTGACTTTTACCATCGATAAGGTGAAATTCTCTTGGCCAATATTGGTTTGGGAGACTGGTTGATGGTATGACTTTTGAGGACACCTAAATACTATTGTTATGTTGGATTTTTAACTCTTGGCGCTTGGTCAAGTATTGAAAATCCAACATTGCGTTTTGCTAGGCATCTTAGCTGTCACGATTTTTTTGTGAAAATTAACAGTTTGCAAGAGTCTTATAGTAGGGGAAGCAGCAACAGAAGGGAACAGCGGTGGCCCAGTGCTGGCGGCCCGGACTGACGAGCAGTAATTCGTGGGTTCGAACACAGGCAGGCGCTTTACTTTGTGTAATTTATTTCGTCATCAGCATCTGCTTAGCCTTTTCCCAAGTTTTATTGGGGTCGGCTTCCAGTCTAACCGGATGCAGCTGAATACCAGTATTTTACATGGAGCGACTGCATATCTGACCTCCACAACCCAGTTAGTACTGGGTAATACGATACCCCTTGGTAAGACTGGTTGTCAGACTTTTGGGCCACTGACTACCTGTAACGACTGTCAAAGATCACAAATGACAGCCGGGACCAACTGCTTAACGTGCTTTCCGAGGCACGGAGGAAACTCGGTATGTAATGGGTGGTCACCCATCCACAGACCAACCTAGGCAAGCACGGCTTAACCTGAAGATCGACCCGAGCGGCTGTTATTATTTAGCCACGAGCTCCTCGAATTTATTTCATCATCACTGCTCTCAAAACATTCTGAAGAAACCGTCATGACCTAGAACCAAGAATTCAAAGACATGTGGTCTACCAATCCGCACTGGGCCCGCATGGTGGATTGCAGCCCATTCCCTCTCATAGAGGTCTGTTTCCCAGCAGTGGGAACAATATAGGTTGCTGTGATCATCATTATTCTGCCCTTAACCCAATTTATTTGATATCGGTGAAGCTTGTCTTCTTCATACTTGTCTATAACTCATCAAAGGTTGCCTACGATACGAAATAATAAGCTCCAGATCAATTAAACACTTTTAACACTGGAGATCTAAGTATGATTTGCAATTCTAGTCGAGAAACAGCTTGAATGTCAAATAGGCTTAACATGACAGGCAGGCTAGACCTAAGGTGGATCGATGACTTGCGAGGAGGAATAGACCAGTTGACGTGACGACGTTTGGGGCAAGCCTATGTCCATCAGTGAGCGCTTTTCGGCTGATATGATGATGAAGCTTGACATACTTGGATGAAAGCATTCAATAGCTTCTGCTTACTCTAAGGTTTTAGGAAAACAGACAAAGAGAAAAAAGGCTCACACAAAGAATAGTCTAATGTATGACAGCGGCTCAAAATCTTAGAAGTCTTTTAAAGGAAATATAAAGTCTGTTAGCTCCACCCTTTATGATATCATGCCTGATATCATTAGTATTGACAATCATAAAATATGTGAACACAATGTAGGTACTCGTATTTATTGAGGCTATCTTTGTAATTTACCATATTTGTCACCAATTTATGTTCTGATACAATTCCGTTTCGAAGAAAATGTGTCATTTGTGGTGAATGTAGGCGTTAGGCTGCAGATCTGTCACAACTTAAGATTTAATGTGAATAATAGGGATTTATTAGTATTTTGATAACCGCATAACTGCTCACCTAAACTTGGTTATAATTTTACCAGCACATTCTGGTCGTTGGATTGATCCAAATCATTTTGGCAAACCCTACATCAACGATTGCAAAGAGGTTGAGTGGCTTGCTGAAGATATCTAGTCAATGATTCTCTTTGTAATAGGTACACCAAGTACATAGTAAGTAAATATTCTGCATATGTAAATAGGTAATAAGGTACGATGGGGTTGGCATATCCGTATGGATAAAAACCCCTTTTTGTTAATAAACAAAAATTTTAGCCCTTTCGTGTTAAGCATCTTCCAATGACTTTTGTATAAAAACACAAAGTTGCTTGGAACTTCTGCAAATTACGAGATGGGCCGGAGCCACTTATATTATCATTATACGCATTTCTGGAGCTAATGATGCCGTGAGTTATTAAACTACTAGAAGTAGCAAGAAAACTCACCAACACTTTCATAAAAAAATAATTTATTAAAATATAGGTCGTAGGTCTCATAAGCCCGTCACAAATTTTCTGTCTATGGAGGTAGGCGCGTCAAGTACTGCCCTGGCTTGCGCGTAGCTGTCTGGACGCTGGAGCCGAGGAGCAGGATGCAGGACCCGCAGGGTAGGCGGTGGTGGTGCCGGATACCTGTACCTGTACCTTGGGCATCAAACAAACAACAAAAATAAGCCACCGAATGACTGTCCCTTGTTTTTATGTTTCATACTTGCTTATGCTCCCGGCTTCGTCCGCGTGGCGTTCGGTAATTGTCTCACGGGATCGTACTACCAGTATAAAAAGTATCCTAAGTGTTAATCTAGTATATAAACTATGTGTGTGCAAAATTTCATCCAAATCCGTTAAGTAGTTTTTTGTGTGAAAGAGTATACAAAGTTTCGCATTTATAATAGTAGTATATGATATTCTCACTGTTGCCGATCAACTATGCCTTTAGTATTATTTTTAGAAGATTTATTCTTTAGAGTATTTTTACCTACTACCTAAGTCTAAGGAAGTAAGCAACATGCTCTACCTATCTCTTACCTATTCCAGTATCTGGTAATAACATAAGTTACTCACTAACGAATCAAAGCCAAACTAAAACTAAAAATCTAATAAAAATCTTCTACACAGGAGATAAACCTACCTACCTCCTACTCCGAACCAGCACAATGCAGTCCCCCCATAAACGTTTCTTAATTAAACAATTAAACATTCTTAATACAGGTTACTAGTTACAGGTTACCAGGTTACTAGGTACAGAGCAGCGGTGGCCCAGTGGTGGCGGCCCCGACTTACGAACAGTAAGTCGTGGGTTCGAACCCAGACAGGCGCATTAAGTACTTTGTGTAATTTATTTCATCACCACTGCTCTTAAAACGGTGAAGGAAAACATCGTGAGGAAACCGGCATGTCCTAGAACCAAAAATTCGAAGACATGTGACATCTACCAATCCGCACTGGGCCCGCGTGGTGGATTATAGCCCATTCTCTCTCATAGAGAGGAGGCCTGTGTCCCAGCAGTGGGAACATTAATAGGCTGGTGATGAATACAGGTTATTCTATAACCTAGCTAGGAAAGTAGAACTTCACCCAGATTGTGATTGACATGGTACAAACCTATATGTACTCTGTGTATGCTCATATCTCCTTTTTATGAAATAAATTTATTACTATTTATTATAATTGAGGAGCTCGTGGCTAAATAATAACAGCCGCTCGGGTCGATCTTTAGGTTAAGCCGTGCTTGCCTAGGTTGGTCTGTGGATGGGTGACCACCCTTACATACCGAGTTTCCTCCGTGCCTCGGAAAGCACATTAAGCAGTTGGTCCCGGTTGTCATTTGAAGCTCTTTGACAGTCGTTACAGGTAGTCAATGGCCCAAAAATCTGACAACCAGTCTTACCAAAGGGTATCGTATTACCCAGTACTCACTGGGTTGTGGAGGTCAGATAGGCAGTCGCTCCAAGTAAAATACTGGTATTCAGCTGCATCCGGTTAGACTGGAAGCCGACCCCAATATAGTTGGGAAAAGGCTAGGCAGATGATGACTATTTATTATAATTATTATTAAACGTTATGCAATCACCATAGAATATGGTATCTGAGTCAGCTTCTATTTTCAATCCCCATGTAAGGCTGAGGATACATTACAAAATTTCTACGCGAGACGAACACTCGACCCAATTAGTGGGTGGCCATAGAAAAAACGCATTCTCTTGTAACTGTAACGGAAGCGAGTTGACACATTTACTGGGTTCCGTAAGACGAATGAGAAAACGGTGGCACTAGGAGCTTTGGTTCATTACTTTACATTAGTGTAAATGTAGTCGGGTAAATCCAGATTCTGGGCGATTTTAGTGAATTCAAAAACATAAATCAATCTTTGGGAAAACCTCCCTCATTCCTATGAGAGTAAGTATCCCTTAAGACGTTTTAGTTTCACGACTCCATGTGATGTAGTCTTATAAAATCAAATAAAAAAATAGTGGGCGCACGGATTGTTAGACCCTAATCTCTAACCTTTTCATCAATTTTTACCCGACTACGCTACGCAAAAGAGGGTCATGTGTTTATCAGCCTTTACAATAAGTTTCTTCTTTCGCCTGTCGCAGGAGCCACACATTATAAGACTGAAATCGTCAAACCAGATCTATTAACGTAGCAGTAGAACCTTATCCCCACCAAAAAGATTCTAACTTAACATTTTTTTTCTCCGTATCGCTCACTGCAAAAAACGTACCGCACCTCTGCGCACGCGGCTAAAGATGTTATCCAGTCAATTAGTGCAGCTGACTGTTTAATTGCATTGTAATTAAAGGCTATATTCGCTCGGCTAATCAGCACGCTACCGCTCTATATGGGAGGGACGCTGTACGCTTGGGAAGTGGTCCTAGTGATAGCTGAGATTGTAAGTGTTACGAGTTTTTATTGGTCCAGTTTTCTTTTGATGATCGTTCATTTATTTCTAGCTTTATCACCTGTAAAAATATTTTTTAAATTTTTACTCACATGCAAATTAATAAAAAAAAAGAATAGGTAAGAAAAAACAAAAAAACGGTTCATATAGATCAGGTTAAAACAAAATATTTGGTGAGCATAAATGGTGCGAAATAAAGTTGTGACAATGGTGTTTTTAGACTTAAGTAGTCGCATGAAAAAAGTTGCTCTAGCATTACTAGCATAAAAATCAGCGTTTACTTCGATATTGATTAATAATTTAGTGGAACAAACTTGATTTATCATCATCTACCTAGCTTTTTTCCAATACAAGTTTTGAATGTTCTAACTTTACTGTACTGTTCAATTCATCCATCAACACAATGTTATGAGCGCGTTACATTGAGCGCTACTTTATAACGTGAATTTTCGGGTTATTCACCAACTGGACACGAAAGACTGGACACGCGTGTGTCCAGTTGGTGAAACTCACAATTAGTATCACTAATTATTTCGTCATCTGGACACGCCAAAATTTTTACGCGTGTCCACATAGTGAAACTTAAATTAAATCACTTTTATGTTGTCGCCAACTGGACACACGTTCGCATTTTATCTGAATTCATGAGAAAGTACAGTCACGCAGATTGATATTCTGTGTCACAATCATGTTCGGCCACGTTCCACTGTTGGGAACGGGTGATTTTGACAATTTCCGAATAAAAAATAATAATATCAGAAATGGTGAATATTTTACGTTGACATACAAAATCACCTGTTCCCAACAGTGGAATCTGGCCGAACATGATTGTCGTTCGCGACGGACGTCACCTAATCAGCATATTATAGTGTTTTTGTTATAGTAAAACAGTGTAGAGTCAGTGTATGGGCAATATAGTGATTCAGTGATTAGAATAGTAAAAAACAGTAATTTACATAACCGCTAGACTCATATAACCACAGGTAGCCTATATAGGTTGCAACCTAGGCCTGGATATAGTCTTTTTTAATAACTTAGCCCTTCAGGAAAACAACTTTGATGAGAGTATGACAATCTAGCGCAGCTATATTCGTCAGTAATAGGAAAATTTGGTCTAACAGAATAACAGTTAAAGGATCGTTACAGGCTGAAAAATACAGACACGACAAAATAAGTAACAGTTTTCGATAGACCATGTACTCGTCTAGTATATGGCAATTATATATTTACGTACAGTCACAGCAACAGTTTTCGTGTAATTCAGCCTGGAAGATTCTTCAACCAGCCACTGTTGGAAAAGTTGTCTGGTTTTTTGGAAATAATTTCCTAATTACAATAAAGATTATTGTGATTTTAATGTTTGTACATAAATAACTTTATGGAGAAGCCATATCATGTATATAATGTACTTATATATAAGCAAAAAATTGTAATTTTCCGAAAAGATGCATGTATCGATAATCAAAATTTTCATTAAAATTTTCCAAAATCAGGAGTGAATCGGGGTTCTCGTTACAGTAAAGTTCCGGAGTACCTTAGTTAACACAACATTACTAAGAATTGTAGTCATCAGTACGGCAAATATATTATGAAGAAAAACAGTGAAAAAGTTGTGCGCGAAAAGTCCTGAAGCTCCGAATCCCTCGTTAGGTTCTACGCCTGAGATTGCGTAGATTGGCTACAGTTCAATAGGTGTAGGACGTCAGCGCCGTCTGAGAGCGAAGTATAGTGTATGCGTGCGCCCGGTGTAGAAAGGGTATAGGCAGACCGCTAGGTACACGTTATACATCCACGCCTTCAGCGGATCACGCCCGTTTAGCACAATTGTGATACAGAAAATCAATCTGCGTGACTGTACTTTCTCATGAATTCAGATAAAATGCGGACGTGTGTCCAGTTGGCGAAAACATAAAATGATTTATTTTAAGTTTCACTATGTGGACACGCGTAAAAATTTTGGCGTGTCCAGATGACGAAATAACAAGTGATACTAATTGTGAGTTTCACCAACTGGACACACGTGTGTTCAGTCTCTCGTGTCCAGTTGGTGAATAACCCGAATTTTCACACCAAAAAAAAATCGTTTCGCAGCAATATTTTTTGCGCAGTATTACTTAATTGGATATAGGTACAGAACGCTTTGTTGATGGCTTCGTAATGGGTACACCCTGTATTACTGAAACAATAGGGTAGATGACACCATTCAACGATAATTCCGAGACACCAATCTATAAAAAAAACACTTTATTCTGTGCCCGATTTATTTTTAATTAAGACCCTATATTATACTACCTCAGATTAGCAACTCTATTTGTGGTGGTTCAAACTTCGTTTGAAATACTGTTAGAATAACGTTCTAATCAGTTTGCACTACAAAGCGGTTGTTGCGTCCGTCAGTCACTGCGGCCGAATAGTGTGAAATGAGTGGTTGTTATTCTTTATAAAATCAAATTTTCGTCTTTTGGAAAAAGTAAAAAACATAAGACCTGCTTTATAGTTAGTTCAGTTAGTATGCAAAGTTTCATGATCTAATTTGAAGTACTTTTTGAATACCAGCGGTTTATTGTTCGATTTGGAGGTAACTTTGGGATTTTTTTCTATCGAGAAAATTTTATGAAATCGTGTTTTCGCCAAACATAAGACCTAACATTAATCCTCAACTTTACTATATATTTATTTCAAAATTAATGCTGCAGTATTTTAGGCGTAACGGAGGATCATGCTAAGCCATTTGAGGTAGTATAGGCCCTTAATTGCCAAATTTGATTTTTAATTGCTTTGAAATGAATAAATAGTTGAATCATTGAGTTGAATAAACAGTGACGTCACAGTTTGCTATTGCCATACAAAATCTATGAGAGAACCGCGTTTTGACAGCTCTTCTATCATGGGGCTTAGGTTTCCGCACTTAGTCCTTGAAGTGGACCATTGTGCGTGTTTGACAGCTCTTAAAAAGTATCTCAATTGGTTGGTGTATCATCTACCCCATTTCAGCACGCAACTTCTTGTGACCTAAGCATCTCAACAAAAAACGAAAGTAACCAACGCCACTCTCAACGGGACCACGACCTTACCCACAAAAAAAACTGTCCCTATAAAGGCGGCGGCGGCGGCGGTACAATTTTTTTCTACCTAGCCAGATTCCCTGAGCGAGGAACGTATTCTAGCGATCGAATTTCATCACTTGGATGAGGACTAGCTGGTCATCGAGACCCATACGTATATGGGGGTTAACACAGTCATAAGCCATGTTGAGACAGGAATGCACATTCACTTGTTTTTAGTGTATTAGTAAGTTAACGATAGTAATAGTTAAGATTCAGACTTGTTTTCTTGCTTAGGTGTATTTTTGTTGGGAGATAGAGAAATGTTTGAGGCTTGTAGGGTGGTCTAAATTTGATTGTCTGGCTCTAGTTATGCCGAAAGTGGATTTGAACACTTTATTGGCTGTTCATTTGTTTTAATCCTATTTACAGAAGACTTCCAGAAACAAAGAGCAGGTAGAAGGACACACGAGTTTTAGGGCAACGGTTTTTGAATTTGTAAAATTCATGGTTTGGTTGACAGTACGGTATTTAATCAATGTTTACTTCAATAAATATCAAGGAACATTAACTTGATCATCATAAACTGCCTTTTACCCAACTATGTTGGGGTCGGCTTCCAGTCTTACCGGATGCAGCTGAATACCAGTATTTTACATGGGGCGACTGCCTATCTGACCTCCACAACCCAGTTAGTACCGGGTAATACGATGCGATACCCCTTGGTAAGACTGGTTGTCAGACATTTTGGGCCACTGACTGCCTAACGACTGTCAAAGATTTACAAATGACAGCCGGGACCAACGGCTTAACGTACTTTCCGAGGCACGGAGGAAACTCGGTATGTGATGGGTGGTCACCCATCCACAGACCAACCTAGGCAAGCGTGGCTTAACCTAAAGATCGACCTGAGCGCCTGTTATTATGTAGCCACGAGCTCCTCACACAACACCATTAACTTACTTGAAAATAAGGAGGCAAATTGATGTCTTCTGAGCAAATAGTCTTGAAACTCAATCTAGGAATTGAAACGTTACGTACCTACAACTGAAACCTTTTATTTTAATGTTTATTTTGAATGTCGATGAGAACACGCAGGAAGGTAAACTTTCAGGAATTTAAGTTACTGGAAGTCACAGTCATGCAAATGTAAAAAAGGTAAATGCTTTAAAAAAAATATCCAGCGATAAATCTAATTACCTTAAAAACTGCAACGGAGAAGTTAGCTCGAAAATAACTTAAAGATCGAGTAGTTCGTACAAAGTTCGTCTAATTTGTCAGTTGTTTATGGCAGCAGAAACATTAACGATTAGGCTAAAAGCGACGTTTTTCGAGCTCTAACCATATTTTGAGCATTTAACTTTGCAATGCGTGCTATGTGGAAGATGTCTCAACGTGAACACGACAATGCTGGCTGGTACCATGAAAAGAACATTCTCCATTCAAACATTTCGCTGAACCTAACATTGCGGCATACATTGCTGGGTTTCTTTAGGAAAGTTTAGAAAGATCTGTGTAAAACCGGTAATGGATCAGTAGCTTAGAATTTATGTCGACAATTCGATACTAAGTTGAGTGTTCTGAATCGATTCTAATTGGGTAAATCGATGGTGGACGTGCGTTACTCACTCGATGTTTACGAGTTCTTGTTAAACTCTACAACTACACTGATTGATGGATTAAACGTACTTGTAGGTAGAATTTAGGAAAACGATCATTAAATTGCCTATAAAGTAATAGTGTTTATCTACTAAGTAATTTTATAGAGGCCATATTTATAAATATAGCAGAATACTTGAAAATTAGCGTGGTTATAACAATTTGCATATATTTTCTAGGACTTTAGTAATTATCTTAGTACCTAGTTAAAACGTTTTAGGCAATAACGGTTTCGCAGCTATCTAATAGTGATCTGCATAGTTTAAATTTAGAAGCCCTGGCCTTGGATATAATGTGTGTTTCATGACCATTTATGGGAACAACGCTGAATTAATTAACTTTTAGTTTTATGTGTTAATTTTAAGGTCTTGACCTAAAAAATAGGTCAATGTGTCACTAAAAACACTGCAAACATACTTAATTATAGTTTTTATCTAGGTTTCCTAAGCTTGTCTAAATTTGTAGAATATTTCAAAGCAAGTCAATCTTGAGTGACGAGCTTTAATCATTACCTACATTTTCTTTCTATTCTATAATTATCAGCTGCCTAGCCTATTCCCAACTATGTAGGGGTCGGCTTTCAGTCTAACCGGATGCAGCTGAATACCAGTATTTTACATGGAGCGACTGCCTATCTGACCTCCACAACCCAGTTAGTACTGGGTAATACGATACCCGTTGGTAATACTGGTTGTCAGACTATTTTTGGGCCACTGACTACCAGTAACGACTGCCAAAGATCTACAAATGACAGCCGGGACCAATGGCTTTCTTTCAATTCTATATTGACTGTCCAATTACATTGTTTATGTATTCTCTGCGCCAAATGCATTCCTGGTAAAGACAATCTTTTTTTATTGTTCTTCTTCCAGTATTTCTCTTGATGCACTTATACATAAATCGCATATAAAAACATGTCTTGACGTCTAATCTCACCAAATGTAACTTGCACAGCGGAAACAGTATAATATTAACTAGTGCTAAAACAGACAAAAATAATCACAAGTCCTCAAGTATACAGCTTAGACTAACACTGAGTCATAATCAATAAAGATTTCAAAGTCTATTTCATAATCAACCAGCAATTAACACCGAATACATTGAATCACTTTCCTTATCTGCAGAATTATTCGATTACGAAGTAATTAACAACACAAATACAAGGAGAAGTTTATTAATATGTAAGCAACTAGGTCCTCTAAACTGCGATATAGTCGGAGAGCTGGGAACTAAGAATGGTTTAAAATGTGGCCATCAACGTATTCAACAAAATGGGGTATTTATCAGGAGGTTAGAGGTAAAAGATAAAGTGATAGACTCGGTAGTTGAACATGTCATTGGGACCCCAAAAAAAAAGCTTCATTCACTTTTAGCTCTTAGATTAGTTTCAACACGGGAATGTATTTGACATTGTTGCTTAAGCCGGTGAACATTTAAATCAATCGTCGTATAAACCTGTAACCCTTTTTGATACTTGTAATTATTTTTATTTCTATTATAGAGTTAGTGTGTAAATAATATAGAGCAGTGACAAATCGTCGCATTAGTTACAAAGTCTTGAATAGATCACTAATCAAATTCGTAAACTACACACACTACAAAAACCGGACGCGGACGAAAACGTTGCAAGAACTACGGCAGCTAACGAAAGACGCCTTAGTGCACAAGAAAAAATTCTTGCGGTTTTGGGTTATCGCATAAGGCAACGCCGAGTGCGCTGCAAAACTCACCTTCCATACACAGACACATTAATATTACATTAAAAACATACGTTCGCGCGTAATACAGGCTGCATGTGTCAAATTGAAATATACGACAATCACACGCAAGTGACGTCTACAATAGATACGTTAATTGGTTGTGACTCAGGTACGGCATCGCCGTCTGTACCTCGCGTTCCTCGGGATAACTAACGTTTATCACCATGATTCATTTATATGTTACTTCGATTGTTATCGAGTTAATGACTTAATTTTATTTGCCTTAGAATTCTTTGTTGGCAATGATATACTTTTATTTGTTAATTGTAACATTTTTCGCATTATCTCCCCTTAACAGCTATATTTTACTTCACACGCTGCAATTAAGTGTGTGATGTCACATGTGATCTATGTTTGTAATGGATACCATGACTTGAACGATTTATGTCTACATTATTATGTACTGAATCGCAAACTACTGAGACTGACGTAAAAACAGTTCAAACTTGGGCATTAAAAATATTTTAAACTTCCATTGATCGTATCTTTGATTCCTTTTTGGTTGGGCCTTACATCAGGTTGTACTACATAGGGTGGCAGAGTATCACCTGTTTACGTAGAGGGATAATGATATGCTGTATTAGTTTTTATTTTCATAGCTTCAGGCGCCATCTGCCATGTTTGGTTTCTACATATACAGGCATGGCGCGGTGACGTGAATTCATCTAGCTCTTCGATAATTTATTGTGATTTATCGTCGATTAAGAACTGGTATGATCCTTCCTTCATTGTAAAAAACTACAACTGCCTTAAGTTACAGCTTAAGTAATACATTAAGTTCCACTTTTATGGCTTTCTTTTCTTTACTTTGTGTATTAAGTGTTTAGCTTGGATTCTTAGATAAGCAAAACACTTCTATACTGTTTTACTGGCTCATTGGTATAATGATCGCAGGCGCGACTTCTGGGCATGAGGTCCTGGGTTCGATTCCCAGGTCGGGCAAAGTTATTGGGTTTTTCCATCAGGAATTTCTCAGTAGCAGCCACGGAGTCTGGATTTGCGCCCGGTTGATGGTAATAGGCTCGCCCCCTATTACATGGGACTTAAACATAACTGAAGAAATGTGGGTGTACTATTAGGAACACCTATGCCTAACCTCTTGGGGATTACAGGCGTGATGTTACGTTAAAGTTTTGTTGAATATTTTGTATTTTCTTAAGTGCTTTTAAACCTTATTCCTATTTCAATGGACCAGTATGTAAATATTCTATCTCCCAACTTTTACCCAACATCATTAAAATCGAAAGTACCAACTCACTAAGAAAGCGGAGACAACTGAAACAAAATAATAAATACTAGTTTATCTAACTAAGTGGTCTATTCAATAGAAACATTGCGAAAGTAGACCTTACTGCGTTACGAAAATACAAATTGTGTTTGATACGTAAGACCAGGGGGGTGAAGGGGTGAAGAGAGGGGGGGTGGAGATTCAAAGGAGCGTGTGCCTCTAATTTAGCGTGGACGTCGTTGCTTGTTCAACCAGTTCGGTTACAAAAGCAGTCTGTAGGGATCTCAGGTCTTGTTACACAAAAGTTAGGTATACCTAGGCATCCTAAGTTAGCAGAGACCTAGTTGCATTTCTAAGGCAGATAAACTACTTGATTGTCGTAAATAAGAGCTGGATAGATAGCTAATGGTCTTGACATTTTAAAACTTATAAAAAGGTTCCATGAAATGAGTTTGTGAAAGAAACTTGAATACCCAGTAACATACTCAGAAAATGAGTAAGTATGTTATAGATTCTGTCTAGTGTCGGTCGTAAAGAATAGCACCATCCCATATCTTCCCGTGGGTGTCGTAAGAGGCGACTAAGGGACTTACCAGAGAATGGGCAGCAGCGTTCTCTGTGCTATTGTAACAACCGCACTGCGATCGCCAACCCGCCTGCCAAGCGTGGCGATTATTGCAAAAACCCCCCTTTGGAGGAGGCCCATGTCCAGCAGTGGACGTCTTTTGGCTGAAATGATGATGATGTTGATGTTATAGATATTCGAAGAAACTTGCATTACAGTAGTACAGGTTAAAACTGTTGCACATACTTTTGAACACGTATCTTTTCCCATGAGGATGGACAGAAACTACAGAACGCCACCTGCTTCTTCTTTATTGAGAGGTTAGTCCCTAACCTGCCGTCAGAGTATTTACGCCAGCCTCTGACTTGGCTTTACATGCCGTCAAGAAATATCTGTCAGGCATGCTGGTTTCCTCACGATGTTCTCCTTCACCGAAGCAAGTGATCATTGTGAAATACGCACATGAATCCGAAAAATCTGAGGTTCGAATTCGAGACTTGCTAAAATTCTTACTACACAATTACAAACTGTTGCAATTTTATTATTTTCCAAAGGTTATCTATCGCAAATATTGTCTTTAATCCTCAAGACCTTATTCCTAATTCCCTATCAACACCATCTAAAGGTGACAAACTGACAAATGACGCCCATTTCAAACAACATCTCCGAACGATGAATCACGACAATTTCAAATTCAAATTCGGAGTAGAATATTCAAATGAGTGTAATTAAGGCGCACGCGCACACCGATTAGCGGCGCGCGCTCGTGTAGGATGCCCTAACTTTCACTAATAAAGTCCACATTACTCAATTACTGGTACCCATACTTTGTGTAGGAAATTACTAGGATTGTTCAGATTGTAAATGTTGTTAAGTTTGTGTATTAACTATGTAAGCTGGGGCAAATGTATGGTCGTGTTTTCTTCGGAGTAAGTCTTGAGGAAGTAAAGGTACGGATTGTAACATGGTATGAGTTTTAGTAATAAGACAATGAGGAATACGATATCTTAGATGTTGTGAAAGCAGATATGAGACATGAAAATGTTGCTGTTGAAGATGAAGAGTAAATAGTAGGAAAAAAGATAAGTTACGCCAAAGACGCTTTGTGGAAAACGATGGAGAAATGGTTTAAGGTTGAATATAGGCCTAGGGCTTTGCGGAGAAGAAACTATTGATAATAATAATTGGTATAATTCAAAAGGATGCGAGTAGGAACTACGTATGGTATGGATAGCTGAGTTGATGGCTCAATAAAACATTAATAAGAAGATTACTGCCTTAAAGCACAGGAGCTCTTTGCTAAGTACTAAAAGCCACATAGATCTTCAAGGTTAAGCCGCGCTTGCTTAGGTCAGTCTGTGGATGGGTGACCATCATAACATACCGGGTTTCTATGCGTCGGATATCACGTTAAGCCGTTGGTCCTGTCTGCCATTTGTAGACTTTTGACAGTCGTTACAGGTAGTCAGTGGCCCGAAAGTCTGACAGTCTTTACAAGGGGTACCGTAAAGATTGGGTTGTGGAGGTCAGATAGGCAGTCGCTTTATACTTACTGGTGTTCAACTGCATTCGGTTAGACTGGAAGCCGCAACATAGTTGGGAAAAGGTTAGGCATAAGATGACCACCCTGAAGCACATTCTATCTAACTGTGTAGTAAATTATTAATACCCTACTAAATTCCTTGATGATAAACCAAAGAATACCGTTGTTTGTTTCATGTGTATCTTATTTTACAATACTAGACAAGTTACTCCAGTCAATACATTGTAAAAATAAGAAAGGTAAGGTTATCGATCCATTGGATGTAAATATTTGTATTACAAATAGGAACAGGTTGCTGTACCGCCTACGATCATCAGGCAACCCGTTTTTGTCTCAGCTGATCCAAGCGGCTTTTGTTTTGTTGCTTTGCGTAAATGAATATTGTAGTAGTTGATCTACAGTTTGCAATATCATATATATTAATATAATATACCTGTAAAAACTATGATGTCAGAATTGTATTTGTTCTTTTTACTTATGCATAAGATAGATGTGTGACTGGGAGTTCGTTACGGCAGTTTTTTTCCACAACGTAGATACTAGGAGCTGGAGAAAGATGGGCGTTTTGGGGAATTTCATCATCATCATCATTTCAGCCGAAAGACGTCCACTGCTGGACTTAGCCCCCAAATGTCGCAAGGGTGTGTTTTGGGGAATTTATGTTATTTATTTTAACGTTTCGAAAATGTTGATTCTTAGCATAGTTTGAATACTTAAATGATTTTAATTGTTTTTTTCGGACAGATGGGCGATGATAGTCATACAGTGGATGCCTGAAGACGGCCGTCTTGACCGAGGCAGGAAGCCGAGAAAGGCTGGCGTGACGATCTGGAATCATTCTTAACGGATTGGTCGGAGAAGGCAAATGATAAATACAATTGGAGAGTCATGGGTGAGGTCATTCGCAAGAGAACCAAGGTTACCGACGTAGCCCGAAGACTTGCCTAACTTAAGTGGCAGTGGGCAGGGCACATAGCAATGTGCCCTGTCCACTGCTAATGTGCCTGCAGAACGGATGGCCGATGGGGCCGAAAAGTTCTGGAGTGGCGACCGCGAACCAGAAGACGTTGCGTTGGAAAGCCTCCCCAAGGTGGACCGATGACCTGGTGAAGGCTGTGGGAATCCGCTGGATGCGAGTCGCACGGGACCGGTCAATATGGTGACACTTGGGGAAGGCCTATGTCCAGCAGTGGACGTCTTTGGCGGAAATGATGATGATGATGATGGGTGAGGCCTTTGCCTAGAAGATAAAAAAAATATTTTCATTTTAAGTTTTCATTCATATGGTTTTCTTTTTGATGTCTTGAGAGAACGGGTTGATGACCGAAGAAACAAGCAAAATTAATGGGACAGGAAAAAACCAGGATGAAAGAAACTATAGGGTTGCGTTGGTAAAGTGGCAGTAGGCTCGCTTCGAAGAGTAGCAGTACCTGGATTGAATACTGAGAAGAAAATAAAATTCAATCAATGATCAAGGATGATCTGAGAAAATGAATGGAGAAGACTTTGTAAGAGTCGGAAACAAGGTGTTTGTGAATTTCGGGGAATAATATTTGTGTAAAGCCTACTGAAATATAGATCATTTATTGATAAATAAAAACTGGAAATTTACGAATGGTTTAAGGGATCATTACCGACAGTAGGTTACACTAGGAATGTGAAAAAAGAAAAACAAGATTTACGGCCAGCCTTATCAAAATCACCTCGGCTAGTTATCTGGCCAAAACTTAATGCAAAACGTGATACATTATCCTTCTAATTTAAACATCAGCAAAAATATACGTTACTCATTACAAATAGCCAAAAACTAAACTCGTTAATGACGGCTATCGGTTTTTTATCTATGGCTATTTTAGTCTAATGAGCTAGGACTTATTGGTATGATACTAAAATTGTCCAGTATACTTTGACAGTTAAGAGTGGCGCCACTAGCTATGACAAAAGGCGATCACAATGTCAAACTCAGTACTTTTTAGTTTAGTTCCAAGTCTTGCCGTGTGTCAAAATGTATTTGTCGTTCTGTTGCTCCTGATTGAGGGCAAATAAGCTGTGACACTACCAAAGCTAGGCTATCTAATTGCATACACTAGTATGTGCCGTGAATTGAGATAGCAAAACGGAGTGTATTCACGCATTAGAATAATATGCTAAACTTTAGCAGATAAACCAGTCTAGACATTTACTTAAACGCAGTCTGCTCAGCTTGAGATGGCTTCCGATTCAAAACAGCAACAACAAGGAAATATTTTCTAAAAGCCGTCATCAAGTTCTGAGGAAATCATAAATCCTCTGTCACCGATACTGCACTAAACGCGTACACTGCACACTGAGTGGAATCCTGGTGCCCTACCGAGTACCGTACACAATCGTTCGCCAGCTGCGCGATATCGCTTCGCGGGCGAACAGCAATATTTCACCAGGCCACTGCTATCACCTGTCAAATCGTACAAGTGTTCCGCCCGGCCCGGACCTATTTAAATATCAACTGTTTTAGACGTAAATACTTGCTCTTTGTCTCACTGTAATGTGGGGTGTAAAATGCTAATTGTTAAGTAGAACTTGTTTTATTTTATTACCAGCAATTGTCGAGTACGTGACTCGGGATTGGGTAATATAATACTATTAACTGCTCTTGATGGGCCAATTGATAGGATGCAATGGCTTCGCAGGAAGCTAAGAGCAGCGGTGGCTTTTAAGTGCAGAAGATAATAATGATGATTGTCCCTTTTCAAACCTGTTAATTGAATTTCTTGGATGTCATCGTCGTTCAGGACCATCATTTCGTATGGTAATGTGTGAGCAAACTACCAACTGTAAAATACTTCGTAACACAGTAATTCATTGTCTCTTTTCTCTCCCAGGACTGTATTTCATAACGAGACGACACTACTTTACATACATTTACATCCACTCTGACGCATAAAATACAGTCGGATGTATCGACGCGTGTCATCCGGCCGAGCTTTCAAAACGCTGAGTGCGACGACTTAGCCATAAGAAATATTTATAACGCTTTGTATGCAAAATAACCTAATGCATTTCAGTACACATAAAATAGTGTCACTTTAATAGACACGTCGTTATACACGATAATCGACCTTACAACTATGCGGCGTCGATGTGCTTTTATTGTTTGACGCTGCGAATTCAAAGGCGAATATCGAATGCGAATAACGTCACGTGGGTGAGCCCCACAATCTCGTAGTTTTTGATTGATGATATTATGTAGTGATGTAACGCAAGGATCGGTGATGTTTACGGTGTGAAAGGTGACGGTATGTAGATTAGTATCACGCGTTTGGTTTGACACGCGTCGCAGATTGACACGTATGTCAAGGTCGCAGTTTCACTTCTGACTTGTCAAATATTGCTTTGTTCGCAATTTTTTCATTGTATCAAATGCATCGAATGGATTTGTTCGGAATTTATATCGAGTCACGCGCAGATCATAACGATCAGTCGACTAAAAAGGAAATGTTTGTAATTATTAATATTATGACATACTTACAAAGGTGTGAACACTTTTAATCATAAATAATTTAACATCGTCGGACATCTAATAATATGGTGTCAGTGCCGATAATAAATTCATGTAGTAGGATGCAATTAATAAAATGTGAGAAATAGTTGACATATTGTGTCGTGTATGGAGGTGCTGCGTATATTTTTGTCGCTTGTATGGACTTTGGTGCTTAACCTTTTATATAATCGTTCATTATACGATTGTCTCTACCGTTTACGATAAGCATCAATAGTTCTATTCAGTGATTTCTACATAATAAATTGTGTGCGTACAATAAATTGTATGGCACGAAAGTCTAGTTAAGGCATCTGAGGAGGCTAGCGCACGCAAATACATCCGCTTAAAGACAGAGGGCATTCTTGTTGGCGAATAAGGTTCTTCCTAGTTATTTGCTGGTCCTATTGAGATGTTCCAAGCCGGGCTGCTGACACGCGTATGGTCTCTGGCACACCGCGGCCAGCTATTTCAATAGAATGTTAGTGATGTTCACAAAGACCAGTTACAGACATCGAATAAGGCTCGAAGCTCATTCAAATAGCATTTGCGTACGAGTTTGGTTGCGTAGCCAAGAGTTCGTGCTGAAATTTTCCAAATGCGAAGTGTGAAATTAAATGAGAGGTCCATTGATATGAAATCAATGTGATAAAACATTGCCTTTGTGGAGTTTGAATACCGCTAGGAGACTTGTTACTTTGAACAGAGAGCTACAGTTCGACTTGGCTCTAGTTGGACGTTGATGGCAGCGTTTCTAGTAAAGGAAGATGTAAAAAGTCTGTCCAAATCAATTTGATGTTAAATCTCTATTTTGTCACGTTATTTTTGATCTATGTCGGTATGTAACATGTATATTTCAGGAAAAAGAACTGAATCATTCCGTTATTAGATAGAATTCCATGGCCAAATGGCAAAATTGGAACCTTTATTAGCGTCTAGTCCGTTCATTCACACAGGCATCTTACTCAGCGACTATTGACACTATATTGATGATAAATAACATTATTGACGAAACTTCTTAAATAATTTTTCATCAAAAGGTTAGAATTGAACAATAATAAATTGATTGTTGTTGTAGGTGGTCACAAATAAAGGTGGTTATTAACAAATTAAGTCGGAACCTAATTAAGTTAGAACTAAAATTAAGTTAGAACTTAATTAAGTTCTTATGACTTGCCTTACAAAATGTACGCAAGTATTTCAAATGATTCCTTTTATTAATTTCTAATCCTTCATTTCCCTCAGTAAGTCGCAGCTCACTAGGTACATCCGTATAAGGCAATGATAATGTCCCGCTATGTCCCGGGTGGCGACGACACATGTCCGGGATAGTCCCGGACAATGGCTGCCTCATTGTAATTGCAAGGGTTATCATAGTGTACAGTCTGCGAGGTCAAAGTTGTAATGAAATGGATATGTTTTATGTTTCCTCTATGTATCTGGGAAGGCAGCATGCTTTTGTTTTAGGATGCACTTTATTAATGTTGTTACTAACAGATTGTCATTTAAGCCAAACCAAACCCGACCCAATCGAATCGGGGGCGTCGGTCACAGGTGCCTCGACCACTCAATCAATACTGAAAAGTTAATTGATGAAAATTCTTCAGTTCCCAGAACAATTTTCGTTTTACGCGAATTACAATTTATTTTATTTACAAACATGACATGAGATGAAACGTGCATGTAATTTCAGGTTACGAATTAAACTGAATTTACATTGAGACGATTATGAGGCATGTTTAATACAATAGGCTAGTTTCCACCATCAATAAATTGCAAATCTATTTAGTTCGTCAGTTTAGAGTTTTGGAAAATAAATGGACACGTATTTTTGTTTTTGTAAATCAATGAATACGAAAACGAGAGTGGGGCTCATGACGTCACAACGCACTAAAAATTATAGCACGTATTGACAATTTTAAAAGCGTCGTATCTTCGTCAATTTTGGTTTACGTAACAAAAGAAAAATTACGTGTCAAATATTTTTTGATAATCTAACTGACGGACTTTTTATATGTAATTAGATTTTTTCAGGACACAAGCCTATTATTAATTGCTGTTACTTCAGGTGGTTTATAAAAAGCCGCTTAGCAGAAATGGGACTGGACTGGTCATGACTGCCGCATGCTCAATGAGCCGTGAGCCAAAATAACCACTTTCTGGAGCTTTGCGTCAGGGCTAAGTTGACTGGACTGGCCACGACTACCGCATGGCCATGTCGCGGCAGACCTCGTAGAAGATGGCGGGACGAGCTGGACTAAACCAACGACCAGTGGTCCACATTAGCCCTGGATCGAAACAACTGGAAGTCATGGGGAGAGGCCTTTGCCCAGCAGTGGGATGACGCAGGCTAACTGAATCAGTGTCAGTTGGTTCAAAAATAAATCTGGTCAAAACTAACAAAAAAAAACCGGCCAAGTGCTAGTCGGACTCGCGCACGAAGGGTTCCGTATCATTATCTATACATTAGACAAAACGAATAAACGTATAAACGTAACGCATTAATATTTAAGGGGGGCTCCTTAAATATTAATTTTATTCTGTTTTTAGTATTTGTTGTTATAGCGGCAACAGAAATACATCATCTGTGAAAATTTCAACTGTCTAGCTGTCACGGTTCATGAGACCTGGTGACAGTACAGCCTGGTGACAGACAGACGGACAGACGGACAGACAGCGAAGTCTTAGTAATAGGGTTCCGTTTTTACCCTTTGGGTACGGAACCCTAAAAACACAAGTTGTTCTTTATTTTTTTAACAACATTGAAAGAGACTAACGTCTAAGATACAGGCTTGGCCTAGTTTAGACGTTAGGGTTTATTTTGATCTGTTTACTTACTTACTGTACTTGTGACAATATTGTGATATGTGTAAACTGTACTTCCTCTTTTTCAATATAGATATATAATTATTTAAAATTTTCCTTATTTTCAGAAAAGCATCACTGCTTCCCGTTGCTTATTTTGCACGTTCACCAGATTCTGCAGAGAATAGGCTGCATGTACCTAAATATTATGTCATGCTTGTTCTAGGTATAGGTATGCCATGGGAACAATGAGACCACCCATTGTTCGTCCAAAACCCAATTAGGTCCCACAAAGCCAAACAAAAGATGACCACCTTACTTTTAATCTAAGGCTCACCATTACAATCGGGCTTCCGTGTACCATATAAATATTATCTCTTGATATTCTCGTGGCAGATAAGTTTAATAATATTATTGTTTTCATAGCATCCGTGGCCTATGGAGGGCGATGTATTCGTGGCATCCGATATGGAGCCACCATCTGATAGCGGCTGGATCGCTGGGGAACGCACTTACAATACGTAGGGTGTGGGTTTGCGAGGAGCGGGGCGGTTAGCGATTTTGTGTACGCCTAGCATGGAAATGACGGAAAACTATTTAGTAGCATATTGCTTAGCGACAAATAACATCTGTAGGTAAAACCAGATTAAAAACCTTGACCTATGTGTGGGAAATGCAAACATTGCATTAGTCTTTGAAAAGAAGATTTTCAATCCCTAGAAAATACTGTGTATGGTACTATTATTGATCGAAGGTATGACCAACGTTTTTTAAACCGACTAGCTTTAACCCGTAGTTTCACCTGGGTGTAAGGCGGAAACTATCTCACGAGAACGCACTTCCAGGATATAAAAAATCCTATGTCTTAACTCAAATTATGGTCTTCCTACGTATTAAAAGATAAAGTTTGTGCTAAAAGATATTCCACTTATTTTCTACAGACCGTGCTACACGAATATTGCCTACGTAGCTTTCTGTCAAATTATAGGACCTATCAACACGACTTGTGCCCGCTTCATCACTCCGCTTCCCGCTCCGCTCCTGTCAATATCCTAAGCTGCACTACTATCTGTATCTTAGCCCTTCTTTATAGTAAGTAATCATCATATAAATAGCTGCATTATTCCACTATTTAACGGTAGAATGGTTTCAGATTGCGGTTTGTATGTAATGATTGGATATCTGATTATTGGCGGTTTTATGAGTACATTGTGTTTGGAAACTGAAACGGATGCCTTTGCATTTAGGAAGCGTAAAAAAATTGCAAAACTAATGCTTCCTTCTACCCAAATTATTATTCAACCACTGCCAAATATTGTTGTTTTTCAGAAACCAAAGTTTATTCAGAAATCAGCTTTGAAACAGAATAACAGGACCACCCAAATAACTAGTTCAAAAATGCTGATGTCCAAGGATATAAAGATCAATCTTATCAGCACTTTTACGCAAAATGTAAAATCTGTATCAGTCACCAGTTTGCTTGTTGAGCAGTGTGAAACATGGGCTGTGACTCCATTTCCATTATTTCTTTAGATGTAGAGGAAGTCAAAAGAAGATTTAATTGATTTAGTTAGGTTAGGTTGCAGAACAATAGAACCCGGCGACGTGGTAGGCTCAGAAAGAGATTGTGTGACGAGCTAGACTCTCATTCCATATTATTCCATTCCATATCTCACAAGGCCTCCATTCCCTCATTCTATATTATTATTCCATATTATTTTATTATGAGCCTGATGTGTCCCAATACATCAGGCTCATAATAAAATAATAGTTAAGAAAGAAAAAGAAGTAAATGATAGAATGACGGTTGACAGGGAAGAATGTAAAAAAAATGTTCCCAAGTAATATAAAACCAGTATAGGAAGATAATGAAGATGCCTAAGACCTCGAAATAAACTAAGGCTTATTAAAAAAAAAAACTGGGCAAGAGCGAGTCGGACTCGCGCACCGAGGGTTTCGTACAAACTTTTCAAACATAACCTTGCTGTTCGATCCCATGTGCTATTGCACCAACCGAAAATAATAAGTTTGTAATAGTAAAATCGCTTTTTTTCTGTTATTAAACTACATATTTACGGTTTTCAGATTTTTCTCTTTACTTGCCAAATTTCGTGATTCTAGGTCAACGGGAACTACCATATAGGTCTTCGAATCAAAACCTATAGGGTACTTCCGGTTGACCTAGAATTGACAATTTTGGTTAAAAGCAAGGTCTTACAGCACAAGTAAAGTGAAAATTCCGAAAAATAAAAAAAGGTGAAAATTAAGGTAAATTTTGGTACTCACAAGTTTTCGCGAAAATCTAAATTTGCCTATATCTTTTTATCATGTTAACTCAGGACTTTGATTATTATACATCTAATAGTATAAACGACTATAACGACTAGTGACTTCAGTATCTGGTATAAATTTCAACTCGCTAGGTCCACCCGTTCCTGAGAAAATCAGTGGTGACAGACGGACGGACAACAAAGTGATCTTATAAGGGTTCTTTTTTTTACCTTTTGAGGTACGGAACCCTAAAAACAGGCTTTCGAGGTGGGTATAAGCCTGTTTGCTTAAATTAAAACTTTACGAACATTACACTCATCTTTCTCAGACACACTTGTCTCTACGCTGAGTCACACATCCCTTACACAAAAGAACACAACCTAAACACACTATAGCCTAAGTAATCCTTAAAACCTTCTAAACAACTCACAACACGCGCACAATACGTTCCCGTCGTCACCACAGCTCCACAAGGTACCAAAGGATTTATCAAAGCCGGGAGCAGTGAGGACTACCTCGGTAATTTATGTGTGCGCGCACAAACAGATGCGCACCGCGGGAGTCCAGTGGCCCACGCGCATGATTTAGGTCCTAACTTCAAATAGATATGTTTACGTCACTGAGGAAGTAACGTAATGACTGCTATCTGTGTTTGTTGATGGTTAATGCTCATTTAGGTTGTGAGATTTGTTGTTGTAATATTGTTTTGTAAATGGTTTGGTTTGGATGAAATTAAGGTGTGGTCAAGCGACAAAATCAGGTATTTAGTTAATAGTTTTGAGAGTCCTGAGTTTTCCTAAAAATTACTAGGTAAAGACCTTTTTTTATTGTTGCGGAGTCGAAAATTCTCATGAAGCGGTCTTTCAGACTCTAACTGACTAAAAACCATCCCGGTGTTCCCTTGTCACACTTGCACTGGGGATCATAGGAACTAGAGCTCCTTCCACGATCTCTGGCTAACGAGGCATATACCTCGATTAAGGTATCTTACCTAACTACAAGCTAGCTTCTAAGCAACAGAAAATCAATACAAAGCCACAAACAAAAAAAAAACTCATGTTACTTATTAAACCTGCAGCCAATAAAAACAGCATCACCACATTCATTAAAAGAAAACAAATGAAACACCACACTCCAATCAATACACGAACAGCGACCACAAAACGAGAATAAGGAACAGAGTACACAGTGCGTGAAGAATCCCATTATTATAAGGTGCATCATACATTCCGGACATTGTAAGTGCATGGTATGAGTTAATGCGAGCGAGCGGTGAATAGCCCTATATCTGCCGCCCGCAGAATGTACGGATAAGCTACCTGAAGCGCACGTAGGAAGGTGGTAGAGCAGAAGTTTTTATATTTTCTGCGGCATCGTTACTCAGATAAAATCAGCCCACTGCTATTGAGCAGTGGTGGCCTAGTGGTAACGTGTAACCATCGGACTGCCAAGTCATAGGTCTCAAGTACGAACCCAATACCTCTGATTTTTCGGATTCATGTGCGTATTGTTTAATTACCACTTGCGTCGGTGAAGGAAAACATCGTAAGGTAACCAGCATGCCTGGGAGAGGTAAAGTCAAGTCAAAGGCCCGTGATGGGCATTCACCAGGTTAGGCACTTATCACACGATAAAGAAAGAAGAAGCCTCCTGCTGGAAATAGGCTCCCCTAAGTTGTGCTATAATACTCGGGTCTTTCTCTTTCAAACTCATTCTATCCCGATTCTGAGATAATGAATGTCTAAATTGGCATTCGAGATCACAATATAAGGAGTCATCTGCTCCATCGATCTTTTGACAGTCATAGTTAGTCCAAGCTGGCTTCGTCGACTATAACCAGCTATTTTTTGAACGACGAGAATCCCTGTTTGAAGTATCAAATCATTACTAAAAAGCATGCCTGTAACTCTAATATATTCTAGCAGTACCCATGACGTTAATGTGTAATTAGAATTACTAAGTATGAACAGTAATTTATAATCTTTAAGTACCCTGATATAAACTACAAGACACTTTGATAACTAACTATGGCCTAACATTAAACAATTTTGGTCAGCTCTACTCCTTTTTAGGTCTACATTCATTTGGCAGCGCATATCTTCTGCGCAAGAGTGCATTGTTTATCTACCGCCGCGTGGGGTCGGCCAATAAGGTAGCGGGTTCGATCCCAGCTGCGCTCAGTTTATTACTGTGCGGGTATGTAGCTAATAGATAGAGATGTTCCTTGCGTTAGTGCTCTTTGTATTAAAATGTTTATGTTAGGACGTTTTCAAGCTTCTGGGAAATTCGAGAGAGTAAAGCACGAAAGACCAAGGTTTTGGTTTCAAATTTCATCTTAATTATGTTTTGGCGGACGGACGGAAAATGCGATCAGCCTCAGATTAAGAGGTCATGAGTTCAAATCCGCTTCCGTTACAATGATCTTAACATAGCTAAGTAGCATTAGGAAAGACTCAGAAAATACCCACCATTTGCTTTATGCCTGTTAATCTTTGCATCACGACAAAATCAGTTTATACTAAGCAGTTTTCAGTTTAAAAATAAAAAGTATTGAAAAGTGTCAACTTCAGGGACTCTGTGTGAAAGTATGTGTTGTGATGTCTATATGATATGTGAACTTGGCAACTCCAAAAAATATTTTCGTAAAATTAATATAGAACCGTCAAAACAAGTCAAGAATACTACCTACCTCATTCCTCCTAGCTTGATTTTCACGCTCAAGCCTCATAATACGGTTAGCAGAGCTGCAGGCAGAACGTGACCATAGGTTAGAAGGCGTGTAGCGGGCACACTACCTGTCTTCCTTTCGTTACGAGCGTGGCGATACTTAGCTATTGTAAATACATACGTAGGTCCATACCTTGGGCATCTAGACTTTCCTTTGTGGATTATACTGTTCCCCCTTAGGGAGACTTTTAGGGGGGATTTCAGGAATAAGCCTATAATTACCATGTTACATTGCTTTTATTTTGAAAATAAAAATATACGTCACGCTTGAAATCTTCTAAATGTAAGGCACTTAGATTTTGGCTTTTATGTTTGAGTTAAAATTCATAACATCACGCCTGTAATCGAAGGGTTAGGCAGAGGTGTACCTAATAGTATCTACACAGGTACATTTCGCCAGTTATGTTTAAGTTACAAGTAATAGGGGCGACTCTATTGCCGTTAACCGGGCCCAAATCCAAACGTCGTGGCTGGTTACTGAGAAATTCCTGAAGGAAAAATTCAATAACACTTTGCCCGACTTGGGAATCAAACACTAGACCAACGAGATAGTCCAGTAAAATTGGGGATTGAAATAATAAATAGGGAAGATGCATGATTTTTTTTATCACTCTAAAAAAAGCGTATTAACATCAGAAATAGCCAATTGAAATTATTTTTAAATATCTATTAAAAATACTAAGTTATAAGCATTTGAAACTGCTGATTAGACAGAGAGTTCCGATACAACGAATGACGTCATTCTCTGCATCGACGTACAAAAACCAATCTAAATTCCGTTTATCTAGAAAGAGATAGAAACAAAAGTTTAAATGGTTATAACTTTTGTGTTATTTGGCCGATTTATGTCTTGTTTCCGCTTTTTGTCATTTTGTAGTACCTACTTTAAAATTCCGTATCGAAATAAACAAAAGAAAATTTATGCATCTTCCCTATTGTGTCAAACAAAGATCATCAATAAGTTTTCCTAGCATAGAATAAAAACATGCTTTTTGTTAACTTGCATTCAACTGAAATTCATTTTGTTTTTAGTTATAAGTGATATACCATTCATATTTCGATAAAATATGAAAGTTAGCATCCAGATTGTATCTGGAGGTGTGCCTATCAATCTTCGGATGTCGTATCTCAAGAATGCTCTAAATTAAATTAGAAAGGCGGACGTATCTCATTTGCGTCAGTTGACGTTATTAATACGCGTAGGCTAATTGTCGGTGGCCGGTCATCTCTATTATGTTAACTCACAAGGATGTGTAGGGGACTAGATGTTACGGTAATACAACAACAAGAACTACGAGCCTATATGATAGAAAATAATAAAAAAGAAGAAGATATTAATAAAGAGAAAATCCATAAAGAAAGGCGAAAGAAGAAAGAAATACTTCAATCCTTCTCTTAAACCTTGTCTTTTCAATTATTTTTAGCACATTTTATATGTAAAAGATAAAATCAGGAAGTTGACTGTACTAACAAGATCCTGTAAACCCATTTGGGAAATAAATAAATAAAGAAATAATCAGGTTTACGTCTATAGCGTATTTGTCGAGTTTTAAACATGTTATTTTTCTTGTCGAATTCAATTTCATCAGATTTTGTTTGACCAGAATGCTGGCCAATGCAGTTAGTGGTGCTCCCCAGGCAGTTAAAAAACCACCACTTCAGGTTGAAAGGATACCGTTTTCATTTTCACATTCTATCTCCTTTTGGTTCACGGTTATCTATAATAAAATCTCATCTAGTTATTTCTATTCCTCACCAATGTTAGCCCACACATTCTGTTGATAAATACCACGGCAGATTCGCTTAGAGGTAATAAATTTCACAAGATTACCGCCACTATGATTAATATACGCTTCGGTACAAAAATGAAGAGAAGCCGATCGATCAACGTGGGTGTTTAATATAAGCGTATGGTCATTTATCTTTATCGATTAGTGCTATACGGTACCGGTGCTCAGTACTGACAGAGAATAAGGATGTATAGATCCGAATTTGCGCTTCGAGTGCATTTTAAAGTCTTGCCGTTTCGGGGTGTAAGAAAAGTTTCGTGCAGTTGGAATAGTAACTTCACTTTATTGGCTAATTCCGTAACACATTCACAGTCCTTTTTATTTTGAAAATGCATTGCTGATAAATTTTCTTAGAATATCCAGTGTAAGAAAATGTATACAGGTAAACAAACTCATCACGAAGCCATCAACCAAGCATTCTGTACATCAAACTAAGTAACTTTACGCAAAAATTATTGCTGGGAAACGACTTTTTTTTTGGGCTGTAAAATCATGTTTTGTGGTAGAACTCTATGTAACGCACTTAAAACAATACGTATATGCTGGTGGATGAATTGAATAGTATGGGGGTCGTGGAGGTGTTTAAAGTAAAAATCTTAAATTAAAAACTTGTATTAAAAAAAAAAAAAAACTTGTAAAAAAGTTGGATCTTTGACCCCCAATATATCCGTAACTAGAAGGTTTCCAGAAGTAGAAGGTTGTAGAACAAAAAAATGATCGCAATGACGGGGAGAACAAGTGCCTTTCGGCTTCGTTAAGAGGTTTTTTACACCCTTTATATTCTGTACTGTAAAAAATTATGCAATTGGCGGTGAGATGGACAGAACATATTGTTGTGAACGCAGGTAAAACCTGGATGAGACTGCCACAGAAACGTGGTGATTGTCACAACCAAAGATTTATATCTACACCCAGCAGTGAGTAAAGTCAGGTCAGATTATGATGATACGCAATAGGGGATAATCCTAAAAAAATCAAATTAGTCCGTCAGATAAATTTTCAAAAAATATTGGACATGTATTTTTTCTCGTAAACAAAAAATGAAGACGATGCAGTGGGTCGAAAACTCGTGTGACTTCACATGTAGGTACACTTTATACTAGTTTTTACCTACAAGTGACATCACAAGCCCCCGCTTCTTTGATGCGTTTTATCTTCGTCAATTTTTTATTGATATGATAAAACAAAAAATACGTATCCAATATTTTTCGATAATCTAACTGACGGACTAAATAAAATCATAGTTTTTTAGCCAGGTGTATCCCCTATTGGGGTGCAGTTTTGCCTTTGACAAGCACGTGGTTTAAACAGTGATTGAGTGCGGTGAAAATTTCAACAAAGGAAAGTACATGAAGTTATCCTTCTACGCGATTTTCTTATTCTTTGGTACCCTTAATGATTAAGGGGTAATTCTCAACTAGATGGCGCAGAGGTAAAATTATAGGGAGGTGTGTGTGTCTTTGTTGTTACGAAATTAGAGGGAATGAGATATGTATTTAATATACGATCACGGGTAATCTAATGAATTAAGGAGGAAGTTAATTTAGAGTTTGGCTGGGCGAAGTATTGATGTATTAAGGGCAAGCATTTATGAGTCACTAAAGAATAAAATTTTGTAGTAGCAACCATGGAGTCTAATTTGTGCCCGATTGATGGCAATAGGCTTGCCCCCTATTACATGAGACTTAAACATGGGTGTACTATTAGGTACACGTACCTCTGCCAAACTCTTCGGAGATTACGGGCGTAATGTTATGTTTATGCAAAAATTTAAAAGGTTTTAGTGTGCATTGCTTAATTCATGTTTCATTGTTTCGTTTTTGCTATCACTGCTCAAACTTTTCCAGTTCTGTGTCTATGTAGATGTTCCATGTTTTGGCGATTAGCCCTGGTTATAACTTGCTGATAAAAGGAAAATAATAGCGTGATAAGAAACTGCTAATCGTTGAACAAAGCAAATAAAAGCACGTATACTTTTCTTTAGTTAAAAAAAAAACCAGCCAAGTGCGAGTCGGACTCGCGCACGAAGGGTTCCGTACCAATTATTATAAAATAAACACGTTTGTTGTATGGGAGCCCCCCTTAAATATTAATTTTATTCTGTGTTTAGTCTTTTTTGTTATAGCGGCAACAGAAATACATCATCTGTGAAAATTTCAACTGTCTAGCTGTCACGGTTCATAAGATACAGCCTGGTGACTGACAGACAGACGGACAGACGGTGAAGTCTTAGTAATAGAGTTCCGTTTTTACCCTTTGGGTACGGAACCCTAAAAAGTATTTAAAATGAATTCAATCTGTCACTAGGTTCAACATTGTATTGAAGAAATAAATAATCTCGATTTTGCCGGCTGCATTACGCAACAGCCATATCCATAAGCTCAGTAATCTTTGTAGCTTTTACAGTTTTGATTGATAATATGACAGATGTTTAAATCACCTGCACTGAGGTGAAGGGTCTCAGGTTCGACCTCAATTTGATAAATCTCACTCCGTCTCGACTTACCACTAATTACTGAAAAGTCAAGTAATCTTTAATTATTGCAACACTGAATAATGATCGACATTAAAATGTTGCCACATTTTGTACTTAATAATGTTGAAAATCGTATTTAATTTTATGTATGTTTGTTCAGACATCATAATTAAAGGATTTTATGTTATGAAGTTGAATAAAGATTAAAAGGCGATCGGTTGTTGATATATAATGTGATCCTGTTTACTTATATTCTTGGTTACAAAGGTGGTTCTTAATTCTTAAAATCTAGTGCTATTTCTTTTTTATAAAGAATGGAAAACAGAAAATTGTGCATCATTTGATGGGTAGCAAAAGATGCACAATTTAGTGATTTGGCTCGCTAAATAATAACAGCGGCTCGGGTCAACCTCTAGGTTAAGCCGTCCAGCCGCCCAGATTGGTCCGTCAGCTGCATCGAGTTAGACTGGAAGCCGACCCCAACATAGTTGCCTAAAAGGCTAGGCAGATGATGGTCATGTGCCTTTTATTTTTATTCACAGAGAAACCGTACTGGAAACTGAAACTTGAGAAAGATAGAATTGTCAACCTTAAAATCAACGCCCATGTTATCAAAGCACTTTGGCATAAGGGCAGAATTTGCGACTTTGCACTAAAGGAAATAGAATATAAAAGCAGTCGATCAATTCATGCTGACCACCAAAGCAATAAGTAGAGGCTTGAACCTTAAATTATTGCTAAAAACTTGTGAAATATATTGAATGTTTGTCATTATTTGCTTCATGACAACAACGAATTTCAATTGACACCCTTACCACAGCTTTTAGAAAAGCTTTAACAAACACCCCGCTATACAAATCCACCACCAGACAAACCATTCCATCAACTTTGACAGTTGGACTTGCGACACAGTTACATTCAAAACCAAACTGAAAAGGATTACTCGGCTTTAAATTTAAATTCTAAATAATAACTAAGTCTGGTAGACGTACGCACGCAACTGCGCACGCGCGGGCGGCAGCGTGCCCAATCCGCTCTAATTTCACAAGATTATCACCACAGAGTGTTTGTGCAGTAGGTCAAGTCAGATATTGATGGGGTACACCTGCGTTTGTTGTGTTACTGGTGTAAGTAGTAAGACTGTGTGCGATAATTGTCTGGTTTGTAATTGGAAGTCTAATGAGGATTGGTGTCGTATAATTTAGAACAATACGTAGGTGTTTGTTTTCAGTTAGACTTAGTAAAGTGTTTCGTCAATTCTGGAACAAGCGATAACGACTCTTAGGTATTATTGCCGAAAACAAATGAGGCTAACGATAACTGTTACTCCGTTTTCCCTTGCACTAAGTACATCCCTAGTATTGTTAAAAATGGGCATTATATCTATGTTATAATAATGCTATGACGTTGATTAGGTTTGAATTAGGAAATCGATTCATGGATGATTCCATAATAAAGAGTAACAAAAATGTCTTAGTAATATTATAATTTTTGATGCAGTTTTATAAAAAGATTGTATAAACATAAATGTATTTCTTCAAGGGTAATATCGTACTGTATGACTTCCATATTCCCATAACATCCCCCAACACCATTCTTATCACAAGTACCGCGTGAAGCAAAATTTCTGCGTTATCACCGGCAACATGGCGGCTGCTTGTAGACGTCTCTCGTCGCGCACTATATCACGGCGGATATTTACCGCCGGCCACCGCCCGCCGGTGACAGCCTTATCTGTTATCAGTATATGGATAGATACCTTATTGGATGCTGGCCGTATCTATAGTTAGGGCTTTGGCCTTGAGATTTGGAATGGCGGAGTTTTGTAGTACAAAAGACATCAACGCGTTGATTGTCGAGTAGTCATGGTTTGATACTCTAATTAGGGTCATTCAAACTGGCTAATACAGTGTTACTACAAATAAGATGATGGTGTCGATTCTGTTGTGCACAAACTAAACTTAATTTATGCTATTGCTATCTTTTACTAAAATATGAATTAAGTTAGAGATGTCAAACTAGTTTATGCCTTGCACTTCACCGTGTTTTTAGTCGACATGTTTTTACGTACACCCTTCATTTGTATAGAAATATTAGTTCAAACTAAATTTGACAGCTCTAAATTCTGTCCGTCTCTTTCTCGTTTTATTAGAGAGAAAAAGATAGCAATAGCTTAAATTAAGTTTAGTTTGTGCACAACAGAATCGACACCACTATCTCACATTATCTGCCAAATCGTAATATCCGATAAATAACGGTTTGTACAGAAAAATACTTATCTCGAAGAAATTGCTTTTGTCATTAATGAATCGGTCTAAGGGCAGTCATTAAAAAAACAATTATGGACATACAGACAGCTTAGGTTTTATGCATGTCATTTATGTTTGCACTCTATTTAGTATATCATCTAACTACCGCATTTACTCTTTAATTTTTCACGACTTACGTATACCCAGCATGCGAGATATTTTCAACCTGCTAACTTTACCACAGTCAACCAGCAAATGTACCAACTTTTAGTAGATATTAGAGGAGTTTAAACGTCCTCACGTTTGAAAGTTAGATGGAATTCCGCACTGGCTAATTGGCGCTGACAACCATCGCGAGAATGTATGATTTAGATTCGCTCTTGCGAACTCAGTTGCGCATACCTGCGGGCTAAATTACTGTTACAGGTTTAATTCTTTAATTAAGTCGTGTTATAAATGTAGCAGTTTTATTACGTGTTGTAAATAAAATAAAAGAATTAATTGGAGTTATAGGCATCATTCAACATCCTCTTAATTGCTACACTGTATCCATCCGTCTGTCTGTATATATTTGTTTATGAAATATATCCGTCCATACAAATAGCGGACATTCATTCAGTTATAGAAAAATATCCTGTATAATGAAATTATTGCCAGTATTATTTGTACATTCAGAAACATGATCACTTTTTGACCTGGTAGAGTAAATCGAACATTTAAATATTTGCCAGTTCAAAAAGTGATCAAATTTCTATATAACTGACATTCGGGACATTTGAATTACACTGTCTCAATCACTTAAACTGAAAATCGTATCTATTTGGAGGGTGTGTGAGCTCTTTGTTCTCAGTATAAACGCTTTTCCTTAAGTCTGGGGTATTTGCTAAATTAGCAACTCTATTAATTTGTGGTAGTTCAAACTTCGTTTGAAATACTGTTAGAATAAAGTTCTAATCAGCTTGCACTACAGAGTAGTTGTTACGTCAGTCACTGCGGGCCGAATAGTGCAAAAAGAGTGGTTTTTATTTAATTGTAGCCTAATAAATAGAATAGAATACTCTTTATTATGTACACCATAAAAATTACAGATACAAATGTAGAACATTTTACAAGAGGTGACACAATGGGTCGTCTTAGTCTTAGATTAGATCAAAATGACAATAGGGAATATGCATACATTTTCTTTTTTTTTATTTCGATACGGAATATTAAAGTGACAAAAAGCGAAAACAAGACATAAATCGGACAAACAACACCAAAATTATAACCATTTAAACTTTTGTTTCTATCTCTTTCTAGATAAACGGAATTTAGTATGGATTTTGTACGTCGATGCAGCGAATGACGTCATTCACTGTATCGGATCTCTTTGTCTAATCAGCAGTTTCAAATGCTTATAACTTAATATTTTTTATAGGTATTAAAAAAATAATTTCACTTTTCTGTATCTGAAATTAATACGCTTTGTTGAGAGTGATAAAAAAATCATGCATGTACACTTTGTGAAGAAAAAAGTGACAAATATTTGTGTGAAAAAAAAAGTACTAAAACTGAATGCCGTTTAGGAGCAGTTTCGAAATTTGAATATTTTTGTCATATAGTAATAATAAAGTTAGAATTATTTCAACTGTACCAATTAAAGTTTAGAGTCTAATAACTTATTAGACTCTAAACTTTAATTAATTTAATAAAATAAAAAAAAATGTTGCTTATTAGTAATAAGCAACATTTTTTTTTTTGCACATTTATATTCACTCATTTAAGCGGAGTTACATGGAGAAAACCTCTCGTTAGCAGATACCCCAACCTTAAGTGTGTGGGGCACAAATAAGTATTTTTTGATCTAAATGTAAAAAAAACTACAATCTGGGAAAAACAAGTATTTTTTTGTGACATGCGTTTTCAGCAACGAACCTCAAAAGTCAATGGGTTAAGAAGAAATTAGTCAGATATTATAAAAGTAAGACTTCAAAAATTCAAATCGCCAATAAATCGTATCAGTATAAACTAAATCGGCTGAACTATAACTGTGGCACTGTTACGCCAGTGAAAGGGAGGGTGGGCATCTATTTTACTAAACCAATACCACCACATCTTTTGTGTGTGTGTATAATGGTTGCGACAAGGGTGAGTGGCCTGGGAGTGGCCAAGGCAGCAGGGTACGGTACTAGCGAGTGTCGGCTTCAGGCTTAGCTCTAGATAACAGCACGCGGAAGCTGCGGCGTCACGTGGTTACCAGTGATAAGGATGTATTGTGCCTTTATTGGGATTAGCTTTATGTATGTAACTTTTAAGGTGTATTTGCTCTAATTATTGAGAGTACTTATGTTGTCAAGGTCTTGTTTGTGGTTATCTAAAATGGCGACTGATAAGAAAATAGGTAGCAACACATTTGTAAACCAATTGTTAATCTTACCTTACTATACTTTTCATTTTAAATGCGAAACTTTGTGAGGATGTATGGATGTTTGTTCCTCTTTCACGCAAAAATTCGAACGGATTTCGGTGAAATTTGGCAGACAGATACTTTATAACCTGGATTAACAAATAAGATACATTTTTATTCCAGTAGTACGGTCTCGTGGAATAATTACTGAGCTTGGCACGGGCGACGCCGCGGACAGAAACTAGTAGTAAATAATTCGAACAATTTTGGTTCCTCTGAAACTTCTATAAAATCTTTAGTTCAATAGACAAAACATAGGGTGAATTTTAGCTACAACATACTGTTACTGTTAGTTTGACATAGGCACGGGCAGACGTGGCGTCGACGTCTCTTTATTTAGACTCCGCTACTGAATGTCGAAGTTTGAAATGTCGACGTATGTTAGTTCTAAAGTACAGGATCTCGATGTACGCCAGTTCGAAAGTTCACTGGAGCGAAGTATTTTATTTTAGACTACAATAATATGATGACATACAATAATAATATGATGACATCTTTGCAGTTGAATAACGATCTAAAACCTCATTCAATATCCCATATCTTAAAGAACAAGAGTGCCAATTGGAGGCTTTTGATAAATTGGTACCAAACAGACCAGTGCGTCAATAGTAAGTACCTGTGTGCTATGTGTGCCCATATAGTAAGTATAATACTAATGTCAGCGCAACTAGAATGCTATCAGGTGCGTGAGTCACTAAACATCTATGAAACTTGTTCAAATTCAAATGTATAACAGGATTAAGCCAATTATAAGGACATTTGCGGTCTTATCTATATGCAGGTATTATTATATAATATTATATTATTGAGGTAGTAACAACGACATCTAAATTCCTAGTAACTAGACGCGTTCGTTAGGTATTGATTTTAAAATATGATAAAAAAATGTACTCCTTATAAGCTAAACCCAATCCGTTGTACATAATCTACATATTGCAGTTTGTGTGTTTATCTTTTAATTTTGTTTGCAAATAAGAATAAGCTAATCTTTTCAGTTTCAAAAAGTTTTGTTTGGAAACGCGTACAAATTACGTATCGAAAAACATAGATTATCTCTGAAACTTTATTTAGTAAGTGGAGGCTTTTTCCCAACAGTGGGACACAATACAAGCTATGTAAAAAAAAGGAAGAAGCTACTCTAAAGATAAAAATACAGACACATATGTTGATACCTAGCGTGCAGTTACTTACTACAAAACTTCATGATTATTATAAGTTTAGTTAGCAAAGCTTTCTCTTATCAGACATCAAGCATTCATCACAACGACCAAGGGTCGATCAAGCATCTTTATCAACTGTACGAAACAGGCCTGATATTTGATCTGCCTGTCCTATGGGCCCGATGTATTTATCTGGACCCTCTAGGCGTACTGGAACGAGGAAGTATGAATATCGCTGTAGGCTTGTTTAGTTATCTGCCGGATCATTACGTAATAGCCATGATAAAGGGATGAAGTATTGAGAACATTAATAAGAATAGAGGAGCTTGGAGAAGATTTATAATAATACATAAACTCACGCCTTCATTTCATGGGGGTAAGCAGAACACAAAGAACGCCACTTGCTGTGTTGCTTACATACTGCTTTTGCTTCGGTCACATTCATACGTCTGGTCATACACGGGGTTGCACGACATTGGTCAAGTCTGATATTCGTCAAATCGGCAATTCGTCAAATTGCACGTTGGTTTCGAGTACTACGCTCCTGAAAGTTCTGAATAACATCACTAATAAGGTCAGTGTATGTAGAGAAGAGCCCATAAACTACAGACAATAGGTAATTTAAAAGCAGAATGCAATTAAATCATTTTAACGCTGACAAAGGAAAAGCATTCAAGAAAATATTTTTATGCAGACATTTTCGCGGCAATTACAAAGCGGGCGCGCAGCTGCGATCTCTTTACAAAACAATGAGTCAACATTCCCTTTAAGTGCCACCGATGTTCCTAATAGGCACAATGTAAATATCGACACCAATTAAAGTCCGCACAATATATGTCGAAACATCGCACAATTAACGCGTCACACAATGTCAGAAGCGCATAAATCCGGCACAACCCTGAACTCCAAGGCTGTCCCTAATTATACCTTTCGAATGAGACGTCATTTCCTTACGCTTACGAAACATTAAATGTAAAAAGAGGCTTTTTCGCGTTTCAAAGGTGTGAATTTAAATAATTGCAATAATCGCGCCGTTGGACGGACATGCGAACGTAATGAACGGGCTACGCGTGAAGAAGACAACCTGACTGCCGACAAAGAAAAGCAGTATAACCGTCTGTACGACACCTCAAGTTTCGGCAACTCCGTTCACACACACCTCTGGGAACAATTATAAATGAGGTCGATTCCATATTGGTAATTCTCGCCTCGGGGATTCGCATTTCCCTTATGTGTCCATATGTACTAAGTGTTAAAAAAATATAAAACACGTCAATTCAACGTCTTAAACACGAGCATCCTGTATTTTTATATTCAATTTTTGTCATCTTATAATTTTTTTTATGAGTGAGAACGTCGTTGTTTTACAAATTGTATGTAAGAGGTATAATTTCTTATACTCTCTTATGTTTTTTCGTGTGAATAAGTATTAAGTACATCTTTATATTTTTATTTCTTTTGGAAATGTAAAATGGAGTGAGAACCAAACCAAAATACTTTCGTAGTTTGCAAAATGTCCGCTTTTTCTTAATACAATTTCAATGAAAGTCGTAAAAAAAGTTTGGTCGGAGATAGGTGCATTATGGGTACAAATAACAGGATTCTCTGAGCCATAAAGTCCTGATAAAGTAATTGAGATTCACACACGGTTCAGATTCTCCATCTCCGAGCCCCCGTACTTTTGCCATTGTAAAATTTTATTACCCAGCATTTGCGACAGTTGTATTAACGATTGATCGAACTCGACACACTGATTAAGGCTTTGCCCTTTCCTGTACACGACCGAATAATACTTTCCATATTATTTTCTCACTTTTATTGCTTGTAATAAGCCATTTAATTCGTAATAATACTCGATTAGTGCAAATAGAAGGAAGGGTGTCAGTTGCCAGAATGGAGTCGTAAAATATTATTGTGTATTCGTTTTTCGATGGTCATTCGAAATGATGATGATTTTCTTTTGTTTTGCCTGACAGCAAAAAAAAAACAACTGTCAAAATGAAACGTCACTGGTATTTCTTTTATATTTGGAACATACATTCGTTGCAATACAAGCAACAATTTAATTAGCAGCAAAGACACAGCTATGAATATTTATACAGAGCTTAGTGAAGTGGGCTATTGACAAGACTGTCAGTCCTATGTTAATAACATGTCAGTAGTGTCAGCACTCCCAGTTGCCAGCAGTAATATTGATGAGATTGACAGCCGACGTACTAACCATAAATATTCTGAAACTACGAAGGTATCACTTTCAAAGCAGGATTTGTAATAAATTAAAATAGAAAACGAGGTTATAAAATAAGAGGTTTGGTTTGGAATATAGTTTGATTGAGAGTGATTGCTCCATATATCTTAAAGGTCTTAATTCAAATTGGAATGAACAGATATTGAATTAACAAATGAAAAGCAGCTTACAAAAGTCCTTTTGACCGAGCGTAAGAAAAGACAAATCGTATGTTGTCGATGAAGGCTTACATTCAATTGTTTTAATCCGATATTAATCGGTGATGGATGCCCTAATGTTGAGTAAGTAATCCTGCGGCCCCCGGCCCGGTGCGGGCGGCTGTCCGGCCAGTGGCCATCACTCACCGGCCAGACAGGCCAACAGCTAAACTTGTCTACACACGACCCGACCGCACAAAGTGATGAATGTCCTGACTTAACCCACTTGACAACTCATTTTCTCGTAACAGATTCCATTACCAAACGCTCAAATAACATAGTAGCAGCGATCACCTTCGCAATAGCAGACCATAATGGTAGCCTTATTCATACGACCATCATTATTTTCTGTCTCGCAACAAGGCAAAAACAATCAATAAAAATAAATCATTTAAATAACCATAAACACGTATTACAATGCGCCGACATTACATCTCCTAATGATTTCGCTAACGAATCATTGAAAGTGGTCGGATCGCGTGCGCGCGCGCATGTCCGCAGCGATCTAATCGCGGGCGTGCGTGTGTGTGTGCGGCGCGTCTGTGTGCGTGCAATGCGGTCGTAATAATATGAAAGTGTTGTCCGGACCCCGCCCTAGCCTCGGGGCCGCTCTGTGTTCCATTTACATCTGCTCGAATATTTTATTAAGCCTTCTGTCGAGCGCGCACCAGATTCTGTGCCTTGTTGAATTACTGATAACGATAACGATTACCGTAGTATTCTTATGGCTAGTATCCGCCAGAACCTGCAAATAAATGTATTATCCTTCACGTATTGGTATTTCTATATCTTGACTTCAAAGTAGACATGGTACGGTTCGGTCTTGCTCTCTATACCAATTTAATTTACCCAAGTGATTGATTTCAACTATAATCTCGAAAATAACCTCAGAGCACATTTCATTCAACGTTAAACGTTCCCCGACAACATAGTAAATAATTTAGCAGTATTTCACCCAGCTACTTAAGACATTTTTTGACTTACGATGGTCGTGAGCCACCGTCAACTTCACTTGATGTATTGTTCAAATTTATAAGGCAATTATTAATAAGAGGTACCTATACCGGTCCGGATATTAAATCGGTCGGCGAAACGGTAATAAATTGCAATAATTTCAGTAAAAGGTCCATTTATTATAATCATCAGTGGGTATTTTCTAGTTACACTAGTATTTTGACTCGACTATCTAAACTGGAGTATCAATACTTGTCTCAGTTTCACTGAACGATAGTAATGTTTTTGTAATATCTATTATTACTGTACAATTACTGTTGAACATGTTTTCTATGGCTGTTTGAAAATAAACAAAGATAGAGGCGGTCGTTGGTAATACCAGCAGTTTCTGGGATACCCAACTACTGTATTTGCATAATAATATAAACTAATATGGTGGTTAAGTTATTTGGATCGTAACAACAGCAATGAATTAAGTAGTCTGCCCACCATCTTCGATCGATTCTTCGATGTTTGGAGCATAAACCTGCAAATTGTGATGCAGATTTATAGAACCCGTCTTTTGACAAAATGGTATAGACGGTACGGTTCAAATCTGGCGTTAAATTAAGATTGTGATGTGATCATGGATAAAGCAAAACAGCAACTCTCCCAGTAATCTAGTCAGAATGATTAGACACTTACAAAAGCTTTGACTTGTGAATCCTGACCCGACGAGAGGATAACAAAATTCTCGTAATTTTTGTCCACTTAATAATTTGACTTCTATAAGGACCCTGAGAGAGCAGCTCGTGGCTAAATAATAACAGCCGCTCGGGTCGATTGTTAGGTTAAGCTGAGCTTACCTAGGTTGGTCTGTGGATGGGTGACCACCCATTACATACCGAGTTTCCTCCGTGCCTCGGAAAGCACGTTAAGCTGTTGGTCCCGGCTGTCATTTGTAAATCTTTGGCAGTCGTTACAGTGGCCCAAAAAGTCTGACAACCAGTCTTACCAAGGGGTATCGTATTACCCAGTACTTACTGGGTTGTAGAGGTCAGATATGCAGTCGCTCCATGTAAAATACTGGTATTCAGCTGCATCCGGTTAGACTGGAAGCCGACCCCAACATAGTTGGGAAAAGGCTAGGCAGATGATGAAGGCCCCTGAGTAATATACTTTTTCAGGATCAATAATGCCATTAACCAAACAAAATCCTTGGAAAAAATTATTTCTGCTGAATCAACGGTGAACCAAAGATCTCGAATTGAAACACGTAGAGATCAAAGATCAATAGTTGTGCATACACAGTGACAGGTTACCTTCGAACACAGCATCACATTTCTCTCGATGACTCATGTTCTCCTAGTACGTATAGTAAGAGGATCATTAATATTTATGTTGCTAATAAAATCATCAATCACTTTGATCAGTTACATACTGTTTGTTATAGTCACATCATCAACTACATCACCATTTTTAAGAATGAAAAGATCCAGTTGATGCAGAAGGTATGAAGAACTATACATTAATGACTCCAGTCTTTTATATTTCCACATTAAGGCAAAGGCATCTTCTCTACTAAAGAGGCAAATGACCAATGATTTAAGTTTAGAGGCCCTAGAAAAAGCGCGAAAGGCACTTTTATTCTACTCTGTCTTCTCTTACTCTAGCGCTAACCACAGTGCAAAAGTCAAAAATTTATTGAATACATGTATTGAATTATCGTAAACTACCAAAAAGCTAAAGTCACTCGTGCGCACACAACACGAAACGCTTTGAAAGGAATAGCCACTGAATGATTGTATAACTTTGGGCCCTCTGATTCCGTCCTAAAAAAAATAATATTTTTCATCACATCGCATGTGGCATCTTTCAAACTATACAATATACTTAATGACGTTTAAAAGACAGTTATAGTGGCTACATTTTTTTTGACTTATAACTGGTACAGTTTTTAAATTTAAAACATCAAATTACAGGAAAAACCACCACCAAGAATAAAAACGTCACACTCCATGAAAAAAACCCCTGACTCATAATCCATGAGACAACAATGACGAAGTATGTTAAAACATCCTATTAATTTTTAGTTTAAAACGTAACTGGTAACACTGATACATATTAGGAATTCCGATTATTCCTCCCTCGAGCTCACAGACCAGACATTGTCCAATAAAGCACGCATTACACATGAGGCCATAAATAATGACACACTTCCCCGTCATGTGTCACTATTAATACAATAAGTCGTAAATCAATCAGCTTACATTTACCTTTTTGTATTTCATGTCCAATAGAATCTCTGATGCATCATAGAATCATAGAACTAATGAAAAATTATGTGAAAAAATTATGACATCGGTATGTTTTTCTCTTTTGGTTGTGTAAAGCTGGACAAGGCGTAGTATTAACACATACGTTACGCACACTGAGAATAAATTAAAATATAGAGAACAATGGGACATTTTAAATAAAAACTAGCATAATTAACATAATGTTATGTTTATTATACCACATATTCTGGCCTGACCTGCAGTAATTTGTGTTTCACTGATCTTTGACCTCTTAACTACCAGATCGAACTTACTGGACCCAAGTCATTTGATAAGACGTAACGAAGAAGAATGATCTTTATTCTAAGGTTCAAATTTTCAAGAGCTCAAAAGCGTGTCAATTTCTACAATAGATGCAGCTCGAAATTACATCAGCTGACAAAAAAACTAACCATCTGACCGCGTCCACCAGTGTATCAGCGAATTATTGTACGCAACAGATCCGAGTCAGTTGTTCTGCGCAGGATCACGTCTGTTGAGTTGAGACACCAAAGGTCTGTGCGTACGCTTGCGAAACTTATCGTAAGGAAATAGAGCAGATAAAGGTGGGCGCAATTTCTGCGAAGCTCGCAATTTGTCGGCGAAATTCGTTAATCACGTAACTTTTGAGCATTCAATGATCATTCGTGCTTGAAAAATGCTCTTACATTCCGGTTGACAAGTTGTCATCTAAACTGTGTTACGTTCGAATTCCTTCTAGATCATTAATGTTTGCGTACAATGTCGTTTCATGATTGAGACAGAGTAGTTTTTGTAATGAATGCGAATTTAGTTTTTTTTGCTCCAGATACAAGGTTTGTCGATTTTTTGTGCAGGAAATTAGATGATGTAGCGTAGGAAATTAGGTGTCGCCATGATTAGATGACACGCTATTTTTTACAATAATTTAATTTTGGTTGGTGAATATTTTTTGCCAGATCTGTAAATGCGCAAGACATACTAGTATCTACTATACACATAACTGATGATGGTAAAATGCTAAAATATTCATCGAATAACATAACGAACCACGAAAATATACCAATACTTCAAACATTTACTCCTGTTGAATGCAGCTCCAATTACGCCTCCAGATAGAAACTTATTTCATCACAGAATCTTTGCAAAACAAAGAACTGAATTCCAGTTCTTAAACCAGCCTGAAAACCTCAAAAAAGAACAAAAGAATTCCGTAATTGAATTTACTAAAAAAAAAAAAATTTGGTTCCATAATTGAATTAAATAATGAAACAAAGCAGTGAATCGTATCCGCAAATGATTTTGTAAAAGAGATGCCTCAGTACTGTGAGACAAAGCCACGGCTATTGCGTAGGCGCAATCACTCGGACTGCAGTAATTGGACGATAACCTTGGTTAAGCGATATTGATATCTTAGCTTTTAGTTCCTAATTTCAACGGCCTATTTTATAAGAGATAATCTTGACAAGCATTGTAAATGAGAATGTCATATTTAATGCGTATTTGGTGTTTTTTTTTGTAACGGCTTGGTAGTTTGTAAGGTTAACATTGCAATGGGTTTAAATTGAAACAGGTACGCAATGAATTTGATTGATTGCAAGTATAGTAGGACTTCCTTATCATGGAAATTTTGCCAGTAAAGAGGTCCTAGCATTAAGTACGCAATTAGGTGGCGAACTTATAGTAGGTACAATGGCAGTAACCTCTTCTTGAATTATATTCCGTTTTTATATGGGTATAAAAACGGAATTTAATTCAAGTAGAGGTTAAGCGAACAGAGATTCCAAGAGGAACGGAGCAACTTCTTCAAGTTGGCCTATGGCCTATGAGCATCAGTGGACATAGCTAAACGGATTGATTGATTGAATTTCCGTATACTTGTGTTCAATATAACTAAACGTAAAATGTTTGGAACAGCTCTTTTTTTCCGCTATTGATTTTTATTGTCACCCTGTGTGAAATGTTTTCTTTTATGAACGTTACTTGAATGGTGAGTAAAGAATATTCCATTCTTTATTATAATCACTGTGTCGTATTTGTAACTAAAATACGCTAGTAATTTGCTTCTCGGTTGCTCCACTTAGTCGTCGTTAGTTGGTCATTAGCGATGGTTCATCAGGCTGTTAGGCAACCTTACGCCGATTGTTCAGGAGTTGCGTCTGCGCACGTGCCGCTACAGTCACCGACTCACCGCTACCGTAAGCGGTGATAGAAAACGAGTGCTATTGCAATGACGCAGGAGCAGTGGTGTTCCAGAATTCCGGCGTGTTGGAGGTTCGAACCCTGGTAGGCAGGGATTTTTGTGTTTGTTGTAATGTAAAAGTTCACTACTAGAGAAAACCTTGTGGCCAATGTACTACTAATTGTAGGTACATGAAGTTTACATAAAATAAAAAAAAAATCGAGATTTTCAAACCGGTTTTCGGAGAATTATTCAATATTTTTTAAAGGTTTTTTTTTGTTTAGTGATTTGATATTTGTAATACGTCACTGCTGACAGCTAGACCACACTAGCTGCGTTCAATTTGTTTTTTTTTTTTATGTTTTAGAACTCTAAAAAACTACGCGACCGAGTTCGTTGGAGACGAATACTTAGAAGTTCTTACATACCTACCTTTATCTAGGTGGGTTTATTGTATAGGTTTGGTTGATTCAGAGAATTGGACACGTTAATAAACGTCGCTCTAAAACTCAAAAACTAAAACTCAAAGTATTTATTTCAATTAGACCATTACGGCACTTTTTAATGTCAAAAATACAAAAAAAGAAGCGAAGCTACAGTCCCAGTCACAAGACATAATAACTTGAGAAAGTACTTTATTTTCCCATTCCCTAGCTTTAACATATTTCTCAGGATATAACTTCCGCTCGTTTTGGTAGACACTTTTATTTATGCAGAACAAGATAACGGAACCGGATATTGTATTATTTTTAATCTTTAATGCCTATCTTTCATTTATTCGTATGGAAGTTACGTAACACCATTTCCCACACATTCATTCAAAAGCTCTAAAATAAACGTATTTTTTCGCCTTTTGAGGTTATCCTTTCCAATAGCAATTTCTTTAAATAATCCAGCAATAACATTTCCATTTTAACCCATTACCTGCTGTGGGCTCATTAAGATGGTATCAAGTGCTTCTTAAATTGATTTTGAGTACAGCGTTTTAATGGTTAATCGTATGTGAATATATTTATACGAACGACTTAACTTGGAGAAATTATGTGGCAATGACCGTTAAAAGAAATGGCCGGTCTGTTTTTGAAAATGTACTGAGAACCATCTGGGCTTCCAGTTTTACGAAAATTTTACATGCATTTTTGTACTATTTTTTGGTCCTTATTTCAATGTACCACTATCTTGTACTTTGGACGATTTAAAAAGCGAACAACATTATGTGTCCAAGGTAATTTAAAACGAATATTTACTTGTGGCGAAATGTGGGTGGTCTACACACCTCTGTTGTACCCCTTCGGGTAACAGGTGTAAATTGATACAATTTACTCTTAACCTTAGGCATAAATTACAAACATTACATTAACAACTTATACAAACATCACTCACAGCAAAGCTTTCACAAAAAGTAACAAGAATAATTAACAATCATGTTAATCTTAAAAAATATTACAATAATCGTAAATTAACTTTATCATTACTTTATACAACAAAGTATTAAGTAATCCTACTTACTATAAAAGCCTTAAACCCGGCTTCCACTGCAAAGTAATGAGCAGAAAATAGTCATCATTGGTGTCGATTCTTTTGTGCACAAACTAAACTTAATTTAGGCTATTGCTATCTATTATTAAAAGGTAGTGCGAGAAAAGGACGGCTATAGCTATGAATTAAGTTACAGATGTCAAACTAGTTTATGCCTTGCGCTTCACCGTGTTTTTAGTCGACATGTTTTTACGTGTACCCTTCATTTTTAGGGTTCCGTACCCAAAGGGTAAAAACGGAACCCTATTACTAAGACTTCGCTGTCTGTCCGTCTGTCTGTCCGTCTGTCCGCCTGTCCGTCTGTCTGTCACCAGGCTGTATCTCATGAACCGTGACAGCTAGACAGTTGAAATTTTCACAGATGATGTATTTCTGTTGCCGCTATAACAACAAATACTAAAAACAGAATAAAATTAATATTTAAGGGGGGCTCCCATACAACAAACGTGATTTTTTTGCCGTTTTGTCTAATGTATAGATAATGGTACGGAACCCTTCGTGCGCGAGTCCGACTCGCACTTGGCCGGTTTTTTATAGAAATATTAGTTCCAACTAAATTTGACAGCTATAAATTACGTCCGTCTCTTTCTCGTTCTATTAGAGAGAAAAAGATAGCAACAGCCTAAATTAAGTTTAGTTTGTACACAACAGAATTGACACCATTGTCTATTGGAGTCCAATAAGCCTAAAAATAGATTTTATTGAGGAAGATTTTCGTTATTATATGTGTGTATAAAGGGTGTGAACCCCTCTTAACGAAACCGAAAGGCACTTATTCTCCCCGTCATTGCGATCATTTTTTTGTTCTACATCATACCTGAGAACCTTAGTTACGGAGATATTGGGGGTCAAAGTTCCAACTTTTTGACAAGTTTTTTTTTTTTAATACAAGTTATTAATGTTTAACGTTTTTACTTTAAACACCTCCACGACCCCCGTTCTATTCAATCCATCCATCAGCACAATGTTTTGAGTGCGTTACATTGAGTTCTACCACAAAACATGATTTATGCCACAAAAAAAAAAAACGTTTCCCAGCAATAATTTTTGCGTAAAGTTACTAAGTTTGATGTACAGAATGCTTGGTTGACGGCCTCTTCGGCCGGCGACGGGTCTTTTACAATTTACCCTGTATATGTATTTATTCTTATATGTTTTAGATATAAATATTTTCTAGTCTTTTTTCTGTTATTGTCTCTGCATCACCCTAAAGTAGACAGGTAGAAAATACCCAAGGCATTAAATCCGCCTTTGTGCAGTTTTTACTTGTGCATAAAGTTTTATTAAATAAAAAAAATATTTTCGGTATCTTAAACCAACCATATAAAAGAAGAAGTTCTAAATTCGACTGAATGCACTTTTTTATGATTTGACTTCTATTTAAAAAAGCTGAAAGCTGCAAGGACCATTATTAGTACATTTTGATGCAAGTGTGGAAACTGCGTTATGAGACGGAAGAGCAATAACATAATTATATGGCCCAAGTGTGTTATATGACTTTCTTACACACATGCAACTAAAAATAAGATAAATTTAATTAACATAATTTAAGACAATATTTTACGTTGCGAGTTAAACGGAGTCCTTACGAAGCCCGCCCCGCTTGCAGTGGCAACTCACCTTTACAACTTGAACAGCTGAACTCATTAAATAAAGACACAATGTGTTCGCCTAAGGCGCTTTACCAGGGCGGGCGGAACCAGGAGCGGCAATTAGTCCTAACAATGTTGCCTTTATAGTATTATCTTTGATTTTTCGATACCATCTGTTGAGTTATTGTGTTGTTCGTGTATCCGTGAATGTTCCTCCGTTTTCTCTGAAGGCCAGTTTGTGAATCATTGAAGTACTTCCCTACAATAAAGTACAAAGTACAAAGTGCATTAATAATGTTGAACAGGTTTTGATATGGCAGTAGTAGCAGTAGGTATCAGAAATGGCTGTAAGTAATTCAAAGGTCAAAGGATCGTTTAAGCGTCACACGGAAGGCGGAGCTAAGGTTTTTTTGAACACGCCTCTTTTCTGACGTAGATGCTTACCCATATACTGGATTAGTTTTCAATGACCGACCAAATTTTAAGAGATGGTCTAGAACAACAAATTTAAAAAAAACAACATTTTTTTTAAATAAAATTTAATTCCCGTCCACCACTAAAAAGCAAACTTGTGGCTTTTGCAACAGAACGATTCAGTTTAACAACCTAGATAGGTAGCAGTTAGCACACACATAAATTTGGCGGTGCATGCACGCACACAAGTGCATTGATTCCCACTAGGTTTATGATTTAGGAAATTTTTAGGACATTTTCAAATGAATGCTATTATTATACTTTATATTTTTCGACAATAATATTTAAAATGCACTTTTGGATTGATATCTAGATCTTAATTTTAAATTTTGGCTGGTCAGAGAAAACTAACCCATAGGTATATAGGTGAACATTGTACAGGGCACGTGACGATTGCCTCGTTGGTCTAGCGCAAGCGGTACTGTTAATCCTGAGGTCCTGGTTTCGATTCCGTGGTCTGACAAAGTGTTATTGAGATTTTCCATCAGAAATTTAGTAGCCTGGTGTGCTTGATTGATGGTAATAGACACGCTCTATGTAGAGGCTCTATTGGACTTAAAGTACTATGGGTCACCACTACCTCACTCATCTGTGAAAGCAAGCGTGATGTTATATTTTAACAGCATCTCCAATAACTAACATAAAGAGGCAACCCTCCTGAATTTACCTACAAAGATTAATAGTACCACTAAACATTCGTTAGTACTCCACTTTCCTGATTAGCCACGGATTTACGGAACCCAGATTTCTCCAAACCCCTTGAAAGGCTTCTCAACAAAGTAACAAGAGTATGTAGTACCTGTCAGCCCATCTTTTACGGCGTATTAAGTTGAAAGTGGGATTGTTAGGTGCGCCCACGCACGGGGCGACACTATCCGCGAGTAAATCAGGCTTGAGCAAGCCTGCACCACATCTTGTAACCTTCATCGATAACGTGGACACGACATGACGATGCAGACTGTATTTATTACAAACTGTTCTGTTAATCTTGGAGTTTATCTGATTTTTTGGCCTGTTAACCTGTGTTATGTGTAACGGGGTTTGGAAGATAGGATGAACCCTAACCTGAACATAACTGCGAAATGTAGACAAAAACTTAGGAATTTCTAGGTTGTATGTTGATTAAAATACTGGCCTGCAAATTGCAAAAAACGTAAGAAAATTTGAATTTCGCGGGCTACCCTAACGCTTTCACCTTAAGCATAAACAATACAGGTGAGTATGAAAAATCATGTATTTTTTTAATGAAAATCGACTAATCGGAGAATGTGGAGAACGGAGTACTTGACATCAAACATTTGTCTTTGAAATCAAAACATACAGGTACTTTCCCTCCTCTTAAAATTAGAGGAGCTATTGGTAACTGTAGGTCTAACCGGCCGTTGAACAAAAGCTCACTCAAACATTTAATCAAAATAATTAATTTGAACTTGCAAACATTTCATTGAACAGATTTTCAATGTAACTCTCAGTCGGTAACTGGTGCAAACAATTACTTTAAGAAATGAACGTCCTTTCGTCAACTTACTGTCAATGCTAAGGATTGTGCAACCGCCATAATGTCTGGCCATTTTGTTCCGACGATACTTATGTAAAGTTCATTTAATTACTGCATTTATTCTGAAGTTGAAAGTCATTATAAAGATCAGATTTTTATGGTGGATCCGGTAGAAAATAAACTGAATGACATGTATATAGATAGGAGTGATATTCTGCGATTATGCAGATTACTGCAAAATAACGTAGAATATTGACGAAACTTTAAATTGATATTCTTAAAATGGTAGTTGGTATATATGTGTAATTGCAGGTAATTTCCGGTTAGACTAGAAGCCGACCCCAAAGTAGTTTTGAAAAGGCTAGGCAAATCATGATGAATAAGCATACTTGATGATGATGGTAAGCCTACCTAAGACATGCAAACGTTTATTCATTACACATGGATAACCCATGTAATCCGGTGTTATGTTGTTGAAAACCTGTCTTGGTTTTAAACAACATTAAATCAAAGCTTATCTATTGATCAGTTTTAAATGCGAAACGTGCTAAAGAATCTGTGACAGAACATGACCAGCTACCAATCAAAGATAAAAAAACCTTTTCAAGAAAATAACCGCTTTAATACAAAACGGAAAACGCAAATGAAACAATATCTATAATTTAACCAGAAACACATTAACGTTTTAATGAAACTGTTTCACAAGATGGAACAAAGCTTTCTGCATACAGCTGTCTGGCCGAGTGAAAGGGTCATTTTATGTTCCAAGAAACGCTTTCAATGAGTTTGGGCGATTAATGTGCTCGGACAAGTACAGTGCAACTTAATATGAACTTATTTTAACAGGTTATGTCATTAAGTCAGGTGGTATACTCGATTGCTTTAATGTGTAAGCGATATTTTTATTTTTTCTTGGTGTTGAGAAAGAGACGAAATCTTTCACTCTTATTTAGGGATCCTTATCTTATTCGACAGAAACGGAAGCGACTAAAACCCATCCATGTTCCTTCATTGCCCTTTGTGTTCCGGGGCCGCGGTATCTCTTTCGAACTGTCCCGCAACCCCGGCAGGCATCGGTCCTTACGAACCCCTTCCTTTTTGCTGACTCTCTTTGAGGCGCGCGTGGAACACGAACGCGCCGTCGACACGGCCTGTCGTCATGAGACGGACGGACGGCGAGCTAGCCCATAGCCCACCGTCCACAGGCCCGCGCCTACGGTGGCCTGGGGCCACGTGGTAGGCCCCCGACGCCCGGGGCGTCTCCCGCGGCGGCCGGGACGCTGTGAGGTTCTCTCCCTCTCACGTTCCGCCACCTCCTTCTCTAGCATTACTGCTTCGCAGAAGGAGGTGGCGCCGTCACATTCCGTCTCGAGAAACGGAACCCTTACAGGACCACTTTATTGTCTGTCCGTCTGTCTGTCAAGACCCTTTCAAGCTGATACTCAAGTCAGTAGCAGACTTGAGTATCAGCTTGTCAGGGTTGTTCAAGGCATGTCCTTAGCGCCGGGGCTGCGGGACTGTTCGAAAGAGATACCATGGCCCCGGAACACAAAGGGCAATGAAGGAACATGGATGGGTTTTAGTCAGTAAAAGTCTGACACTTCTCTCCTACTCCGCGGGAGGAGTCATTTGATGATTTCCCACTCGAAAAAAAAAAAAGGGTTGTTCAAGGCAGGTCCTTAGCGCCGGGGCTGCGTGACTGTTCGAAAGAGATACCGTGGCCCCGGAACACAAAGGGCGATAAAGGAACATGAATCGGTTTTAGTCAGTAAAAGTCTGACACTCCCTCCTGCTCCACCTAGAGCGGGAGGAGTTTTTTGATGATTTCACATCCGAAAAAAAAGGGTCTCCCTTGGAGCAATGAAAAAACCAAACTTGTAAGTCAACGCCAACATAATATAATTATGACTGTTTGTGTCGAATAATTTGTGATTTCACATGGGAAGTAAACCAATAGGGTACTTCCCGGTGACTTACAATCATGAAATTTGGCAAGAAGCAATTTTTTACAGCATATGTAAAGAAAATAATCTGAAAACTGTAAATATGTAAATTAATAACAAAATACCTACAAGTTACCGTCGATGGGCGAGTCCAACTTGCACTTGGCTGACTTTTTTGTTTTCTTTCGTGCTACTTATTTTGATTTTCATCAACTCGTCCCTAATGGGCCGTAGGCATGTGGGACCAGTTGATGAACGACTCAATACGAAATATGTTTGGTTGACCGTACTTTCCCAAGACATAAATTGTACCAGTGATCGTATAGTGACTGTTAAAGCGACTTGCGCTGACCGTAGTGTGTTATTGTTCAGTGTGTATATGCCGACGGACTCAGTGGATAACTTAAATGAATTTTGTGAATGTTTAGGTGAAATAGCAGCTATTATTGAAAGCGCGAATGTAGAATATTTTTTATATATTAATAAAATAATAAAATAAATAAAATAAGCCTTTATTGCTGTTTTACAATAATTACATTAACATTTGTTACTGACGATCGGTTTTAAAACAACAGCTTGTCCTTCGACAAAGGCCTCCTCCAAAGACTTCCACCTATCTCTGTCTCTTGCAATTCTGGTCCATTCTGTACCGGCGACTCTTTTGAGATCATCTTCCCAGCGTTTCATTTGTCTACCTTTACTTCTTTTACCATCCCTGGGGTACCATTCTGATATTAGTCTAGTCCATTTCTCATTCCTCTCTCTCAGCATATGTCCTGCCCATTTTCATTTAAGTGTTTTACATACTTTATTCACATCTCTAAATTTAGTTACATTTTTAATTTTGCTTAATCTTATTTTATCTCTTCTTTTTACTCCGATTACACTTCTCTCTATTCCATTTTGACATACTATTATTTTATTGTTTAGTTTCTCTGTTAATGACCATGTTTGACAACCACATGTTAAACATGGCAAAATACAGGTGTTATATACTTTTCTTTTGTCTTTAATTGGCATGTCTTTATTTTTCATAACTTCGCTGAGGGACCAAAATCTTTTCCATGTGTTAGCGATTCTTCTGTCAATTTCTTTGTGCATAGTATCCCGTGTGGCTATTAGCTGTCCTAGGTATATATACTCATCAACGTATTCTATTTTCTCCATGTTTACAATGATGTTGTATTTCTGTGAAGCATTAGTCATAATTTTGGTTTGGTTGTGTTCATTGAGAGTCCGGCTTTTATGCTTTGATCTGCTAGTTGTTGTAGCATTTGCTCTAGTTTTTTTGGACATTCTGAGAACAATATTAGATCGTCTGCGAAACGTAAGTGGTTCAGGTTTTCACCGTTTATGTTGAGTCCGTCTTTACTCCAATCTAGGCTTTTGAATACCATTTCTAAGGCCGCTGAAAACAGTTTGGGTGAAATTGGGTCGCCCTGTCGGACGCCTCTTTCTATAGGAAACTCCTCCCCCGTTGCTTCCAGTCTGATTTGGGCCGTGCTTTTTGAGTATATATTCTTTAGTATTTGTATGTACTTTCCCTGTATACCTTGAGAACGCAATGCTTCCCAGATGTATTCATGTTCCAAGGAATCGAAGGCCTTGTTGTAATCTACAAATCCTATATAGTAAGTTTTGTTGTATTCGTTGTATTTCTGTAGGACTTGTCTTAATACGTGTATATGATCTACTGTTGAATATTTACTACGGAACCCCGCTTGTTCTTTCGGTTGGTTTTCCTCGAGTGTAGATGTGATTCTGAACAGAATTATTTTAGAAAACACTTTATATATATTTGACATCAAGCTGATTGGTCGATAATTTGCTATTTCTCCTCTGTCTCCTTTTTTATGGAGTAATATTATAATTGATTTGGTCCAATCTGTAGGAATATTCTCAGTCTCTATAATTTCATTAAATATATCTGTTAGAATAGGGGCAATGATTGGTAGGTTAGCTTTTAGTAATTCATTCGTTATTTGGTCGGTTCCAGGAGTCTTGTCTCTCTTTTGTGTATTAATTGCTCTTATTGTTTCTTCCTTTAATATTTTTGGTGTCGGTTCAAAGTCTGTTATATTAATTTCTGTAATCCCTTTCCTTAGGTTCTTAGTTTGGTACAATTTTCGGTAATAATCTGTAGCTATTTTAAGTATTTCTGGTCTTTTATTTGTATAGTTTCCGTCTTTAGTCTTCACCTTTAGCATCCAGTCTTTTTTGGAATTCAGTTCTTTAATAGCCTTTTTTGTTCCCCCAGTTTTTTCGATATGTTTTTTCAACGTATTTTGTCTTTTTAGTTTCTTATCTTTTCTTATATTTTCACTTATCTCTTTGCTAATTTCTGCTATTTTGCAGCGGTTGATTTTGTTTTCTTTTCTCTGTAATAGTTCTTTTCTTTCCTGTAGCAATTGTTGTGTCTTATCAGAAATGACCTTTTTGCTTTTTGGGTCGACTTTTTTGGTTTCTGTTCGTAAGATGTTTATAAAATTTTCATACTTGGCCTGAGTTGGGTTGGCGGTTTCCTTACTTTTTTCTATTGATTCCTTTATACTTGTCATAAGTTGGTCACCATTACGGGTGTATATGTAGGAAGGACTATCATTATGGAACATTCTTTTTCTCTTTATAGGCGTACTTGTCAGTCTAGCTCGGACCATTTTATGGTCTGAATTAAAGTTTAGATTATGTATGATTGCCACATCCTGGATAATTTTGGCCTTATTAGACAATATGAAATCAATTTCATTTTTATGTAATCCGTTAGGGGCCATCCACGTCCATTGCTTTGTTTTATTTTTCTTGTAGAAACGGTTGAGAATCCTTAATTTGTTTTCCAAAGCCAAGGTGACTAATCTATCTCCATTCTTGCTTCTTTTACCGTTTCCGTATTTACCCACTGTGTATTCTTCTCCATTATTACACGTTCCTATTTTGCCATTAAAATCTCCCATTACAATAATATTTTTGTGGCAATTTGTTAAAGTTGTTCGTAAATCTTCATAAAATTTTTCAATGTTTACTATATCTTCTCTTTTATCTGATTCAGTTGGTGAGTAGGCTTGAATAATGGACCACTTTTCATTTTTATGCAAGGGTAATGTTATGTTCAACACTGTTATTCTTTCCGTTATCCCTTTGATTTCTTCGATTCTGTGTGCAAGTCTCTTTTTAATTAAGAAGCCCACGCCATACAGACCCGGTGTCTCACCTTTGTAGTATAGTATGTAGTCCCCGTAGTCTTCTATACCTTCGCCATGTCTTCTCATTTCACTGATTCCTATTATGTCCCACTTTATTTCTGCTATGGCTAGTTCGAGTTCAGTACGCTTTTCGGTAGTTCGTAGCGATCTTGTATTAAAAGTAGCTATGTATATATCCGAGGTGTGCTTGGCTATCTTTGGAGGGATGTGGCCTTTTTCCCCCACGAGGACCAGTCGGCTTGGGGGAGGGTGTTTTGTTTCATTTGTGTTATTGTTCTGCTTGTTATTTGTTTGTTGTTTCCGATCGCCGGTGTCTAATTGCTATTGTTCCTTTGTTTCTGGGTATCCGGAGTAAGATAGAGATCCGGAGTGAGATAGAGATCGACCTCTCATCATATCAAATGCGTTTATTCTTTTGTTTGTTGGTGGATTTAATGTCTGCTGTTTCCTTGGTTGCAGATCAGTTTGCGGAGAGGTAGAGATCCCTCTTTTCCTTTTATCATTCGTACCAGTGTTTTCCATGATGATTAATTTATCATACTTGATGTAGGCAAATTTTCCGTTTTTCCTTGCTTCTGTAAGCTGGGGTTGTAGGGCCTTTCTCTTTTCTAAGGCCTCCTTTGAGTAGTCTTCTGTTAAGTATATCTCCTTAAGTTTCTTTTTATTCTTCATGATTTTGTTCTTTTTCCATCCGCTAACTAAAGAAAAGAGTGTAGGCCTAGGTTTTCCATTTATGTTTTTGTTCCCGATACGGTATATTTTATTTACTTCCCATTCATCTACATTTATCTCTAGTTCTTGCAGAAAACATTTCTTCACATTGTTAAGTAACTGTAATGTAGACTTTTCCTCTTCCTTCAACCCATGAATTATTATATTGTTGGTTTTTTTTATCTCTTTCCAGATACTCCACCTTTTTTTTCCAAATTTTCCACTTTAATTTGCAATTTTTTATTTTCTTCTAGAACAAGTTTTAATTTTTCGTCTATTTTTTCCATTATTGTTTGACTCAATTCCACTGTTTGCTTTTTCATTTCAATTGTCATTTTTTCGAACAGAAGTTGAAATTGATCTTCCATGTTTTCGCGTGTAACGAAACGTGGATGGGAGTTTTAATTTTCCTTGTTGGCAACACTTGGGTTTGGGTGACACTGACAGATGATTTTTATATATTAGGCGATTATAATGCTCACCCTGGTGAATTATTTAATAGAGAATTACTGAGTTTTTGTGAGGAACAAAGCTGGTTTTGTGCTGACTACAAGTACTTGGGTATTGATTCTGACACTTATACCTTTGTCAGTGATGTGTGTGGAAGCAGACGGTGGCTTGACCATTGCCTGGTCTCTGAGGCAGCGTGGAGATCACTCAAAAAGGTTGAAGTGAACCATGACATTTACTGGTCAGACCACTATCCACTTGTGTGTCAAGTTGATCTGGGAATGGTGGGGCCAACGGATGCATCAGTACATCAACTGATTAAGAATTTTGATAAGGCTGTATGGGGTGAATGAAATGTTTCACAAATAGACCGGTACAATAACTTATGCATGGAAAAGCTTAGGGATATAGACTTTCCTCCGGAGTTAAGAAACTGCTGTGATAATTTCTGTCAAGATGAAAATCATAGATTGGTGATTGATAAACTGTATAGTGATAAAGTGACTTCCCTTCGGTATGCGGCAGAGGGCAGTTCTGGTCTAGTGGGAGAGGGTAGGAGACGGCGTCCGGTGATTGGATGGAATAGGTATGTCAAAGACGCTCACGGAAACGCCAGGAGAGTTTTTCTTAACTGGGTGTGGCATAATAAACCTCGCACCGGGTTGCTGTTCGAGGAAATGAACGAGACGCGAAAGGTTTTTAAACAAAGACTGAAATATTGTCAGGACAATGAAGATCGAATAAAAATGGACATGCTGGCGACTGAACACAGGCGCAAGCATTTTCAAAATTTCTGGAAATTGACTCGAAAGTTGAACCCAAAACCGGCGGTTCCGTTGAGCGTTGATGGCGTTACTGAACCGGGGGAGATTGCTGACAAGTTTAGGAGGCATTTTGCAGTAGGTTCGTGTCAGGTGGAGGAGCAGATTCCTGTTGCGGGGTGCATCATGTCTGGAGAGCCAATACACATTTCGAGTAAGGAAATAAGAAACATTATTAGAAGTACGACCAGAGGCAAATCTCCTGGACATGATGGCCTAAGCATTGAACACTTGCAGTATGCTGGTCCGCACCTCCCTAGGGTCTTGTCCATGCTATTCAACTTTTGTGTTCGACACTCGTATCTGCCTAAGGAGCTGATGAGGACGATAGTGGTGCCTATTGCCAAGAATAAGACAGGGGATGCGTCGGATAAGGACAACTATAGGCCTATCTCTTTGGCCACCATAGCGGCTAAGGTTCTTGACGGTGTGCTTGAGCGTAGGGTGGCCGGACAGCTCAATCCACATGATTCACAGTTTGGTTTCAGAGCTGGATTGTCCACGGAAACTGCTGTTCTAGCGCTCAAGCACACGGTTAGGTACTATACCGACAGAAATACCCCGGTATACGCTGCTTTTCTGGACCTTTCCAAGGCGTTTGACCTGGTTAATTATAGGATACTATGGTCGAAATTGCGGGAGAAAGCCATACCTCATGAGCTAGTTAACCTTCTCGAGTATTGGTATGACCACCAGATTAACCAGGTCAGATGGGCGAGTGCATTGTCTGGTGAGTATGGACTGGAGTGTGGGGTGAGGCAAGGGGGCTTAACTTCCCCGGGGCTCTTCAATGTATACATCAATCAGCTGTTGGAGGAGCTTGGTAGCACTGGTGTCGGATGCTCTATTGATGGTAAGATTGTCAATAGTATAAGCTATGCTGATGACATGGTGCTGCTGAGTCCCTCGATTGATGCTCTCAGACAGTTGCTTGGAGTGTGTGAACGATACGCCATGGCCCATGGTCTGCTGTATAATGTCAGAAAAAGTGAGGTTATGGTGTTTCGTGTAGGTTCCAGAAAACCAGCGACAGTTCCTCCTGTCTACTTGTATGGGGTCAGGGGTGGCACTTAAAAGAGTGTCACTTTTCAGATACCTTGGGCACATCTTGACCGAGAACCTGTCTGATGACGAGGATATAGAAAGAGAGCGAAGGGCGTTGTCGGTTCGATGTAATATGCTGGCCCGCAGGTTTGCAAGGTGTAGTAAAGACGTGAAAATTACGCTGTTTAAGGCATACTGCCAGACGTTTTACACCTGCAGCCTGTGGGTCAGATATACGCAGAGAGCCTACAACGCCCTCCGTGTTCAGTACAACAATGCTTTCCGGGTGCTGGTGGGGCTTCCACGGTTCTGTAGTGCGTCGGGTATGTTTTCCGAGGCACGCATAGATAGTTTCGAGGCTATCATGCGCAAAAGAACGGCATCCCTAATGCGTAGGATACGTGGAGGCTCCAACAGCATTCTGAAGGTTATTGTGGAGAGGCCAGACTGCCCTTTTCTGATGCACTGGTCCCGTAGGCACAGCTGCGGGCCCGGTGCCGAGGAAAAATATTTGAAATAGTTTGTTGTTTTTTTTTTGTTTTTGTTTTCTGTGGTAGTTAAGTTTAGGGTAAATTAAATTTAGATTAAATTAAATTAGATTAAATGTAATAATGAAATGAATAGGATTATATTGAAATGAATAGGATTATATTGAATTATGTTTAATTGTATTAATTAATTAATTTGAATTGATCTTTTCTCTTAATGTCGTAATAACATAGCTCATAAGTACTCGCTACTATCCCATATGGCCTCTTGTTCGAAATAAAGTTTTTGATTTGATTTGATTTGATAAATTTGTTTTGTTTTCTTGTGGTCCCAAAATACCACTAAAAAATATTTAGGGGGAATCCGGGACAGTGGTTCTGGTCCCGAAAGCCCCCCGACCCCTATTAATTCAGTCCTTTTAATTAGTTCATCATTTATTTTTTCATCCACAGGCTGACTTTACCTACTGTGGGTGTATGCCTCTCCTTGAATCAAACCTTACTAAAAATATAAAATTATCTCTCTCTCTCACTATCGAAAAGGCCATTATGGAAGATATCGTTAAGATCAAGTAACAAGGTTCTTTTTCCGAAATATCCTTAAAAAATCCTTGTAAAGAATCCTTTATGTATAAATATTAATCATTGTTGCCTTAAAATATCTATGAAATTAAAGGAAATTGCTCACCGCAATTATAAATCAATCAACAAATTGCATTGCAAAGAATTATCTCTTCATCCGACATAACAATTTCCTAGAAAGGTATCGTGTATCAAATCCGGCATAACATCCTGAATTTAATAATAATTAGTGTTTGTTCACAATTTTTTAATGATTACAAAGAATGTATTACTTTATAACTTTCCTTCCTTACCTTCGAGGGCAAAGCAATTAATTTATGCATCAAATTATGTCGAAATGTTTGTGGCCATGTGACTTTCTATATCCTGTTATAGTGGTGAAATATTAATGATAGCAAATCCTGTGAGAAAATTGCCTCTTTTTTAAATCTTTTTCCGGATCCGTCTGAAATTAATGGAAAAGTTGATATTTTATACCTGAATTATCACGTTTGACACGTTGATATATATGTTATCTATAACATAACATAACATCACGCCTGTAATCCCCGAAGGGTTAGGCAGAGGTGTATGTTATAGTACACCCACATTTCGCTAGTTATGTTTAATTTCCATATAAGTAATAGCCTATTGCCATCACCCGGGCACAAATCCAGTCTCCGTGGCTGCTACTGAGAAATTCCTGGTAGAGATACCCAACATCACTTTGCCCAACCCGGGAATCTAAACCAGGACCTCATGCTTAGCAGTCGCGGTTGCGATCACTAGACCATTGAGGCACTCCAAAACATATAAGTATCCTTAAATTATACATAAAACATTTTGTAGAGTTTTTCACATAACAAATTGAAAAGACCTGCAATTAAACAGGTATGCTATGTCAGTAAACAGGTTTTTATTGACCTTTTATTTTTAACTGCTGAATTTTTTTAAACCCGTATATCCCCAGCCGTTCCCGAAGGGTAACGGTGCATTGTTATTTTAATTGTGTCTGTAATTGCGGGTATCTAAGAGGTAGCACATCGATACTCGAGCTTATAAAACTATCAACTGATACAAACTCAAAACCAATAAAGCGTATTTATCAGCCAACATCTTAGATTTCATCACTCAGCCATCTGGCCACCGACCCTACCACTGCAAATTCAATATTTTATTTTATAATTACTAGTTGTCATTCAAGGTGCACCGTCTATCATTATAAATTATAACAACTTCTGTGTCGGGCACGCGAGCATTAAATTAGCCAGAGTTCATTGTTAGAAATCTCAAAACATGGCTCCGGGTGATGTAGCGAAACAAGGACGCGCCCACAAGCCTTAACATTATATTATATTAAGTGTTTCATTTTTAGCAAAAGTTATCACATCAATCATAATTATTTGCATACATACTGTTAGTCACGATTTTGTGGCTAAAAGAGCTACCACACTAAGGTGAACTCTTAACGCCCTTATAATTTAATTGAAACTAGCTTTATTAATTAAAAACTAAGTATTAAATAAACTAAAATAAATAAACTAACAACAAACTATAAAAGGGCATCGAAAAACTCCTCCTCAACGCTGTCAGCTGGTAATGTGCCCAAGAGACTGGCGGCGTTGCCACGTTGTATGGCAACACTTAGCCTCTGACCAAGGTAAAAGCCAGCTCTTGGGTCACGGGAAGCTTCAATTAGGCGTTTTGAAAGTTCTTTGAACAGGCTATGGGCACTCGGACCACACGGCCCTAGAGTTTCAACCCCAAACGGCTCGAAAATATAGTTACCACAAAGGTTTCTATATTTACGCCGTTTGAGGTTCTCTGCAGCCGCAGCAGCAGCGCCAGCACAGCACGACGAACTTGGAAGATGAGAAGGCGCAAGAGTATCGACGCAAGTAGCTTAAACTTTATCGCAAAAGTGATGCCTGTGATAGCAGGGTTTAACATAGTCAGCCTATAATGTCCCACTGGGAACACATACCTCTCTGTGACTCCGAGAAGCAACGATATTGTACCAAGGACTGTGTAATATCTGACTCGATTTGAAAAAAGCGTTCATGGAGTTTCTTGAAAATTCTTAGATCTACGCTTTGGAATGGGCAAGTACAGTCAATTCATTGTCCATTCATTAATATGCCCGTGTCTGGAGCTACCTAAAGGAAGCTTATATTGGTGGACGGTATGTGTAAACAAGACACATCATCATCATTTCAGCCGGAAGACGTCCACTGCTGAAAATAGGCCTTCCCCAAGTTTCGCCACATTGACCGGTCCCGTGCGTCTAACATCCAGCGGATCCCCGCAACCTTCACCAAGTCATCGGTCCACCCCGTGTGAGGCCTTCCAACGAAACGTTTTCAAAAGACACAGGGAAATAACAATACCAGGGCACTACTGTTATTTTCCTTTTTTGACGTGATACTCGTAACGTCTTTTAAATCGATGAACACCGGCTCTGCACGCACGAAAAAGTGTCACACCGTTTCGCGCGCCATTCACGTTCTCAAAACTGAAATTTTTCACAGTGGTTCCCTATACAATGTTATAGACAAGGAATAAGGAAGGATTTTTCAAAATTCAACCCCTAAGGGAGTTAAATAGGGGATGATAGTTTGTATGAAAGTCCGTCGATTTTAATATTTAATTTTTCATAATTCCACCCTCAAACGGTTAAAAAAGGGGATAAAGTTGTGTATTGAAAGTCCTTAATTTTCGAAGTAAAAATCACAATTTTTTTTTTGGAAGCTAACACAACGGCGTTGTGAGAATTTCAGTCCTTAAAGGGGTGAAAAGGGGGATGAAGTTTTGTGTTTTAAGTTAAAATCACTTATATCATGAAAATTTGTATTTAGCCTTTTCGTTGGTAATTAATAATAATTAATATCAGCATTTTTAAAAAATTAACCTGGAAGAGAAATAATGATAATTCAGTGATAATAATTCAATTCAATTCATAGAAGTATGCAATTTTTCATCGAAGTTTTCCTAAGACGTTTATCACGTAAAATTATCGTCCGTAAACCGACTTTACAGACAAAATTTTTTTAGAGGACTCTCTAGCTGTCGAATGCCCTTGCTTTTTCTTGTAGATTTCTAAGACACAGCTCTCTGTATCTTAACCATTACGTAGACTGTCATACACCTTGGAACCTGCATTCATGTCTTAGCGATCTATTCAGCAGTTCTAAACTCAATTTCATACTGGCCACTAAGAGAGGTCTAACTATTCTGGTCAATTGTTATCTATGCATGCGAATAGAAATAATCGAAGCGATATATGGGCCATTAATGTCCATGCCTATTTAATAAATTTTATAAATCATCGTTTGGACAATAAAGATAATCAACTATCTGGTGAGTATATCTAAGTACCTCGCCGCTACATCTGGTCAATTTGCATAAATAGTTGCTGTTTGATTTTTATTGTTGTTTGTAAGTTACTTTAAAATAGATATTTCTTTGGTCTAGATACTGCTGAGTGAGGTCTTGAGTTACATTTCCGGGTATGGCACAGTGTTATTGGGTTTTTCACCAGGAATTTCTCAGCATGACTGGATTTATGCACAATTTTTTATTTTTTTCGTATGGGAAATCATCAAATGATTCCTCCCGCTCTGGGCGGAGCAGGAGGGAGTGCCAGAAATTTACTGACTGAAAACCATCCATGTTCCTTCATCGCCCTTTGTGTTCCGGGGCAACGGTATGTCTTTCGAACAGTCCCGCAACCCCGGCAGGCATCGGTCCTTGCGGACCCTTTCCTTTTGCTGACTCTCTTTGAGGCGCGCGTGGAACACGAACGCGCCGTCGACACGGCCTGTCGTCATGAGACGGACGGACGGCGAGCTAGCCCATAGCCCACCGTCCACAGGCCCGCGCCTACGGTGGCCGGGGGCAACGTGGTGGCCCCCGGTGGATTTACGCCCTTAGGCTGGCCTTTATTACATGAGAATTAAACATAACTAGCGAAATGTGTGTGTATACTATTAGGCACCTACACCTCTGCCTCCCTTCAGGGATTATAGGCTGGATGGGTTATTAAAACTATTGATCTATTCTTGACTTATTTTAATATTAGTTTGCCTACCTGGTTAAAAAAATTTGATGCTTATTGTAATATATTGCAATCTTTAGCCCTACTTTTGTTAGATCCTAATAACTATCTTAGGGGACCTGGTGTCCTAAAATACAGGCCTCGGCTTAGTTTAGGCGCCAGTCTCCCACAAATAAAATACTTTTTCGTGTAAATACAGGGTGTAAGCAACCTCAACACGAAGCCGTCAACCAAGCATTCTATACATCAAACTAAGTAACTTTACGCAAAATTTTTTGCTAGGAAACGACTTTTTTTTAAACACTGTTTTAAGCTTTCACGGTTCATAACTATACTAAATAAAATAACAAGAGCGGGGAGTGCGGGCGTAATACGGGGAACAGGGGGTACGGGGTTTAATATCGGGAGCTCAAAATAATCAATAATCACGGAAGATATCCCGTAAGTGACATTTTAAGTGACTTTTTTTTTGGGGCAAAAAATCACGTTTTGTAGTAGAACTCAATGTAACGCACTCAAAACATTGTGCTGATGGATGGATTGAATAGTATGGGGGTTGTAGAGGTGTTTAAAGTAAAAATCTTACAATAAAAACTTGTATAAAAAAAAAACTTGTCAAAAAGTTGGAACTTTGACTCCCAATATCTCCGTTCCTACGTACTAGAAGGTTCCCAGGTATGGTGTAGAACAAAAAAATGATTGCAATAACGAGGAGAACAAGTGCCTTTCAGCTTCGCTAAGAGGTGTTTTACACCCTTTATGTTACAACATAAAATATACTGTATGTTCTTTATTTGTGAAAATAAACAAATTTCATACTTATATTATTCAGAGGAGCATTGAAAAAAAACCTGGCTCTTAAAAAAATTGGGTATACATCTAATTTCTGCGACGTTACAAGGTTGTATTAAAAATAACTGGTTGGTTATCCCATCAACTAAAAATAAAATAAAAATTATTAGACCATAAGCCACAGGGCAGTATAAAATAAATTACTTTATTCAAATCATAATATTTAACACGTGATTTTGATCTAAAGATAAAAGTCCTAATTGTTAACAATAAATTACATGAAGGATAATTTGCATAAAGGTTACCTTAATTACTTCAGTCACACGTAGAGCTAATTAAAACAAAAAATAATGCATGTTGGTTTAAAAACTGCACATTTTATGTGAGGACAAGGTAATAAAGTAAAAAAAACCTTCTAAAAAGCACGATTGACTGCCTCACTGTTCTGGTGAGGTGATGAGGTCCTAGGTTGAATTCCCGCGTCGGGCAAAGTGTTGTTATATTTTTCCATCAAGAATTTCTCAGTAGTAGCCACGGAGTCTGTATTTGTGTTCCGTTGATGGCAATAGGCTTGCTCCTATTACATGGGACCTAATCATAACTGACGAAATGTGTATGTGTAAAAAATAACAGTTGTCCCAAACATTGGGGTCCCAGTAGGTGTTGAAGTTTTTTATGGGACAAAAAAATATTTTTCGCGATCATTCACATTTCGACAAATTATGTCAAGTGCCATGTGGGCTAACTTATCACCATACATCGGGCACCAATCTAGTCAACGCGCTGCTGCTGGGAAAAACTATACGAAACGTTTTTCGATCTAGGTATTGAACCCAGTTGACTCTGCTCAGCAATTCGCCTGCGATCACTATACCTGTTAGGCACCAAATTAAAGACTGTAAAGATTAAAAGGCGCAATTGGGTATAATATTCAATTATAATAATTAAGAAAAAAGATAATAAGAAAATATAGATAAGCCGCCCCGTTGCAAGCCAACCAACCACAAGACCCTTGCAACGGCGTTGCTAGATCTGTCGCCAACAATACCAACGCACTCAATCTCCAGAAACTACTCTACTCTACTCTACTAACAAACAAATGGCCGTACAATGATCGACAGTGACCTAATAACGCAAACAAACTGACATTAATACATTGCGATTGACAATCACATATTAACAACGAACAATTAATTATCATTAATAGACACGACGAAAAAACTTCGGATCTTCGTGTTTGAAGCGGCATTGAGATGACAACGGGTAGGATTATGTTATAACAAAACAACTTAGACCTTCCCATCCCTTCTTAGACCGTAATTTGTGTTGGAGAAAGGGGGAGGGTAATAGAGGTCTAGAGTTCGGGTTATACTGGTTGCTGGGTCGGCTCGAGTCACGCTTGTGTCGCGACCGGCCACGACCGGCGCCCTAGCATAACATGGCGCATTCCTTCTGTCAAACTGAGCTTCAAAATTGAACTGGAAAAAATACCAAGAGCTTGCAAGGACAAACCACTAAATTCTAAGGAAAACATGTACAAGACTTCGATCAAATCTAGGTATTGGTTGTAAAAAACGTCGCTCATTGCATTGGCATGGGTGAGTCTTGATTTGCAATTTAAAGTTTTTGTATCGCCTGATTTAGTTTAGTGCTTCATGTAATTGGGATGATGACTGACAAAAAATAATATGATTCTGTTAATTCCGTCAGTTAGATTATCGTCTTCATTTTTTGTTTACGTGAAAAAAATATGTGTCCAATATTTATTGGAAATCTATCTTACGGGCTAATTAGATTTTGTTTTTGCTACTGAGAAAATCCTGATGGAAAAACCAATAACAATTTGCCCGAACTGGGAATCGAACCCAGGACCTCGTGCTCAGCAGTCGCGATTATGACCACTAGACCAACGAGGCAGACTGTATTAGTCCGTCAGTATTAGTCCGTCAGTATTAATCCGTCAGTATTAGTCCGTCAGTATTAGTCCGTCAGTATTAGTCCATCAGTATTAGTCCATCAGTATTAGTCCATCAGTATTAGTCCGTCAGTATTAATCCGTCAGTATTAGTCCGTCAGTATTAGTCCGTCAGTATTAGTCCGTCAGTATGAGTCCGTCAGTATTAGTCGGTCAGCATTAGTCCGTCAGTATTAGTCCGTCAGTATTAGGTATCCGTCCCTCTAAACACGTTTTTTTCTGTTTTGTGCTCAAATATCCAGATGATTGCATCGGATTTCCTTGAAAATACTCTTCCCGCATGCATCATGCGTCGTAACAAAATTGTGACATCAAAATATCAAATCAAACATACCCACCCACTATACTCTATTAAACCCACTCTAGCGAAAAGCCTTGGCAATATTATGAGTCTACGTTAAAAAAACAATTTGCACAATAGACTCTCGATCTCAATTTCGCGCATACCAGTTGCCTATTATTAAAACGAAAACTAGTTTAAAAAACTACTCGTAATATTTTATGAATTTTTAATACTGAAAAGATTTATTGTTCCGTGATCAATAAATTATAATTTCTTCAACTTAATGTTCACTCAATCGGCTCCCATTAAGTAGCCACTGCTTTATTTTTAAATAAAAAACCGGATTCGAGTGCTGGCCTCAGTTCAATGGATCCGTATTAGTTTTTTTTTTTTTAAAGATTTATAGAGTGTTTTTTTCTTTAATCTTATAGCATTGTGTGATTCGGTAGACAATATAAAAAAAAAAAATGGACCGGTTAATAACTTAGTTTTACGCTTTGTTAAACTAGTTCAATCATTAGAATCATTAGGTACACTATGAGGCAATGCGAATCCCTTTCAAAAACTTTCTCAAATATCTTTTGCGTTTGGCTTCCAAACTAACTTAAACAAAAAAAAAAATAACATCTCCGTTAAATAATATATTAGCTTTGTATTCATTGAAAGCCATTTTACATTTAGCCATTTTTTTTTTGCATTTTTCTATCTAAACGTTTGCAAATTTTCAGCTGTGAAGCCTTACCTTTTATAAAATAAATAAATAAAATTCTTAAACTTTTTTTTACTTTAGTTGTCTCAAAGTATAAATGACTCGGCCGTTTTACAATACTCAGCGGATCTCCAAAGCTTTCTGATAATCGCCCATTTAAACTGGAACAAGTGAAAACTGTCAAAAATCGAAATGTCAACCTGCGACCTTGCTCCAGACACGTCGGTGTTAATTATTTGTAGCATTTAAAGTACTCGCTGTTTCTACTTTCGTTTTTCAACACATTCTTTTAACACTTGCATACATCCATACGTAGGCGTAAAACCCAAGTTGAAGGTAATTTCCTATGCTAAGAGCCTAAAATTCCCCAAAGAAACCCTAACAAATTGGCCGATAATTTGTGGATTTTACCTTGTATTATTGGGGAGAAAACTTATTCCAAGATCAGGTCAGGGTCAAAAGACCTCAAAGTTATCCTGGCTTCAGATCTAGCCTTATTCTGACACAAATAAATTAATAGCCACAAAGAAAAAAAAAGGAACTAATTTACCAAAAAACCGCTCAACATTAATTACACGCTTTATTACTTTAATCGACATTATCATAATAATAACAAATAACAATTATTGCGCGATCGGAGCAGAGGCTATACTTCGAAATTCAATCGTTAGAGATCGCACGATAGCGGGCGTGACCTCGTCACAAGCCTGACGTTTGACGCTCGGATGTCAACCGATCCTTTATGATAATAATTAAAAGAGTTACTTTGTCCAGCGAAGGTCGCCAAATTATTTGAGCAGTTGAGCTATTCGGAGCGAGGTTGCGACGGACTTTTCACTCTGACGCAAGTTATGCACGCACGTCGGAGGATATTATGTGATATGTTATTATATTTTCGTTATGGACAGTGTAATGGATGCTTTATGGCTGAAGCTTGATTGCTGTGACATTGAACGTGGCTCTAACCCTTAACATTTTTTGTTATGATTGCGGTAAAGGTTAGGTTAGGTTGTGTGTTAATACAGCATATACTTGGACGAATTAATTATTTGTGGCTGTGAGATTTTTCGGAAGTTGTAGATAGATTTAATCACCTCGATGTTAATATTCTTACATATTACATGTTACCTTTAAACCCAGGTGTGACAATGAGGTACAATCTTATTTAAGCTACATGGAATAGCCCATCACAATATTATGATGGATGGGTAGTTAACAATTAGAACAAATCATTGAACATTAACATTTTTATTTTCGGATGGGAAATCATCAAATGATTCCTCCCGCTCTGGGCGGAGCAGGAGGGAGTGTCAGACTTTTACTGACTAAAACCCATTCATGTCCCTTCATCGCCCTTTGTGTTCCGGGGCCACGGTATCTCTTTCGAACAATCCCGCAACCCCGGGAACATGCACATCAAGGCTCAATCAATAAGCAGCCAATGAGGAATGGTTGCTATCTAACAGTTGACCATATCAACATTGTAACTATTGAAGATAGCTTAAACTTATAGTCTCCACTTCCATAACAAACATATATTTTAGATTAGATACTTTATAGTATAGTATCCTATACAGAAAACCATAGTGACCATCTCGCAGCATGACATCATTTCAACATTATTCCTACTAATTACACATCTTACAATATCCCATCGATGGAGAATACCGAACTCCGAAAGGCATCTTGCCGTCATTACCGTGTCATCAGTTATTTCTCATAAATGCCGCTTTGCTATAGGGACCGGTCTCAACGACGACGAGAAGCGATTGACTATCGACGATTTTCGAAAGATTGAAGGCGCCATTGTCAGTCTTGTAAATAATAAACATGTATTTATCAGTCGTTAAGGGCTAAGTGTGCACACATCCGACGAGTTACCATTTGTCGCAGCGACAAGAACTGTCAAATAGAGTACTCGCTCAGCAATGCTCACTTGACGAACATAATACTTTCTTTGAGAGTGTTGTATTAAAATATAATCAGCTGTCCCATTCAAAACTACGAACACACACTCTCTCTTTCACTCCATCACACACATACAATCACATACTCACACACACTCGTATCAAACTCAAACTCGTATTCAATTATAAAAATTATTGTAGTATTTAAAAAAAATATTGTCCTAGTTTATTGTAACTTTTGTAAGGGACAGGGACTGTTAATCCTTAATGCAGGTTATTCTATAACCTAGCTAGGAAATCAGAACTTCACCCACCAGATTGCGATTGACATGGTACAAACCTATATGTATAACTCTATGTATGCTCATGTACCACAATCTTCTTTTTATGAAATAAATTTATATATGTCGTGTTATTTAAAACTTCAATACCATTTTTCCTTAGCCCAGCAGTGGGAAAATATAGATTTTCCCACTGCTGGGCAAAGGCCTCCCCATAGCCTTCCACTCTTCTTTCTGTGCGGTTTTTTCCAGCCAATCTCGCACAAATTAATATAAGTCGTCACGCCGGCGTTTTCTAGGCCTCCCTCGGCGATGATGCCCGTCTTTTGGCACCCACTGCGTGACGACTACAATACCTACTCGACCTAATGAATTTATTTCTATAAATGCATTTCATATATTTTAAAGATCGTGCATTGACAAGTATAGCTGATTAATTTTTCGCGATGACAATCGTGGTACAGATTTTAGTATACATTGCTACGATGTTTGGCGGGCACGCGTCCTGCTATGCCACGCCAGGAATAATTCAGACCGCGATTCGCGATTCGCGATTTCGGACCGCGTACCAGGAGGAATCTTCAAATGCAAAGACACTTTAGATGCACACTATTTATTGTACAGCTTTGGGTACACAACCGTTGACACAATACTTAGTATCATATTATATTATTTTATAAACTTTAATAATTAACGAGAGAGAAAAAACGTGACCATGCAAGTTAGTTGTATGTTGCTAAGGGAAGAGGAAGTGTGACAGTGTTGCCACTACAAAAATATTACAATAATGTTGCTATAAGTGATGATACTTAAATTTTACAAAAAAAATATTTTTATGTTTTGCCAACATGTTTTTGTTTGGTTGGTGGCCACATATTTTTGGTAAATGCTGTATACCTTCGCATGTCAGCGAGATGCGCTTGTTGCCGTCGCACACTCACTGCTCCTTGCTCGCTCGCTCTACATACTCGCTAATCGCTGGCGGTAGGACCTGTACCATGAGCAGTAAGGATTCACTTGCATGCAGGAAATAATCAAAAAGCAATGATGATTACCGCCTGTGTTGTTCATTTATACAATAAAAGGTTCATTACTGGATATTATTGTGTTAATGTTGAATAACTCGCATTTTTAATCTTGTTCGTTGTGTCTTGTGTGGCTCAAGAATTGTTAATTGGTTGAAGTCTTTCTATAGATGAGTATGTAATTATATTGATTAGGTATCCAGTAGTCGCATATATAACTCAACTGTAACGTAGCCCAAAAGGAAGGTAATGTTTTTAGGGTTCCGTACCCAAAGGGTAAAAACGGAACCCTATTACTAAGACTTCGCTGTCTGTCCGTCTGTCCATCTGTCCGTCTGTCCGTCTGTCCGTCTGTCTGTCACCAGGCTGTATCTCATGAACCGTGACAGCTAGACAGTTGAAATTTTCACAGATGATGTATTTCTGTTGCCGCTATAACAACAAATACTAAAAACAGAATAAAATTTATATTTAAGGGGGGCTCCCATACAACAAACGTGATTTTTTTATAATAATTGGTACGGAACCCTTCGAGCGCGAGTCCGACTCGCACTTGGCCGGTTTTTTCAATACACTTCCTCGAAAACTGGTCCATAACGCACTACGATTAGGTACAGCATGCAATGTATTTCACACGCGTGCGTTTTTTTCCAATGAAAATTGCCACAGATAACTATACTTAGTCAAAATTGGTTCAATGCGTATAGTCTGAGGTGAATGTTTTTTTTTTTTAATTTGCGCAAAGCACTACGCGTCTTTACGGCATAAATATTTTTTGAATATTCAAATTGCGTTTATAAATAGAATATCATAGATAAACATGATTATTAAAAACTAATAGTTACTTTTATACACAAATTAACATTTATTTGTGTTCTGGATTAAAAAATATAAAATAAATATTTTTTTTATATTTAGGCTGTTTAACGGTTTCATACCTTTGCCTCTCCTTCATTCAACCTTGCGAAAGCAAAGCGCGAAAAAAAAAGAAAATTAAAATCATAGTTTCTTAGTTCGTGATTAAAATATTTTTCGTTATTTGGTTTTATTTCTTCAAAAGTGTATTGAAAAACGTCGTTTGATACACGTGGAACGTTTGTTATTGCAGTTCTCGGCTCAAAAACACCCTTGCCTGCTTGCGGTTCGGGTGTTATAATTCCGCCTCGAATGCAATAACAAACGTTCTCCACTTGTCTCAAAATGTACTATTATTATCTGTTCAGATATTGAATTCCTGCTTTAATAAGTGTAAATAAATTAATAAATCTGTAGACTTAAGCAAATTATAAGTGTCGCTTAAACTGCATTTTGTTCCAATAAAATAGCATAACTACCTTGGCAGCTGAAATAGTCTTTTAAATTATGATTAAAGTCGCATTAACTTGCAAATTATAAAGTTGGTAATTACAACTCATTATTGTTGTTATTTACGCACTTTGGTTACATTTTTAAACGCCATTTAAGGTTAAACGACGCAGTTTTGTTAATCCAAAGAATTTTAATCAATTATAAGCATGAGGAGATGAAAAGTGGTTAACGTTAATTGTTTTGACGATAATTCAAAACAATTAACGTAAATCGCCTGTGTTAAACACAATAATAAATGCTGAATCTTACATACTGCAAAAACCCTAATTGAATCTGAAGCTGACTTAATTTTATTGAACTAAAATCAGCTTTGAGGTAAACTAAAAAGAGACTAAAAGGTTTATTTGAGTTACATAAATGAATGATTACACCCATTTCTCTATAAATATCCTCTGTCCACGGAGATTTAAAAGTCAAAATATGCCAAAAATTTAGCAGGCAGATACCCTACATACCAATAATAAATGTACAAGTAAGTACGTATGTATGATTTCATTGGATCATTACAGCGGAAACTGCTCCGAACTCTACCATAATTTGGAAAGTCAAAAGTATGTATCGTCTTAAATTAATTTTGAAATGGTCTGTAGTTACCATTTTAACAAACCAACACATCGATGACGCGCAGGTATACCTACTTCGTAAATTATATCTTATTTTCCCTAGCATTGTAATCAGACACGTAAATAAACATTAGACGACAGTCATCTTGCTCAGAAAATCCTTTAATGTGACGACTTTATACATAATGCATATAAACTAGAATCCATGATCTCTATTATTTCCATATTAATTTACTATTGAACGTGTTTTGCATTACATAAATCTGTATGATACCCTAGCATCAGACATCAGACAGAGCTTCCGCAAACAGATAGGTATGTAATAATATAAAGATGGCGTATATGGTAAGTGACACAGAGGCACAAACAAATGGAGTGACAAGACGAGCGCTCTCTGCCCAAGCGACATTTAAAAACATTATCAATTTGCGTTCAAAAACTTGACTCGTGACAGTAAATTAAATTATTATAGACAGTTATTTAACTATCTACAATCATTTAATATCCTTTGGAGTGCAACTTATGCAAATAATAATAACTTAATAGTAAAAGTATAAATAGTAATAGTAGCTGCGTTTTCCTGCAGTGAATTTTTCATAATTTGTGAAATAGTAGCTGCGTTTTCCTGCAGTGAATTTTTCATAATTTGTGAAATAGTAGCTGCGTTTTCCTGCAGTAAATTTTCCATAATTTGCACTCCAAAGTTACTTTCAGCACTGTTAGTTTGCATTATCATGGAGCTCCATTTACTTCTTATTCATAACGCACGTGGTACCACGCTTAACTTATTCAAACCCACACTCTTTATATAAAAACCAACAAGAGTTTTAGCTACGCTTGTGCATTTATTAGTTCAGAAAAACAGAATACACAAAAACATCATCTGCCTAGCCTTTTCCCAACTACATCGGGGTCGGCTTCCAGTCTAATCGGATGCAGCTGAATACCAGTATTTTACATGGAGCGACTGCCTATCTGACCTCCACAACCCAGTTAGTACCGGGTAATACGATACCCCTTGGTAAGACTGGTTGTCAGACTTTTTGGGCCACTGACTACCTGTAACGACTGTCAAAGATCTATAATTGACAGCCGGGACCAACAGCTTAACGTGCTTTCCGAGGCACGGAGGAAACTCGGTATGTTAACCCTAACATACCGAGTTTCACCCCATCCACAGACCAACCTAGGCAAGCACGGCTTAAACTAAAGATCGACCCGGCTGTTATTATTTAGCCACGAGCTCCTCTGAAATAATACTCAAAAACATAACACAGAAATACAGAAAACACACACACACACACACATACATAACACACACAGCCATACAGAATTTTTAAATTCACAAATTCATCGTCATCTTTAAACAACAGAAGTCGACAGATTGGACTGGACAGAGATCTTTTCAAACACACGTTATTTAACTCGATTATCGATTTGTCTTATCCAGCTAGAACTTGCAATCCTTCATGATCTCATCATCTGCCTAGCCTTTTCCCAACTATGTTGGGGTCGGCTGCCAGTCTAACCGGATGCAGAGTACCAGTATTTTACATGGAGCGACTGCCATTGCCATGCGACAGTTCTGTATGGTGTCGGACGTAAAGAATAGCACCATCCCATATCTTCCCGTGGGTGTCGTAAGAGGCGACTAAGGGACTTACCAGAGAATGGGCAGCAGCATTCTCTGTGCTTTTGTAATAACCGTACTGCAATTGCCAACCCGCCTGCCAAGCGTGGCGATTATGGCAAATGCCCCCCTTTGGGGGAGGCCCATGTCCAGCAGTGGACGTCTTTCGGCTAAAATGATGACTGCGATCTCACCTCGAAAACCCAGTTAGTAATGCGTAACGTTACGTACCCCTTGGTAAGACCACCAGGCATTCTTCAAAGATCAGAAATTTCACCTAGCCCGAGGGCGACCTACCCCACGTTTGCGGATTCGAGGTCTCCGCTCAAGAACAAATTACTGCTAATTAATATAAATGTACTGTTTGCAGGTGCAAGGCCACAATGAGTTTATGCTATAAGGAAAGATACGGTGATTAATAAAGTATATCTCCAGTAGGAACTCAAGGTCTTCAGAAATAACCAATCAGGTGATTATTGGCCATGTTTTAGATCGTAATTGTTATAAATAAGTACATAACGACTGATTACTGGCCAAAGACTGCAGTTGAGTCATTCCTGTTTAATATTTAGAGCGGTTAGTATTTAATCATTTGACTTTTAAGTCATAGATTTGCATCACTATCTAGGCCACATATAACATGAGCGTTTGAGCCCTAAACATAATCTACTGACAAAAATATCAATTAATATAACAAAAAAATACCAATCGAATTGAGAACCTTCTCCTTTTGGAAGTCGGTTAAAAAGTCGCCGACTTCCGAAATTAAGGTTATTAAATTATGTGCTGTTTAAAGCACGCTGGATCCGACCTACATGTCTATACCATTGTGATTTGTCTTCTATACATAGCTTCGTTAACATCCATTCCCTCGAGACACTAGAAATGTAGATTCGGGACCGTGGTAATGAAATGCTTAGATCTTGAATATTATGTTGTTTTATTATTCATACGCTTTACACCTAATAAAACTTAAATTACTTCTTAAAATAAAATTCAGTCTGTAGCAACTTCTATTCTTTTAACCGTCGTCCACTCTTCTGTCATTTCTCATTTGTTCTTTTTTCTTCTCTTTCATACTATGTTCCTCTCACTCACACCGCAACATTCCATTCTACACACTTTCATAAATATATAAATAAATCCTATCCAACATTTTGATTTCTCCGAGATCAATGGGTCGATATAAATGATTCTTGGTACAGGAAGCTCACGTGGTAGTCCCACAAACAAGTGCCATTGACTTCTGTAATTAAAGTTATTTCGCACTCTCTCTCTCTCTCTCTCTTTCTCTTCTTCAACCCTTGGCCACTCAATGCTGCGTGTAGGTTTCTTCTAAATCTCTCCATTTTTGACGGTGTTGTATCATAGCTATCCAGTTTCTTCCGGTCACTTTAATAAAATCGTCTGTCCACCTAGTTGGTTGTCTTCCCACATTCGTCCGTCCCGTCCGTGGTCTACACTTCAGCATTTTCCCCGTTTTGCACTATTTAGTATTTCTATGGAAGCAAGTTGTGTTTTAGCAAACAGGTTTTTACCGAATAAAAAAGTAGAGCTTTTTAAATACTGCAAATGCTACTTGCATTTATAAGTACCTACCTACTTATGCGTGCAAAGTAGATGGACTTTTAAAGTTCACTACAACCCAGGTTGTTATTAATGTGACAGCTTGATGGTCGTGATAATAACTCATGAGCAGGTACATACATCAAATATTTATGACAAACATTAATTTGTACTATGTACTGTATGTTTATATTGATTTTATTTACAACATATTGTGAGGTTTTATCACCTGTGATGTCATTCGTTCTTAGAACTGAAGTATAAATAAAGGGTGTAAAAAACCTCGTAATAAAGCCGAAAGGTACTTGTTTTCCTGGTCATTGCGATCATTTTTTTGTTAGACACCATGCTTAGGAACCTTCTAGTTACTGAGATGTTGGGGGCAAAAGTTCCAACTTATCGTCAATTTTTGTTTAATTACAAGTTTTTATTGTAAGATTTTTACTTTAAACACCTCTATGACCCCCGTACTAATCAATCTATCCATTACCACAATGTTTTAAGTGCGTTACATTGAGTTCTAACACAAAACATGATTTTTCACCCAAAAAAATATTACCATAATTTTTGCGTAAAGTTACTTAGTTTGATGTACAGAATGCTTGGTTGATGGCTTCGTGATGAGGTTGTTTACAACCTGTATAATAAAGCAGTAGTCTTAGGTCCATGTTTTGTAAATAAGGGAGAATATTTGAAGCACTTTTTCGAAAATCATCCATAGTTTTCTACATTGCGCACCCAAGGTTGCAGTGGCAGTTAGAGAGGGGCATTCAATATTTAAAAATATCGACAGAAAATTAGAATTAAGAGAGCCCTCTTAATTATAATTCTTGATTATTTTCAATTAAAGCTTCTCTCTAATTAACACTACAATAATTAATGCCGGACTGTAATGCGTGATATTTACATGGGCACTCTTCAAATTTGGTGATATAAACGGAATGCCTCAGTAATTTCGCCAGCGTTTTTTTAAAGACTTCTAATAAATTACAAGTTTTTTTTTTTGGGACAAGCCTGCCACGCTATTCCCAAACCACTAAACCACTGCAACTTCTAAAATCCAGAAGAATGAAGTTCAATGAAGTCCCAGAGAAACAATTAAACTGTCTTGGATCCCATAACGAAAATAATCAGAAAAAAATATCTGAGTGTTAGAATGTCCTAAGGTCTAGAGGTTTATAAATCCATCATAAATCTTTTTCAATATGACACATGGTAATTAACCACCAAATGCGATATACATACATACATTTATCATTATTTACGGAATGTGGAATATTTTAAATTGCAAAAATATTCTAAATAACTTCGACAGCTAATTGACATGTGTGACTTACTCGATGCGAATATTTTGAAATAGAGCTTCATTTAAAATTCTGATATTAATCGGAATCAACTGATACGGATCGTTGCTAAATAAAGTGCTAAGTTAGTTATAAATAACGTTTTAGGTAATACGGGTACAACACTAGTTAGCTGTTGATGGAAGACGAGATCACGATCTTGTTTGATGATAAAGTAATACAGGATGTCTTGTAATCGATAAATTGAAATATTTTCTTTTTAGGATCGCCCCTTACAACCTAGATAGGAGTTAGACATGGCTGGTGAAATGTGGGTGAATTAATATTTTAGATGCTTCTGCCTACACCCCTATGTATGTGTCTTATTGAGGAGATCGCGAGATCTTTTTTCTTTTTTCTTAGCCTGTATTGTCTCACTGTTGGGCAAAGGCTTTCCCTATAGTCTTCCACTCTTCTCTTTGAATTGGAACTAAAATTAAATAAAGAAATGAATAACTTTCAAATTATCCTTCTCACGGTTTTGTTAATTTGACAACTTATTTTGTAAACGATTTACTCTTTCTCTGTATTATTGATCGAAGTTCTCTGACCTACGATCTCTCCGTAGGATGAGATTCTACGACGCTTTGAAAGTACCCCAATCAAATGTTTTACACCACCAATACAGTGTAATCACTTGTTCGTGGCAACAGTAAGACGTACAGGTGCAATTCTATTGGCTCATTACACCGTTGAGCCGCAAAATAGACCCAGCTCAACGAATGCCGGAACTAAGTCGACATATCACCTTTACTGATGGCGTTACATTATTTTGTACATGTAACCACATCGGGTTATTAACAGAGGCAATATTGTTTAAGATAACCAATCTACAGCGTAATAAATAGACTAATGAGTGTCAATATCAAGTGGACCAATCGTGGAGTGCACGTGCGTTTGTATAGAGTTGTTGATACCGTGTGAAATATATTTTTAGTTTACGAGTGTCTACCGTTTTTTTGTCAGTTTATTAAAAAAATGCTAAGTGTGCTTTCTGTCTCAAAATCGTTGATATAACTGAAAAATATCCAGAGACTTAAATATTTACACAAAATTACCAATGTTAAATTATAATATATTATCTTCCGTTATGAATAAAATCAAGCAATTAAAAAAGCCCTTAACGAAATTTTAACAGAAAATTTAAAGGTGGTACTAACCCCTCCAATAAATACAGAGTAATGGTCAAAAATCGTGCGACTGCGACGCCCGAAGGTCGTAACGACGCTGAGGCCGATCGGTCACCGCGAACAATGGCCATCTGTTGTAATTACTATTACTTATGACTTGTGCAACCGATAGTACCGCAGATACGATACACGGCGATCATTCATGCCGACCACTACTGATTTTGAACGGGACTGTACTTAGCTAAGGGCTTACGGTAAATTACTATGGTGCGACAAAAAATATTTAAAAAAGACAAAAAAAAACGTTATTTTTATTGTAAGTTCAAAATTAATGAGCATATTTTGAATTGTCAATTTCATGTGCCCATTTATTATTTGAAATGTAGACCATTTAATTTCAGGAAAAACATTCTTTCAACATTGGTGAGATGTCGTGAGATTTGACTTGACCCCCCCCCCCCTGATATCACGTGAGATTTATCGTAATTCATGATTAAGTGTAACACGTACACAGATGCAAAAAAAAGTGTGTGTGATGCGTGTAATTATGTTTTTTTAAATAAATCCAACGTGATGGCGTTGCGTTGCGTTGTACTTAAATATTGTGGACTAGGTCTAAGCCATAATTTAGTAGAGAAACATGTTTACTTAATCAGTAACCTTGCTTTCATGCCAATTTTCACTGATAATTGCCGATATCGCCCTTCTCTCCCTCGTGAGATTGGGTGAGATTCGGCTCGACGCCGTCCCCCCTCCCCCTAAACGCCTGACGTAATTTATGGACGCACCCTTTCCTCCTTTGTGTTTATATTTTTGAGTGGCTCATGATTCCTTCCATGAAATCGTTTTCTTAATGTTAACACAGTAGCATAATGATAATGTCTCCCTATCCTCCTATACTTTTGCTTTGATTTCCCTTTTTTTCTAATTTTTTTCACGCTGGCAGTAATGTTGTACGAGTTGCAAAAAAAAAAGTCATCCTGAAGGGTAAGGCCGGAGTGTACTTATAGAGTTCGCATGTTTCACCAGTAATAAAGTAATTGAAAAGGGGACGAGCCTATTGTCAACAACCGGGCCCAAATCAAGACTCCGGCCGTTATTGATAAAATTCCGGATGGAATATTAATGTTAGTTCATTATTCTACTGTTAATAATTATTGCAGTTGGCAGAATTTGTAACTGCAAGCGGAAAGTATAGTAATGAGTTTTGTGATTGGTAGAAATGACTCACGTCAGCTCGTCACTCAGGGTCGCTATTAGTTTAGTTAAGTTTACGAACATTTAACTCTAGGTACCGCAAAACAAATTGTACACAAATTAAAGCACAGATTTAATGACAAAAAGGAAACAAAATAAATATTTTTACGCCTAAAACCTTGAGTTATTTAATGAACCTGGATCTGAATTCAATTAAGACTTATATTTTCATACAAATCTTTTGTTTTAAGCTTTGCTCTGATGGAGGTCGTAAACGTCTTGGAGAAACAATCCTATGTTCTGTCTGACATAGGTCACCTTTTGACAAACAAACTCACATATATTTATTGGTTAGGATGGGGGACAAGGGTTGGCGTCGCCGTCGGTGCAACACGTTCTAATCTTCCATTCACCTCTATCAACTGTCACGCTATCATTTAGGTACTCCTTTTTCTTTCATATCACTTCTCACACAATCCATCCATCGTTTCCTTGGTCTTCCTCTCCCTCTCCTCTCATCAACATTTATATTCATCACTCTTTTAGTCACATGGGATTCGATACTCCTCATCACATGTCCATACCAAGACAGTCAATTCCCTTTCAACTTTTCTGTAACTGGGGCAACTTTCAAACTTCCTCTATTATAGGTACTCATTCCTTACTTTATCAATATTAGCTAAGATGATAACAATAAGGAATTTTCCACTGACGTTTGTCACAACGCTTCAGCATATATCAATAGATGGCGCTGATCAACTTTGGGAATATTTTTCAAGCGGCGTTCTAGTAAAATCCAATGAAAACTTAATTTACTACGTATTATATGAAAGGTCAATGGTAAAATCTTGTAGCAGGGCAAAAAAAAACTCTCCTACACATGTCAAACTCATTGTATAGTAAAACTTCTTTATTGTTTATTGTTGTATACAAAGTGAGAACTGTTAAGAACCTTTTTTCTGTCAAACACTTTTAACCTAAAAAGTCTACTGTTCTTTTGCGTCGCTGAACTGACCTACAAGTTTTTGCATGGTGTTTCCTATTGTTCTTCTGAGTGACGTCGTACGTCTAAACTCCTGGTGCGTCGAGTCGAGCTTAGGTTCCTCCGTACTTCATTTAAGGACATAAAAACGAGCCATTTTATTATTCCCAAGGTTGATCAGCGCCATCTAGTTCGTTCATAAAAAGCACTGGAAAATTCCCCATTGAATAATCAAAGTCTTTGACAACCCTAACAAACTTACAGAAAGAAAACACAATTCATTCCGCAGATGACAGAGTATCGATTTCTTTTGTTTTTAGCTTATCTCTGCTCCGGAAATATCATATATTTATCAGCTTGAACATAATTTTGATGTATGTATTAACTTTCAATAGATCAACAGTGGCGAGTGGATAAAACAACATTTTTTATTGAAGACTAGCTGATGCCCGCGACATTCGTATTCTTGATATTATTACAAAAATATTACTTATAATTGAATCTGATTTTGTTAACAATTACAAGGGTTTTTTATTTTTTTTGCACGCTAAATTACTCCTTATAAAATCAGCTATCTGACGGAAAAGTTCCGTCGAAATTGGTCTAGCCTTTTAGGAGATTAGCCGGAACAAAGAGATGGAATAACAAAATTAAAAAAAAAGTGTTTTTGTTATAAGTACTTTAATATACTTTCAGCATTCTGCATTCAGTAAAAATCTGTTATTTTGAAATTATAAAGAGATACTACTATACAATATTTATTTGTTTATACTTATTATATTTTTGAGCAGATGTATGAACGTGGACGATGACGTGGATGAAGCAAAGGGAGTATGTAAGCGGGAGGAGTCATTTGATGATTTTCCCATCAGAAAAAAAATATCGTTGCAGGTGGCATTCTATAGTCTCTGGTGTCGATTCTGTTGTGCACAAACTAAACTTAATTTAGGCTATTGCTATCTTTTACTAAAAGGCAGTGCGAGAAAAGGACGGCTATAGCTATGAACTAAGTTAGGGAAGTCAAACTAGTGTATGCCTTGCGTTTCACCGTGTTTTTAGTCGACATGTTTTTAAGTGCATCCTTCATTTGTATGGAAATATTAGTTCCAACTAAATTTGACAGCTCGAAATTACGTCCGTCTCTTTCCGTTTTATTAGAGAGAAAAAGATAGCAATAGTTTAAATTAAGTTTAGTTTGTGCACAAGAGAATCGACACCATTGTCTACATTCACGAGGAAAATGCGTGATTTATGCAGGTATGTATTTTTGTCTAGATTTAAAACTCTATATTTACACAGAATTGTTTATTTTAGATTAAGTTAATTATTTCTTTTAATTGAAATACTAAAGAGATTGGCCATTCTTTGTCCTTTAAAATATCGTGGGACTAATATTACACCACAGACAAGGAAAATTTTAAGCTTTTAACGGAAACTTTTCAAAGTAATTTTATGCTATTCAAAGAAATCAATTAGTGGTCAATTTTACGTTTGTTAGTGTAGGCTTTAAAATCTTTAAAAGGGAGCCAATTTGCGGTTGTTTACTCTAGCTACAACATAAATATTATTTAATTGTTATAAAAATAGAATATAAGTATAGGTAGGTTAAATAGTTCTCTTCTACTTCTGGTTTACCCCAATCGTTTAGGCAGAGGTGCACCATAGCATAGCATATATGTATTAGAATAATAATGTTGATGTATTTTGTGTATTTTATATATGGGCTTAGTTGCCTGATAATGAAATGATTATTATTTATTTATTATTTATAGTAGATCCACATTTTGCCAGTTATACTAAGTCCCATGTAATACAGGACAAGCCTATTGCCATCAACCGGGCACAAATACAGGCTGCTATGATCTCTGGATGCGAAAACCTCTGCATCGAACTCAAGACCAGCTTCACCAGGATTTTAGATGTAACGCAAAAACACTCAGAAGAACAACAGCAAAAACCATGCAAAAACTTGTAGTTCAGCTCAGTGATGCAAAAGAACAGTACCTAGACTTTTTAGGTTAAAAAAGGTTCACAGAAAAAAGGTTATTTACAGTTCTATAAAGAAATAATAATAAATAATAAAGAAATTGTACTGTACAAGAGTTTGCCGTGTGTCTAGGAGAGTTTTTTTTTTGCCCTGCTAAAATTTTTTACCATTGACCTATAATACATAGTAAATTCTTTTTCATAGGATTTTACTAGAACGCCGCTTAAAAAAATATTCCCAAAACTGATCAGCGCCACCTATTGACGTATACTGAAGCGTTGTGACAAACGTCAGTGGAAAATTCCACATTGAGACGTAATTTTAATAGATCAATAATGATTACTACTACTACTACAACAGCCCATAACGTCCACTGCTGGACATAAGCCTCTCCCATGATGGGAGGAATTTGCCGTAATCCCCACGCTTGGCAGGCGGATTGGAGATCGGAGTGATGAAAGACTAACAGAAAACGCTGCTGCCCATTCTCTGGTCTACGGAGGCGCAAGGTGTTCTGCCTCAGACATAAGTCGCCTTATACGATACCCGTGAGTGTAATAGGTTGGTTCTATTCGACTCTGTCGGATACCGCACGGCTAACAATGATTACTTAACGTATTTCACTGCCAACATAATCATAGGAATTTGCGGCCGATTCATTTTTCTATGACGAATTTTTGCAAAAAGTTTCGTCAGCCACTGCTTCTTTAATTAAAATTAAAGCTAGCTGCCGCATTGTCAAACACAACTTGACATCGTCTCATGCTGTTCCTGTTGCTATAGGTATAGGTATTGTCGTGACTAAAGCAGTAGGTCTCCAGTTCGAAATCAAGACACGCACCTCTGAATTTTAGGATTCATGTGCGTATTGTATAATTATAACTGGTGGTGCGTGGTGGATTATAGCCTATTCCCCTTTCATTGAGAGGAGGCCGTGTACCAGCAGTGGGAACATTATAGGCTGATGATGATGAACTTGCTTCGGTAAAGAAAAAACGCCTGAGGAAATTAGCATGCCTTAGAGATATTTCTCGACGGTATGTAAAGTCAAGTTAGGAGCCCTTGGGCGGCATAAAAAAACTCTAACGCCAGATTAAACACTAACCACACGATAAAGAAAGAAAAAAGTGACTAAAGTGCTTTTGAGAACATCTCAAAGTTTAAAGTCGCTTGAGTATTTGTCGGTTAGACTTTCACCGAAACCAATAGGGACGCAACGTTTTCTTCGTGACAAAACGAAATAATACAGTTCCCCCGTAATAAATAATGTAACAACAAAATTGACGCGTAAAATAAAATCATCAAATTGCGTGTTTGTGTAACAAAAAATAGAGATTGACCGAGATCTACATAGTGCGATAGCGAAACGTTTTCGATCGGAATATCGGTTTCATTGTCCACCGGTACACGGAAGGCGATTGGTTGTAAGTAATTACTGTTTTGCACGTAACAATTGTGTAATAGTCAGGTATCGATAAAAAAATATCGATTTATGTGATCGAATCTATTTGTGCGATGAATGACGTGATAGTGTGGTTTCTCGGTATTTTGATTAAACAATTGTGTAATTCTGCGTACGTTTTACACAAAAGGACGTTGATATGAATGTTGGCCATGAAAGCGAGACGTTTTACGATTCTTGATGCAGGTTGCATAAGAAAAATTGCAGTGTAAAATTATAAATAAATCATTTTTCTGTATAAAGTGTAATTGCACATGTCAACACTTGTTGTTCTTGGTAACCGTTGATTTCAAGTAAGTATGTTGTTTTGAAAGAGTGATTCTCTTTTAGTTGGTTGTTCTGATAACCCGGCCTCGATGATTTAATTTATTAATGTGTGTGATTATTATCCGGCCTTAGGCCTTATCAGAAGGCTTTAAGTCACCCAAAGGGCAATGGAGAGGGCTATGCTCGGAGTTTCTTTCGTGATCGAACCAGAAATGAAAACATCGTGGCAGTGGGCAGGGCACATTGTTCGCAGAACGGATAGCCTATGATGCCGAAAAACTCTGGAGTGGCGACCGCGAACCGGAAGACGTTGCGTTGGAAGACCTCCTACTAGGTGGACCGCTGACCTGGTGAAAGTTGCGGATATCCGTTGGATGCGAGTCACACGAGACCGGTCAATGTGGGCGACACTTGGGGGAGGCCTATGTCCAGTAGTGGACGTCTTTCGGCTGAAATGATGATGATGTGTGATTATTTAGCAACGCGATCTACTACTAAGCCTCCACTGTATGTCCATCCGTCCGTCTGTCTGTCTGTCTGTCAGCGGGCTGTATCTCATAATCCATTATGAATGAATGAATGAAATTTTCACGGAATGTGTATTTTTGTATCCGCTTTAATCTAAAATTAAAAGGCAAGCCTTCTTTAATTTATTTTTACCCAATACGACGGTACAAAACCCTTCATCAAAACCGTTGAAGTGCGAGTCTGACTAGCACTTGGATGGTTTTTTATAGATCCTCGCTATCCCCAATCCGCTGCGTACGTACGTATAAGTATACGTACCTGATATTAAAGTTGGCACAACAACAAGCATGCAAGCAACAAGCATAATTAAACTGCTATTTAACTTTTTTATACGAGCTTTCACGAAGTGTAAGGATGGTGAATTCTTCAGCAATTACATTGTGTAAGGATGAAAAAGTTTTTTCAAAATCATGTCTCACTCATGAATCATGTTTCACGTAGTACCTACAATATTATTTTGTTGTTATATTCATTGTTATATTTACTGCCTCGTTGGTGTAGTGGTCGGGTCGGGTAGAGGCCCGGGGTTCGATTCCCAGGTGTGGCAAATTGCCATTGAGTTTTTCCATCAGGAATTTAAATTTCTTGGTATAAGCCACGGAGTCTGGATTTGTGCCCAGTCGATGGCGATAGGATGTGGGGCTTAGACATAACTGACGAAATGTAGGTGATATGTTTTATTCATTATTAAGTTTGCGGGGCCAAAATTGAAAACCAGTATTCCCAGGGTGTATCGTTTAGTATCTGGATTGTGGAATCCCATGTGTAATACTGGTATTCACCTGCATCCGGTTAGATTCCAAGCCGACCCTAAGGGGCCGCCTCCACGAGCGAGAGAACCGCGGCGATTCAATGTTTTTCTATAAGAAAATATCGCCGCGATTCTTTCGCTCGTGGAGACGGCCCAAAAGAGAGTGTATAGAAAAACGTGGCAAGGACGATAATATCGCCGCGAATCTCTCGCTCGTGGAGGCGGCCCCTTACACAGATGAGAAGAATGTTAGGCAGTTGGTGGCAAATCCTGATACAATTTTAGCAAAACAGCTGCACACACACCCACGCCCTTCACATACAATAATGACCACCAAATAAAGCAACGTACATTATACTTTCTACACACTAAATGATTGCTAATTGATGACGTAGCGAAACTAAACGATCGCCACAAGAACAATATTGACATAACATTAGATCATGATACTTTGTACATATCCTTTAAGTCATTAATCATGATCATTAGTTTGCGGTTGCAAGCGTTTAAACATTAACTATTAATAGATATGTTATTGTGATCTGTCAATGGTTCAATAAAAACTGAATTCAGTTGTAAGACTTGAAAAGAGGGATTTTGGATTTAATTTCTTCGGTCTGTAATGCTATTAAACTGCTATTTAACTTTTTTATACAAGCTTTCACGAAGTGTAAGGGTGATAAAAATGTTAATGTTTTCATTGTTTTCATTCAATGGAAACTTACTGAAAATATTGGAAATTAATAGCCTCGACTATTTCAAGTAGGTAAAGGTGTTCTCGTGAGGTACTTTAATCAGGTTTTAAATTGATGGTTTAAGTACCCGCCTATCCACACTCCAACCCACTCAAATGCATTAAACTTTTTAAGAAATAATCGTTGTAGGTGTATGTTGGTCGTGAAATTCCTTTCAGCCTACATTCAAACTGATCTATATACTTAATCTATTATGGACTGATATAAAACCTACACTCAATAATAATCGTTATTTACCTAGAGATAAAGAACTAGTACACTGTCACGTAATATGCTACCTGTCCTGCATAATCGTGACGAAAAAAAAAACAATCAGAGTAATATAAAAAAAATCTATTAGACAAATTGTGTGGGAAATACCCTTACATAAAGAAGAAAACATCACAACCAGCCAGCAACAAACAAACGAAACAAAAAATTAACAGAAGCCTTTTAATTTGTAATTTTCCAAATACAAACCAATAATGTTTTCATTGTGCGTTCGAACAAAAAAATAAATTGACGCATCGACTGCCTCACAAAGACCATCAGACAATTTAATAGGACTGTCAAAGGGGCCTTAATTACTTCCTAATATTGACTAAGCAAGTTTTTGTAACTCCCGGACCATTATGTCAAGCGAGGTTTGAAAAAACACAAGTATCGAATCATTCCTAATACATCCTACTATTGACATGAGCTTGGTCCTTCTAATAAGCACTTAATGGTAAGTTTACATACTCTGTCTATCAAACAGGCCCACGCAATACTAAACCATACCTTCATCAACACAAAGTCTACTTTCTGTTGTGACACTCCATGACGTCGGGTGTTCTTAATGAATCCAATTATAGTATTACTTACAAATCACTTCTAGTTTGTTGTACTGTGAGTAATGTCCATCTTTGGACAGACTGTGGACATCAATAGCCTATGGATATGGAAATGATTACATTCGCACGTAAGCGTTCTAGAAAAATTGCCATTTTAGTGTTAATTGGCGACACTTTGAAAGCTTCTGCCTTCGGCCTTCTGCGAAGCTTCGTATTTATAGGCAAGTTTCTTGTTAGTGTTGATGTAAGCTACTTTGCATCGGCTATTGCTAGTCTAATAAGAAAATGTGTAGGTTTGCTTATCCCTTCGGGGAGTAAGGTCTAAGGGGTGTAAATAGTCCTCTTAGTCATTGCGATCATTTTTTCGTTCTCGACCATACCTGGGAACCTTCTAGATACGGAGATATTGGGGCCCCAAGTTCCAACTTTTTCAAAAGTTTATAAAAAAAAGTTTTTAATGTTATAAGTTTACTTGAAATACCTCCACGACCCCTTTTTTTCGGATGGGAAATCATCAAATGACTCCTCCCGCTCTGGGCGGAGCAGGAGGGAGTGTCAGACTTTTACAGACATCCATGTTCCTTCATCGCCCTTTGTGTTCCGGGGCCACGGTATCTCTTTCGAACAGTCCCGCAACCCCGGCCGGCATCGGTCTTTACGGACCCCTTCCTTTTGCTGACTCTCTTTGAGGCGCGCGTGGAACACGAACGCGCCGTCGACACGGCCTGTCGTCATGAGACGGACGGACGGCGAGCTAGCCCTTAGCCCACCGTCCACAGGCCCGCGCCTACGGTGGCCGGGGGCCACGTGGTGGCCCCCGACGCCCGGGGCGTCTCCCGCGGCGGCCGGGACGCTGAGAGGTTTTCTCCCTCTCCCGTTTCGCCACCGCCTTCTCTAGCATTACTGCTTCGCAGAAGGAGGAGACGGCGTCCCATTCCATCTCGCTCCGGACCATGGCTTGCACCAGGGCCGAAACCTCCACGACCCCTGTACTACTTATTGCATTCATCATCGTAATGTTTTGAGTGCGTTACATTGAGAAATTTAAAAAGAAGTTTCCTTACAAAAATGTTTGCATCGAGTTACTTAGTTTGCTGTACAGAATGCTTGGTTGACGGTTTCGTGAAGGATCCGTATACACCCTGTATAAATAAAATAATCAGCTATTCCACAAAAAATGACATTATTTACTCGATCCGAATGTATAGGACAAATGATATATTTATGGCGATTACAATGTTGAACCCATGGAAAATTTATTAATTTGATGGTTTGGAATAGTTTGGATTAACACACATCCTTTTTTTAACCGACTTCAAAAAGGAGGAGGTTCTCAATTCGATTGGTATTTTTTTTATGTATGTACACCGATTACGCTAAGATTATGATCAGATTTACGTGATTCTGTTTAAGTTTGATGCAAAATAGTTGCCATTTGGTCCCAAAAAAAATTACATAGTTTGGCCCAGTATAGTTTTCATTTTATGAATATTTTTACTTCAGTCATGTGGTATAATTTCATGTATGTTCACCGATTTCTCCTCCATTTGTCTCCACAAATTCCGATCTCTAAAAAAAAAATCCGATTCTCAAAATTCGTTTCGTTTATTTGAAAGAGTATACTCCTGAGATGGTTGCATTTAAATTTGGTGAAGACCTGATGCTGATCTTCGGAGATATACAATGGAACTCTTCAAAACTAGACGGTGAATCGGTCGTGATTGCTGCATTCGCTTGAATGTTTATACAACATCATGACGTAACATCACGCCAGTATGCTCTGAGGGGTACGTAGATGTGTACAATACACCCAAATTTCGACAGTTTAGGTATGTTAAGTTCCATTTATTGGGGTGAAGCCTATTTCCATAACATATATTGTTAACAATGTAAAATAAATGCATAGCAAATATTTGTATAGGATATTACAACTAAAAATGGAAAAATAAAAAATAAACTTTTTGCAAAAAAAATAAAACCAACTTCATAAAACACAAAACACGAAAAAGTAAAAAATAACTTTAGCTTCAGAAGTCGGTGACAAAAAAAAACTAAATAAATAAAGCAAAGGTCACCGACTTCTGAAGCTAAAGTTATTTTCTACTTTTTCGTGTTTTGTGTTTTTTTTCAACAAACCATTCTGGTACACGCAGTATAGGATCACTCATTCAGGAAGCTGTTATCTGGAGCACTAGTACCTCGATTCCTGTAACAATCGAAACTAGAACGAGAGCGAATGTATTATTCAGGCGCGTTATCAAGCTGCGCTCGAGCCACACAAATTGTGCGCTCGCGCCGCTCCGAACATAACCGACACGTCACGAAGCTGGTGTAAGGAAGTCGGGTGAAGTCGGGTGATGGATGTTGAATGACTCGGAAGAATAGGATGTGTGTTGAACATGAGGGGCGACCTGTTTGTTGCCGAAGTGGGGTAATAAGGTTATGTGCCACTCCCTGTCTGGCTGTGTCGTTTTTAAGGAACAGTTTGGATAGTTAGAGAAAGGTTTTTGAATGATTTGGCCTGCCTAACTTCCGCTATTATATTGTAATAAAACCTCTGTAGCTCCAATCAACTCTTGAGTATATTCAAATCCAAGTATTTTATTCCACATAGGCCTGGATGGGCACTTACGAACGTCGACAAGGGTGCACGGTTCGGGTTGGTGGCTTCTATGGAGAAGAACCGGCAAGATACTCCATGGTTACTCTTTTCAAATTATTTGGTATTACACAATTCTAGATTACTTCACGTTTTATACAAAATGCAGTAATACAGGCTTCATACAAAAATCTTTCTACCCCTTTTCTAATACATACATATAACCGATAAGAAGAATGACAAAGCCGATGTTGCCACGAAGCTTTGGAACTTCAGAAATCGACTCATTTTAGAATAGTTTCTATAAGTCTGTGAACTATAATATCTGTTTTTGAAAAGACAACCCTCTGACCGAAATCTGTATTAGTCTATCTAGGTAAAAATCTTCCTTTGTTTGTTTATCCACTTCCTTTAAGGCTGATGCTGAAGCCTAAGGTGGATGCTCTAGGGTAGCCCGCGAAATTCAAATTTTTATTCTATTTTTTTTTTATTATTATTAAAATTATCAATACAACCCTCCAAGGTCTTATAGGTCTAGGAATGACTTTGACCTTGAAAAAGCTGTCCCTAGACCTTTATGAACTAAGCGAATCATATTTTCATCAACACACAACCTAGTACTGGCCTGCAAATTGCAAAAAACGTCAGATAATTTGAATTTCACGGGCTGCCCTGGAGCATCAACCTTAAGCTTTTAAGTACAAGTAAATGTCTACTTTACTGAACATACTTTCAGTAGGAAAGTATGTTCAGTAAAGTAGACATTTGCAATCACGTGAAAAAAAAACAAATTAATTTTGTTTTTGCAAATCAAGAAATAAATTGTTATTGAATACGAACAACGACAGTTTCGTAACGCAGTCATTGTAGAAATAGTGAATAGAATGTGTTGAAGTTAAATATTCGAGTACATTGCATTTGCTTTGTACAGTCAGTACCAGAGATTCGTATTCGATTTTTGTTTTGTGTGGTCTAATTTCTTCTTTCTGCTTGGAATGTTATCACCGCGAAGCTTTGCAGTTTAATTTCAATTTACTCTGTCATGGTGGTCCTTTTCATAACAAACCTGCATTTCTCAAAGAAAACAGCTACAATGTCTATAATTCATGTGGGGTCGTTACCCGTAGTCCCGGTGGCTCGACCCATTACCGGGTCCGTGGGCGCAATAACCAAATTGATAACTACAAAAAAATCTATCAAAAACTACATAGTACGAGGTTTTTGGCTACTTTGTATTATTTTAAGTTTATTTTATAATGTGCGTCTCATTTGTAGAGTTCAAATCAAATCAAATCATTTATTTGCAATGAATGTAGGTTACATTAAAATACAGGTGGAGTAGAAAGAAACACAAAGAAAAAAAAGAAGGAAAGAAAAAGGAGAGAAAGAGGAGAAGAGAAAAGAGTGAGGAGAAGGTTTTTAATTCTTCTTTCAATATGTGCGGTTGTGCAGTCTTTATTTTTTCTTTCAAAAAGCCTGTATAACATTGAATATTGCCTTTTCAATGTCCACTTGCATATTATACTGACTGTACCAGCCGTTACGGTCTAGCGATTAAACAAATCACTTTCATATTGGTTGACGCACTGTCTAGCAAGCTTTCGATGCAAGTTTCATCACCACAAAATAGTATATTGGAATACTTTGTTCATGAAATTGTATGCAAATCATTATAAGCGGGATTTTTAATTAAAATTTGCGTTTGCTGTTGCACTTTCAATCGCCTCTGAGATTAGTTAAAAGATTAAGCTTTTATGCTGTGTGTTTATAATTATCTTTTCAGGAATTACTTTTCAATCAACTCATTTTAATGCAGTCTACTGCTTGTTCCAGGTCCCTCCCAAGTCGCGCTACAACACCTACCGCCTTCTGTCCCAGCCTAAAAAATCAAAACCTCTAAATCTTCTTAAAGAGTAGCTGGGCCCGTCCCATACTTCGCTAGCACTAATACCGGATGACATTTTTATCACTTTCCAAAAAAATGGGTATATTAGGTGAACGGAGTTTATGGCATACCTAGTTTTTTTTTCATTTTTCCATAGCTTAGAAAAAAACTGATCCATCATCAAAAAACGCTACAAATTTCAAGTAAACTTTTCGTATTAGAACAAAGAAAGATAAAAAAAATAATATCTAATTACAAATCATAGGTAGGTAAGCAACACGCGTATGATTTGAATTTCGATTTTTTATTGTTATTTTTTTCGCAAAAAACAAAAACTAAGTATGCCATTTGCTTCTACTCCGTTCACCTATTATACCCATTTTTTTTGGAAAGTTATAAAAGTCTTCCTGTATGTATGTACGCTATGATCATATTTAATTCGGTTTCTATGGTTAGGCAGACTTCCAGTTTACCCTAAATTAACTGAATATAATTCGATTACAAGAAATGAATAGCATTTAAAAAAAAATCAAGTACCGGCCTTTTATTCAATTCATGCCAAACTTCTTACAAAATCTCCTACTCTTTCTACCATCACCTGTGTAAAAGGCAAGATTAATAGAAAATCTAAAAAAAAAATATGTTTGCCTAGCCTAAAGCCATTGTTAACTCATTACTATTACCAGTAGGCTCAACCCTTGTTACTAGTCAGAAGCTTTCTTTAGATATTTAAGTTTCAAAACAAGTGATCCCGACAGCCATAAACCAGTACTACCTGACGTCTAACGTCTAATATAGCCAATCTAAATAAACAATCTGTAAGTTACCATGGTAACCACAGCCTACTTTCTTTCTTGTCTATAGAGCCACCTCGCGACTCGAATCGAGTGCATACCAAGTTCGAAATCTAAAATGTTTCTTTTTTTTAACCGTGTTGCCATTCTAAAGATCTATTTTCGCTACCATATCTGATACTTAGGTATACTGTTAGCCTGCATCATCCCACTGCTGGGCAAAGGCCTCTCCCTACGACTTCCAGTTGTTTCGATCCAGGGCATTGTAGACCGCCGTCACCTCCTTCTGCGAAGCAGTAATGCTAGAGAAGGAGGTGGCGGAACGTGAGAGGGAGAGAACCTCACAGCGTCCTGGCCGCCGCGGGAGACGCCCCGGGCGTCGGGGGCCACCACGTGGCCCCCCCCCCCCGGCCACCGTAGGCGCGTGCCTGTGGACGGTGGGCTATGGGCTAGCTCGCCGTTCGTCCGTCTCATGACGACAGGCCGTGTCGACGGCGCGTTCATGTTCCACGCGCGCCTCAAAGAGAGTCAGCAAAAAGAAAGGGGTCTGCAAGGACCGATGCCTGCCGGGGTTACGGGACTGTTCGAAAGAGATACCGTGGCCCCGGAACACAAAGGGCGATGAAGGAACATGGATGGGTTTTAGTCAGTAAAAGTCTGACACTCCCTCCTGCTCCGCCCAGAGCGGGAGGAGTCATTTGATGATTTCCATCCGAAAAAAAAAAGCCCATTGTAGACCACTGGTCGTCGGTTTTGTCGAGCTCGTCCCGACGAGGTCTTCCACGACGCCTTCGTGCTCCAGAAGGTCTACCATCTCATATTTTGATTCTTTCTTTTTAACTTTTTTTTATTACAGTACAACTGGCTGTTAATGTATTATTAAACCAGTTTTTGCCCGCTGCTTCGTTCGCGTTAATGTAATTGTACTCTTCTTGTAATAATATAATTCAATCATGATTCGAAAGACACGTGGCGCCATCTTTGGCGGAACAGTACTTTTTTCGGGATGAAAGCTAGGTACCCTATGTCTGTGTCTGTACAGCTGACAACGTATATGCAAAATTTCAGGATGATTTAGGCGTGAAAAGGTAACAAACAAACTTACTTTCGCATTAATAATATAACTAGCTGTTGCCCGCGGCTCCGCCCGCGTGAAGGTCGGTTACTCTCCCATGGAATCATATTAGAGGGATAAATAGTATCCTACATGTTAATCCAGGTTAAAAACTATCTATGTGCCAAATTTCATAATCATCACAATCACCATCACTATCACAATCACAATCACAGTCACTATCACTATCACTATCACTATCACCATCACTATCACTATCACTATCACAATCATAATCATCGTTATCACAATCACCATCAATATCACAATCACCATTACTATCACCATCACCATCACCATCACCATAACAATCACTATCACAATCACTATTACAATCACCATCACTATCACAATCACCATCACCATCACTATCACAATCACAATCACCATCATCGTAATCACAATCATCATCATTATCACAATCATCATAATCGTTATCACCATCACCATCACTATCTCCATCATTATCACTGTCACTATCACAATCACAATCACTATCACTATCACTATCACAATCACTATCACAATCACAATCACAATCACCATCACAATCACAATCACAATAATCATCATCATCACTATTACAGTCACCATCATCGTAATCACAATAATTATTATCGTAATCACAATCATCATTATCACAATCATTATCATCGTTATCACAATCATCACAATAAATCAACATCAACCCTGTATAGAAGTCGAATCTGCCATCTTTTGGATCTCAAAATAAATGCCATATTCATTATCAGCACCCCTGATAATCTCGGAATTGACACCCATATTGATTTTTAGACATTTCAACCCCATCGCACCCCAACAGGGGGATGATGGTATTTCAGATCCGCCACATTAAATCTTAAAATCATTGTTTTTGTAATACACCCGATCCGATACACCATAGAAACAATAACCATGTTTATTTTCAGACATTGTCACCCCATTTCCCCCTTTATGGGTTGAATTCTGAAAAAAACTGAAACACAATTTTTTTAACTCATTTATCGATAGGAGTACTCATATGAAGTTTCCAATAAAACAGTCTAACTAATCTTGTTTCCCCATACAAACTTTCAACCCCCGTATCACCCTCTTAGGGGGTAAATTTTGAAAAATCCTTTCTTAGCGCACCCTTAAACTTCATAAGGAACCTACGTGCCAAATTTGGAATCTCTAGACTCAGCGGTTTGGGCTGTTGTTTGGTATTTCTATCAACTTTTAAAATCTAAAAAGTGGTTATTGTGACATAACGATAATAGTTGGACATATACAGTACCCCATAGACAGTACCCCAAAGTTTTTTGTAGTTATTGATATGTTCTTTAATATTGTAGAACATACTTTTATTCTATCATCAATAGATTCCGCAGCGCATGCGACGAAAGATGTTTTATGGCATTTTGTTTACACCTTTTTTTTTTTTTTTTTTTTTTTTTTTTTTTCGGATGGGAAATCATCAAATAACCCCTCCCGCTCTGGGCGGAGCAGGAGGGAGTGTCAGACTTTTACTGACTAAAACCCATCCATGTTCCTTCATCGCCCTTTGTGTTCCGGGGCCACGGTATCTCTTTCGAATAGTCCCGCAACCCCGGCAGGCATCGGTCCTTACGGACCCCTTCCTTTTTGCTGACTCTCTTTGAGGCGCGCGTGGAACACGAACGCGCCGTCGACACGGCCTGTCGTCATGTCATGAGACGGACGGACGGCGAGCTAGCCCATAGCTCACCGTCCACAGGCCCGCGCCTACGGTGGCCGGGGGCTACGTGGTGGTGGCCCCCGACGCCCGGGGCGTCTCCCGCGGCGGCCGGGACGTTGAGAGGCTCTCTCCCTCTCACGTTCCGCCACCTCCTTCTCTAGCATTACTGCTTCGCAGAAGGAGGTGACGGCGTCCCATTCCGTCTCGCTCCGGACCATGGCTTGCACCAGGGCCGGACGCGAGAGGTCGCCGCCGCCGATCGCCGCTTCGAGGACACGGCGGTGCTCCGCCCACGCGGGGCACACCTCCACCGTGTGTTCCACCGTGTCCTCCGGTCGATCCTCGCAATGGAAGCACCCGGGCGTTTCCTCCCGCCCGATTCGGTGCAGGAACCTCCCGAACACTCCGTGTCCGGTGAGGACCTGCGTCAGGCGGAAGGTGAGGACGCCGTGGCGTCTCTCAAGCCACTCCTCAAAGAGGGGACTTATCGCCACTATTGTGGCGTGCCCTGCACGGGGTTGCGACAGTCGCTCTCTCCATGTCGCCATGAGATCCCGCCGAAAGTCTGTCCGCTGAGCGACAATTTGTCGCTGCAGCGGAGTTTCCCCTCGGCGTAGCGCCTCCGCGCGCCATTCATGCAGGCGCGCGAGGACTATCGCCTCCAGATCCCATGGCGGCAATCCGGCAAGGAGGCTCGCCGCCTCGCGGGCAATCGTGCGGTAGATTTTGTTTACACCTTGGGTTACGTTACTAAAGTTTTAGTAAGGATCCCTAATCTTCACTAGAAGAAAATATAGCCTATGTTACTCAAGGTGAATGGAGCTTTTTAATGGTGAAAGAATTTTTGAAATCGTCGCAGTGGTTTTTGAGTTTATTCATTACAAACATATACATATACATACACACACACAAAAATAGAAAAAATACAAATCTTTCCTCTTTATAATATAAGTGTAGATGTAGAAGTAAGGATTGCATTTTTTTTTTCTACAATATAATAGGTAGTATACTGTTTCAAACACACGTCATTTACCCGAATTCGTTAACCCATTGTCTAAACTTTATGAATAGCGGTTTTAGAACGTACCTACTAAAAAAAGAGGTAACAGAACTGTCATATTTCTCGATTTTATTCGTAAAGAAAAAAAAATCCAAAGATCAATCAAACAATATAATGACAGTCGAACCATCGAATTGCATCGAAATCTTTTTTTTTATAAATATCAACGTCAAAATGATTATCGCGTGAAACTTCGTATTGGGTGATTGATTTGTGACAAAAACTGCCTGAAGATAGCGAAATTGATCAGCAAAGATGTTTTTGTTCGTTATTGGAACGCAGTAACAGAGTTTTTGTTCACTGAGATGAGAGCCGATTCTGGTTCACTTTTTTTGATACATAATTACAATTACCTTTTTCTGAGAACTTCGTATAATATTAGTATTTACACTGGAGGCAAACGGTATATTAAAATGTCATGACATATTTGCGGGAAAGTGGGGCATTTACTTATTGACACCATTAAGTTGAGAAAGCTTCGTAATAACAGAATTTAAATTTTAGCTCGCCCATTTCTGGGAAAAACACTTCTCATATTTTAAAATTTTCAAGATACTTTTCTTTTCAAGGACTAACTTTTCAACAGCTAACTTTTCAAGAACTAACCTTTCAAGAAATAACTTTTCAAGAACTAACTTTTCAAGAACTTTTCTTTATGTTTCAGGTTGGAAAAAAGACCTCAATGCTGACTGCCTAGACTTCATCGTCAAAGAAACATGTAGCCACCCTTACAAATATAACTGAAATGTCCTATGCACCTGCAAAATCTACCCTTCTAGCTTGCTTAAACGGTGAAACAATGAATTGAATGAATGGCGGTAAAATTTCCTTTGTCCATTCGTACATAAAGAACTTCATGCAATAACATGCTTCTGCTTACCAACATCACTACTAAAAAAACGACTTTGCAACACATATAAATCATCGCCAAACTAGACCTTATCAATACATCATCTAAGCGCACTATACAAAAACATATCTAAAAACCTCCTGACCAAACAATGCACTTTAATTTCGTTATTTATATTAAACACAGCAGGCAGGAAGCCTTTGTATCGCCTAGCTCAAATCATAATAAGCCTCTGTAATCAGATACTGGAACACTTTTAATTTTGTCCTGACCTTCGTCTGTCGGCCATTCACGAGTGAAAACGAGAGGCAGATTAACAATCGCGATCGTGCTGTACCTACCGCCGATTGAAGACTTTTATTGTTGTACTGTCGATGACAGAACGGTTTGGGGGTGTATATTTTTTCACGACTGCCAAGGAAGTGTTACGTTTTTCGCGCGTATCTTGTATCGTATCTTCCAAATGGCTGGATGGATTTCGATGATTAAGGTATCATTTGATTTGTCTCAAAAGCCCAAGTGACTTTCGATAGGTGTAAAAAAAAACAATGGTACATTTTTTGCGCTAATTGTAAGTCTTTTTTTTTTTTTTCAACCAAACCTAACGAGTAGGAGTTTTACAAAATTAAGAAAATTAAAAGGAGATTACAAAAAAATATATCCATCATACTATATGCAGTCGGATATCTTGATTCTTTAATTAAATGTTACTTGTTTATAATGTTTATATTATGTGTTAGTTTTGTAAGTGTACATCCTATTCTCTCTAGTATGTATATCTATGTCAAAAGTGGTTATGGTTTACCCTAACTTCTTCGCCAAAATTACGCGAAGAATTTAGAGTAAAAAAAGTTAAAGGGTTAGTACAGAGTAGTTTTTTATTATGACAACTTTCGGCCTGAGATTGGACGACCAAAACTATTTGAAGAGTCTTTTAACGGACACGGTTTATTATTTTGTTATTAGGATTCTCCACATTTATGTTTTTTCATTAGAAATGAAGCCGAAGAAAAGGTGTCATAGGTATTAAGATACATTTTCACGGCGACGAAAGTTGCACTTTTTGGTGGCTATCAATGGAAAATGGGCACAATACAGTAATTAACACTTCTCCAAATCAATCTGGTGACTTTATTAAAAGGAAATGATTTGAAAATTCTAAAGTTTCAATAATAGTTTCCACCACGACAGTACCAATGCGCCCAATAGACGGGCGTCGCCGCAAAGCCTTCAACTGGCCGGCACGTGCGCGACCGACGCAAAAATGACGTTAACCATTTGTTACTCTAACATGTTTCAATAAGATAGGTATAAAATATAATGTTGCATCAAGGAAGCTTTACGTAACAAGCTGGCTAATGAGGTTATTCATTTTAAATGGAACCTTAAAATATAGGTAGGTTAAACTTATATTGTCACTTACGGGATATCTTCCGTGATTACTATTTGTTTTGAGCTCCTGATATTTCGACGCTGTTGCAAGCGCCCTGATCGCGGGTAAGGGCGGGTGGGTAGCTTAATGCTAAATTAGGACGCAGCAGTATTCCTAAGCTATTTCCAATTTATTACGGTAAAAAATAATGAAAACCAATAACTCAGCGAGGTCTCGCTGCTTAAGGATAATTTATAGCTCTTCTTCGCCATGAGCACCAGAAAATAGTGAATAGCGTTTCCACCTCAGCTTCTTTCGAGAACTGCCTTCAGCCTAATGCTGGTATTACGAATGGATTACAAACATCATCATCATCATCTGCCTTTTGTGTTGTTGGGGTCGGCTTCCAGTCTAACCGCATAGCAGGTGAATACACTGGTATTTAGGTAGTCGCTCCATGAAGAAAACTGTTTTTACATAGGGCGACTTCCTATCTGACCTCCTCAACCTAGTCAGTACTGGGTTATTTATACGATACCCCTTATTAAGACTGGTTGTCAGAATTTTGGACAATGACTACTTGTAACAGTTATATAAACATGTAATAAGGAAATATTATTATTTTAGGAAACTGAATAAAACCAAGTAAACCAACCAACAACTTGTCGGTAACAACTGTCAAAGATGACAGCCGGGACCAACGGCTTAACGTGCTTACCGAGGCACGGAGGAAAGTCGGTATGAAATAGGTGGTCACCCATCCACGGAATAACCTAGTCAAGCGTCTTTTAGAATAATAAACTATGCTACTATCGGCTCGCTCTCTCAAGGGAAATCCTTGCACCAGTATTTAAATTCTCAGTCATGTAACTAATGTGATGAGTGCACAAAATATTTCTTCACAAATTAAGTAATCACGAAAAAACCTCAGTAGAATCGTGAATGAGTCATAAAAAGGACATGCTTGGAATTCTTTAGATTTTAAGATTACAAAGATGATATCTTGGCGTGCTCCTGTTATCACAGCCTCATTACAAAGGTATGTGGCGACTTAGGTAAGTAATAAAACTTATTTGTAAGTTTAAAAAAATATGCCATGGAAAATACCACTATTACTTACTAACTACTACTACTTGAGGCAGCGGAGGCCCAGTGGTAGCGGCCCGACTTACGAACAGTAAGTCGTGGGTTCAAATCCAGACAGGCGCATTACTTTGTGTAATTTATTTCATCACCACTGCTCTCAAAACGGTGAAGGAAAACATCGTGAGGAAACCGTCATGTCCTAGAACAAAAATTCGAAGACATGTGACATCTACTAACCCGCACTGGGCCCGCGTGGTAGATTCAGGCCCCTTCCCTCTCATTGAGAGGAGGCCGTGTTCCAGCAGTGGGAACATTACAGGCTGAGAATGATGACTACTACTTACACTAACACACATACACTACACACACACACTCACTTACGCTATTACTCAGCTTGGTTTTTACATTATAACTGCTAATTAAAAACAAAATTTTCCTTTGATCAAACAAGGGGTTTTATTGAACTTGCACCTAAATACGTCATCAGAAATTCTTTTAAAATAAAAAATGTACAAACGACATACCCTTTTCCTAGAACCGACTGATTCACTGAGTGACGTGACGAACAGACTGACCTCAGTCGTAAACGTTGACATTGCAATATCATTGTGACTAATTAAATGTACAAATAATAAAACTTACATTTCCGGAAAACTGGACAAGAAGGGCAAGCGTTTGAAGCCGAAGTGAATCAAAATTCAGCTTCACTGTATTCAAAGAAACCTCTTTCTTAAACACTTCTTTCTTAAAATGTTTAGCATGAACAGTGCAATAATTGATAAGTCTAAATAACCATTTAGACTTATCAATTATTGTACTGTTCATGCTAAACATTTTAAGAAAGTGTGTAAGCTATATCGTAGCTTACGCACCTAAGGCGGGCCTAAGGAACCAGGGCCATCCTTTTCAGCTCCTAGCCGAGTGTACACACTCGGTCAAAGCCTTGCTCCATCGGCCATCTCCGCATCTAGCCAGATGTTTTGCCCTGGTCAGATGGTTGCCACTTGAGGCGCATCGCTCAGTCCCCGACGTCGTAGACTTTCGTCCAACGGCGGATTTCGGTGTTACGCACTCAATCTAAGGGGGTTATGCCGATTATGGCTCGCTCTATGGGGTTATTCACCAACTGGACACGAAAGACTGGACACACGTGTGTCCAATTGGTGAAACTCACTATTAGTATTACTTATTATTTTGTCATCTGGACACGCCAAGATTTTTACTGGTGTCCACATAGTGAAACATAAATTAAATCACTTTTATGTTTTCACCAACTGGACACACCCAGTTTTTTTTCCAAAAAAAAGTCCAGTCTTTCGTGTCCAGTTGGTGACTAACCCGCTCTTTTGCCCTCGGTGCCACTCGTACTCGGTGGACAGTCTCCTTTGTGAGCCTCCATGTCTCGGCACAGTAGGTTATTGTTGGCAGGAGACATTCCGAGCTGATAAAGTTTAAAGTAAGCTGAAAGGGGTATAGGGACTTGCCAAATTTGTCAACTCAAATAATGAAAAGTACTATCACATTCTCCTGCTGTCATGGTTTCACCCAAAATCCGACAAAACTTCTTCCGAATTCGTCATTAAAAATACGGAAAAATTACTGCATGAAAGATCGGAATTAATGTTAATTTATTCCCAAAAATCCGATAAAATATTTGTCGGCAGCGATTCCGCTTTTTAACTTATAGTAATAATTTTTTGCAAGGTTGATTTAAACGAGAGCAAATTATATTGGTTCAACTGTTACTGGGCACTAAAAAGTCTTTCAATTAAATTTTCCCAACAAGTGTCCTTTCTTTATCACTGTAACTACATGTAGATGTAGACTATATCCCACCTTGTCGATGTTCCACACATTCGCTCGAAGCGCTACATCTTTTATTATGCGTATAGTCACGGAATGGAATTCCCCGCCTGCGTCGGTGTTCCCAAGTTAATACGTCCCCAATTTATTTATGTCGCGTATTGCGTATTTGAAGTCGCGTTTCGCGTCGCGTGTCGTAGTCGTGTATTTAGCCGGCTTCTATTGGGTTAGCTCGTTCCAACGTCGACCTCATCTCTATCCCAGGACTAGATTGAGGTCAAGAGTAGGCCCATACAAAATAAAATATATATACAACGTTGTATACATATATGTAGATTGCAATAATTATTTACTTAGTTAATTTAAATACCTAATTTGAATGTGAATTTTCTTAACTTTAGGTGGTGAGTTTGATTTTCTTCTTTGAATGAGAAAGTCTGATCTTTCAAATGGTAAACGTTTTCAATTAATCATTATGATGATTGGTACAACATATTACTTGCACATTACTCAAGATAGAACCACAACTACAGACAAGACTAAAGGCAAATAACCTTTATTTATATTCGACATAAACAACTGGACAAGATAAACACACAATTTGCATAGGTAATCAAATAATTATATTATAATTGCGGCCGAAGTCAGCCGCACCTGACCAGTGTAGAGATAATCTCAAGTTCTGAACTAAAAGCACTGTTAAAATGTCGTTTTAAGGACGCGTTTGCAAAATTGATAGGTACAGAATCGAACTACTACATTGACACGGGTCATACACACAAGTGTACGCACGACTAACTGCGAGAATAGTAGTCAAGTGAACACATTTCGATACTTTGAATGATTCATTTTTTTACGTATTTCTTTGTAATAAAATTATGTTAGGTACCTACAAAAAAAATATTTTTGCTCTTTATATTTTTACGAATTACTTCCGGACTTGATGGAGTGACCTGAAGGTGTGCTTCAGTTACTGCTACTGGAACTTCTCGACGTGTTGTACTAGGTGAGGAGAGTTTGGGCTCGTATTGTTAGTTATGATGAGACCTTACCTTTCGACCTGATGGAGTAACCTGCAGGTGTACTTTGGTAACTACTACTGGAACTTCTTGACGTGTTGTACTAGGTGAGCCGAGTTTGGGCTCGTTTTGTTAGTTATGATGAGACCTTACCTCCGGACCTGATGAAGTGACCTGCAGGTGTACTTCGGTGACTGCTACTGGAACTGCTCGACGTGTTGTACGTGAGCCGAGTTTGGGCTCATTTTGTTAGTTACGATGAGCCCTTACCTTTGGACCTGATGGAGTGACCTGAATGTGTACTTCGGTGAGGTACTGGAACTCCTTGACGTGTTGCACTAGGTAAGCCAAGTTTGGGCTCGTATTGTTAGTTATAATGAGACCTTACCTTTCGACCTGATGGAGTAACCTGCAGGTGTACTTTGGTGACTACTACTGGAACTTCTTGACGTGTTGTACTAGGTGAGCCGAGTTTGGGCTCGTTTTGTTAGTTATGATGAGACCTTACCTCCGGACTTGATGAAATGACCTGAAGGTGTACTTCGGTGAGCTACTGGAACTCCTTGACGTGTTGAACTAGGTGAGCTGAGTTTGGGCTCGTTTTGTTAGTTACGATGAGACCTTACCTCCGGACCTGATGGAGTGACCTGAATGTGTACTTCGGTGAGGTACTGGAACTCCTTGACGTGTTGTACTAGATGAGCCGAGTTTGGGCTTGTTTTGTTAGTTATGATGAGACCTTACCTCCGGACCTGATGGAGTGACCCGAATGTGTACTTCGGTGAGGTTCTTGAACTCCTTGACGTTTTGTACTAGGTGAGCCGAGTTTGGGCTCATTTTGTTAGTTATGATGAGCCCTTACCTCCGGACCTGATGGAGTGACCTGCAGGTGTACTTTAGTGACTGCTACTGGAACTCCTTGACGTGTTGTACTAGGTGAGCCGAGTTTTAGTTCGTTTTGTTAGTTATGATGAGACCTTGGCTCCGGACTTGATGGAGTGACCTAAAGTTGTAGGTACTTTCATAATTATGGAAAAACGTTATCAATTTTTTATTATGAGCTCCATATTTTTTGCCTATCTGGGGTCAATCAAACTCAGCTCACCTAGCACAACACGTCAAGGAGTTCCAGTAGCTCACCGAAGTGCACCTTCAGGTCATTCCATCAAGTCCGGAGGTAATGTCACACCATAACTAACAAAACGAGCCCAAACTTGGCTCACCTAGTGCAACAAGTCAAGGAGTTCCAGTACCTCAACGAAGTACACCTTCAGGTCATTCCATCAAGTCCGGAGGTAATGTCACATCATAACTAACAAAACGAGCCCAAACTTGGCTCACCTAGTACAAGTCGTCAAGGAGTTCCAGTAGCTCACCGAAGTACACCTTCAGGTCACTCCATCAGCTCCGGAGGTAAGGTCTCATCATAACTAGCAAAACGAGCCCAAACTCGGCTCACCTAGTACAACACGTCAAGGAGTTCCAGTAGATCACCGAAGTACATCTTCAGGTCATTCCATCAAGTCCGGAGGTAATGTCACATCATAACTAACAAAACGAGCCCAAACTCGGCTCACCTAGTACAACACGTCAAGGAGTTCCAGTAGCTCACCGAAGTACACCTTCAGGTCACTCCATCAGGTCCGGAGGTAAGGTCTCATCATAACTAACAAAACGAGCCCAAACTCGGCTCACCTAGTACAACACGTCAAGGAGTTCCAGTAGCTCACCGAAGTACACCTTCAGGTCATTCCATCAAGTCCGGAGGTAATGTCACATCATAACTAACAAAACGAGCCCAAACTTGGCTCACCTAGTACAAGTCGTCAAGGAGTTCCAGTAGCTCACCGAAGTACACCTTCAGGTCACTCCATCAGCTCCGGAAGTAAGGTCTCATCATAACTAGCAAAACGAGCCCAAACTCGGCTCACCTAGTACAACACGTCGAGGAGTTCTAGTAGCTCACCAAAGTACACCTTCAGGTCACTCCATCAGCTCCGGAGGAAAGGTCTTATCATAATAACAAAACGAGCCCAAACTCGGCTCACCTAGTACAACACGTCAAGGAGATCCAGTAGCAGTCACCGAAGTACACCTGCAGGTCACTTCATCAAGTCCGGAGGTAAGGTCTCATTATAACTAACAAAACGAGCCCAAACTCGGCTCACCTAGTACAACACATCAAGGAGTTCCAGTAGCAGTCACCGAAGTACACCTTCAGGTCACTCCAAGTCCAGGACGCTTTTAGAAACCCTACTTACATACTTTTTATAGCGAAATAAAATATAATAAAAATCTACCCTGTGAAGTATCAAATTTGGTTTATCGAATATTTTGTGTTTGTACAGCGATATTTTTCAACTCGAGGCGCTCCAAACAGGCGATACGTGTCCACTCTCGACGGAGGTCGCGTACGGACTAGTTTCATTCGAAATACTTTGCAATAAATCAAGACGTTGTATCAAAAATAAAATAACCCCTAACGCAATCGATTAAGATTCATCCAGAAGAGCGAAAAATGTGAAAAAATAAGTTTCGGTTTTAATTTTTTCTGCGACTATATAAAGCATTTAGATTTTTTAAAAATCCTAGCATTAAGAATTGAATATGTTTGCCAACAAATAGTATTTTTAGAAATAGTAAAATATGTTAATAATAGCACAAAAAATGTACCTAAACTCAACCCGGTATCGTTAATTTTGTGAAAAATGGCAACGACAGATCGATTTTACATTATAAAAAACTAAAATTTTCAATGATCTTAGTACCTAGCATTTGAAGATGAAGAACCAATCTATACGAGGTAGTCATTAGTTATATTGGATTATGTTTGGTTATGCCATAAAATGTACCGAAAAACACCATAATTTTGCCTGAAATGCAAACGCGCCCTTAAGTTTCTGTGCTACAACTAGTTATGTGATTTCCTAAAGATAAGTACTATTATTGTGTAATATAGGCTAGACCACTTAGATATATCGTATCAGTTTTAATAGCTAAACGACCTACGGATCTTTTTAGTGGCCTTGTTTCAAATGGTCAAACTGGCTGATTGATTTTTGTTTTTTTTTTAAACCTTTTTGTCGTGTCGTCAAATCTGAGAGCCACGTTCTATTTTTAAACTATAGGTTGTGTTTTTGTTTCTTTTAAGGTGGAGTTTTTTGAGACTGGTATAATCATAATCAACTGAATAGCCTTTTCCCATCTATGTTGAGGTCGCGGTATTTTACATGGAGCGCCTATTTGACTTCCACAACCTAGCTAATACTGGGTAAAAGACGGGCTGTAAGATTTTCGAGCCACTGATTGACTACCTGTAATGACTGACAAAGATCTACAAATGACAGCCGGGCCCAACGGCTTAACGTGCTTTCTGAGGCACAGAGGCAACCTGGTATGTAATGGGTAGTCACCCATCCACGGACTAACTTAGACAAGCGCGGCTTTACCTAAAACCCGAGCAGCTGTTATTATTTAGCCATGAGCTCCTGAGCTTCTGGTATAAAAATCAGCGTATTCTTCCCACTGCTGGTATACGGCCTCCTCTCAAGCCCAGAACGGGATATCACAAATCATATTTTGTCAGCAATTAAATTCAAATAAAGGTTATAATAATAATAATAAAACCTTTATTATCAGGCAACTCTGGCCCATAGATAAGTACCTTACAGACTAACGAACATGTGATAAGATACAAAGTGTGTATATACGTATAAAGGACCTTAGAACTACGTTAGTAACACTTCACTTTTGCACTGTCACCGTGCGTTCATTTGGCACTTGCCCGTGGAAGCGACGGAATATCACTCCCTGCGGCCAAAAGTCCTCCTCCAAGACGACGTACACGACGTTGGCATTCGTACCACAAACGTCTTAAAGTTGACGTAGCGGTGCGACTCCAACAGCTGCACTCTCGCCACATACTTGGTCTTCTGACGCACGTACTCCACGATGTTCTCCGTTATAAAAGGGCCAGCTGTACATTAACTATTTATGGACCATGCCCTTAGCTTATCTTTAGAGATAAGCTTGTCCACAGTGGCCCTACAACCGTTTGACAGTTAAGTGGGAGCTGTGATCACGACCTCGCGATCGTCTGACAAAAGGGGTCACCTGGCTGATGGCGTTCAAAAATTATGATAAATTGTAATTATGAAGAAGGATTCATTCAACGTCTATTTTAGTGTCGTCTATACTTAAAATTATAAAGAGGAAAGATTTTTTTTTATTTGTTTGTGTGTTTGTTACGATTTAACTATAAAACTACTCGACCGATTTAAAAATTTAAAAAATTTCACCAGTAGAAAGCCAAGTCTTTACTGAGTAACATTAGCTATATTTTATCCCCGTAATCCCACGGGAACGGGAACTACGCGGGTGAAACCGCGTGACCGCAGCTAGTCTCGAATAAAAATAAGAAATAAGCGAAATGGCAGGCAGGCGCATTACTTTGTGTAATTTATTTCATCACCACTGCTCTAAAAACGGTGAAGGAAAACATCGTGAGGAAATCGGCATGTCCTAGAACCAAAAATTCGAAGACATGTGACATCTACCAACCCGCACTGGGCCCGCGTGGTGGATTAGATTCATTCCCTCTTAATAGAGAGGAGGAGAGGAGGCCGTGTGTCACGGCAGTGGGAAAATATAGTCTAATTATTCGTATTCATTTTATTTTGCGTACCATAAGATTAAAAATATGTTATTAAACAATGGGCTTGTAAGCTGTAGCTAAGAACAATTGTGGACCCTGTTAGGGTACAGCAATAAACAAGAAAACATTAAATTTTAAGAAGTTAATATTAAATATTATTTACAAACAGGCTATGTAACTCCTTTATCAGAGTAACATACTAGGTAATTATGCTCATGCTAACATTGAGCTATTACTACTACGTATAGAGAAGACAGCGTGAACAAAATCTATGCTCCATTCAATTGCAGTCGGCCGGCTGCAGTTCACTCAGTCGCTAGCTCGCCACAGCATTATATATACGGGGTTAGCCGCCCCCCGCGCGCCCCGCACTGCGCACAGATTTTGTTCGCGTTGTTTTTTCTATACGTAGTAGGAATAGCTCAATGCATGCTAAGCGAGATGCTTGCTCATTCCTGTCCAGAGTTTTTAGACAACGTAAACGTTACATTCTATCCGCGATAATGATAATGATGCACAGGTCTTCTTTAGTTCTTAAGTTGTTCTAACCATTAAAGACTGCCATAAAACTACCAAAAAGCTTATGATTACCCTGTTCAAATTTTCGTAGAAATACTATAATAAGTACTACAATATTGTCTTCAGCAATTGAAGACATGTTAGAGCCAAGTTTGGAAGGTAATTTTGGAGAATAAACCCAACTCAATACCACTAAGCAAAATAAATAGTCTTCTAAACCACATGACATTTGTGACCACAACGCGGAAAGCCGGTGAATCAGACAGCCCTGGGAGGCGCAGGCGCAGGAGCGAGGTCGCGGCGGAGTTCGTGATGCCGACTCCATCATGCCTACAACGCCACGCCCCTCTGTAATTGTTATTTTAATCTATGCACCCTATAGATTCACGATCAGTTTAATTTAAATAGGAGTTTCGTTTAATTTGTAACAATAGATTATTAGTGCTGCAGTTGCAAATTGAGGTCCTTCTCAATTTACACCAATTTGCACCCATATAACATCTAGCTAGATCGATTTTTCGCCCCCCTGAACCCCTTTGTTGCAACTTTCATCGAAATTGTTAGAGCTGTTTTTTTTTTATTACAAGCCTATTTATTTTTTTACAAATATTTCTTACTAGCTGACGTCCCGCGGTTTCACCCGCGTAGTTCCCGTTCCCGTGGGAGTACGGGAATAAAATATAGCCTATAGCACTCACGAATATTGTAGCTTTCTACCAGTGACACAATTTTTAAAATTGGTTCATTACTTCCGGAGATTACCCCCTCTAAACAAACATACAAACTTACAAACAAATGTTACCTCTTTATAATATTATTATTATAGTATAGATTTATATATAGTATAGATTTTTTTTTTTGGATCATAGTGTCCTCACTAAGATTCCAGTTATTTTTATGTTTGCAAATGTAGTTCTCATGGATTTGTATGTAATGAAGTGGTAGCTGAAAACGTAAACTCCTGCATCATAAAAAGTTTCTTATATGCACGTTTCAGGAACGGATGGACGTCTATAAAGATATCAAACTCGTCGCCAAATTCTTAGCGATTTCATTCCAACGAGCAGTTAAGAAATAGGTATATGAAGAGGGTTGTTAGCCTGTTGGTATTGGCTGTCGACTGTAGCAATCCCCACTGGCGAGGATTTGTCGGTTGGACCACTTTGGACCACTGGACCACCTTCGGAATCACTGGTCTAGAGAAACAGTTGGCACAATGTAATATTGAGATTGACAGTCATATTGCAGTAAATACGCATTATAAGATAATCTTTTTTGAATATCATAAAAAATATGCTTTACAACTCTCCGTGATTTAGGGGGATCGCACTTTTTCGTGAAATCAGAACCTACACTGAAGCGAACGAAAAGACATTTTCAATGCCAAAACAGCAAGTCTGATGTTATGTTAAGAGTAATAATACAGATAATACGAACAAGAAAAAAAATAGGTACACTCTAAATGCTTTATTATGTTGAAGCAGGAACCTCTTTTGATACCATAGTAGGCCTCAGTTGGATGATCAAATTATAATTTTAACAATACACGCAATAAACGCAACGTAATCAAAACTCGTTTCTTATCAGACTTCAATCTCTGTGATCGAATAATAAAAAAGAATCGGTCACTATAGTCTGCGCGTACGCACGACAAATGGGCGCGGTCTCTATTGCATCTATTTCAGTTGTAATTTATTCAATATTTTACTACGCACTATACGAGTAGGTACCTACGTTATTTACTACCAATTTTATTTACATGTAACTACCACCACTTAGGCTTTGTCAGTAAAAATCGGCCTATGTAGCCATAATGGAATAAACTAATTAAAATGTTACTAACTTTTATTGAATAATTGAACAATAAAATAATTATTATGCTCATAAACCTAGCGTTTACCTTACCTTACTGCAATGCATTCAAGAATAAAACTAAACAATCCTTCCTACTTCTGATCAAACCACACCTATTTTTAAGTGATATAACTCACCTATTATAATTGATCATTAAATTAATCTCAGAGAAAAACGAAGTTTTTAAATTTAAAGTAAAGTTCATCAGCGAAGTAAGATTCAACCCAACAAACAAAAGAAAAACAGTCATTAGAAATCTGATTACCAACACAATAAAATCCTAATAGTTTCGACTACAATGCATACGATCACTTTCATCTTCATTTCGGTTCAGAAAAAAAAAACAAAAACAAAATAAAAGAAGAACGTACACCGGACAGCGAAAGCGATGGAGATAACCGCTAAAGATTTGTAATTAGATCTTTGACACAAAAAAGGCCCAGAGTTTAGTGTTGTCCGTCAACTCGTTTAGATTAGCTATTCTAATCGAGATAGCTGTTTCATTGTGGCTGTCGAACAGAGCTTCACTGTTACTTGGTGGTTTAGAGAGTGCTGTATACTGCTTTCATAGTTTGACTCTTTACCACGCTAGACTTTCTGCTTTATTGAGAAAAAGGCAGAATTTATATCGGCCGATAATTTAGTCGGGTTGGACTGCTAGCGCAGAGTAGACTAAGCCAACTAAACGGTCGGGTTGGTGTCAAATGCGCAAACCACATCAGCACCAACAGTCGGTTAACTGCGCTTGAACAATTTGCTAGTTGGTAGGCGGCTTTTGAAGAGTGCGCTTGCAGAGTCGGCCGATTAAACAATTGGCAAGTGCGTGCAGGATAAGAGCACCATACTGATCAAGCAGTTCGCTGATAGTTTGGCTATAGTATACGTATAGTTTGTAGGCAATCGTGTAGCCCATCAAACCAATCTATCGGCTGATAGAAAGTCTGCCGTCTGCGAGGACTGTTTTTGTTTAACATTTGCAGAGTGATTATGAGCCCTATTTTAGCAGTGAGAGCTGCAAATAGATGGTGGTTTTGGTATGTACGTATATATTGTACAAGCCCGCTACAGTTTGAAATACAATAGGAATGCGCTCAAAATGAGACCACACCTATAAGCAAATTACCCAGCAGTGTTTACCATCTTATCGCCAAAGATCAAACGCGTTTGTCTATACACACATACAATTACTACGAACAGGGCAACGTCAGAAACAATTACCGCCATACAACGCTTGCTCCAGTCATTGACAGCTAAGAGCTTACAATTTCCCGCAACATCCATTGCGGGTCCGCCGTCTTGCACTTAACCTAATAACGGCAGCAATCTTGGTCGGTATTGCTGTCGAAATTGCGGGGTCATCTATCCGGGTACTAATTGAGACAGTTTAGCTTAAGACACTGGCCGGTCGACAGACGTCCGTAAATTGGCCGTTTACGGTGAAAGTCGGGACCATCAGGGGCCCTATGTGGAAATGTTAAAGTTCATTGTAGCTCCTGATATTACAGGCATGTTATGGTGTTGCTTCGCTCCGGGGCGCTGTCCGAGGTTCTAGCCGCATTTACGCTAAGGTCAAATGCACTGCCACTGTTATTATTTTATAATACGGAATTGAAGGTAGTCCGTGCAGTTTGATACGGTTTAGGTAGCAATTTAAAGTTGCATGCCAACTAATTATGTAATTTTTGCGGTTAATAACAATGGCGAAAATATTCGGTACTTAGTTGTAATTGATTGAAGGTTGTGTAACAACATCATAGAAGGCGATTACTATTCTAAATAATAGGTATTCGTTTATTAAGCATTTTCTTTACGAACCCCATACATAGCCGCTTTTAGATAAAACAAGTGTCGCCATGCTTGCTTCCAAAAAAAAAAACATTGCCATGTTGGCAATGTCTTTTGTGGTATTTTGCTTACGATAATTACAGGTGACAATGGATGTTTTTGCTCGCAAACATTTATTATTGAAATCAAGAAAAATATGTGCTTCTCCAGGGTTGTTTTCATACCGCCCAGTGGCTCTAACACCATCCACATTAACCAGAATGCGCCGATACCTCGAACTGTTCAAAATGGTGTACTGTCCATGCAATCTGATTTACGCGCGCCGCTTCGGTCCTGAAGCTAGTGTCTATTATAAAGTATACGTTTACCTTTTTAGGAATGCTAATTCCTGTACAGATTATTCATTGCTCTTGTCTACATAAATTTGTTGGCGGTACACTAAAATTGTATGGTAGGCGGCGTCGGTGACAATATTTAAGGAATTTAATAATGCATAGCTACGTTGGGTTTACGATATGCCTTAATAAGGTTCTTTGGTGAGAAGTAATCCGAGCTAAATGTAGAAGCTAATCGTTACCAGCATCCGGATATAATGGAAGCCTATTTATATCCCGAAGTGGCGTTGCTGTGTTAGCGGCACTCAAAATCAAAATCAAAGCATTTATTTCAAGTAGGCCGGTTACAGGCACTTTTGAATTGTCGAAACAAAGATGAAAATTAAATGTAGCTACAGTCCCAGTTACAAGACATAAAAACTGTAGATGCCCACTACAAGAACTACTACTGCGCCATCTATGACACAAATGCAGAACTAAAATCAAAATTCTAAATTGCGCTATTAAAGTTATCCGCAACTTGAGACTATGTAGAAAAACCCAACAACAACCGGCGGGTGGTAGCCCACCAGACACAACAGTTTCCTGGTCAGAGAATCTTCCCTTTTCTAGGGAGCATTGATGGAGTTTACACCCTCTCCCTCATACTTCTATAGGTTTCAGTGCCAATGTAACTATAGGCGCATGAGATGGCGTTGTCAATGGGATGGAAACTCGACTTCGGTGGCTTAGGTATTACAGATCTCCGGTGGGTGATGGCGACAACTCAGCCAATTGCTTGTTTTTATGATATAAATAAATAATGACAAAACAGGAAATAAAATGTACCTATGTAAAATAATATAATATATTAATATTGTATTATATAATATAATAAAATATGCTGTCGAAGCTAGGAGGGAAAAAAGCTTCTACGATAAGCTTCGTAGTAAATCCAGAAAGAGATGACTCCTTCTAAAACGACTGGTCTTAACTAGCAATGTAAAGATAGAAGATGAAAAAGAGAAGTGAAATAATATGCAATCCTGTGAAACATTTCAAATATTTGTACAAAAATGATGTAGTGATTATTTTTATTTTTTTTTGACATTGAAATTGAATTATTTGCATGCCGAATTTACATAGTTGGCGGAATATGAAGAACCATTGGGTATTTGTTAGAAAATCTGTAAAATACCATATTTGAATGCCATATATTATAATACCATAAATGAATCTATCTATCTAAAAAATATTGAAATGACGTTTGCTCCTAAAAATTCATAATCAAGATACAACAACCAATTTTATTGCAAACACCAGTAGGTACTAATTATATTGAAATGTGCATTTATCTGTCCATTAGCATAAACATTAATAATGATAATATAAAAGCACCTGTAAACCTATAATTTATCTGCAATGCTAACAGCGAAGACCTTTGCTGAACACCAAGACTTTAATTATTACTTTTCTTGTTTTGTTAAATATTTAAATGTTTATATATTATTTGTTTTGTAGTTTATTTAAATTGAAGTAATTATAGTATTTGGTACTAGGCTAGGTCTTAAGTTTGCGATATAATCTGAGTAGATTGATCTTTTGACAGGTGTTACGGATTAATCGGTTTTGTCGAGTCAGTTGCTATGTAACATTGCAAATCCTGGGCTAAATTGCTGGTTACACAATGGACTTATTGAAAGAGAGTATTCGTTATTTGATTGTAATTGTAATTCAATATTAAGTGGGAAAAAAAGAACATATAATAGAGATGATGCCTGACTAAAAAAAATATGATTCTGTTTAGTCCGTATCGAAAAATATTGGATATGTGTTTTTTTTTTAAAGATAAAACGTGTCAAAGATCATGAGCGGGGGCTTGGGAGTTGGGACGTCACATTTGAGTAAAAAATGTACTCAAATGTGACGTCACACGAGTTTTCGACGAACTGTATCTTTATACATCTTGATTTTTTGTTTACGTGAAAAAAGAAAAAGTATGTGTCCAATATTTTTTTTAAATCTATCTGACAGACAAATTAGTTTTTTTTTGTCATCTACCATATTCACGATATTAGGTATCTAACAAAATACATAGGTACATTCAGAAAATAGGGGATACACACATTACTGGTATTCCTGAGCCGAGTTTAAAGTCTGAAGGGAAACTGATTATAGCTATCCCCCAGTTAAAAGAAACAATCAATCGTTTTGTTAATTACGTACGAGATTTCTCCTAAATAAATATATTTATATCTAAGAAGTGCAATCACAAGTACAACTCACACAAACGCTCAGACCTGTTGTTTTAATCTATCCGGCTTTTACACACATAAGTGCAAACATTAATGATAAATACAAAGTCTTATTGAGAAGTTCCGACAACTCTGACAGATTAATATAATACCGATTAATCGAAACCATTACAGAACAATATCAGTGACAAATACATAATAATAAAAAAAGTTACAGATTCTAGATATTTTTTTTTGTGATACAGGTACTGCCTGTAAACTCTAGTTTTTGTTCTGTAGTTAACTACAAATTGAATCGAAGTTTTTTTAGTTTTTAGTCTCGATTCGCCAATTTTTTTCATGACATGTATTTTATTAATTAATTTGGATTCAGCAGATAAATAAATCCAGACTTGCTGTTGCGAGCGATGTCACCTCTATTTTAAGACATTTCTTTATACCTCAAAATTATTTATTTATTGCACACTGTGCATTGTGCACAACCAATTTTACAGGTTAGGCTTATAACTAGTGAGTACATGACCCTGTTTGGGCGCTTTATTTCTGGAGGCCTTGATAAAGACATCATCTGACTAGCCTTTTCCCAATTTGGGGTCGGCTTCCAGTCTTACCGGATGCAACTGAATACCAGTATTTTACATGGAGCGACTGCCTATCTGACCTCCACAACCCATTTAGTACCGGGTAATACGATTTCCCCTTGGTAAGACTGGTTGTCAGACTTTTTGGGCCACTGACTGCCTAACGACTGTCAAAGATCTACAAATGATAAAGTACCATTTCTTAAGCGATAACATTTATGGAAAGATCAAAAATTAACTGGATAGACATTAGCTACCGACGAGCTTAATATAATGGCAGTCTCTGCTACCGCAAAGACCGTGTGCAAAAGCGTGATAAGTGCAAAATCTGACGATATTTTTTCTAGAAATACTTAACCACAAAAAAACAATATTAAAGGTGTGCTAAGTCTAATTACTTCGTCGCAGTTAAGGAGCTCAACTATTAAAACTACTCGTTAGTATATAAACGAGCATAAAATTACTAGACCCCACGCTGAGGTCGATTAAAATACATGTTTTTTATTGTCTTTAAACTAACCAGATGGTATGTTTAACCGCAGTTAACGTGGTGTTTATTTAAATTAATTTCATATGGCGTTTATTGAAGATAGGTTAATTACGGAAAGTTTAAAGTGGATGTTAACCGCATGGGCGGATGAATAAGCTCTGTGGGATTTAAATGCAACAGATTTTATTCACTAGTTTTGCATGATTTTGTTCCATTATTCTTCCCCATATTATTTACCTTTTTTAGGCACGCAATGGACAAACAATGGACCACGTAAAAGATACAGAAAAAATTTTTGTTGATAGCGTATCTTCAGTAATTGTGGACGCAACAAAAGAAAAAGAAGAAGGCACCTTATTAGTCGTGGAGTGAGAAGGTTTTCGTCCAGATACCAAAGTGAGAGTGTAGTATTTAAGTGCTATCGTGGCCATGTATTGCTCATAGTTTAAGCATGACAAAGATTAGGATAGTCACATTTACTTGAAGCGAACATTTTAATTTAAAGCATTATACCAACTAGTTACATACAGCAATACGGTACAATTTCCTAAAACGAATACGTTAATTATCGTATTTCACCAAAGCACACTTAACCCTTCGGAATAGGTCTCAAATATCCAATCGTTATCACAAAATTCCTTACTAACTCCACCTACCGCATAGTTAGTGGAACAAAGCAGTAAGCGCTGTATTCATCGCGAATGTCCTTTAGCTAATAGTTTAATTGCGCTGTACGTTCGGGGCAGCGATAGAGATCGCTCAGGCACTGCAGCGGTGCGGAGGTCACCTGCCCGCTCCGTGTTTTACTGAACTATTCATCAGGCTTGCATAACTTGGCGAGTATTCATAGTTGAAGTTCTGTATTTAGGATGGGTGTGTAACGGTTGATATAATAACAAAAAATCTAACGTTCACTTGACCTAATTTCGGTTAATATACCTACTTTTGTTTAATATAACGATCAGTTGAGATAATGAATTGTTGATATAATTTCATTTTATCTAATTTCTTATGATATAATAAACATTTCCTATAATGCACATTTGACATAATATTGTATAGTAGTATATTATTCATTTACTATAATATTCATAATCTCTAATAACTTTTAATATAATTTAAAAAATCTGATACGATTTTAAACGCCTGCTAGTATGGTGCTAGCTAACCAGTAGAAATTGGATGCAATCTGGACTTTAGGGCACCCCGACTCGGACAGGTTAGGTTAGAAGGGGATGGCGGGGTCATGTGAGCGAGCGAAGCGAGCGAATAGACCCCGCCATCCCCTTCGTGGTTATTTTTTATAAACCATCCAAGCCCACCCTCACCCATGCATTGAATATTTTAAGATTTGGTTAGGTGCCATTTGAGTTAGGTTAGAACTGTGACCATTAAACATGAAAATTAGGTCAAAAGAACATTAGGTCAAATGAATGTTATATAAAAAGAATATTATACATATTGAAAATTATATAAAATGAACGTTATACTAAATGTTTTATATTAAATGAAAATTATATCATATGAAACATTAGGTCATATGAAATTAGGTTATATGATTTTATATCATATGAAAATTATATTATATGAACGTTATTTCAAGTGAAATTAGAGCATTTGTTATTATATCATACATTACACACCCATTTAGGAACACTTCAATACCCGCAATTACAGACACAATTAAAATAACAATGCACCGTGCCTCTGGAGGCACGGCCGGGAGCATACGGGTTAATTACACACCCATTTAGGATATCTGTATTTTTTTTGTTGTAAAGATAAGTATAAGTTTTAATTTTGGTGAAAAAAGTACTGGTCAAGAAACATATACGAATAGACCAGGGTCACCAGCCGAGTAGTTCCACCTCGTTCAGAGCAAGGAGAAAATGCCGGCCAACTTTCAACAATTGAAGAAGTTTGATGCCTGTCCCATTTTCATCATCATCAGTCTACAGCAGTCCACTACTGGACATAGGCCTCCTCAATTGATCAACTCGATTCTCAGCAACTCTCATCCAGTTGCTACCAGCGACCCTGCGAAGATCGTCACTCCACCGAGCCTAACGGCACCCAACCTTGTGTTTGCCGATTCGCGGTCTCCACTCAATAACACCCCCAACGGTTATCGGTTCTACGGCTAATATGACCTACCCATTATAGACTAGAAGATAAATAGAGTAGCTGTTTTTCCCTGTTTTTTTTTTAAATCTCGAGTGGAGCGAGGGAGATCTGAGTAAACTCCTGAGCGAAGCGAGGGAGTATCAAGAGACAAGAAGACAAAAGAAAACTAGGGAAGGGAAAACTGAATCCTGAGAGCAGTGAGGGATTTAATAAAAATGGTGGAAAAAGGATTGTGATGTGAAAAGAATTTTAATTATCTTAATTTGATTGTACTTGGTCTGGGCTTGAACTCCTCTTATAGATGCGATATATTATGCGACCAATGTACTTATTACGGCCAGTCCACAGTTCATAAGTACCGTCATGACAAGACATTGCATTGAATTACTGATTTATACTGACTGAATTTATTATATTTGTTTTGTATGTCATGAATATTTACCAATTGTTTGTTTGATTTAATACTAATGTTAATTATAATTTTTTGTTTATTTACCTTTGTATTTATTTATTTTTTGATTATTTAACTTTGTATACTTTCTTTTTATTCAAATTTTTTTTTTTGAAACCTAATGATCTTCCGATCTAATTTGTACACCAGCCATTGGTCAAACATGTTGTGCCAAAGAATATCCTGTAACACCTATAATAAACATCATACCATGTATATTATCTACACATGTTTTTGCAAATAAATGAATCTCTATCTTATCTTTATCTTATCTTTAATTATAACGTCAATATTAATTTCAACAAAATACAAATAAATTAATCTCCCTAATCTACTATAAATACGGCATATATTTAACGTCAGCAAAGTCCGATGAGTTAATAATATAACACAAAGTTATCTCAGAACGAGGATCATAAATAACGTTCTAGTTAATTTTTGTGCCTCTGAGGTTGAGGTCAGGTCTAAGTGATGGTTTCTGACCAAATAATTGATTGGTTTAGTTCTTTGTGTTTAGTAAGTTGTCTGACTTACACAGGTCAGATGTTTAGCAGTAGATCCTAATCATCATATACAGAACAAAAGGATCAGTTCAGTTATTACAATGTATGCCTGAATCAAAAAATGAGAACGTGTACGTACACTATTGTCACCCAACTCGGGAAAGCTGTCAACTGTGAGATTCAAGAAAAAGACATTTTGAATTGTACGCGAGTTGCCAAAACCAATCCATCCAGTACACGTCCTAAATCCATAGTAGTTCAGTTAGCATCACCTAGGATGCGCGATCAACTTTTAGCGTCCGTTATCAAATATAACCAAAATAACCCGCAGAATAAACTTAATTGTGGACATCTTGGATCTGCCAGCCAGAAATCACCTGTCTACGTTGTTGAGCACCTTTCACCTAGCAACAAAACTCTTCACGCTGCGGCTAGGATCAAGGCCAAGGAACTGAACTACAAGTACGTTTGGGTCAGAAATGGCAAAATATTTGTGAGAAGAATAGACGGAGCAGAATACATACTTATCAAAAACACGGATAGTCTAAGTAAAATCAAGTAATCAGTCTTATAATAATGCCATGTCGTAGTACCTATCCTTATTTTAAAATTCACCAAATTAACAATCTATTACCAAAATTGTAGAGGTCTAAGAACTAAAACTAACACATTTTATGTTAACCTGTGTTGTTTGAATTATGATGTAATAATTTTAACCGAAACCTGGCTAAACAGTAGTGTATTTGATGATAGATATGTTGTTTACAGAAGAGATAGGGAGACAACAGGCTTCCATCCTAATAAGGATGGAGGCGGAGTTCTGATTGCTGTCTCAACCAAAATTAGTTCAAAGCGCATTGATAAATGGCACAGTAAATGTGAAGATCTTTGGGTTACCATCGATATTTCGACTGGACATAAATCACGACAGTTAGCTCTCTGTGCAGTGTACTTACCTCCACCTGTATGTCTTTCAACAATTGACCACTTTATAGAACATTGTAATAACGTGTTTGAGACTGCAAATATTCCAATTTGTATATTAGGGGATTTTAACTTGGGCAAAATAGATTGGACTCCGGGTGCCGTTAGCAGTTCACTACCTAACACTTGTTTGAGATTATTAGAATATAGGAACGTCAGTAGACTTTCGCAGTACAATTTCGTACAGAACTGTTCTGCGCGTATCATGGATCTAGTTTTGTCAACCTTATCTACGTGCACTGTGAGTGAAAGCAGTTGCTCTTTAACTCCCGTAGATAAACTGCATCCTCCGCTTGAGCTTATTGTGTCATTGGTGAAAGAACCCAATCTCCCATACAATAGTCACAACAATAGAAAAAACTTTTATAAAGCAAATTATGAACATATTAAAACTTACATTAACGAACATGATTGGAATCAACAATTTGCTATTATGAATGATGCAGATAGTATGTTAAAAGTGTTCTATGAGGTGTTAAATAGTGCAATAGATAAATTTGTCCCAAATTGTAAGTCAATGACTTGCCGTTACCCTTCATGGTTTAATAAAGCAATTATAAGAACACTTAAAGAAAAAAATAAGTTAAGATTACGCTTTAGGAAATATAAGAACCCGTTAGATGAACTAGAACTAAAACTGCTCTCAAAACGTTGTCTAAACCTGGCGAAAACTTTGTACAGTACATATATGGAAAACTTAGAGTCTGAAATCAGGGATAATCCTAAACTATTCTGGACTCATGTCAAGGCTAAGCGCGGTGGGTCTAGTGTATACCCACTAACAATGACTGACGGTCAAACTATAACTTCAAATGGTTCGGATATTTGTGATCTCTTTGGTAATTATTTTGCATCTGTCTACACCCCTGAACATGTACCAGAATTTAAGAACGACTCAAATCTTCCTGACTCATTAGAAACTAATAGCCAGTGCCTAACATTACCAGAACTTGATAGTGATACTCTTCTCAAAAAGCTGCAATGTGTCAACATCAGGAAAGGAGCAGGTCCTGACGGAATCCCACCATTATTTGTTTCTGCCTGTGCATCAGCCCTGGTCACCCCGTTATTAATGATATATAAGGTGTCACTAGCCACTGGAACATTCCCATCTGAGTGGAAAAAAGCCAAAGTCGTTCCTGTACACAAGTCGGACAAAAAAGACACAATTTCCAACTACCGTCCTATCGCGGTTCTCTCCATGTTTGCCAAGATTTTTGAATCGATGATCTGTCCTTACATCCAACGCCATTTCAGACTTTACCTCAGTGATCACCAACATGGCTTTGTTGCCTCGAGCTCTACTGCCACAAACTTACTGGCTTTCTCGGAGTCCCTAATTGAATCTATCGACTCAAATAAGCAATTTGACGTATTATACACCGATTTCAGCAAGGCCTTTGATAAAATTCCCCATTCCATACTGATTCATAAACTAGCAACCTATGGTATCACTGGTCCCTTGCTGAAATGGCTGCAATCTTATCTGTCACAGCGTGAATTTTATGTTGTTGTTAACGGCTTTCGATCTTCCAGCAATTATTGCATGACTTCTGGTGCCCCACAGGGGTCACACCTTGCTCCCATATTATTCATCATTTATATTAACGACCTTCCCCACTGCTTTTACTATTCCGATTGTTTTCTTTACGCTGATGACTTAAAGTTTGCTCGTAGAATCGAATCACCGAGTGATATCGCGCTTCTACAAGAAGATCTGAACAGAGTTGTGGAATGGTGTGAAACTAACAGAATGGAACTAAACTTAAAAAAATGTTATCATTTATCATTTTCAAGAAAGTCTCATCCAGCACATTCGGAGTACTTTATAAGTAATAAAAAAAATCAGGAAGTGGATGCAATAAGGGATCTGGGAGTACTTTTTGATAAAAAACTAACCTTTGTGCCCCACATCGAGAACATTATTAAGAAAGCGTCTAAAATGCTAGGGTTTGTGATAAGAAACACCAGGGACTTTAAATGTGTTGGTACCAAAAAGATGCTGTATTATAGCCTTGTACGAAGCGTCCTAGAGTATTGCAGTGTTGTATGGAGACCACATTACGCCACACATAAGTTTTTTTTTTTTTTTCTCTTTATTTATTATAAGGGACTTTTATACAGTTGTATATGCCAGTCCCATCGGACCTTATAACGTAAAACGTAATAATACAAACTTAATTAAACTATATGCAGCTCCGGAGTTAGGTGTCGACAAAATATGATGAAACATACAAACATCGTACATATTTATCTCAAGCTCTCTAAGAAGATCCTCTCCACACATAAGTTACTTTTGGAAAGAGTTCAAAAACGGTTTTTGTGGCACCTTGCATTTTCTATAGGAAAGGGTAAACAACTGCTCTCCTATAATACCCGTCTCAATTATTTTAAAATGCGCTCGTTATCAACCCGGAGCGAAATTAATGATGGCCTGTTTCTTTATAAGTTGCTTAGAAACAAAATCGACTGCCCAAACATACTGAGTCTCCTAAAATTCCGTGCACCTGCCCGATATCCGCGTAATCCTATCACACCACTGTACCCTCCCTTGCGCAGAACAGTTCTGGGTGCCAACTCGCCGATTTCACGCCTGTGTAAAGTCTTAAACAGTTGCAGTGATCTTACTGACATACACCATGACAGCATGGGTCAATTTTACAAAGCTCTTATCGAACACTATTCTCACAACCAATAGTTTTTACCACGTAAATGTTTATTTCTCGAGATTGGGAATGTATAATTTTATGATCAACTTTATTTATGATGAATTTTTATTTGTATTTAAAATGATTTATGTGATTTTGTTTTTATCTATTTGATTTTGATTTTACTTTTAATTTTATTCTTTGATTTTATCTTTTAATTTTATGTCTTTAAATTAATTAATGTTTATGTTATAAATCCATTTCTTAATTAATTGCAATGTACCAATTTTATTGTTGTTATTATTTCAAATTATCAAAAACTTTAATAGGCTTTAATTATTATTACCATTTTTGGCTTTGTAATATTGTATTATAGATAACCATAATTGGTGCATGTTGTGTTAGCCTTTAAGTAATTGTTGCACTTATATAAGTACTATTATGCAAGTATAATTTTAAAAATGTTATGTGTGAACAATTGTTGGCTAACCTAAATAAATAAATAAATTACAAAATGTAGGTGCTTTATTTTACCAACTACATAGAATCGAAAGCCGAAACTGGAAGGTAGAGGTACCTACTAGTTTTCCCCGTCATCGCGATCATGTTTTTGTTCTAGACCATACCTGAGAATCTTCTGGTTACGGAGATATTGGGGGTCAAAGTTCCAACTTTATCATTTTTTTTTAAATCCGTAAAACGGGGCTATTTTTGACGACCCAGAATTTCGAACAAAAATATCGATAACTGTCAGTTGGTTGGTATGTTAGAAGTTATTTTACATTCTCTAGCAACACTTTGATTGGCTGCTACTGAGAAATTCCTGATGGAAAAACCCAATAACATTTTGGTATTTATGGTACCAAATATCCCCCAAAAACCCAAATAGCCCCGTTTTACTGTACCAGTTTTTAATGCTATAAGTTTACTTTATATACCTCCACGACATCCATACTATTCAATACACTCATCAGCACAGTATTTTAAGTGCATTACATTAAGGCTGATGCTCAAGGGTAGTCCGCGAAATTCAAATTTTCTCACGTTTTTTGCAATTTGCAGGCCAGTGCTAGGTTGTATGTTGATTACAATATTGTTCGCGACTGTAACACGTATGTAGTTACAGAATTATAATGATCAAAATAATCAATACACCCTCCAAGTTCATAAAGGTGCAGGAATGATTTTGACCTTGATAAAGTCATTTTTACACCTTTATGAACTTTTTTTTTTTGAATGGGTACTAAAGTTTAGCAAACTTTTTATGCATTAGTTCCAAATTTTACCACCACTACGTATACCCTCTGGTATTCGTACCCAACGGTCGCTTGATGTGTTAATCCATTCGTGGACACTCCCAAGTGGGTCGTTGGGACACTTCACGACTGAAACAGGAGAATGTCCTGTGGATGTTTATACAACCCTAAAATACTACGTTACACCCACTACAAATACTTTACTAATATATTCTGAACTATTAACACTTTAAAGATTACTTCATTTAATTTTGATCTGATAACACGGCTAGTGCAATCTATACATTTTTACACTGAAAAATTACTTGATCCTAGACTATAAATTTGTCATACGCAAATCTGGCGTAAAATTGAATCTTTAGGCTATAATAAAATAACTAAATCTAGATTTTTCTAAGAAATTCTAACGAATTAAATCTAGACTGAGTTATGATAATTTTGGGTGATATTCTTATTCAATAACACCAAAATCTTATAAACATACTCGTTAAAAAATCCCTCATTTTTCGATAAAAAACGTACTTACATACATACAGACTGGCATATTGATGATTTTGATAAATATAAATCTGTGACTACATACGTCTTACAACCGCGAATAATATTTTAATCAACATACAACCTAGCACTGGCCTGTAAATTGCAAAAAACTTAAGAAAATTTGAATTTCGCGGGCTACCCTGGAGCATTCACCTTAAATAAAATATTTCACCCCAAAAAAAAAAGTCTTCACAGCAATATTTTTTGCGTATAGTAACTTACTCGTAGTTTGATGTACAGAATGCTTGGTTACCGGTGTGGTGAAGGGTCCGCTTACACCTTTTCTGCCTTGATTTTTTATTAGATTCTTCCTAAAACTCAATCATCTGCATGGAAGTGAAGGCAACTAGAAGTTCGGCCGCTAAGAGAAAGCGTTCCTGACAGGTCGCGAGTTTTAGTATTATTGGTGATGATAGATAACTTATTGCTCATATAACTTAACTATTATTACCCCTTTTGCCCTTTTAACAAATAATATTATTAAAAACGATATCATTAAATCAATTATCAATAAATGTTATAATTTCGCGGTAAATTTTTGTACCAACTGACAGACGTCAGGAACGCATTCTCTCAGCGGCCAAACTTTACCTAACACTGTATAGTTTTGTAAGGGTTTTGGGGTAGAAATATCACAAAATAAATATTTACAAAACAGTAGTCTCAGGCAGGTTTTATCGTTAAAATGTTAGTAACACATCATTTACTTGCAATCGGTGCAGCATGTTTTATAGAGGATTAAAATACAAACCAAAAAACATTATAATATTACAACTGCATTTTTTTAGGTATTTTTATTTGCACCCAGTCTAGGTTGTCCTTGTCACATCCTACTTTTGGCATACGACGCTCAACGTGAACGCCTGAAAAATTTATAGTACCTGTTTAAGTTTGTTTAATTAGCCGCCAAATTTCCATACTATTCAGGGTGGTATAAATGGTCAGATTAATATTCATAGAGCAATTCGAGATCATCGTTTAATAAGCCTCTTCTAGCTCCGTCTAAGCAAATCAATTCTGCGCATCATTAGCCGCCTTTTGCATGACAGGCCCTATCTCCAACATACTTTTTCTTTTGTTCCGGGGTTGAAAATGCTCAAGGATGTCCTCCGCCCTGGGGCGGTCTGTCGGACTCTAACCGACTAAAAACCACCCCGGTGTTTCCTTCCCGCACTTGCACCGGGGATAATAGGAACTAGTGCGCCTTTCACGATCCCCGGATCTTCAACCAACAGGAGGTTGAAGATCCGGGGATCGTGCCTCATCCATCTTTTAGCCCCGATCTCAATGAACATCATCATTATATCAGCTTAATTACATCCACTGCTGGACATAGCAATCCCCCAAGTGTCGTCGCCATGTCAACCGATGGCTATTATGTCAACTATTCAATAGAATAACTTTTAGATGGCAAAATTAGAACAGATTCTTGTGGATGCAAATGGTCGTCATTGTAACTGAAATCAAATTTTAAGGAAAAATAAATACCCTTCTTCAACATTCGCACAATATCATCAATGCTTCGAACTGATGAATTCGTAACGGTGTTAGGGTCGGAAGCTGTAAAAACAAATATATAACACCTTTTTTAACCAGTGTGGAGGTCAAAAATTATCCCATGGGATCGCACTACAGCACCCCAAGTTGACAATCTACAACCGTTAACGCTAGTAGAAAAATATTCAAATGAATGGGACATCATCTCAACGTTAAATCACGTGATCAACACAAAAGAATAGAAAATTCATAGACAAGTTTACATCCATCAAAATGATAGAATAGAATGTTATCGTTTCTACAATGTTGATCGCTAAACTCTTTGGTACCTACCAAAAAAAAACCAAAAAAACCTACACTTCAGTCTATGGTGAGCATACCTATGCTCACCATAGACTGAAGTGTAGGTTTTTTCTACAGACATTAGAGAACGAGCGATCGACTCAGTCGTGTCAACTTGGCTACCAATTTAGCGCTTTCTACAATCGCTTACGCCGAGGCGTTTACGATTGTAGAAAGAGAATCGATACGAAACGTTTTTAACTTGGCTAGGCCTGCAAGGATGAAAGTATCCTATACGCGCGACGTAGGATACTTTTCAAGGTCAAGGCCTATTCGTGTGCCAATTCATATAAAATTTGTCCAGCCATCTGCCCATGTGGCTTGGGGTAGTCGTCGCAAAGGCGACTGTTGAGCAAGAACTCCTGGGATCCACTCCCAGGACGTATAAAGTGTTATTGGATTTTTTCCATCAGGAATTTCTCAGTAGCAGTCACGGAGTCTGAATTTGTGTTCGGTTGATGGGAATAGACTGGGCGATGGGTGTACTATTAGGTACACCTATACCTAACCCTTTGGAGACTACAGGCGTGATGTTTTATCATTCAGACGCTACTTTCGTTCAGCCATAATATTAGTTGATGATTCGTGATGACTCTAGAAAACAACTTGTAGACATGACTTAGAAGTGAGATGGGCCTATAATTCTTCAACCGGGCATTGTCACCCTTCTTGAAGAAGAGTACCACCACACCCCTGCACCATGCCTGCAGCCTGTGACGTTTTTCCCTCAAGTATGATGGACTTAAACAGCTTCTGAAGGGCCTTAAGCCGCACATATAATATTAGTAAGTTTGGTTATTTAGAGCTGTATTTGATTGAAACATTGCTTAATCGTGAATCTCGATTGAAAACCATCACATTTGTTTTCAAGATTAAATGCAGTTGAAGATCGTAATCCCACAATTTGCACATTCTGTTAATGAAAGCAGAATGGGTGTAGTAAAAAATCCCTTAACGAAGCCGAGAAGCACTTGTTCTCCTAATCATTGCGATTTTTTTTATTCCGGAACGTATTTAGGAATCTTCTAGTTACCTAGACTTCGTGAAGAGTCCCTTTTACACCTTGTATAAGATAACTTTGTATAAGATGGTTTTGCAACTGGAAACCTAAGCTAGAATGAAAGAGTCAGTTACCCGAAATTTGACCACCAGTCTTACCAAGTTATAGTTACACAGTTACGTTAGGGTTGTGCGTGAGGTCAGATAGGCAACCATCTCATGTAAAATACTAGCATTCATCTGCATCCGATTTAACTAGAAGATAGACCCCAACACATTTGGAAAAGGGCACAATTGTAAGGAGATACTTACTTGTTGACGTTGCCAACTTCTTTTCAAGCTCATCCAAAGCTTTTTGTAAATCCTCCATGTAGATAGGAATTTTCGAAGATTCTGGTTAAAAAAATATTGATTTTTAAATTATTATACTGTGTATTGGTCATATTTAAACTCCTTCCTATAATAAATAATAAATATAAAATTCCTTCCTTAGTGCTCAGTTTCGTGAGTATGCAGTGCTGATGAGAATGGTGAGATGGATGTGTGAAGTAACAAGAATTGGTAATGTAAGGAACGAGTATATCAGACGAAGTTGCAGAGAAGTTGAAAGGGAATCTGTCTTGGCATGGACATGTGATGTGGACGGATGAAACACATGTGACTTAGAGAGTGATGAATATAAATGTTAATGGATGAAAAGAGAGAGGAAGAACAAAGAAAAGATGGATGGATTTTGTGAGGAATGATTATTATTATTATCTCCTTTATTCATTTTAACTCCTTATTTTACATATTTTATTATTTTTGTTATTAGTAAGCCTTTTATTCCCAACAAAATACATTTTAAAATTCGTTACATAACCTTTTAGATAAAATATACATTTGGTTCTTAAAAGTAATAAATTCATTCGTAATAATTGAACACGCATTTTAACAATAATGAAATAAACAAAAACTAATATTTTAAATAAATAGATTGATGTCATAGTTTTAAATTAAAATTAAAATAAAATTGAACAACAACAATAATAAAACAACAACAGACAACAGTAATTAAACAATTGATTATAATCAATTGTTATATAACTAAAATTGGGTGTCCATTTAAGGGTGAAGGCCTCTTCCATCTTATGCCATTCTTCTCTCTACCTTGGGCTATTCTAGTCCAGGTGGCGCCGGCCACGGCCACAATATCATCACACTACCGACGCCTGGGTCTGCCTGGGGTGCGTAGTGCATCGCGGGAGTACCAATGGAGAACCCCCTCGCTCCAGCGTCCATCTGTCGCTCTGGCTACGTGTCCTGCCCATCACCATTTCAACTTGCAAGCCAATTCTACAGCAACTATTATTTTAGTACAGGAATGATATGACAAAGATAGGAGTGAATGGGTAACTGCGTGAGGAACTATATGAAAGACAAAAGAAGAATGAAAGAATAAACGTGTAGCGCTGACCCTAAATAGAATGGAACAAGGGCATGAAGATCATGAGGAGTACTGCGGGTCTAAAATGGCCGCTATAGCAGAATCTACGCAGAATCTTAGCACGAATCACGTTAAAAAATTTAAATTCTTAAAATGGACTTTATGTCAATAATCATAAAGTCCATTTTAAGAATTTTAAATTTTTAACGTGATTCACGAAACGATTCTGCTAAAGCGGCCATTTTAGACCCCCTGTTCTAAACTTTCACGGTTTTCACTAAACTTATTTAGGTTACTTACGGGATATCTTCCGTGATAATTTATTGTTTTGAGCTCCCGATATTTCGACGCTGTTGCAAGCGCCATGATCGCGGGTTGACTATCGGGAGCTCAAAACAATTAATTATCTCGGAAGATATCCCGTAAGTGGCAATATAAGTTTATCATGAGGAGTGCTCACTTCTGTTGTAAAATTAACTGTTACGTCTTTAGTGCTTCTTGATTATCCAAGTGTTATTGGGTTTTTAAATCAAGAATTTTGTAGTAGACGCTGTGGAGTCTGGATTCGTGGCTGGAACACTATTAGATTCACTTTTGCGTCATGTTATGCATATAGTAGTTAGATTTAGTACTAAAATCTGCTCTTGCAATGGGTGCAGCTAAAAGTTGACCTGGTAAAGGAGCAGGTGGAGTGGGAGGTCCAGTTGCTGGGTCTGCTGCAGATGTTGTTGTGGCTGATGTCTTCGGAGGTGGTGGTGCCGGAGGCTCTACATAATCATGTAAATTTCGATGAGATTTAAAGTAGTTACAAATAGTATAAATAGTTATAGATGATAGGACCTAACCTGTCCGTAGTCGGAGAGCCCCAAGTCCCGAATTCACTTCACTCGCTATTGCATCCTAAGTTTTCCTTGCCACAATGCCTTGTTTATGATAGTGTGACGTGTAGTGTATTAGGGTCATCATCATTATCTTGTTCTCATCCTATTTCATTTGGGGTTGGCGCAGTATGTCTTCCACTTCCATTCCTCTCTATTTCACTCGTCATTTCATCAGACACCCGCTTTCTTGCCCTAGCATCTTTCACACAGCCAGCCATCGTTTCTTTGCTCTTCCTCTACTCTTATATCCGTCCAAATTCATACTCAGAACTTTCCTCACGACATTTTCCTTATTCCTCCGCATCACATGCCCATACCACAACGACCGATTACCACACAACTTTTCAGTCCCTGGCTTCATTTTCAGCCTTTCTCATAAGTACTCATTTCTTATTTTATCCATTTGCGTAACACCACACATCCCCCTTAGCATCTGATCTCAGCCAATGCAAATGCCTTTCATTCAGCTCTTATGTCGCTCAACGTTCTGATCTAGTTGTAATTAGGGTAATATAAAAAAAAGGAATATGATAGACGCTCTCGACTGTGTGTAGTCGCCCCCCACACCGCTTTTCTTGTACTTAAGAATATCAAGAATGTAATACATTTTTGATCGCTACTTAGTAAATGTATAGATTTCTATAGGAAAAGTGTATATTACAAAATACATCGTAGATTTCCTATCTATTTTAGGAATTGTTGGCTAGTTAGCTATATAATGACGGATTACTTACATTTCCGTTAACATAATATAGAATATAGATTTAATAAATCTGCAGATAAACTTGGACCTGTTGAAGGAGCAGCTGTAGTAGGATGTCCAGTATCTGGGTCTGGCTCTGGTACAGGTGTTGTTGTTGATTTTGTGCCCGTAGGTAGTGGTGTCGGAGGTTTTACGTCTAGAAGATGTAATATTACCATTTAATGAAAATTCCGTTGAGTTATAAAGTAGTTACAATATTATATCTAGATCAAATAATCAAATTATATTACAGATATAATATTATTTTAACACAAGCTTTTATTTATATATATTTAAAATATAAAGGGTGTAAAACACCTGTTAACGAAAACGAAATGCACTTCTTATTCTCCTCGTCACTGCGATATTTTTTTTGTTCTACATCATACCTGGAAACCTTCTAGTTACGGAGATATTGGGGGTCAAAGTTCTAACTTTTTGACAAGTTTTTTTTTTAAATACAAATTTTTAATGTTAGATTTTTACTTTAAACACCTCCACGACCCCTGTACTATTAAATCCATCCATCAGCACGATGTTTTGAGTGCGTTACATTGAGTTCTACCACAAAACATGATTTTTCACACCAAAAAAAAAGTCGTTTCCCAGCAATAATTTTTGCGTAAAGTTACTTAGTTTGACGTACAGAATGCTTGGTTGACTGCTTCGTGATGAGGTATTTTACACCCTGTATATATATATAATAGAGGTGTGTAATTTTTTTTTTGTATCTGCAAACCCTTTTAATTTGGTACCCTTAACATGGGTGTGCATAAAACAATAACTAGCCTAACATTGGATTTAGAATGACTTAATTTAGCTAATTATGCATTGTAATCCAAATTAATAATTAATCGGTAAGGGATTTGTTTTAAAATTCTGTTGCAGGATTAGACCTAAATAAACAAACGTACGTACATCGCAAGTTAAATAAAAATCTTGTAAAAATTGTTATAATTATCTAGAATCGTACACAAACATACAGACCTCTTAGGTTTTATTTAAAGTGTATAAGTTTTTAAGAAATGTTAATACTATTGCTTCAAATTAGTTTTTATTGACATCTAACCCACAACGAGATACTATCAGTCACTCAATGCAATAAATTACTCCATACACTTTTCTTTTGATCAACAGTTTTAAATATTAATCATGTAATTATAAATAATAAAAATATCTTACCACCTGGCTCCTGCGGTGATCGTAAGACTAAGAAAAGAAAATAATTATTAGGTGTGTGTTGCAGATTTTAAAGGTATATAATGTATAGGGTTCGTTTTTAATAACTAGCCAAAATACATATGAAATTTAGTTCTAGATATCGAACAAAAATTGCATTTTAAATATTATTGTCGAAAATATATAAAATAAAATAATAGCATTCATTTAAAAATGACATAAAAATTTCCTAAATCATAAACCTAGTGGGAATCAATGCACTTGTGTGCGTGCATGCACCGCCAAATTTATGTGTGCTAACTGCTACCTATCTAGGTTGTTGAACAGAATTGTGCTGTTGCAATATCCACACGTTCGCTTTTTAGTGGTGGACAGGAATGAAATTTTATTTAAAAAAATGTTGTTTTTTTTTAATTTTATCGATTCTAAACCATCTCTGAAAACTTGGCCGGTCATTGAAAACTAACCCTGTATAATATACTAGCTTTTGCCCGCGGCTTCCCCCGGCTTTTGTTCGGAAATTATCCCACGAGAACGTTTTAAATATAGCTTATATAACAAAAATATAAAAACTTTACGAAATATTTTTTTATTAAAGAAATTATCATTAAAAAAAAAAAAAAAAAAGAGATCAACAGAATCAGCATTGAGAATCTGATAATCATCCGATAATTGATAGTTTTCCGAAAACTATCATGATAGATAATTATTATACAATAAAATAATTTTCTTGATAATTTCGGACCCTGGTTTCTATATAACTCTTGTCAGAGTTATATAGAAACCAGGGTCCGAAATTATCGTTCGGAAGAGCAACTTAATGGTAAATTAATTAAATTAGAAATTATTCTCTTACTTGGTTTGGGTTTATATTGATCTAAAAGGCGAAATACTCGTCTTTGAGGATTTGGAACAGTACCATGAAACTCTATTTCCATTTCTATAACATGGTTTGGTAGATCCGCTGTAAAAATGTAAACATGGTATGGAATTAGTTGTAGGCAGAAAAATCGTTGTTACTGGCTGCGGGAGTGTGTCCGGAGCGAGACGGAATGGGACGCCACCATCTCCTTCTGCGAAGCAGTCATGCTAGAGAAGGAGGTGGTGGAACGTGAGAGGGAGAGAACTTCACGTCCCAGCCGCCGCGAGAGACCGTAGGCGCGGGCCAGTGGACGGTGGGCTATGGGCTAGCTCGCCGTCCGTCCGTCTCATGACGACAGGCCGTGTCGATGGCGCGTTTGTGTTCCACGCGCGCCTCAAAGAGAGTCAGCAAAAGGAAGGGGTCCGCAAGGACCGATGCCTGCCGGGGTTGCGGGACTGTTCGAAAGAGATACCGTGGCTCCGGAACACAAAGGGCGATGAAGGAACAGGGATGGGTTTTAGTCAGTAAAAGTCTGAGACTCCCTCCTGCTCCGCCCAGAGCGGGAGCGATTGTCATTTGATTATTTACCATAAAAAAAGGCTACCAATTAGTAGAGACAGTGCCTGAAGTAGGTACTATACGGGAGGGGTGTTGAAGCTACTCAGTGGGGCTTCTACTATAACAACCCTTTCCGGAGTTGAGTTGTCATGAGGTTGAATTGTAACGCGGTCGAGTTCGGCTGTTTTTTGTTTCATACTTTGCCCCACAGTAAAATTTCTTCGTGTATCGTGGGTGTGTTTACAAACATTTAAACTCACATACACAAACAGCCAAACCCGGAACAAGTTCCTGGGGAGGCCCCCAAAATGGCTGCTTTATCAGAATCATAATATGAATCACGTTTAAAATTTTAATTTATTATTCCGGCCATTTCAGGCCCCCAGATACTTGCTTCCTTAAAAATGGTATTTACCATTTTAAGAATTTTAAATTTTTAACGTGATTTATTTATTTATTATTATTTATTTATTTAAACTTCATGTGCAAGAGTGGTACATAGGCGGACTTAATACCACAAAGCATGCTCTACCAGTCAACCTTTGGGTTAAATAGGAAAACATAGTGATAGGGTACAAAATAATGTCTAAAAAACTAACTTCTTGTTAACGAGAATTTATATACTTATATTGATACTAATACACATTTACAGATAAAATAAACTAATAGATATTCTATCAAATACCAAAAATTAAAAAGAAAATAGCGAGAAAACTAATAATAATTATTATGACTAGATATCGAATTGAGAGCCATTTAATCTGACTTAAATAATAGTAACGAACTTTTCTTTTGAAAGTGAATTTGCTTTGCTTATTATTTGCGTGAATTTATATTATGATTATAATATAGCAGCCATTTTAGGCCCCCTGTTGGCCAGACAAATATTTGTTCCATGCAGGAATCGAATCACCGACACTCAGAGCAGCAGCCTATCGCTAAGCCACTGGGCCAACCGTGCCGTCAAATGAATGACAGAGCCCAACCCTTCCGTACTGCACAGTTACCTCTGACACTGTTTGTAGAATTATGTAGTGTGGAAAGATAAATACCTGATAACTTTCGAAGTGGCTTCATATACTTCTGGACAATATACTCATAGGCGTTTCGGTTACGTTGATCCACTTAAAATAAAAAAGGTTATTGAAATGTATGTACAGTCGTGGCCTTTTCCGCCTGATCAGTTATTTTTTTTTCCGCTTAAATCATGCGGAGGCGCCAAGCCACGCCCCTTTAAAGTTTCGGTTTTGGGTTTTGGCAGGGTATGAAATAGGTATTAGGTGGTCTGATTTACCGAGAAAATCGTAGTATTTCGTGATGCTGTAATGCTGTTTAGCTATAGTTTAGGTTGTCAGAACAATCTTAGATTCCTACGCTTGCTGCAAAAAGTTCAAGATGATTAATTGATTATTATCCAGTGTCACCTGCAACACATTCAATAACGGTGGATCCACTCGATTTGAGATCAAAGAAGAAGCGACTTCTACAGGAGAACATAGTATATTTGAATGTGTCAGTTTGCTTTTTTTCAACTGCTGTTGTTTTCGAAGTGAAAAATAATAGGTACTGTAACTGTTACATACTGCAAACAAACGAATTAATTATAAAATAAAACTCCCTAAAACATGGGTCGGCACAATATCCCACAGTGCGTATCTACCTATTGGTGTTAGACTTACTTGAAATTAGTACTTACTGCGTATAAGAGCGCACTCCTGCTTATGAACAAGCATAATCCACAGTAAAAAGTAAGCCATGACTGACGACATGACATCAGGAGGTCACTTTACCATTATTGTACCATAAAATTAAGGAAATATGACACTTTTTGAATATTTGTAAGTAAAACTTATTTTCCAGTACAGCTTAGCATTATGAAACGACAATGTTGTTAAAAATAAATTACTAAAACCATAAACGTTATCGAAATCACCTCATGCGGGGAAGAATAATAAAAAAAAACAAGCAAAAATATACATAAACTAGCTGACGTCCCGCGGTTTCACCCGCGTAGTACCCGTTCCCGTGGGAGTACGGGAATAAAATATAGCCTATAGCACTCTCGAATAATGTAGCTTTCTACCAAAGAAACAATTTTTAAAATTGGTTCATTACTTCCGGAGATTACCCCCTACATACAAACTTACAAACAAAATGTTACCTCTTTATAGAATATTTCTATATATTAGTATAGAATATTAGTATAGATATAATAAGGAAAAACAAGAAAATGCAGACGAAAGAGAAACCAGGACTATAGTACATAGTATAGAGTATAAATTATGTGAACCAAGGAACATTTACGACCATAGCGATCCAACCATACGACCGCGGTACCAGTAGTTACATAATTATTAATTTGGAACCGCGATAAGGGCCGCAAGCAAGGTGGTCAAGAAGAGCATATAGCTCTCGCCGGAAATAAAAACCTCATCCATTTGTGTAAATACACTTGATCATGACTTCATCTTTGTTTACAATTTTGTCTTTTATTCAAAGAGATTCTATTAACGCACGCAAAACTGGAGTCAGAACTTTAACACTGCCATCAAGAGAAAAACTGTATTTAAGTAGCCTCTATCAGTTATATTTTGTTTAAGTATGTTTTTTAAAATTCTACTGAATTAATATTTTTGTTGTTATATCATATTTTTCTTCATTTGTGCCATTTTCTGCTTCTTCGTCATATTCTAATTTTCCTCCTTGTACTGAACTCCTTTCATTAGAATATTTATCAGCTCCAACACCGTCATTTTCTAAAGCTTCTATATACTCTAATGTACTGTCTCCATCTTGATTGTCATCTTCATTATTTGTTTGTTTTTTAATTTCTGTAGAGTCTGCATGCTTAGGTTCATCATCAGTGATTTGATTTATATCTTCAGAGTTCAATGTCTCCTTAGAAAAATCTAGTAAATTATCTGCATCGTTTTGGCCGTTTAAATATTTATCATTCATATGTTTTCTTATGTCTTTATCTTGTTCTTTTCGTGACTGACTATAATTTTCTTCATCGAAACTTGCTTTCATTTCTTTATCTTCTGAAAGTTCATTTTCTTTTTTGACATGCTTGTCTTGTAATGCCTCAAAATAAGATTTTATTTCACTACTTGTTATAATTTTATCACTAAATTCCTGTTCATAATCAAAGGTAGAACCCCTGTTTGGCTCGAAATCTAATATTTGACTTTGATCTTCTAATGTTTCTTTGGATGGCGCTCTCTGATTAGTGAGATAATCATCTTCACTTGGTCTATCATCTATTTCAACACCTGAAACAATACGATATTCGTAGAAATCATAAAAATAGTTGACGCTAGAGATGAAACCTTTTGTTGTGTTGTCTTGAAAATATTAAGTAAAATGTCGTTGTAACTCAAAAAGAGACAAGAATAGTTATATCTACTACTAAACCGGTTGCCTTGTCAGAAACTGAGAAGAAAATTGCAATTTTTGTACGACTTTTTTACCAAATCATTATGCCTGCCAAAGCATCTATCTACTTAGTATTAATATTTTAACAATTTGGCTATTAAAATAGACATTCATTAAAATAAATGTTCAAGTATTGCAAGTATCCGAAGGTTGATTGTTATCAAGATAAGTCATCAGGAGTCGCTGTAATGCGGCAGTATCTATAGGTCATTAGTTCGAATCTATCGTTCACGACCAACATTACTATAATTAGAATACGCCTTATTGTTATAATAACATGTCTGGACCATGTGACGTCATTAATTTTGGAATCCAAGTTATAAAAAAGTACTAAGTGCGTAAGAACTAAGAGAACATTTGTAACTATCATATTAGTAGGTATCTGGCTTATGTCACCCACACGGGTTATTATCACCTGGCGTAATAATATAAGGTAAACAAACTTTACATGAGTTTCTTGTGTTACTTGTTACCTGTGAACCTGATTAGTAGCTTTTTAAATGCACATTCAGATAAAAGACATGTCAAGTTTGTTTATTAAATTTAAATAACTAAAGAAGATGAAGAAAAAAAACAGAAGCCAAAAGATATTTCGCGAAATCAAGCTTCTTGGGAGGGCTTCGCGTTTTTTTGCGCGCACGTGAACTTTTTAATTTTTTTTAGTTAACCGAATTAATGAACGCAAAACTATTTCAAGTAGCTTTTGTGCACGAGTTGCTAGCAAACAGTTACCATCCATCAGGATATTCATAAGATCTTCATCAAGAGGCAGGACTCTTTGGTTGTCAGCGAGCAGGTACAGGTTGTCTGAGATTGTAGTTTCAGATTTACACGCTGTAAAGAATGAGGGATTTTCTTTTTAGCTCTTCCCTAGTCGCTGGATAGATGGCGCTAGGAGTTAGTATGATAAGATAATGCAAGAAATGTAACCTAAAAAAACTGATTTTAACTTAAAAACTAGGTTTTATTCGGAAGGTTAAGCAAATGAAAGTGTCAGTCAACGAGAGTATGTGACGTAACACAATGTTTTTTTTTCAAGCTTTTTGGCTTTGGCACCAACTATCATAGTAAGTTCAACGCCATCTATAGAGTTCTTGGAAACTAAGTTTTTTTTTTAATATCTCAAAAAGAAATCCTCTCATTGCTGTTGAGTTTTTTTGTTATCTGTGTTAAAGTCTTGGTTGGCGTAAGGTCGTATTTGGGACACGTTTGTAATACTCTTCATTACAATGAACTGCTATCGACTGGTACCGTGCCCAAAGTATTTGCAACATTACGGGTTTGAGCCCATGCTTATTCTGTTTCGTGAACAAAAATAGTTTTCATAAGGTGTTAAAAGAACAGTCACGGTTTCGCCCTCGTGATGGTCTGAAATTATCCCACAGGATAATACGTTCCTGTGGGATAATTTCCCTGTGGGGTACTTTTCATCCCGATGCGAAAGAAACTCCTGTCTTAACCTATGTAAGGACATAGGTTAAGACAGGAGTTTCTTTTGCATTTATAATATTGAACCATACATTCTACAATCGTACTCACGAGGTTCACATTTTTTCGACTCTACAAACTTTAAAAAATCCTTCAAATGGCTTGCCCAGTTTTCAGACACATTCCCGCCTAAAAAAAATCGATAGTCGTGTGAATTATAAGACCCGCATTATTTTCCAAGATGTGATTATCTTTGTTACACTAAAGGTTTTTTGCATTTAAAATAAATACTTAATAAACTAATTTATGCAAACTATTTACGAGTATATTAGTAATATTTTTAGTGTTTTATTGTAATTTATAAAATATGTATATATTTTTAAAAACAATACAGACAAACACCCTAATGTCTGGGATGGCGCGCTGATCTAGCATCAGCCTATGTCCAGCCGCTACTGGGCACCTGAGGGTGTCCCGGACTATCGCAGTCAGTGGACTATAGGTCGAGCCTATAGTCCACTGACTGCGATAGTCCGAGTTTATGTTGATCACATATTATTATGTACTTAGTACCGCAGCTAAGAACTTTGTCCTTATGTCTCTTGTGATATCATCACATCCTCTAAACAGATAGGTATGATGAGGTCACAAAATCAAAACCGTACCGTGCTCTTGAGTTTCACAAAGCTTTTCAGGCATTTTAGTTGTCACCAGTTGTTTGGTAGGTCGAATTATAGGCCATTGTTTGCTCGTCTTTGCAAAGTATTTCTTTACAGTTACTGTAGCAGGTTTCATAGTCGGTCTTAAATAAGGCCATACATTTTTCCCGTCTTTCAGATTTTCAATCTTTTTCATTTCCATATCGGGATGTTTTGTTGTTGTTGTTGTAGTGAGTTTTAATTTACAAGTATCAGGACTATGATTTGCAGTGGTCTTTATCGTTGTAGGTAGGGTAGGACATTTCCTTATAGTGAATTTCGGTGTTGCAGGCATTTTAATTACAGAGTTTTTTGAAGTAGTTGTTGTCTCTTTCACTTCGACTAACTCTATTTCCTTCATTTCTTTAATGATATCAGCCCAGTCTAATTCTTTTGATAATATGTGTAACGGTTTCGGTGCTGAAATCGTAATATTTTAAGGTCAGCTAAGTTCAATTTTTCTTTTAACATTATCATTATCATCATTTCAGCCGAAAGACACCCACAGCTGGACATAGGCCTCTCCCAAGTGTCGCCACATTGACCGGTCCCGTGCGACTCGTATCCAGCGGTTTCCCGCAACCATCACCAGGTCATTGGTCCACCTAGTGGGAGGCTTTCCAACGCAACTTCTTCCGTTTTGCGGTCGCCACTCCAGAACTTTTCGGCGTTTTTTAACATAATTACAATAAATTCAAGATGACTTATAAAATGTGGTAAGGTTTTTATCACAGTGGTTGAATAAACACAATTTATTAGAAATGGAACAAAATTTGTAAGAACTTTGATTCCTAGATATCCATCCGTTGGTTGCAAAACAAGCTGTAATATACCCATCATCATCATCATCATCCTAACAGCCGGAAGACGTCTACTGCTGGACATGGGCCTCCCCCAAAGGGGGGGTATTGCCATAATCGCCACGCTTGGCTGGCGGGTTGGCGATCGCAGTACGGTTGTTACAAAAGCACAGAGAACACTGCTGCCTCTTACGACACCCACGGGAAGATATGGGATGGTGTTATTCTTTACGTCCTATGGTCCGACACCATAGAGACGAATAATAATAAGGGTAATATACCCACAATATCATAATTACAGGTAAATTGAATTACAGGGTGTTTGGTGCATCGTTTGCCAAAGAGAACAGGCTGAAAGAAGGAGCCATTTGCTGTCTCTTCAGCTCCAATAACTCATCCTTCCCCCTTCCTTTTGACCTGTTCAATTTGTCAAACGAAGCACCAAACATAACCGGAAAAATGTGCACCAGGGATGTTACGGAGGTGGTTTTATCGGAACCGGAATCGGAGTTTTTAAATTTGGTTTGTCGGAGTCGGAGTCGGAACCGGGACCGGAATCGGAGTCGGAGGCGGAGTCGGAGTCGGAAATGGGCAGAAGAAAAATGTGTTAAGGGCAGACAATAAAATAAAATAGTGAATTATGAATCGATGACAGGACGCGTGCTGTGTTCCCCGGGCGACATGCATAAATCTATTCGTACACGTTGACCACAGGCGCCGCCGCCCGCCGCCATCTGCTATGCTTCGACCTCCGATTAAAACCTCCGATTTAAAAGTATCGGAATCGAAGTCGGAACCTAAGGTGTAAACTCAATCGGAAGTTCCGACGTATCGGAGTCGGAGTCGAAGCTTCGTAACATCCCTGATATGTACGTATTTTTAGGTACCTACACCTCTGCCCAACCTTAGGGGACTACAGGCGTGATGTTATTTTGTGTGTATCAAGACTGCCTTACTTCCTTACCTGTCGTTCTAACGTGATGCCGTGTCTTTACTGTTTTCCATTCTTTACCATCAAAATATTTTGTTGGCATGTCTTTTGGCACTGAGAAAAATGTTAGGGTATTTTAGTGTCACATGAAATTCCACATTATTCACAAATTACCATTAATAAGTACTAAATCATAACAATATTGTATACATACACTTTTAAATTAAAATAACCTCAAGTAAAATAGGTACTTGTATATAATTCATTACCGTCAAAACAATCATTGTATCTTGCATAAATAACACTACACGAAATAAAGAAGAAATTTAACTTCATGTTATTGCGTAGTTTTTTAACTTTTCAGTAACATATTTTGTCATACAGTATCATTCATACTGCTTTTTTCTTTTTCCATTTTACAATAACATAGTAGAAATCGTGTGCCTAACCAATAAGAAAATGTACTTACAAAAACATAACAACGTGTGCGGTACAAATATTAAATTTAATAAGAGAATCGATAAACTTTATAGCGGAACACAAAATTATTGCGTTCGTGGATCTCGATAGTTGTCGTTGTTTGAGAACGTACCTAATGTTGCTCTTATCGCGGTCGCCGGCGACAATCGTGACGCGGCGGCCATGTGTGATATGATAACATTATGATAACTATGATTTGCTGGAATGTGCACTATGAAATATTTTAATTCTCAACGTGAAGAGGAAGGAAGTTTCGAGATTTTGGTCGATAAAGGATAAGGACGAGAAGAATATAGGTACTTTGTTTTGTTGCTCTTTTATTAGTTACTTTGTGGCACTTTTTGTATCTGCAGCAAAATCGTTTTTGTTTTTTTACTCTACACGATTGACGCAGCAGCTTTTGCAAGGTTAAAAATGACGTGCAGATTACTATATCAACGTGAAAACCCCTTGTTTTGTTGATTCTGTTTTATATTATGTCAAAATGTTACGGCCGTCATGCTTCAGTGTGATTTTATAACGAAAGATTAAGTTGGTTTTATTTAACAGAAACTGACTAAAATTAAAGTACAAAAATTAACTCAGTTTGTTTTGTATGTATGATAATGAGTCACTGCTGTCACCTGAACATTTTTGCATAATTTCTATAATAGTCAGTAACCATAATGTTGATTTATTAAAAAAACCATGTAGAAAAACTCTAAGTGCTCATTTCTAGACACGCGACGCGTCGGGCGGCGCGTTGAGCGGCGCGTCAGGCGGTGCGTCGGGCGGCGCGTTGAGCGGCGCGTCAGGCGGTGCGTCGGGCGGCGCGTTGTGCGGCGCGTTGCGCGTTTTTCCGTTTACGAAGAGGCGGTGTGTGCAGCGGCGGTGTCATCTGTCATATGTTTGTATATGCGCGCGCACTGCCGCGTTGACCACGGCGGTGCACGCGGTGGGCAACGCTGCATCTCAAGCAAACGCGCGTAAAAACGCCTCTCCGTAAACGCTCTCATATATTGTCATATGTTTGAATTTTAAGCGGGCCGCGCGGCATGACGCGCCGCGTCTCCGTAAATGAGCCATAAGGGCTCGATCAAAGAACAAGCATGAGAAAAGGTTCGAGATTTTCCGCCAAAAATCACAAGCCAATTTCCGAGGTGGTGCTTGGTGGTGTTTGGTGTCGACCAAGAAATCTAATTCAGCTTCTACGGCTTGAGCGTACATACTTAGTGTTTTTTTTTCCACATTTTTATTTTCTATACTATATAATAATATTATAAAGAGGTAACATTTGTTTGTAAGTTTGTATGTTTGTAAGTTTGTATGTAGGGGGTAATCTCCGGAAGTAATGAACCGATTTCAAAAATTCTTTCACCATTACAAAGCTACATTCACCCTGAGTGACATAGGCTATATTTTATCCCCGTACTCCCACGGGAACGGGAACTACGCTCTCCTCATCATTATGACCATTTTTTTTTTGTTCTACACCATATTCCCGGGTATGGTGTAGAACAACAAAAAAAACTTCTAGTTACGGAGATATTGGGGGCAAAGTTCCAACTTTTTAACAATTTTTTTTTTTTTAAATACATGTTTATAATGTAAGATTTTACTTACTTTTAACACCTCCACGACCCTTGTACTATTCAATGCATCCAAGTTTTGAGTGCGTTACATTGAGTTCTACCACAAATCAGGATTTTTCACCCCAAAAAAAAAAGTCGCTTCCCAGCAATACTTTTTGCGTAAAGTTACTTAGTTTGATGTACAGAATGCTTGGTTGACGGCTTCGTGATGAGGTCTTTTACACACTGTATATACACCAACAATGTCTTTGTAAAAGCAGATAATTATGTACAATGAATACAGACGCCATTAATTACATAAAAAGATTTTGGCCACGTGCCAAAAGATCTTTGTAGCTATAGGTCATCTACCAAAGTTAAGGCTTTTAGCTGGGCACCACATAAATGCTCAACAAAATCAAAGATCATACAATCATTTCTAATATCAAGATCGGTTCCAACTGCGAACTATTTACGATACTTATAAAATACCCATATAAGTATAGGGACAATATTAATAAATATAAAACCGGTGACATTAGCACATAGTTATGGTTATCAGCCACACTTCATGGGCGGCGCACGGGCATCCAAAACGGTGTGGTACAGTGTACCGGTCAGAATCGTGACCAGAGCCGAGCCCTTTTGTTCCACATTGTGGCTTCTGCTTATACATATTTATATTCTAATGGAATGGGAAAAACAGTGTGAAACAGCTACTTGTACAGGATGTTAATATGGGATATTGAGTTTTGGAAATGAGTGGGATATGAGCGTAGTCTCTGTTTCTCATACATGTTTGACTGTCTCTTAGTCGGAGTGTCGTGTTTTTTAACCTCCGCCGGATACTTTACTTATGCTGCACCAACACAGACTAACTAACACACTGTATAGATGTAGATATTTAATATACGTTTTGGAACTGAAATAGTCACTCAAATTATTACTAACATTGAAAACGGGATATTTTCTATTTGTTTTGAGTTCCCGATATTTCGGCGCTGTTGCGCACCATGATCACGGATAAATTTCATAACCGGGAAATCCCAGGTATTACTATGGGGCCGGGACCGAGTTCCGCATCATAATTGAGTTCAAATAAATTTAGCAAGTTTTCAATGAACACCTTTCTCGTATGCAGATAAGTGCAAATCAACTTCTTCAATTAGATACTTCAAATCAATTTTATTAAAGTTAAACTGATCACACACAAAAACCCATTAAAAGTACTTAAAAGGAGTTCCATATAGGAGGCTAGCAGCCTAATCTGTATCGTTACACTGGCAGCCGATCGCTAAGGGCTAATTTGGGGGGATTTCTATGCAAATTTAATTACACTGCAGTTGCATGCTCTAACGAAGTACGCCATTAGCTGAGCCAATACACTGCTGATATTAATTTTCATGAAGGATTGCCATAGTCGGTACCTACTTTGATAGTTGGTTTTTAGGGTTCCGTAGTCCTGACAAGAAACCCTTATAGTTCCGTCATGTACACACATCAAAAAAAGTTTGTGATCACTAGCATAAGCTGATATAATTTTTTATTTAAATTGAACTTAATCAAGAAAAAATCTTTGTTGTGTGTTTCTTTAAATAGAAATACCCTCTTTGAAATTAAAAAATAAAACTATTTTTATCTACTCTTCTACACTATGATTATAAAGAGGAAAGATTTGTATTTTTGTGTGTATGTTTGTAATGAATAAAGTCAAAAACTACTGCGTCGATTTCAAAAATTCTTTCACCATTAGAAAGCTACATTCACTTTGAGTAACATAGGCTATATTTTATCCCCGTACTACCACGGAAACGGGAATTACGTGTGACGTCCGCTAGTTTTATATGAAACGTAACAAAAAAGATTTCGAATTTTCAAAGTGATCACAATTTTTTTTTGATGTGTGTACGTCTGTCTGTCTGTCCGAAAGTTTGCTAAGAGACCGTTAGTACGGGAAAGCTATAATTTTGTAGGAGTATGTATATCAATTACGCCGACAAAGTGGTAAAATACATTTTGGAAAATATTTTTTGTTAGGGGAGCTCCCCTACATGTGAAATGGGGACGCTTTTTTTTGTCATCTGCCCCATTGTGTGGGGTATCGTTGAATTGGTCTTTAAAATGATTGAGGGGTTGCTAACACTATTTTTCGATTTAATGCTCCATTTATGAAATCGTCTCCCTCTAAAAGCTAAACCGCTAAATTTAAAAATCTTTAAAAAATCACAGTGATAGTGCATTTCATGAGCTTTAAAAAAAAACTATAGCGGTTAAGATAACTTTATTAGTTTAGTAGTAACAGTCGTTGAACATGGGTGTTGGATAATTTTGTACCAAATACAGAATCCTTATAATAAATCCTTTGAAGTGACTAAGATGGAGTAGTTGCTTGCTTATAACGGGTGAAGACTTGCATTGAAAAGACAAAATCTAAAATACTTACTACTAACTCTACACTGCGCGTGGCCGGTTTTTTGTTCTCGTACTGGTTTAAAATGGATTGCTAGTATTAAAGTGTAGTACCTTAGTAGTATGTAGTTATCATATTTTCTTTGTTATAGGTACTTCGGTACAGACTACGTTTTCATAAGACTGAGGCTTGTTACCTGCATTAGAAAGAAAGTCTAATCATACTAGTCTTCACTTGTCGAGTTTTAGGGATAATGAAGTGCTGAAATAGTTTCAGCCATACGATAAGGTTCACACTTTTTTCATCAAATTACTTTTCAGCACTCATACAATATTCCTCAGTTCCTCACTAATAATATCATAAAAGCGAAATTAAGTTTTCAATACACTTTCTCGAAAACTGGTCCATAACGCACTACGATTAGGTACAACATGCAATGTATTTCACACGCGTGCTTTTTTTTCCATTTTCCCGCACGTGTGCGGAAATGAAAATGACCACAGATACCTATACTTAGTCCAAATTGGTTCAATGCCTATAGTCGGAGTTGAATGATTTTTTTTAATTTCGGCAAAGTACTACGCGTCTTTACGGCATAAATCTTTTTTGAATATTAATATTGTGTTTATAAATAGAATATCATAGATAAACATGATTATTAAAAACTAATAGTTACTTTTATACACAAATTAACATTAAATTGTGTTCTGAATTCAAAAATATAAAATAAATCTATTTTTTATATTAGGCTGTTTAACGGCTTCATACCTTTGCGTCTCCGTCAACCTGGCGGCGAAAGCAAAACGCGAAAAAAAAGAAAAAAGAAAATTTCTTAGTTCGTGACAAAAATATTTTTCGTTATAATTTATTTTATTTCTTCAAAAGTGTATTAAAAAACGTCGTTTGATACACGTGGACATTTGTTATTGCAGTTCTCGGCTCAAAAACACCCTCGCCTACGGCTCGGGTGTTATAATTCCGCCTCGAATGCAATAACAAACTTTCTCCACTTGTATCAAAATGTACTATTGTTTGTTTGTTACCGTTTCACGCCTAAACCACTAAACCAATCATCCTGAAATTTTGCATATACGTTCTTTGGTGTTTAGAAATGTACACAACCTTTCATTCCGAAAAAAAGTACCGTTCCCGAGGAAAACAACAATAACGTTCTTATAATAAATAGATGGCGCCTCGTGTCTTTCGAATTATGATTTAATTATATTATTACAAGCAGAGTACAACCCTTATTGATTGTCAAATTATAAATTAATGCCAATGAAGCTGCGATGCCGTGTGGTATCCGGCAGAGTAGAATAGAACCAACCCATTACACTCACGGGTGTCGTATAAGGCGACTAATGTCTGAGGCAGAACACCTTGCGCCTCCGTAGACCAGAAAATGGGCAGCAGCGTTTTCTGTTAGTCTTTCATCACTGCGATCTCCAATCCGCCTGGCAAACCTAGAGATTACGGCAAATTCCTCCCATCATGGGAGAGGCTTATGTCCAGCAGTGAACGTTGTGGGCTGTTGTTGTTGTTGTTGTTGAAGCTGCGGGTAAAAGCTAGTGATAAATAAAGACTTTTTAACTGTCAATCAGTGGCTACTTTTAAATCGCTCAAACAAATTAAAACCTACACAATACAACACGTATAAAAAACTTTTACAAATCACGCCATACTTTATCAAGGATTTCGTATTGAATATAATAATGACTAATGAATATCATTCTGATATAAATCTACAAGAAGCCAATAAAATATGAAGTGAGTAAAACGCAATTCACCTGCTTTAGAGATCATTAGCAATTTAAATATTTATGTAACACAATATTGAACTATAGTAAGGCTTTTATGTCTTTTCTGTGAAACAGAACTGATTTTTGCTTTGAGACACACGATTTACTCAATCTTATAAAAAGGGCGACTTTAAGAAGTAGTTAATTTGGCGAGGCAACCATAACGGATCGAAAATATTTAGTTATCTGTTATGCATGATCAGCCTATAATATTCCCACTGCTGGGACACAGGCCTCCTCTCTGTGAGAGGGAAAGGGCTATTATCAAACACGCGGGTCCAGTGCGGGTTGTTAGATGTCACATGTCTTCGAAGTTTCGGTTCTAGGACATTGCCGGTTGCTCCACGATGTTTTCCTTCACCGTTTTGAGAGCAGTAGTGATAAACTAAATTACACAAAGTGTGTGAGACTGCACGAACAGACTCACGATGTCCGCGATTACGCGGAGCCCTAATCAAAATAATATTTGTTCAATCGACAAAGTGAAAACACCTATTAGATACACTTACCCACCACGTTGGTACCGGTGATGTGACGCAGTCCTGGTCACGTCGTATCTGAGTGGGGTGTAAGTATAACTGTGGTTTGTGTGGTGTATGTGTAGTTATGTGAGATTACGACGGTTCCATGGACGCCCACAGCGCGCACCGTCGACCCCAGGATCAAACCTTCAGATCCCACACGTGGCACCTTTCACCAATGTCCAACTGAATTTTATCCCGGTTTGCTCACCCAATCGGGGATATACGATAATCCAGCACTGAATTTAGGAATTTACCGGCGTTCAAATGACACAAAAGGCCGGACATAACCAACAAATCACTCGCGGTCAAGACCCAAAATGGCGAGATTTCTCAGTTTTCACTCAATTATCAACAAAATATCAAACACCGATCAAGATGGTATCGGATTAACAATAACTCAAAGTTTCAAACAATAATTACACGAAACAGCGTGTACCAAAATTACAAGCACGGAGCGACCATCTTTCAACCAAAATTGCACTGACAAGCTAAAACGTCATCGCACGGCACAGACAACGAAACGTAATCTGTCAAACGTCAAAAGGTGCGTTCAGAACTTGGTGGATGAAACACAAAGTAATGGGCCTGCCTGGTCTAACCCAAGACTTACTGCTCGTAAGTTGGGGCCACCATCACTGGGCCACCGCTGCTCATATATTCAGGGTGTACGCAACCTCATCACGAAGCCGTCAACCAAGTTTTCTGTACATCAAACTAAGTAACTTAACGCAAAAATTATTGCTGGGAAACGACTTTTTTTTTGGGGTGAAAAATCATGTTTTGTGGTAGAACTCAATGTAACGCACTCAAAACATTGTGCTGATGGATGTATTGTATAGTACGGGGGTCGTGTTTAATGTAAAATTCTTACAATAAAAACTAGTAAAAAAAACTTGTTAAAAAGTTGGAACTTTGACCCCCAATATCTCCGTAACTAGAAGGTTCCCAGGTGTGGTGTACAACAAAAAAATGATCGCATTGATGGGGAGAACAAGTGCCTTTCGGATTCGTTAAGAGGTTTTTTACACCCTTAATAACATTAATAAATAAGATTTTCTATCTAACTTACTGAATAGAAACTTGATCAGGCTTTCAGATACCCGGTACCTAGCCATATCGATTTAAATAATCGATTTATAAGCTGACATTTATTTAAAAACAATAGTCAACTATTCACACTTTCCACAAGGCAGAGAAATCTATGAACAACGATCCGATACAATACAAGTATAAAGCAATATAAATAACAGAATGTTTTCCTTTAAGCAACACCGCTCATACTGCTATCGAATAACAGTTTAACCATATAAACGAAATTCAAATTACACAGTAGATGCCGCCCATTGGTCATAGACTGGGCATTGGTGGGCAATGGAGTGGGCAATCGACGCACCGTTTTGGTACTAAGGGTTATCGTTCAATGAGCAAGAAAGGAAAGACGAGAGGAAAGATGGGCAATGTATGATTTCTCTAGAGCTATGCAGTTCAACTAAGAATTCTCATGTGAAGCCGTAAATGTGTTTATTGAACTTGCGATTTGGCTTGCAGATCAAATCTTGGGAGAGATTTATGTAGGTTCTTCTCTTAAGGAAGGGTTACTGATTGCATTAATTGAATCTAAATAGAACACAATGCGTGATTTTAATAGGGATGATTCCTGACAAAAAAAAATATGATTCTGTTTAGTCCGTCAGTTAGATTATCGAAAAATATAGAATACGTGTTTTTTGTTTTATCAAATTAATAAAAAATGACGAAGATAAAACGTGTCAAAGATCATGAGTGGGGGCTTATGACGTCACTTTCCGGTAAAAAACGTACTTAAATGTGAAGTCACACGAGTTTTCGACGCACTGTATCATCTTCATTATTTGTTTACGTGAAAAAGGAAAAAATACGTGTTCAATATTTTTTGGAAATCTATCTGACGGACTAATTAGTTTGTTTTTTTGTCATCTATCCTATTGCCTTCTTCTTCATGTCGCTGGCACGACCCACGTCCACGGAGTCGTAATTGCACTTCTTCAATGAATATGAATCTTTAATGCCTGTCTTTCAGAACAATTAATGTAACATAACATAACATCACGCCTGTAAATCCCGAAGGGTCGGGCAGAGGTGTAGGTACTTAATAGTACACCCATATTTCGCCAGTTATGTTTAAGTCCCATGGGAGCGAGCCTATTGCCATCGATCGGGCGCAAATCCAGACTCCGTGGCTGCTACTGAGAAATTCCTGGTGGAATAACTCAATAATACTTTGCCCGACCTGGGAATTGGACCCAGGACCTCATGTTCACACTAAATGTACTGCCAAAACATCGTAGCAATGTTGGATTTTCAACTATCAGTGTTGAAAACAGTGCGCTTATATTTCAGCACAATATTTAGGTAGAGCCAGCAAAAACAGCATATAAATTTCTCAAGATAAGTACCTAACATCCATTCTACACTTCTTAGGTCATCACGACAAGGTCCATCATATTTTGTGGTCTCCGTGACAGCCAAGCCCATCCTGCATGGGTGCGTCACTTTTTGACAGTTATCGCCATGTTTTTTTTCGACTTTCTCAGTCCTCTGTGTGCGACCACCCTAACAGCACATAGCAATTGACACCATGTAAGTCTTGCCTGTGGCTACGTCCTCCCATTAGACCACTTCCTTAACAAAAGAGGTTCGGAGCCTCCTATTCTAACAATTGTATGAGCTATTTACCTTATCTGTAGCTCGCCGCAATCACACCCGGTCCGATCCACCGACCAATAAGTTTTGATACTTGCTCCATTGTTCTGTCACGTGATAAATACAATTCTAGATCTTACTAATATGATTTTATTTATTAGTTCCTGTTATCTTTTACTGCGATTTATAATTCTGTCGTCGATGTTTCGGAGAGTTATTCATCATGTGTGAATTGGGAATGCTAATTTTATTGCTTGTTTGACATATTTATCGGAGCGATCGTAAAGAATCCGAGCTCTTTTAGAGTATTTTTTAAGTGTCTGTGTATTTCTAAATAACCGGTCTTCTAATTTAGTGCAGTAATAACTTATTAGCTTAGGCTTCTGATAAAGTTACACGTTTTTGTAGACAGATGGCCAAAAACAAGACATACTACGTTTGGTACAGCTTACTCATCTTAATATTTTTCGTTCTCGGCATGAGGTTCTTTATAAAAAATAAGTCGCGGTGTCTATTCAATACTAATACTGGTATTAAAAAGCATCCCTTTTCGGTATTAACGATATCGCAAATTAAAAAAAAAAGACGAGGCGCATGATCTCTCAAAGACAACCTTATTTGCGAGTCAGCTGTGAGTAACTTAACTGACTCGCTATTTTCTTTTAATTCATTAGCTATTTATGCCAACTGAAATTCATTTAGCGAAAAAATCGCTAATTGGCGAAAATCAAGACTACTTCCTCGACATACAAGCGCAGTATCTGTGCACTGTGCAGGGAGGCGCCCGCGCAGGTAACCGCGTTATAACAGTGATAGCGGCGCGTGATGTGACCATAGCGGGACGCATGCGCGGCTCGCGTCATTTTACACTTACGCCATTATAGCACTGCACTGGACTACCGTTAGCGGAGGTAATTGTTTTGGGTCTAAGTTGGTTTTATTCAGGAAGGATTTGTATCAATATGTGACAGCTATAAAGTATATACCTATATATAGACAAACATACATAAAAAAACACGGTTAACTTTTTCTATTAACCATCATCTGCCTAGCCTTTTCCCAACTATATTGGGGTCGGCTTCCAGTTTTACCGGATGCAGCTGAATACCAGTATTTTACATGGAGCGACTGCCTATCTGACCTCCACAACCCAGTTAGTACCGGGTAATACGATACCCCTTGGTAAGACTGGTTGTCAGACTTATTGGGCCTCTGACTACCTAACGACTGTCAAAGATCTACAAATGACAGCCGGGACCAACGGCTTAACGTGCTTTCCGAGGCACGGAGGAAACTCGGTATGTAATGGGTGGTCACCCATCCACAGACCAACCTAGGCAAGCACGGCTTAACCTAACGATCGACCCGAGCGGCTGTTATTATTTAGCCACGAGCTCCTCAACTTTTTCTATTAACCAATAATTATTAAATTAATTGCCTTCAAAATTCGTATAGTACACCAGATTGCAGTCATTCCACGTTCAAAACAGATAACTGATTGGTACTAAAGTAGATATTGGAATATTGGAGATTTTGGAGCTTATCATCTAGGTGCTCAAACATGAGGCCTGGGTACCAAGGTTTTTGGTTCGTACCCTACTGGCTGCCTCTACAAACTACAAAGATACCTAATGGGGCATCATTTTATATTTCTTAGACTACGTTTTGTAAGCGTATTGTTTATCCTTGGAGAAATTAAAAAAAGCCATAAATTAAATTGTTATCTTAAAAACTTATTTTTCATATCGCTCATAATATATTTCTGTGATATATTATTGTCAACAAGTTTTCCCAGGCTGTCAACTTTTTAGAAAGTAATTGAACGTATGTTCCCATGTTTACATTAAATGTCCTTTTGAGACCAATTACAACAGTCATAATAAATTAAAGCATGATAAATCAACAACGCGATTGTTGCTTTAAATAATTAATTGCTAAATAATGTAAAGCAGGGTTGTGCTAATGTCCAAAATTAATGAGAACAATTAAGTGCATTTCTCCAACATTTCGTAAGACAGAATTTGTCGTCTAAGACTTGAGGTAAGGATTTCGACACGAGAACGGCACGTGCCTTAGCCGAGCTTGAACAGAAGTGTCCGCTACAAGTCGTGACATAAGTCGACGGGCGCCTGTAATCTAGAATAAATTGCGTACACTTACAGACTCTTTATAGACCTTTTAAGGTAGAAAATTTAAGATGATGATCGCCACGTTCATAATTAAGATCGGCCGTGATAGGCGACTCGTGACGTCGTGTGGGTGGTTCCGCTTCCGAGGTCACGGGTGGTCTTAGAACCAATTTGGGTAGGCTACTGATGTTTTTTTTTGGGTTTCTAGAAGGATGATAGATTAGGTGTTTGACGTGGCTGCCATATCCGGAATCTGGTGTGTAAATAAGGACACGATTTTGTGTTTGGTAAAATGGAACTGGCTAAACGTTTGTTTTTTTGTCTTGATCGAGTATGACTTTTGTAAAAGATACTTGTACATTTTAGTATCGGTTTTGGGTCAATAAATAACCATCAGTATCAAATCAAATTGAATGGATGGTTCTGAAAAGCCTTCTATCACGATAAACATCACAAACATACGTTAAACAAGGCTAGAAGCGCTGGCATGCCAGGTGCACGTTCCATAAAGTTAAGGAAGCTTAGCTTAGCTAGGAACAAACTGAAGTAAGCCTTTATGGCCACAAGTCCCATACGGTAGCGACGTGTGTGGCATCCCCAGATACTTAATACATACAAACATATAATATAGAAACAGTTTATATAATACTTGGCCGCTGGACGATCCCCATATCTTAACGGGAAGTATTTTGCATGCAACCACCACCTATCTTTTGGAACAATCTGAAAACGGGAGCAAGTTACTTCTAAACGACTCATAAGTTTCCACCTCACCACAGAATTTGCAACTTTATCAAGTTATATGTAAGGTTAGTTTTCATTTGATCACTGTGTTGGTTTAGTGCTTTTGGTATTTGAAAAGGTTTTGCCAAACGCATTATTTATCGTAAATTCGTAATTGCTGATTGTGGACGAAGAAGGGAATCATTGCAGAGCTTGATATCATGTATTAAGTGGAACCTCGTTGTTTACTTATGTAATGCTTGAAGGGAAGACCGAATGCTACCGCCAGAGGCTGATGTCGATAATGTGGAATCTTTGGATTGTAAGTGTAGAATAATGACCGCTAATTATATCGATTCCGGCCATGACTGTTTGTTCTTTGGACTTCATCTTGAAGCTCTATTTGAGTTGTGAAACTAAATCTTACGAGCTAAAAAGTGGACTATAATGTATTTTTACCGACTTACCAAATTACCACTATTCAATAGCGTTTTTATGGGCCTATTTCAAGATTTTGTATGAAATTATCTGCCAAGTAAGCTAACGGGAACTTATTCGCAGGTTGTGAAACAGGTCCTTAATCTCATTAAGATCCTTGACTCTCTAATGGAACACTTTGTCATGGAGCTACGCTTTCGGGACATCCTCCAGAGACATGAACGACCACTCCTTATAAAATTGTATTCTAATTTACATCCCGGGAGTCACTGCAGCATTGAAAATTAGTGGTCATTCTCCTTACCATTTTAGCAGCTCAAAAAAACTACGAAATCGGAAATTCTTCAGACCATATGTGTATTTAAGCAGTACTTTTGTGCTCTTTTATCTTTATGTAATGTCCTGTTAAGTATTTTGTGAGACCTTATATAAATAATTCATTGTTTATTGCAAACTATGTCACTAGGCCTACCATAGACCTTACGAAATTGACACCCAAAATGGAATCCACATAAACGTAACGTCCATTACAAAACAAGTATTATTACTTAACTTCCTCTATTCTTATCTTGAATCTCTACAATTATCTTGTTTAAGATTCAAATAAATATCGACAGTTGTTTTAATATATGCATCTGATTATACGACATTCTAATAGGCTGTGTCAAACAAATTGTTGATCGATTGTAATTTAATCACTTGCTATTGAGACTGAAATTAGGGTGAGGCACACCGCATTGCTAATATCCTCATTTATATTTTTTGTATATATTGTGTGAGCTGTAGACGAAGGAAAAGGATCACAACAGGTAATAGTATAAGATCCCTTTAAGAACGACCTTCCCCGAGCTGGTTATTGGATGAAAAGTTTTATTTCAAATTAAATATGTCAAAAAATATATTGCAAACGGGTTGTCTAAAAAATTTCTTTTTTTTTTTTTTCAATATTTCACTGGTTTGGCTAATAGACGAATTCCATACCAATCGAAAGTCTGAAACCTGTAAAATATGCAAACGTTAGGTTAACCTAACATTTGCACATTCTATAGGCTGCATAACGTTTGCATATTCTATAGCCTATAGAATATGCAAACGTTAGGTTAACCCGTCAACCTAACGTTTGTATATATTCTATAGGCTTCATACTTTCAATTGGTATGGAATTTGTCTATTAAGCAAACAAGAGAAAAGTTAAAAAATATATTTAAAAAATAAATTGATAATTAATCATATTCTGGACTGAAATTTTTTAGACAACCCGTTTGCATATATTTTTTGACATATTTAATTTGAAATAAAACACTTTTCATCCAATAACCAGCTCGGTGAAGGTCGTTCTTCAAGGGATCTTAGACTATAAGGGTAAGGGTCGCAACAGGTTGAGTTCTGAAATGTCTGTCTACTCCATGAGAAAAAAAGGGTTAGTACAAGTGTTGATGTTTGTATGAACCAATAAATACTTCAGGGAGGTTGCGTCGCACTTTTTAGTACGCTTTTATTAGCTTCGCCTGTAACTATGTAAAAAAATCTTTGAAATTTTTGACCCACTTTTCAATTGACAAAATTTCAATTTTGCATACATTTTTAGTTTTTATGTCAATGCGTGTCAGCTAAGTGACGTCATTCTAAATTTAATTTAGTTATGTAGTTATTTTTTATGTTGTTGTTTTTTTTTTGTGTTTTTTTTTTGATCGTTAGGTTAAGCCGTGCTTGCCTAGGTTGGTCTGTGGATGGGTGACCGCCCATTACATACCGAGTTTCCTCCGTGCCTCGGAAAGCACGTTAAGTCGTTGGTCCCGGCTGTCATTTGTAGATCTTTGACAGTCGTTAGGTAGTCAGAGGCCCGAAAAGTCTGACAACCAGTCTTACCAAGGGGTATCGTATTACCCGGTACTAACTGGGTTGTGGAGGTCAGATAGGCAGTCGCTCCATGTAAAATACTGGTATTCAGCTGCATCCGGTAAAACTGGAAGCCGACCCCAACATAGTTGGGAAAAGGCTAGGCAGATGATGAGTTATTTTTTATGTATTCCCATGATATGGGTATAAAATAAAAGGGTATACTGAGAATAACAAAAAAAACTAACTAAAAAGTGTTTTATGTTTTTTTTTTTACCTGGAATGTTTTTGTATGGAAATGCGGCACGATACAGCTGTATAAGTGCTTAGAATAGGCGAGACGACAAATGGACACATATTTTTTCTTTTGTTACGTAAAACAAAATTGACGAAGATATGACGCTTTTAAAATTCTCAATACGTCACGCCTATGTATATTTTTTAGCTAGTTGTGACATCACGAGCCCCCACTCCCGAGTTTTGATGCGTTTTATCTTTGTCAATATTCATTGATTCACAAAAACAAAAAATATGTGTCCATTATTTTCAAGTACTCTAACTGACGGACTAAATAAATTTGCAATTTTTTGATACTGTCGTCATGCCTATTAGACTGGAATTTTTAGCATAACACCTTCCAAGTTGGTACTAGACCAATTGATTTTTAATGATCCACGGCTAATCGTTTGATGGCCCCGTTTTGTATTACAAGTTGCGTCTGAGCAATAAAATTGTAATCTTTGTCGTAACGTAAGAGCTTCTTGTTTGTTCAACACTGACATATTTGCATGGTAATTATCTAAATTGTTTCAATTAGAAGACTATTATAACGACTACTACTGACTATTATTAGTAGATAGCGTCGTTCGTCTAGGAGTCGCTGTGAATGAGTTCTTGAGATTGATTCTCAAGTTGGGAAAAGTGAGGTTGGGATTATCCACCAATAATTTTTCAGCAGCAGTTTGTGACCGACTGATGGTAATGGGATCGAATGGGTCCAAACAATGGGTGTACCTGTAGGTACCCTTTAGGCACCTGTAATCAGAGGTGTTAAGCAGTGGTGTACCCATTTTAGTAAACCCCCATTTCGCCAGTAATGTTTAAGTCCCATTTAATAGGACGCGAGCCTATTGCCATCAACCAGGCATAAATCCAGACTCCGTGACTGCTACCGAGAAATTCCCTATGGAAAAATCAAATAACATTTTATCCAATCTGGGGATCGAAACCAGGACCTCAAGCTCAGTGTCTCGCTTGCGACCACTAGAGTTTCTTAATTATTGTAAGTAAAATATAATTTGACTACAAATAGCTACCTATTTGTAGTATAGAGATATAAACCATTATTTAGTGCACACAAAAGACATAACACAACACACATAAGTACAATGAAATGATACAGTTACAATACGCATGATACACTTACAATATACAAAGGACTGACAGTAAGGGCTCAGTTACGGAGACGCGGCGCGTTGCGCGGCGCTTTGTGCGGCGCGGCCCGCTTAAAATTCAATCATATTATGGCAATGTATGAGAGCGTTTACGGAGAGGCGTATTTACGCGCGTTTGCTAAAATGCAGCATTGCCCGCCGCGTGCACCGCCGCGGACAACGCGGCAGTGCGCGCGCATATACAAACGTATGACAGACTAGCGGACGTCACGCGGTTTCACCCGCGTAGTTCCCGTTCCCGTGGGAGTACGGTGATAAAATATAGCCTATACGGATTCGGAAGAATCCCTCTAAGTAATGGTAAAAGAAATTTTGAAATCGGTCCAGTAGTTTTTGAGCCTATTCAATACAAACATACAAAAATACAAAGGTTTCCTCTTTATAATATTAGTATAGATGACACCGCCGCGCGCCGCTGCACACGCCGCCTCTCCGTAAACGGAAAAACGCGCAATGCGCCGCGTGACGCGCCGCTCAACGCGCCGCCCGACGCGCCGCCTGTGTAGTGGGTTTCGAACCCAGACAGGTGCATTACTTTGTGTAATTTATTTTATCACCGCTGCTCTCTAAACGGTGAAGGGAAACATCGTGAGGCAACCGGCATGTCCTAGAACCAAAAACTCGAAGACATGTGACATCTACCTATCCGCACTGGGTCCGCGAGGTGGATGCCCATTGTGTCCCAGCCGTGGGAACACTATGGGCTGATGATGATGATGATGACGACAAATGACTGCGCCATCAGAGATAGGAGTCTGAGTAGGATTACACAATAGGCTTTGCAGCTATTTACAGACAACGAATCAAATTACGACCTAATCAAAATGATCGTGCTTATTACAATAACAGGTTCAATAATCGCCAATCTATTTGATGGCATAGCAAGAAGCCATGAATTTACACCGGCCTACAGGCACATATGATGTTTATAGGCACTATTTCACATTTAGACCGTTTCCTTATTGACATAAGGAAATTACTTTTCAATAATAGTCTGGATGGATGTAATTTTGAAGTGTGATAGTTTACCAAACGTGCAGGAAGACGGTATAGATGATGTGGAAGATGAAATAGATAGATCAGGGGGTGCTGACTGAATTCACCATCATCATTTCAGCCGAAAGACGTCCACTGCTGGACATAGGCCTCCCCCAAGTGTCGCCACATTGACCGGTCCCGTGCGACTCGCATCCAGCGGATTCCCGCAACCTTCACCAGGTCATCGGTCCACCTAGTGGGAGGCCTTCCAACGCAACGTCTTCCGGTTCGCGGTCGCCACTCCAGAACTTTTCGGCCCCATCGGCCATCCGTTCTGCGAGCAATGTGCCTTGACCGAATTAATGTCTGATAAAGATTATAAAAATAGAAACGTGTTGCACAAACCCCTGCGGAAAAAAGGCAAGAGGACAGTGTTTATTTACAGTTCACCAAACGTTTGGCAAAGGGTGAAAATAATCTAAACAGCCTTCAGCTGTACCATTCTTGGCATGGTATTCTCACAAGTGTCGAACATAAACATTTCACAAAGTTTCAGTCACCAAGTTGTTATTTGTTGTTGTTTTATTTGTTCACTACAGGAACTGATGGACGCTACCAAAACAATGTGCCGTGGGCAAGCGGGACGAGTTGATGAATTACTCAAAGCGCCAAACTAGTAGCTCAGTTAAGATTGCCATTGACACCCTAAGAATAAGAGTCACCAAGTTAATATTACATCTAGTAATAATAATAATATAGTAGTAATAAATAGCCTAAATAGTACATCACAGATCATCGGATTCAATAAAACCCAGGGGCTAAAACCACCGGAAATAATGAGAAAAACTAAGTAAACATAAAAAAAACCTGTGGAGTTTGCAGCTTCTTAGAAAAACCATTTCTTTTTTTTTTTTCACACACCTAACTACAGATCCTCCTAACAGATGGCACCAGTGGTTAGTGCAGTGTTTATCACTTCATTAGCCGAGGTCAGAGCGTCTCTGCGACACCTTTCGTGCTAAATAGCTGATGTGTCGTCTCGATTGTGTCCCGAAACAATGTCGGCACGCAAGCTGTAGACTATTCTGGACATACCTAGGACGTGGTATATTGGAAAGTAGTGGATCTAAGATAGATGTGGATGCAAGAAGAAGTGGCTTAGCCTGCTATTTGTAGTGATGCCATTATGTCGTAAACTCCTAAAATAATGGTTGCTTCATAGTTCAAGTTCAAGTTATTGGTTTCATAACAAAAATACATTTGTGTCGAAATATTTACACAGTATAGGTACACACAAATAATAAGCACATAAACAATTATAATATAAGTAACCTCGTTCCTCACCCATCATCGAAGTTAGATAGTCTATTAAATTAATAAAAATACTGACTTTACAAATATTAATATTCTTATTGACAAAGAACAAAGTCCTTAGCAGAAAATGATACAAAATACATACATTTAATGTCAAAATATAAGTATAAAAAAGCAACAATTATAAAAATGCATAGTGTTGAGCTGGAATCGGAAATTAGTTCTGAGTCGTAAGGAGTAGCTTCAAGAGTTACTAAAAGAGATTAGGTGACTGCCTCGTTGGTCCAGTGGACACTAGCGTGACTACTGAGCATGGGGTCCAGGGTTCGAATTTCGGGTCGGGCAACGTGTTATTGAGTTTTTATTTATTTAGGGATTATATTATTTTTATTTTTCTACCAGGAATTACTAAATGAGGAGACAAGGAATCCTTTCAGTTCCTTCGAGTTTGGATTTGTGCCCGATTGATGGCAATAGGCTCGCCCCTATTACAATGGGACTTAATAACATTACTGGTGAAATGTGGGTGAGTACACCCACATTTCACCAGTAATGTTATTAAGTGAGATGTGCCTAATAGTAATTAGGCACATCTCTGCCTAACCCTCAGGGGTTACAGGCGTGATGGCGTCATTTATATTATGTTAAAAGAGATTAGAGAAGGGAGTTATGAAAAAATTACCTGTAATGAGTGATTGTTCCTCTGTTGTAGGATAATTATCAGGTTGACACAAAGATACGCCCGGGAGTAGAGTACTCTTGATTGGATCCCGTTTCAGAGCTGGTTTGATTTTTTCTACTAGAGTAAGCAGAAGCCATCCTTCAGCTCTTTCAAACGATCGTTTCTATATTTTTTTTCAAACAACAGTCAGTGGGCTGAAATAGTAAAATGTATCTAAATTGTAAACAATCACCTCATCCCCATAAAACTACTACAAACAAAGCTCATTCCTAAAATCCCGACAAATCCAACATTTTCTACTCGACACCTCAAGAATTACGCGAACTAATGTACAGTCATTCACAGCCGATCGTTTTCGCGCTGCATCGCCGTTAAACTACAATGTAAGCAACAGCCGACCATCAGTAACCTTACCTCTGAACCACGAACTATTACCGCTTGCCATCTAATTTACATTTCGTTGAGGCGCGAGCGCCGTAATTTTTGCACGTTCTGCGCACGCGCGGCACGTTTAGAAAAACTTGTGTACGTGAATGTACATCAGTTAGATTTGTGATGGACTTTTGTTTTGGATTGTACTTTGGAGTTAGGTTATAGGGTGTTTTTATTTTGTAACAGGTTGGTTGGATTTTTAATATGAAGTACTTATTGTAATAAATATATTTGGATAGTCATTTTTAGTACCTAAGCAGTTACATAATTTTTACAACGTTTAATGTATTTAATTGGAGTTTAAAAAAAATGTGATGTTTATGTTACGAAACTAGTTCAAGCCGAATAAGTTGCACAGATTAAATATAATTATTATAATCATTTAATTATAATCATTAAAACTCCACTTAGATTATCTTCTATAATTATTTATTAAGTAGGTATAGCTACATCGATAAAATATCTACTTATAAATGTATAACAAAAACTAGACAATCAGGAAACAATTATTTTGGTTAGCAAATTGGCTTCTATTAATTTATTGTCAATAGTAGGCTTTCATGATTCAGATTATCGTGATTAATAAAACAATACTCTGAATCCTGACAACTAGTGGGCGATTTATCTATAATGACTACCTAACACGATATAACGTAATACTTCTGCTACTTTAATATGACCTTTAATTATTTCTATACACATTGATTATTTTTAACACATTTTTTATATATATTTTTTTATCTTATTTTTATTTTCAAAATAGAAAAAGCATTTAAAAATAGTAGCCCACACGGGCACAGGGTCCCACTTGCCGAGAAGTCAAGTTTCAGAGAAAGGAATCTCCTAACACTACGCAAAAACCGCCTTCATAAAACCAAAATATGTGAAAGAGTTAAAGAAGTAGGTACACACTTTACTTTGAAGTATATACTTTCTGAATGTAAGTAAATAAAATCGAATTTTATTAGTGATATTATTTTCACTTTCAAATAAATTGAATCATTATTTCACCTCAACGTTAAACTATTTATTTACAATTTCAATTTGACAAAATCGAAACATCAATCAAATTCAGTCCATCTTATCACAAACCTTAATTGAATTTTCTAACAATTGCAACACTTCCTCCCGCTATTGTGTTTTGAAAGGAAAAGAAAGCTTTAACTAGTTACTGTACATAGAAATGTTATTGAATCTTATTTAATTGTAGTCGTATGCCACTTCTAGCGGCAGATATGTCCTTTTTTTTGTGTACGCTCTGGGAATGCCTCAAAAGGAGATTGGGCTTTGAGGATAAGACCGGTCCCGTCCCTTGCTCGTGCCAGCCGGCGTTGCTGAGCCTGTAGTCCAAAATCAGTACCTAATTAATGACACCACTCAGATCCAGCGTGTCCCCTTGCTGTCCTCTCCCAGCGACGCCCTAAGCCAAGGCCCGTACCCCGCAGGGGGTGCCCTTAGCGTGTAGTCGTTTAGTTTGTAAGTTTTATGCCCTGGCTGGAGGCCTTACACTTAAGGTACCCACAGGATTGTCGGGTTAAGCAGACGACAACCTTTCTAGGTTGAACTGCGAGATGCCATTCCGCAAAAAAAAAGAGTATAAGACCGGGGAGTATGGAATTTCTACCTGACTAAAACTACCCCAGTGGTTACCATCCACACAAAGGAGGAGGCACCGTTTCCTCTTAAAAGATCATTCCGGAGCCCCTTCGATACAACGCCTCTTATGGCATATCCCGAGAGTGGCGGATTCGTCCTTAACCATGCTACGCATGAATGCTATTAACCATGCTATGCATGAATGCTAAATTTGTGCATACCTACACTACCCTACGAGTAAATGTATTTGTCTTTGTCTTCTTTGGGATGCATCATCATCTGCCTAGCCTATTCCCAACTATGTTGGTCGGCTTTCAGTCTAACTGGATGCGGCTGAATATCAGAATTTTACATGGAGCGACTGTTTATCTGACCTCCACAACCCAGTTAGTACTGGGTCACACGATACCCCTTGGTAAGACTAGTTGTCAGACTTTCGAGTCATTGAGTACCTGAAAAGAAGAAAAAAAGATTGTGTATATATAAAGAATATTCTATGACATAAATATAAAATTAAGTCACTTTCCGTATATACGGATGTGACTTAATAGTGTGTGTGTGTTAGTGTCTATTTGACCGCGATGTTCCTTTATACTACTCAATCTTGATGCAAACACTGTTTTAAGCTTTCACGGTTTAAAACTTAACTTATATTGACAAACAAACAACATGGAACAACAACAACGACACAACAACAACAAACATGGAAGATATCCCGTAAGTGACAATATAAGTTTGGCTGTTGATGCAGTTTTCACCATAATTTTGCGAATTAATTACGGAAGGTTCATATGCATAGTACATTATTAAACTAAACTTACATACATCAAAAGAAGTTAGCGATAAAAAAAAAAAAATCGAATGCTTTTTTGTTACGGTAGATTATATTATGAAAATATAGTTTTATTTTTTTTATTTCAAACAGGGTATTTATATTTGAAGAAAACACACAACAAAGATTTTTACTTGAAAAGTTCAATTTAAAAAAAAATATCATATTATGCTTGTGATTACAAACTTTTTTTGATGTGTGTACAGTCACGAACACCAATATGTATACACTTTTCTAAATTCAAAAGCAATTTTCGCGAGTAATAACGATTATAACTTGAAAATAGGATTTTTTGCATAAAAAATATAAGTTTCAGAATACTATGTTCGTAACACCATGAAATTTTAATCAGAACAGTACGAGAAAAATACTTCTGAAAGTTGTTAAGTGTTTATATATTGGTGCTCGTGACTGTACGTCTATAAAATAGATCTCGATATAGTGTCAAGTCATAAATAGCGGATCGCTAGTATTTTATAAAATAAACACAAGCCTTACCCGATCTGCGGCCTTCGATCCCTCATTAACCAGGCTTGCTCTACATCTTAATTAGAAATTATTGTGAATGGGTAATGTGTTTTATTAGTGCTAGCTTTGATTGCGGATGCTAATAATATAAATGTACACGTCAAATTGGTTCAGAGCTCTGATTGAACCGGCTTCTTTGGAGGAAACTGCCTTAGTGAATTACTCAATAAAATGTATGGTTGTAGTGTCAGCGGTTTTGTTGCAGTTAAAGCTTGCGTAGCTTCCGTTTGAGGGTCAAACTGACCCAAGTGGACCCAAGTGGGAAGATGTAACTCCAACCTCGTGAAATGAGGCTACCTATGATCAGTGGCGTGATGTGCGGAGCTGTGTCGCAAACTATGTTCCACCTTTCTGACCCAATGAGTATCAAAACATTCATTCGACCTCTGTGCTGCCACAGACGAAGCCGTTGAAGTGTCAACATTTTCGGCTAATAAAGCATAATGTCGTGCCAACGACTCGAAGAATAAGATTTGACTGATTAAATTATTAATTGCTTACATGAAATTTTTTGGAAACTTGCGGGCGATATTAATTGCATGAAGCAATTTTGCTGTCTTAATTTAATGAATATAAATTTCTTCCGTTTCTTGAGCCGTTCATTTATAAAATTATTTCAAAATCAGTGCGAATTCAACAAATAAAATAATATTAGCTATCCGCTACCCGCTCTAACTTGGACCAAAAACCCAAAATGAGTAAACCAGTAAATTCGATAGACGATATTATTATGTTAAAATATCATATAATGTCGCACACATATCGTAAATCCTCAATTGCCGTATTAAACATCGCCGCCATCACCATAATATTATACACAGATAATAAAGCTTATAAAAAATAAAAAGCCGTGTTAACTTTGCTACGGCCAATTAACTTGCTTGCAAAATAATAACTTTTAGATTTTTTGCCCGATCTGGCCACACCCATGTTTGGGTTTCATCATAGTTTTAATGATTTCGATCCGCTAGATTATTTTAATCCAATTTTGTTGTTTATTTTTAGATGTTTATGACTAGCTTCTGCTCGCGATTTTGATGATTGAGGCAATTTTGAAAATAATTGGCTTGTTAATGAAATTGCAATAGCTAATTTAGAAAATATTCTCTTCTAACTGGAAAACCAGGTACTAAGTACTCTTTACTCTGGTAAGTACCTAAGTTCTGATGGGTCATCTATGGCAATCGAAAAACTCTTCATTCTCGAAGTAGATGGAAGCGTTTTTCGATTATAATGGAAGCATTAACAAGTGCATTACAAAGTGCTTCGCTACTCAGGAGAGTGAGAGATGGTCGCAACAGCATTCTGAAAACTGTAGCGGAGAGGTATAACTCTCTTATTGTATTTTTTTGTGCAGAGGGTAATGGTACTAACACTAGATAATTTGTTATTTAATATTAGGTTATTAACACCCTATGTATTCCTTTGAGTCTGAAATGAAATAAATTCACTTCAATTAGTGTTAATAGGTAAGTACGTAAGAAGACACCTAAACTGTCATACAGTTTCCAATCCATCTAGCCATCCACAAACAGTAGCCAGGCGAAGCAGGCACAACGAATTTAAGGAACATAGTACCACCACAGTGTTAATAACAGAGAGAACTGAGGTTTTGCAGACAAAAGCCAAACTTTTTCTGAAACACGACGTGCCAAATATAACGGCCATGTTCTGTGCCTACCACATTATCAATCTACATAAATAAGTGAAAAATTAAGTGTCTGCTTGTAATTTCAAAATAACAGCAATTTGCTAAATGTGAAAGAAAAAAAAACCTCTTTTTTTGTCTGTCTGTCTGTAAAGTCCAGCATAACAACAACATATGTCCATAATGTCCACTGCTGGACATAAGCCTCTCCCATGATGGGAGGAATTTGCCGTAATCTCCACGCTTGGCAGGCGGATTGGAGATCGCAGTGATTAAAGACTAACAGAAAACGCTGCTGCCCATTCTCTGGTCTACGGGAGGCGCAAGGTGTTCTGCCTCAGACATTAGTCGCCTTATACGACACCTGTGAGTGTAATGGGTTGGTTCTATTCTACTCTGCCGGATACCACACGGCAAAAGTTACTTCGTAAAATTGTTTGGGTCACTTTTGTTTTAAAAACAAGAATAAGGGTTCCATGCAATAAAAACAAAGAAAATCCAATTCAAATACGAAAGTAATATTTTTATAATAATTTCACGCTGGCGAAGGTCGCGGGGCACAGCTAGTCAATCCCAAATACTAATATCTACCTACCATAAACAATAACCACGTCAACCATAGACAGCTGTTGTTAACGTGGTTATTGTAAAGCTGCGCACAGACAACGCTTTCCCCGTACTCAAGCAACAGAGGAAATACTTTAGGACATCTAAATCAAGCGTGCGTCAGACGGACGGACAAGCCGACATCGCGGCTGGCGGCGAGGGCTATAACTCTCGCAGATGAAGTTATTAGTGTCCTCGGAGGCAGGTGCTTTGATGCACTAACTACCTATGTTAGTATGTGAGTTATAGGTATGGATTGTTCTGTGGGACTGGTGATTGGGATATGAGAAATGGGGAAAGTAAAGCAGGAAATGCCTTTTCGCATTCAAATTCAATATGTTGTAGTTCAATGTTAAAAAAAAATATCTAAACTTTAAACTAAATGTTGATGGATGGAGAGCGAGAGGATATGACAAAGAAAGGAGTAAATAGACAATAGACAATAGATAAATCTTTATTATGAACTTTACAAGTGCATCTTTCAGGTGAGACTCTGACCTCCAGACTAATATGATACTGTATCCTGAAAGGTCAGTTCCTTCCCTTCACAATAAAGTATAAATTAACATGTCCATAATAATTTTAATTAGGTAAAACACGTCCTGATTTTAATATCTTAAATAAACTAACAATAAAAATATTACAAAAATAGTAATAAACAAAAATGTGTGTGTGTTTCTGTATGTGTGAGTGAGTGAGTGAGTCAGTGTGTGTGTGTGTGTGTGTGTGCATGTGTGTGAATTATACCGTTATTACAAATAGTGACTCGATGCTCTCATAGTCCATGCCATTCAACCATGCAACAATTTTAATTTTTGCTTGGTTGTTTTTGAGCGATCTGATGTTTTGAATACGATCTGATGTTTTGAATAGTGTGATGATTAAATAAAAAACAATAGTAAATTAATAGTGTGATGTTTAAATGATGGTGATTGTGTTGCGCCGACCTCAAATTGGTTGCAAAATGTAGCATTCCGTATATATGCACATGCAAAAGGTGCTATCATTTTCATGAAACGTGGAATCGAAACCTATACGTATACATAATATCCCCGCAGAAGTTCCCTTAATCACATAGACGGCCACAAAATATGTAGAGAAATATTGGCAACCTATTTAGAAAAGTTCTGGAGCAAGATCTACAATTGTCTTTTGCCCGGGACAACAAGATCTACAATCGTATTTTGCCCGGGACAACAAGATCTACAATTGTCTTTTGCCCGGGACAACAAGATCTGCAATCGTCTTTTGCCCGGGACAACAAGATCTACAATCGTCTTTTGCCCGGGACAACACTTGTTGTCACCTGAGGTAACGGCTAACCACCGATGCTGTACTGATTCAGACTTCTATTCAGCTCCGAGATTCCCCGGGGTTTTTGTTACCTCCCAGAAATTATTACAAACTAAAAATACAACGTTCGATTTCATAGGAAATCCCAGCCTAAAGTGGGGCTTATAAAATTGCACCAATAATTAAGGGTTAAAAGTAAAACGAAACCTAGCAAGGTCACTACAGTGGGCAAATTTCCGATAAAAAACCCATACCTACAGTCATTTTGACCACAGAAGTGATTATTTCGCTATTTATGTGGGTTTTCTTATCGCTTGAAGACAAAAACAAATGAAAAACAAACTTTCTATAACCTTGATGTGACCTTTCCTCGTGTGAGACGGAAGTGTTCTCGGAAATGCAACAAAGATACCAAACGAGTTATAATGTAAGTAATAAATTATCCCGGTTTATTATTTCTAAAAAAATATTTCCTTTGTGAGGAGTATCTTTCCTGTTGATTTTCCTCTTTCATTTGACTTTCAAGAAGCTGTAGCAACGTCTGTGTACTTGTGAAAATAAACGACAAATATCTGCACTTACCTACGTCATTGTTTTATTTCAAACTTTTAATTGGATGTTCTTTAACTACCCATGACTTACAAGGAACTTGATGTTACTGGGAATAGGGGACTTTTTTAACCGAATAGTATCTACGAAACATGATGCGGTATGTTTAAAGTCAACTAATTTGTTTCATAATTTTGCACGACATTTGGAGTACCTACCTAGTTTTTTTGTAGACGTCGGTAACGATATTCCATTTTTATGTAACTAGCTGATGCCCGCGGCTTCGCCCTCCCGCAAATAGTATACTAAAACCTTCCTCTTGAATCACTTTATCTATTAAAAAAACCCGCATCAAAATCCGTTGCGTAGTTTTAAAGATCTAAGCATACTTATGGACAGACATACAGACGCGGCAGGGGACTTTGTTTTATTATGTAGTGATGAACTGATTCAAAGTTATGCTTATTCTTAGTAATAAAGATAAGTGTTTACCATCCTGAAAAACTTAAATTAAACCAATACTGATTAAAGATACGTCACAGTTTGACGCGATTCTATTTCTGACATCTACCAAGCTGCAATGGGTCCTCTAACAGTCGTTGTCTATAACTTACTTACGTATAACTGTTGGTTAATATGCCTACTTCCGTAGTTGTCGGTGTTTTTATAAACAAAGAATATCCTATCCGCGTCACCTACCTGTCACTTGATTCTCAGAAAAATCAAAGAAAGCTTTTCTGTGACGTTTTGTTTCTAACCGGTCAAAATGTCGAACAGACAGAGATAGCAACCTACCGAAACCGGCTAGTAAGTTATTAAAAATAGCCGTAAGTTGTTACAGTCCATTGAAGTCCACTGACCGGAGCCTTTGTCCCAGCAGTGGGATGTGCTATATGCTGATTATGATATTTATGACATGTTTCTCCAAGACAACGGGTATGATGCGATAACGATTTAAAAATACTCAAACAGGTTTTAAACAAATCAGTTTTTTTCAATAGGTACTGAAGAGCCTACAAAATCTATTAACGCTAAAAATATGCCAATCTTATGGATAATTTATGTTGACTAATTATTTGGCCTCAGCAGAATTTAATTTAATTTGCTACATTGTGTTTTTTTCTTCGAATTCTATTTTCGCATACCTGATTTTGTCCGCAATTTCGCGCTAACAAGAAATGCGTTATAATCGATGCCTACACTCAAAGATAGGAAATTAAAAAATATGAGTTTTTTTTAAGCGTCTCTTAAGTAACAAGTGCCGGGTGTCGAGAATGCGTCAGTCTCATGACAGTGTGTTGCTCAAGGTCATCGGCGTAGAACTTCTGCACCCTAAAACTGACAACCCACACTGGGCTGTTAATGCATCGGTTGAAAGAAAAATGATGATGATGATGATGATGATGATGATTGAGCACCACACCCAGCCAGGAGCAAGCCTGACCCCGACAAGCCGGATACACCAGGGGGTACTATTTTGTAAGGAAAGACATGCTCTAGGATGGGAGAGGAAACCCGACCAACCGCAGCCAGTCAGGCACCATCAGCCGACTACGCAGCCTGGGAATAGGGGTAAAGACAGGTACAATCCATAGTAATGAGCATCGGTGTTTTGACCTTCGTTTGATTGGTCTCTTCTAGCATTGGAGAATCATGTTCGTTTCTGGTGGTTGCGATTCCATTCGTTTTTGATTTTAACATTATTTTCGTGTGTATGTTTAGGCATCGGTACGAAGGAAAAATAAACATTATTTCTTTCTTACCAATAACTTGAAAATACATAAAAAAATACATTCACAACCCATACTCGGGGCGAAGTTCTTCAACTCAATACAGACAACCCTACATTCCACGCAAGCCTGTTAATTACCTAGTTAGCGAATCTAATGAAAATCAATCAAAATCCGTTGACGCGGTCTACCGGCGCGGGCGCAGATAATATCTCTCACTTTCACTGGAGAAGTAAACAAGCGGAGACGTGCGTTGGATTGACGCGAACCCATTTTAATTTGTGCCCGCTTCCCGCTATTAAATACGTCGGTGGATTGTGTATGGTTAGGTAGAAAAGTGAATGAGAATTGAGAAGATTTTTTTTTTTTATATTCATGTAATATCTACGATCGATTTTCGAACAAATAATATGGAAATTGCCGAACTTAAGTGGCAGTGAGCAGGGCACATTGCTCGCAGAACGGATGGCAGTTGGGGCCGAAAAGTTCTGGAGTGGCGACCGCGAACCGGAAGACGTTGCGTTGGAAGACCTCCCACTATGTGGACCGATGACCTGGTGAAGGTTGCGGGAATCCGTTGGTGAGGCGCACGGGACCGGTCAATGTGGCGACACTTGGGGAGGCCTATGTCCAGCAGTGGACGTCTTTCGGCTGAAATGATGACTATGAAAATAATAGTAATATTTATCATTGTTGCGAATGGCTAAAGATTAACGTTAAGACTCACTTACGATTTAGGTTATCATTTTGGAGAGTTTGTTGTGCGTTTTATATTTAGGGTCCAGATAAAATGGTATGCAATTTAGGTTATTCTGAATTTGATAAATTTTTAATGAAGGTCACATTAACTTGGTTATAGCATGGCCTTCTTTACAATATCAAAAATGGAATTCAGCAATCACATCGCTAGGGTTGCTACTATAAAGGGTGTAAAACACCTCTTAACGAAGCCGAAGAGCACTTGTTCTCCCCGTGATTGCGATCACTTTTTTGTTCTACACCATACCTTCTAGTTATGAAGATATTGGGGGTCAAAGTTCCAACTTTTTGACAAGTTTTTTTTTTTAAATACAAGTTTTTAATGTAAGACTTTTACTTTAAACACCTCCACGACCCCCGTACTATTCAATCCATCCATCAGCACAATGTTTTGAGTGCGTTACATTGAGTTCTACCACAAAACATGATTTTTCACCCCAAAAAAAAAGTCGTTTCCCAGCAATAATTCTTGCGTAAAGTTACTTAGTTTGATGTACAGAATGCTTGGTTGACGGCTTCGTGATGAGGTCTTTTACACCCTGTAGTTAATTACCAACATACCGACTACAATAAATGTGATTCATAGTTTACCGTCATGGGTAGGTTACTTTGGCTACTAAGGCCTAATAAAACATTAATAGTTCCAGTATCACAACGTTTAACATGGTTGAGGAATGCAGTAATTGGCTATTAATATGTATCAACAAATTGTCATTGTGTTGTGTTATTGCCCTGATCTAGATTCTTTTAAAGAAACACCGATTAATTTTCCACCTTTATTTACTTTTTTCCAATTTTTTTCCCGATAGATGTCTATCGGCTTAGATAGTTGATAGAGATAGTTTTAGAATCGAGAGATAATAGAATTCTTATAGAAAACTTTACATCGTCGCTAACCATAATCTGTGATACTGGTCAAATACTCATATGAACAATCGAACCCGACCTTAACACCTATCTTTTGACATTTTATAAATGTTCCTGTACGTTTATGTGATGTAAAATATTTTAATTTTGATTCTGAACTTCATCATCATCATTTCTGTTGCCCTTATCTCAATTCATTTGGGGTAGGCGCAGCATATCTTCATCTTCCATAATTCTCTATTACTCGTCATCTCATCAGACACATCCTTTCTTGCCTTATCATTCTTAACACGGTTCATCCATGGTTTCTTTGCTTCCTCTACTCTTCTACCCATCCACATCCATACTCAAAACTTTCCTCACGACATTTTTCTCATCATTATTCTGAGCATAAAAAGTAAACAACTCCGTGATCCGTGTAAAGTTCTCGAACTAATTTACCGAACCCTTTTGTCTCCGTCAGTACAGCAGCTGTCGATCGTCAGGGCACTCCCGTTAACAGTCCGCGCGTTGTCAGTAGGTCTTCGTAACTAAAGCTTCCTGCAGCCCGCTTGATATATTCCACTCTAGCCGAGCTAGGGAAATGAACGCCTAACGAGATACCGAGCATTTTTTACACAGGATGGTAGAATTGGTTAGCTGTTTCGATGAACGTTTGGATGTTGCGTAAATTGAATCGAAAAATCTACTGTTTCTGTGGAGCTATAAGCTGGATCTAGAATTACAATGACGTCACTTTGTTTACCTGCGATCTTTTTCACCAGCAGTATCTAATCTAGGAAGAGGAACTGTAACAGCAGGAAAAGGTTTACGCATACAGCAAAACAACCAAAACATAAGCTCACTTCTTCTTCTTCCCTTTTCGTTTGGTTAGAACCTGGTGTCACAGTTTTTGTGCCGCTCGAATATAATATTTCTCGACGTCATGTAAAGCCAAGTCAGAGAGACTTGGGTTTATATTACACCAGTGAGGCTGAGGACATCGAGGAGTACGTGCGCCAAAGATTGAAGTACACGCCAAGAGTACAGGTACTGGAGTCACGCCGCAACGTCAATTTCAAGGCGTTTGTGGTGCGCATCCCAACGTGTATGCTCCATCTGGTGTTGGAAGAAAGTTTTTGGCCGCAGGATGTGGTGTTCCGTCGCTTTCACAGACAAATTCACCTTACCTCACGAAAGCCACTTTACCTCACGAAAGCCTTTGACACTGTACCCATTCCGACCCTTTTACTCAAGCTAGAATGTATAGGTGTAAGGGGCCCACAACTTAATTTATTTAAAAGCTACCTAACAAAACGTTCACAATTTGTGACTATGGATAATTACCATAGCGATACAGTTGCTATCGAATACGGTGTGCCGCAGGGAAGTATTTTGGGGCCCACTTTGTTCCTTGTTTTTATTAACGACCTCTGCAACCTAGATATACCAAATGCCCAAATAGTTTCATAAGCAGATGACACTGCAATAACTTTCACCGCTAACTCATGGTTGGAACTACAGTCAATTGCACAAAAAGGATTTAACTCCACACTAAGATGGCTTTACACACACTCCTTGACCCTCAATACGACTAAAACAAATTTCTTACCTTCTCTATAAATTCAAATTCCCAACCAAATCCCTCTATGTCCCTAAAAGCGCACTCGTGTAGTTGTATGTCGCAGAAGGATTGCCAGTGCCCATCACTTACTCCAGTAGATCAAATAAAATATCTTGGTATCTTCATTGACAAACACTTAAATTTCAAATCACATATTAATACCCTATCCGGCCGCATACGGAAACTTATTTACATTTTTAAAACACTGCGACATGTAGCACACGCTTCAGTTATCCGGAATGTATATTTCGCTCTGTGCCAATCACTAGTCACCTATTGCATTTCCTGCTGGGGCGGAGCTGCAAAGACAGTGATGAAGCCTATAGAGATCGCTCACAGAGCCATACTTAAAGTTGTCACCTTTGGCCATATCTTATTCCCAACGACCGAACTTTATAAATCCTGGAATGTTTTAAATGTTCGACAACAGTACATTTTACATATAGTTTTACTCCAACATTCCAGAACACCGTACAGACATATATCTAAACGTCGGAAAGACAGAATCTGCACTATTCCACCTCCACGTACCTCTTTCGTCAAACGATTCTCTGTTTATCTTGCTCCATCTCTCTATAATAAAATTAATGCAAAAAGCCCAATTTTTAAACTCTCATCCTACAATTGTAAAAAAACTGTTCGGACACTCCTTTTAGACCTCAATTATGATGAGACTGAATTACTCCTCACAGAGTAATCATGTTAACACACAAATATACACACACACTTACATACACACATCACACTTAGCACAATGCACCTACACTGACGCACACACATATCCATACACTTTAGATAAGTCTATGTCTTGTATCAATAATAATAAAATATATTTTTAATTTGATATTCCTATTGATTTTGATTTTAATGTTGTTTATAGTTTTGGTTTGATTTTGATTTTAATTGTTTTTTTTTTATTCTATTTTGATTTTGTTTTTAATTTTGATTGTAATTGTGATTTTGTTTGTAATTTTGAATTTAATATTTAATATTGGTTGAATTTATTGTCTTTTATCACATTTGTGTACTGTAACTGTAAATTGTTATTTACCTATGTGGATAAAACGAAACTTATTTATTTTGTTTAACTCTTGTACAGTAACTACTGATCCTGTTTAGATGCTGTTTCAAATTTTAAATTTAAACACAATTTTTATATAATAACCCGCCAATTCAGGGGACCGGCACTTTCTCTCCTTAACACAGGCTAAATTTTAGCCTATATAGGAGAACAGTACTTCACCCGTCTTTATTGTATAGTTGAACCAAAAAATTGTATAAATCCAACATTTGTAAACTTTGCAATCCTATTTTGAAATAAACTATTAAATTCCACAAGAACGCACAAAACATCGTGCAAGTGAAGTGCTACTAACATAGTTTTAAGTTGCTTATCCTAACAAAAATTGTTATTAGTATGTATTTTTAGGTTAAGGTATGGGTCTTTGTTACCTGAAATAAATTGATTATTATTATTATTTTACAAGACATCGAGAAATATTATATTTAGCAACTTGAGGAATATCAGAAGATGAAAGTACCTAAACCTTAACAAGAAATTAACATTGACTCGCTGCCTACTTAATACTTAATGGTGCCCAAAAGTATACGTAAAAATAGGTAACTAAATTAATTTTATTTGATTTACAACTGTTGTTAATATCGTAAACCCTTAATTCACTCTCCCTCAAACCGTTTGATGAGAAACATTTTCACCTGCAGACATTTTTGGCTCTGAAAAATCTTTTTAATGTTTTGTACCGTTTTCCCAACAACCTGCGGTACTTGGCATTTCACAATAACTGCATAAGTAACATCAATTTAAGTAGAAAGTCGGATGGCTCGTTTGTAGTGTAACATGAAACAGAGGAATCATCAATGTTTATACCGGGCTAATGTCAAACATATCCTCCGGCGTCGCTAGCCTTTGATTCTTCTACAATGGACCAACTTGGTTCTTGATGTTTCTAATAAATCTGGACTAAATTGTGTACCTCTGCTCTCTTATAAGAGGCAGGGACATCGAAGGTCTATCAGAGACAGCAGGGACTTCACAAATGCCTAAATCTGCTTTGATGTTTTCAAGCAGCAATTCCTAATTCTGGTTCCAGGGCGTATCCGAGTAGACTTGCATTTAAATACGTTTTAATTTATCTTGTACAACTTAAAATGAGAGCAGGTTTTTACATACATTTAAGCTTATCGTTGAAATAAACCTTAGCGTTTTCGAGGGACCTTTGGTCAAGGTTTATTTATTTATTTATTTCTCCATCTTACGACTATCTTTACAGGGTTACCTAATGCGATACACAAAGAAAATAAAAATATTGAATATTATTGTTATTGTTGAATTAAAAATATCATGCTATGTGTTTTAAAAACCCTTTTGTTATCCATATCCTCATTACTTCTAAATAAGTCTATTGTAGAATACGTTAGTGATGCAGCCGGAGCGATGCGGCCGATGCGCTTGCACATTAGCGCGGCAACAAGCCCGGAGCGCTGCGATACGGCGCGGGCGCAGAGCCCAGCGGACACTTGCGGATACTCGCGGCCGACTTAATTATCAGTGCCCCTAGACCCGTTGCGTCAGACTGATAACTGACGCTGTTCCTTTGTAAGAAAGTACGGGTCAAGATGGAAGCGAAGAGGTAAAAGTTATTATGGAGTTTGTTAGTACCTACTGGCTGGTAAGACTAAATAGAAGAAAGAGACACAGATATAAAGACAGCTGGACAGCTTCATAAGCTTAGTCAAAGATTATGCTAGAAAGCTGACCCGAGAGATATTCTTTCTTCTTATCGTGTGGTTAGTGCCTAATCTAGTGTCAGAGTTTTATGCCGCCCAATGGTCTCTGACTTCGCTTTACATGCCGTCGAGAAATATCTCTCAGGCATGCTGGTTTTTCGGCGGCGACCTCTCGCGTCCGGCCCTCGTGCAAGCCATGGTCCGGAACGAGACGGAATGGGACGCCGTCACCTCCTTCTGCGAAGCAGTAATGCTAGAGAAGGAGGTGGCGGAACGGGAGAGGAAGAGAATCTCTCAGCATCTCGGCCACCGCGGGAGACGCCCCGGGTGTCGGGGGCCACCAAGTAGCCCCCGGCCACCGTAGCTGCCGCGGGCCTGTGGCCGGTGGGCTATGGGCTAGCTCGCTGTCCGTCCGTCTCATGACGACAGGCCGTGTCGACGGCGCGTTTGTGTTCCACGCGCACCTCAAAGCCTCAAAGTCAGCAATAAGAAGGGGTCCGCAAGGGCCGATGCCTGCCGGGGTTGCGGGACTGTTTGGAAGAGATACCGTGGCCCCGGAACACAAATGGCGATGAAGGAACATGGATGGGTTTTAGTCAGTAAAAGTTTGACACTCCCTCCTGCTCCGCCCAGACCGGGAGGAGTCTTTTGATGATTTCCCATCCGAAAAAAAAAGGCATGCTGGTTTCCTCACGAAGTTTTCTTTCACCATCAAGTGATAATTAAACAAGAGATGTTCAAGAAGTCAGAGACATGTTAAGCGCATGGTGCGTATAGTTTAACGTTAGATTCTAAAAATATGAAAATGTTGATTAAAAAAACGATACGCTGCGGTAACCTCACAAATGGAGGGTCGCTGATTCGAAATAAGTAATATTCTAGAAATTGAACAGCCTGACGGTGAACAGTTAGAAAACACCCCTAGGTAGGTACTTGGGAGGCTTACCTTGCTGGCCACGTCTGCAATCAGCTCCAGAGGGACTGCTCAACTGCACTCAAAGCCGAAGCCCACTTCACACACCGAAGTCCATAGTTTGAAAATGTTATTGCAATTGCGATGGGCCGATGGACCCGCGGGTTTTATTTATAGCGTAACCTGGACAATCTCAGCGATAATTTGAGATGATACCAGAGATGGATCCTTTTAGGTTTTTTTTGGATGGTCAACGGACAGCGCACGCGCGCTGATTATGCGCAGACGCCATCTTGACTTTTTTGCTATTACGTGAAGATAGTCACGAAATGCAAAGCGGCCAGTGGAACTTCACACTGGTTGAGCTCCTTTAGCCGCGGCAGGTACAAAGCCCATGGAGTGACTGCTGGACACTTTCAACTAGGCGAGCCATCCCGTTTTCGTACCCAGTCAGTTCAAATGTCCAACGTCAAACATTATAGTTATTTATACGTAGGTATTACACGCACACCATGTTGGCGTAACCAGCGCAAATACATAAATTTACCTATCTTGAAGAAGCAGCAACGATAGGTACTAATGAAGTTGGGGTTATTTATAAATGTAGAAATCCTATGCACTACGGAAGTACGGATGGTATCAAGGATCCCGTTAAAAATGTGCGTATAAACAATATTAAGGGAACAAACTTGGTAGGTAACAGGACAAAGGCTCGACAATGCCCACACAAATCAAACAGGATTCCTAATACATTATCGGCCAAGTTGTTGTGTACACCAAGCATTTGCATGGCTCGGACCGCGCGGATTGCGTGTCCCGCCCACTCCGTGCGGTGCAGTACTGTGCAATCTTACTTCGTATCAGCATCACATTAAACGTTGTAAAGGCACCACAATGCGGATTTCTCCACAAACTTATAAAAAGTTATGTGTAAGGTTTTGTTGAGTGCGCTGTGACATGCGAAGACCATTGCCGCAATGTCTGTTACAATTGCTGCTTGTTAATTAGTTTACGAGACAATTTTTTTTCTCTATTACTGTCTTACAATTACCGTTGTCTTTTTCTGACAAATTGGTGCAATCTGCTGTATTATCCTCCACATTCAATAAGCTACAAAAACAATTGCTGCGAATTTAATCTTGCAAATTCTTAGGTCTAGGTGTTGAACAGTTTCATAACGACCTAATTCTGATCAACGCAGCTAATTAGTGCAATACAAGTGCGTTGACATTCTCTGCTCGTGATCGGTCGATGGGTAAGTCGATCGCATCGTCGGCGACACCCGACACCGTCAGATCGCCTGTCGGCGACGATACTGCACGGGGCCTTGAGATCGCGCTTACGGAATACGCGTCTCATGCATATCGGGTTCACATCGAATACTTTGGAAATATGAGCGTGCACTTATTGATGGCCTACAGTATACGGTTTTAGGGGCACGTTTGATGGGCTTATTATAATCAAAATGTAGTTTTAATTAGCTTCAATAGGTACCGCAATCGCGTAACTACTGTATCCGAAAAATGTTGGATGATCCCTTGCGTATTGTCAAATGATTACAGTTAAACTATTGTCAGTTTTTACTCATTTAGGCGACGGGAATATGTCTTATACAAAGACTTTTAGGAAACATCCTTCTTAATATTAAATTTTTCCTATTCTAAAATCATAATTATTTTTCGGCGCAGGGTCGGGAGCCAGACTATTTCCACAAGCCGCACAGGGTGAATAGTTTCTCGTAAAACTGCCGCAACGTGAGATTTTTTTATGTTACTTTTTAAATCTAAAAGTTTCTTGGACTTCCGTCTGTCGTCAATCAACTCATCAGTTTCCACAACACGACAGATATTCCGAACATCCCTTATTACAGTTATCATTCAATTCCATCCATCTTAATAATAGTTCGTCAAGTCGTGACATTCTTTTGTTTATTTTTAAGAATACTCGAACCTTGGAAAGCTTTTCATTAAATTCCACTTTATTTTGCTTTTAAATTCGGCTTTATTTTGTTTTTAAAGTGTTGTGTATACAGTTTGCAAGCCTGAGGGCAGGATGTGATGAACACAGCCCAAAATGGTTTGCCAGACACGCCTTTTATTCAGAAACACGTTAACACCTTGTTTTAAAGATCACTCACCTAAAAATATTTAAAACAAAAATGTTTTAAGAATTTGTGGCTACTTACCAATAACTTTCTTTTCTACCAGTACTTTATGCAAAAATTATGTACCTAGGAAGACTTGTGAGGAATTTACACATATCTCTTATGCATGTGACGAATACACTTTCAATGTATGAAGTTAACAAAAATGTGACAAATTAACTTTGTGCCGAATGTACAATAATCCTTCCACAACTGTATCCAAAATGTTAGTTCATAAGTTGCTTCGATAATACAATATGGTATTCTGAATGTGGTTATAGCTACTAGTCACACTTTTCAGAAATAAATATGATCATCATATGAGTGGTGCGTTTATATTTCCATAGATGACAACACTGCCTGTTCTACGAATTAAAACACAAATTATCATCATCATCATCATTTCAGCTGAAAGACGTCCACTGCTGGACATAGGCCTCCCCCAAGTGTCGCCACATTGAACGGTCACGTGCGACTCGCATCCAGCGGATTCCCGCAACCTTCACCAGGTCATCGGTCCACCTAGTGGGAGGCCTTCCAACACAACGTCTTCCGGTTCGCGGTCGCCACTCCAGAACTTTTCGGCCCCATCGGCCATCCGTTCTGCGAGCAATGTGCCCTGCCCATTGCCACTTAAACAAACAACACAAATTATACTTTTTTGTAATAAGTACTGTTGTGTAGACCACAAAAGAGGTGTATTGCTTCTAATTATTGAAGACACATAAGGAAATATACTTAGTGTTTGTATGCTATAATTTACAAACATTATCATACGTTATTGTTTGTGTGGGAGGTGTATGAGGTTAGTTAGCCATTATATCAGGGGTATTAGCACACTAATAAGTACCTATACATTCTACAACATACTAGAGAGTCCGGCTGTTGACTAACTGGCTAATATTCTCAGGGTCGGATAAGTTTACGTTGGAAAATCTTCATTGTTATTTTACATAATCATCTGCCTATGATTTTCCTATGTTGGGGTAGACTTCTGGTCCAACAGGGTGTAGACCAGAAGTCTACCTCAAACCCTGGAATCCAGTATTTTATGAAACGACTGCTTATCTAACCATCATTGTTATTTCACACTAGCTGTTGCTGGCTTCGTTCGCGTGGCAATTTTTATGGGTATGTAAGTACGAACAAAATCCTTTTAAAATCAATATTGCTTACCTCCTTTAACATACGGCGTGATAATATGTAGACTCAAGCCTTCCTTGGTTTACAAAGAATATTTTTGCTGAATTTTAATTCAATCTATCCAGTAGTTTTAGCGTGAAGCCGTACCATATACACAGACAAAAATTCTAAAAAGTCAGTTTTTGTCATCAGTTACAATTTTCTAACAAAAGCCACTTATTTTTACACGCTTTATATTAGCTTCACTTGTATGTTTGTATGTTTGTAACCGACTTCTTAGGGAGCGATTTTGACCCACTTTAAACGGCCAGATTTTTCTCGAATATTCTCAATGTACTATTTTTTTTTTCGTTACTGTTTCATTATGTGTAGATTATGATTTGTATGAGGGATGATATGAAAGATAGAGCAGTAAATGATTCTGTAATGTCTGACAGGGAAGAACGGAGGAAGAAAACGTGTTGCGCCGACCCCAAGTAGAATACGAGTAGGACAAGTGCAGGCAGACGATTATCATAATCTTCAAATCAAATTAAAAAAAAACCGGCCAAGAGCGTGTCGGGTCACGCTCAGTGTAGGGTTCCGTAGTTTCCCGTCCGTCACAATAAGTGTTCCCACTTATGAGTTTAAAGGTGGGTATCCATTATGTAAAAATGCTTGCATATACGAATATACTACAAACTTAGTCTAAAATAGTAGATTGTATCATAAGGGAGCAAAATAATATTTTTACGGCGAGGGCGCTTTTTTGAATCCAGAGCGAAGTGAGGGATTCTAGAGTAGAATCCCGAGCGTAGCGAGGGATTCTTTAATAGAATCCTGAACGTAGATTCAAAGTACGTCGCCCGAGCCAAAAATATATTTTGCGCCCGAGTGATACACTCTACTTTTCATCACCCACTATGAGAAAATAAAAGGCGCCTCATAATTTTAACCGACTGCAAAAAGGAGAAGGTTCTCAATTCTACTGTTTTTTTTTTAAATGTATTTACACCGATTACGCTGATATTAATGAGCCGATTGACGTGATTATTTTTTAGTTTGATGCGGAATAGTTGCCATTTGGTCCTATAAAAAATTAACATAGTTTGGCCCAGTAGTTTTCATTTTATGAACATTTTTACTTCAGTCGTGTGGTCTAATTTCAACATGTAAAATAAATGCATATCTAATATTTGGATAAAAAAATCTTTTTTGCAAAATATAAAACCGACTTTACAAAACACAAAAACGTTAAAAATAACTTTAGCTTCAGAAGTCGGTGACAAAAAAAAAACTAAATGAATCAAACAAAGTTCACCGACTTCTGAAGATCTAAAGTTATTTTTCACTTTATTGTGTTTTTTATTCACTGTCACTTGAAGAACTAATTTTTCAAAACAAAACCATGAATTTCTAACAATTCATGAAAATTGACGAAAACGCGGTCTGTAGTTCGCGCGTTTTTTTTTTTTAATCAGCCAGGGCGGCGGCCGGCGGGCGCGACTATGGGCCGTCGACCAGCCAGTCTTTATTCAAACAATATTTGCGTTCGATTTCTTTCGGCGCTGAACACTAAGATGTTCCAAATTCAAAAAGTGCGCCGCAAAGATAATTGCGGCGCACTTATAAAGAGGAATAAAAACTCATTACTGCCCGCTAAAAGTTTATTATAGAAAACACCACCTTTGGGTGCACTTAAAGGCGAACCAAGTCGTCCTTTTCGAATAGGTGGGATGAAAAATATTTTGGACAAATTTTTGTCTTTTTTGTACAAAAACTGTTGTTTCCATCAAGTTCAAAATGATTTTCCTAGAAAGTCCTTATAATGTTCTAATTTTCAGATTTTTTTCATATTTTCTAAACTTATGGTTCAAAAGTTAGAGGGGGGGGACACATTGTTTTTTACTTTTGGAGCGATTATTTCCGAAATTATTGACATTATCAAAAAATGATTTTAGGAAACCCCTATTCATTTTTAAATACCTTTCCAACAATATATCACACGTTAGGGTTGAAATAAAAAAAAAAACAATTCCCACTTTACATGGGGGGGGCTACCCTAATAAAACATTTTTTTCCAATTTTTATTTTACCACTTTGTCGGCGTGATTGATATACATATTGGTACCAAATTTCAGTTTTCTAGTGCTAACCGTCACAGAGATTAAGCGAGGACGGACAGACGGACGGACAGACATGGCGAAACTATAAGGGTTCCTAGTTGACTACGGAACCCTAAAAAAATCAAATCATATTTTATTTGTTAACGTAGGTAAAAAAGTAGAGATGTTATGTTTGATGAAGAGAGCGCTATGTTAAGCCAGTACAAATATGGTGTGCAAATCTAGCCGAGGATTACAATTATTAATAAAATATTTGAAAATCATGCATTATGGTATGGTAAAAACTCATCATCATCATTCTCTTACCCTTATCCCAATACATATGTGGTCGGCGCAGCATGTCTTCTTCTTCCATACTTCTCTATTTTTCGTCATCTCATCAGACACTTCTTTTCGTGCCATATCATTCTTTACACAGTCCATCCATCGTTTCTTTGGTCTTCCTCTACTCATATACCCATCCACATTCATACTCAAAACTTTCCTCACGACATTTTCCTCATCCCTCCGCATCACATGCCCATACCACAAAATGGTAAAAACTATGTCAGAATAATTAAAATGTCAAAGTTATTTAATGTAAATATTAATATTTATCTCAAACCTCAATATTATTTTGTAGTTCTATATTAATTTGTCATTTAAGTATTCGTCAATAGTGTATTATCATTTATCAATCAAGATTTTTTGTTTTTTTACGGTTCAGTGAGGGTAAAATGGTGTCACCCACTGCTGAGTATAGGCCTTTTCCCTGGTGTACCATGGTTTCCTTCCAAAGTTTCATCATTCATCATCTGCCTAGCCTTTTCCCAACTTTGGTGTCGGCTTCCAGTCTAACCGGATGCAGCTGAGTACCAGTATTTTACATGGAGCGACTGCCTATCTGACCTCCACAACCCAGTTCATACTGGGGAATACGATACCACTTTGGTAAGACTAGTTGTCAGACTGTTTGGGCCACTGACTTCATGTAACGACTTTCAAAGATGGACAAATGACAGCCGGGACCAACAGCTTAACGTGCTTTTCGAGGCACGGAGGAAACTCGGTATGTAAGGGTGGTCACCCATCCACAGACCAACCTAAGCAAGCACGGCTTAACCTAAAGATCGACCCGAGCGGCTGTTATTATTTAACCACGAGCTCCTCCTTTCCTTCCAACGTTTATTGTACGATAATAATTACTATTCCTCGGCCTTAATATAGAATCGATCTATGTAGACATGTCAGTTCAGCTCAATGTGATGAAACAAGGAACATCATACATACAAACCAATGTAATATTCGTACTATCATAGCAACAAAACATGCGTGGCGCATGGGAAGGAATTCCGTCTGTTGACATCTGGTGCATAATTTTTTTTAACAGTTCTCATGTCAAACCCTGTGTTGATTGACACGTATGGGAGTTATTTCCCATTGTGATCTATCATTCACAGTAAGTTATCTTTATACGTAAAGTTTTTTTGAGAAAAATGTTAATCTTGCTTGCATAACTAGTGCCTTCGATTGTACCTTTGCAATTTTCTCAAGGGAGTATACAGAGTAAGAAAGAAAGAAAGAAAGAAAACGTATTTATTTGGCTTTAGCCGCAAGTACACACAACAAAATAAGTATACAATAAAAAATATAAGAAACTTAAAACTACACAATAAAAAATAATAAACAAAACTTAAAACTAAACAGAAAAAAATAAGAGAAATCATATTGTGTGTCTCACGGCTGCCTGCGCCAAATAGGCCCAGTTCAGCAAACTGCCGAGCAGCTAGTGCCCGACGCTGGTTTTCAACTGGACCTGAGATGGTGATGTCACGGACATAAAACAGTTTTGTGGTGTTCTATACATGGAGTACATAGAACACTACGTACGTCGTGCTATCCTGGCTTATATACAATCTGATTGTAGGTTAATTCAGGTAATTTACACCCATTGCCAATGCAAACAATCTACTAAATATTATTCTGTCTGTACATTTCGCACATATGTAGCTGTGTGCGTGCGATATTTGCATGTGATTTCCTTGTCCAGTGGTCTACATTCAGAAATCTTCTCTCGTAATTATATACTGACGAGGATTAATGAATATGAATGCTGTAATTGGCAAGCGACGCGGAAGGTGCTGACTGATGGCTCGACGATAAGGCGTATGTTGCTGATATGGGCATGTTGTTTTGTATTAACTAGGCTACAATTGTGTTAAGGATAAAGACGGTTTTGTAAGAAGAATCTCCTTATTATCTGATGATATTTTATATTTCTTATAGACAAGCCATTAATACTAAAGTTAATCCTTTACTCAGTTTTCTCACAGAACCACCAACATTCTAACAATATCGTCTTCCATTCATCAGCAAACAAGTCCAACCAGGGTTGGTCTCGACGAGCCCGTTGATCATCGACAGCATACGCGATATAGGGTTTTACTCACGTTATCAAAACTAGCTATGTTTGTACTTTAATTGTTGAACAACCGTACGTTGACAAAATAGGACCGTTTATATACTTCTTGGTCAAAGCTTGGCATCTAACCCCTTAAACCCAGATGCTAGGTGGAAAAAATGTGACCAAAAGATGCTCTCTGGAGAGGGGAGATAGGTACTCATGTATGGTCACCGTGATTACATATCCGTATACCAAACAGTGTGATCATTATTGAATCCTCCTTTGAAATTCCTTTGATGTCGGTAAAACCGGAGTGAAAACCAAAGGAATAAATTAAATTTTCCAATCACAAAAGTTCTAAGTACACTGCGGAGTCATAAACCGATGAAACATGATGTCGCAAGTTCGAATCCGGTAGTATACCAATGGGTTTTTCAATTTTCGCAACATCGTAGTTACAACTAGGTACCTAAGGAAAATCCTTTGACTTTGAGATATATTTTAGATGTCTAAAGATGATAAACGTTTAATTAATTGATTCAGTTAGCGGAATTAATCCAGATCTTATTTTATTTTTCCATAGACAGTTCCTACTACTCACTAATACCTACCTACCTACTCCGAATCGTTTAAAGAACACAGTTTTCCAGCTATTTATGCTTAATTTACTTTGAAGTCTGTGAGCTATCAAGGAGCGACATAATGCCCCGTAATGGTTTTTAAACTTAAATATCCATGATAAATGTTAGGTTTCCGGATTTTACTAGTCAATTTCCTATATTTTCAGAAAGAATTTTGTTTAAAATGTAAAATATTAAATGCTTTATATTTTATTATGTAAACTGGTAACATTGATTCCGTAAGAATGGCAATATTTCTATCATTTGATTTGTAAAATGTTTGGTGCGAGAATGAAGCGGTTCTCTGATTGGATCACGAGACTGACGTGGCGTAAAGTCGTGAGCCAATCAGGGCGCTGGATTTTCCCTCCAACGGCAGGAATCTTTGTCAGGAGCCCGAGCGGGCAAGTAGGGCATTCTGTTGCTGAACGTCGAAGACAATTGACAATTATTAAGATGTCTGTTGCCAATTTGTTATTGCTGTGCAAGTGTGTAATGTAACAAAATTGTTAATAAACCTATTTAAAGTCGTTGGAGTTTTCCTTCAAGTGCTGCCGCCCTTTTTGGTTTATTCTATACATCAGAAGTGAAAAGAACAATTAAAACACGATGTCGCAGCCTCCGGGCTGACGAAGGCTCGCAACACCGAGTCGAAGGGGTATCCACTCTGCCACCCCAAACTTCAAAGTCGCCTTTGAAGTCGGAGCCCCAGCCGTAGTAGGCTGGAACCGGACATCGAGCTGCGACGTGAGCGACTACGGATGCTGGAGGTGGAAGTTCGACGGGAACGTGGTCACGTGCGCGCCACAGAAGATCTGCGCGACGCATCAGCGAGCCACGGGCAAACAGTCGACGACGGAGCACCTCCGAGTCAGCGAGGCATCGGGATGCTGGGCTACGGGCGGAGCGACAGGTCGAGCGTGGACAACGGCACGAACGGATTGACAGGTCACGTAGCCCTTCTTTTTATATAAAAGATATATATTCGATTTGTTTAAATTTGAGGGATGGTCTTGCATTGGGTGCGCCAAAGTTCACCTAAATTTTCAACTCCGATAATTGGAAATCCGAAAATGTTCTCCCTAACATTTTTCATCCTAACAATCACAATTTCTAACGTTCATAATTCCGAAGCATTCAACTTCATAACGTCAGTAGCAATAAACATCTATTATACTTTTATTTGTTTTCCTATATTTTCTCAACATAACCATTTTTTACACTATTATTCAAAGTCATATCTTTTTTGTTTAGATGTCTTTTTATTCATAATAATCAGTATTATATACATTAATTTTGCGTTACTTTATTTTCACATAACATGTATAAAATATAAGAATAATAGTACCATACAAAATAATAGGGGGGAAAATATAATGACCACTAAATTAACTTTGTGACCACCAAATTTAGTAAATTGAGCACCAAATTTTAATGAGTTGGTTGATGACAAACTAGTTTTGCTTAGGCCGACTTGTGGCACCGCAACACGGATAGATTAGGTTAGAAGGGTGTGGCGGGGTCGAATGAGCGAGCGAAGCGAGCGAATAGACCCCGCCATACCCTTCGTGGTTATTTTTTTATAAACCATTCAGAAGTAGGAGCCCCGCGTAGCGGTCCGCGACCGGATCTCCCTCGACTTGGATGCAAGAGAGACACTCTGACCTGAATTTCATTCATTTAAGACAAAAATCAGTGAAACGACCTTTAATCATTCTAAACAGTTGGTTTTTTAGACATAATTATCTCAGGTATAGTTATAGTAATAAGTACGTTATGTAAAGCATACCCCCAAATAATAATCATACCTTCAAATTAAAACTATAAATATCATTTTCTACCCACATATATTTTTTATTATACTTGGTAAATGTTTCTTTCTGAGTATGAGTGAAAATATTATGGTAATTATGTTTAGGGATAAAAGCGTCAGGATAAAAAACAGTAGGAGATTAAATATATTCACATTAATGATATTATTAATTACAATTTTCGGAAACATGAGTGTTATGAACATCGCCGGTAGCACTACAAATAGTATGAATGAAAACTTTAGGATGAAAAATTTTAGGAAGACTGATCATTCGGATTACAAATCATTAGGAAGAACAATTTCGGGTAAAGAACTTTAGGTGAGCCAATATGGACCCTCTTGCATTACCCCCGGTAAACAACGATTGCAGAAAACTATGAGAATCGATTTTATAAATGAAGACGCGAGCGTACATAACCCCGGAGCGAAATTTTTGAAAGAAATTAATGACAACAATTCTGAACTCCAAGCGTTTGTAGATTTCGGAAGCGACGTTACTCTCATTAAAGAACTCTTTTAGGAATAGTGTAGTTTAGTCGTTAGGCAACTTGAGTATTGACATGATCGTTGATGGGGTAGACGCTAGAGTGACATGCAAAGTCGTAAATGATCATTTGCTAGAGGTCCCTGTGCTTATGGGGCAGACTTTCACGGAGCAGTCACATATTTTGGTTTATAAGGACAAGAATAGATTGCAGTTTTTCGATATCGTGAAAGAATTGCCTAGTTCAGAACACGCCGATGATGGTGATGCCTTAGTGAAGTTTTCTCCTGCCAGATCAGTTGTAGTTTATGGTCCAGCTTCCGTTAAAGTGAAGGCTAAGTCCCCTTTCAGTGGTGATGTCCTTCTAAGAAGTAGTATTGCAGGGAAACCTAACGAGCAGCTGATCATCACTGGCGGGCTACATCACTCGATCAACGGTGAAATCAAGATAATGGTCTTGCCTTGTTCTGAATCTTGCCGCATTTCATATAAACAGGTTCTCTGCCGTGCTGAAATAGTTGATGTGGTGAATAGAATTGTTGATGAGCGATATATATGGATTGTAGATAGTCGGAGGTTTGATGAAACTAAGGTCCGCGTGGGTGAGGCAGGAAAGACTTAATAAACATGTTGCAGAAATATCAGCATTGCTTTGCTTCTTCGTTGTGGGAGGTAGTATGTACCAGTGTTACAGAGATGAAGATTGATCTCAATAGTCAACGTCCAGTTGTTTATCGTCCATACAGGTTGTCGCATTACGAACGGGAGAAGTTACGTTCGATGGTCGGAAACATGTTGGATGCCGCCGGTGTGATACGAGAATCTGTTTCAGATTACTCTAGTCCCATTTTACTCGTACGAAAGAAAGATGGTTCCTCAAGGTTGTGCGTAGACTATCGTATGCTGAATTTAATGACGATTAAGGAAAGGTAACCCATGTCTATTATCGAGGATGAAGTATCACGACTTTCTGGTCAGCCCTGTTTCATAACTCTCGATCTTGCTTCTGGCTACTACCAAGTGCCAATCTCTGAGCAAAGCAAACACTTGACATCTTTTTTTACACAGGACGGTCAATACGAATTCAACTGTATGCCGTTCGATTTAGCAAATACGCCTGCCATTTTCCAACGGATGATCAATAACATACTGGGATCGGCACGATTTAATAAGGCAACCACGTACATCAATGATGTTCTTATTTATGGAAAAGACCCTCGGCAGTATCTTGAACGTCTTGAAGAGGTGTTGCAGATGCTGGAAAAGGCGAACCTTACTCAGAACCTATTAAAGTGTGAGTTCTTGCGTGATAAGGTAGACTATTTAGGCTACGAAATTAGCGCTAGTGGTATCAGGCCCGGTGAAAACAAGATATCCAGCGTTGTCAATTTTCCCCGACCTCAGAACGTACACAATGTCCGGCAGTTTTTGGGTTTGACCAGTTACTTTCGTAAATTTATAGAAAATTTTGCGCAAATTACGTTTCCTATCTTTTGGTTACTAGGCCGGTTCTTTCTATATATGACCCTAATGCAGAGTTGGAGATGCACACGGATGCAAGTAGGTTAGGAATTGGAGGGATTATTTTACAGCGAACGCAGGGCTCTGATAACTTCCATCCTGTGGCGTTTTACAGCCGATAAACTTCCCCGAAAAAAAAAAAAAAAACTTCCACTCTTACGAGCTCGAAACCCTAGCGGTGGTTTACTCCCTTTGTAAGTTTAGGGTTCATTTGTTAGGGAAGGAATCCAAGATTATCACCGACTGCAGCGCTTTGCGTTCTATGTTTTCAAAACGAGACTTGATTCCAAGAATAGCACGGTGGTTGCTAACGTTACAGGAATTCGATTGCACTATAGAGAACAGGGCAGGGGTTAAAATGAGCCATGTCGATGCATTGTCGCGGAATCCTGTCGAATAGTCGGAATGTCTCGACGATCAGTTTCCAGCCATAATGTCTATCAGTAGTAAGAAGTATGTAGGTGCTTACATTGAGTTTGCATATGCAAAGAACAATTCCAGCACTCGCGAAGGGTACTATATCCTATCGCAAAGTTGGAGATTCTTTTTCTTTCTGACCACGTGGACCACCTTGGACACTTCGTGAAATCGACTAGGGGTTTTTACTCATTTACTCGTAGTTGTTGACGGTTTCACCAAATTCTGTTTCCTCAGACCTGTTATAAACACGAATACCCAAAACGCAATTAGGGCTCTAGAACATACTTTCTGTAAATTTATAAACCCTGACCGACTCATAAGCGACCGTGGCACTTGTTTTACTTCGCATTCATTCAAACGGTTCTGCTTAGATAAGGGAATCAAACATGTCCTAAATGCGGTTTCTAGCCCTAAGTCCAACGGACAGGTTGAGCTGTATAACCGCACGATTCTCGATTCCCTCAAGGCACTGAGCATTAAACATGATAAAAAAAGGGCTGGGACAGTCATCTTTGACGAGTTCAATAGGAACTCAATAACACTGCGAATTTAACCCCATGCTTAATGATACTACTGCAGGCACTCGTAAAGATGATGACTTGAGAGAGATCCGCGAAAGTGTTAAGGCTCGGATAGATCTAGGGCAGGTCAAGCAAAAGGAGAGGTATAACATAGGTAGAAAACCTTCCCGTTCCTATAGTGTAGGGGACCTTGTTAAAATAACAAAGACTTATTTTAATAATAATGGACAAAGCAAAAAAAAAGATGTCTGCCTTCATAGGTCCATATCGGGTTAGCAAGGTCTTAGTCAGGGACCGTTATATTGTAGCCCCGATATCAGGCCTTGTTAATACACAGAACACGGTCGACAACCGTGGCCGTGGATTGCATTAAGCCGTGGATTCATGTGACTGCCTTAGAAGTAAATGATAACGATATCGATGAGAGTTCAGACAGTGACATAGATGATTCTGGCAGTATATTGAGTTTAAATAGAAACCTTACTTCAATTGCATGGAATGTGCGAACAATTACTTACACAGATATTATTCGTTGTTACAGATCATGTATGCGAGAATCGATCGGATCGCGGCTTGGTGCAACGAAGGCAAGACCTACGGCAGTCGCTATGAACATTTATCGATCGTTCAGGAGGTTAGGGCACCCTGATTAATCGATCGTTCAGGGAAGTAAGTACGCGAGAATCAATCGGATCGCGGCTTGGTGCAACGAAGGCAAGACCTACGGCAGCCACTATGAGCATTTATCGATCGGCTCGTACTGGCGTCGAAAGGCACCCTGATTAATCGATCGTCAGGGAATAATAGTGTTCTGAATTAATCGATCGTTCAGAATACTCGTATGCATATTTTGTCACGACTTCATCGATCGGTTGTGACTTTGGTTAGGCATCCTGAATTAATCGATCGTTCAGGAGGTTAGGGCACCCTGATTAATCGATCCTCAGGGAATAATAGTATTCTGAATTAATCGATCGTTCAGAATACTCGTATGCATATTTTGTCACGACTTAATCGATCGGTTGTGACTTTGTTTTTTTTTTGTCCCAATTAATCGATCGTTTGGGTTCACTATATTTAGTACCAGCAAATCGATTGCTGACGGATTTAACATCTTGTTACTTGTAATGTTATTAAAGTTGTTATTGTTAATTATCAAGACTATCTGATAGACAACGTTTATTACTTGTTTTTCAGTCAGAATATCGCCATTTTTTGTTAAAGTTTGAGAAGTTGTTTAGTGACGCAATTAATCGATCGTTTGTGTTCACTGTACTCAGTTCCAGTAAAGCAACTGCTGATGTTTTTAAATTATTCTGTATATGCTAGTGCCTAGATTATTTATTGAATAACAAATTAATTTAGTAACTAATAGTATTCAGCCGTTTAGTTCCTCAGTCAGCACGAATTTGTTTTTTTTTCTTTCACAATCAATTGGATAATTTTAAGTTGTCATATTTTGTACACAGTCATTGTTTTTTTTGGGACGTAACGTTATTATGCTACTGGCCAAGATACCTGATTGTTAGGTTACCACCTGGTGTCGTGTGCAGGGACGCACACGATGTCAGGACGAACGATTGTTAGGTTTCCGGATTTTACTAGTCAATTTCCTATATTTTCAGAAAGAACTTTGTTTAAAATGTAAAATATTAAATGCTTTATATTTTATTAGCTATGTAAACTGGTAACATTGATTCCGTAAGAATGGCAATATTTCTATCATTTGATTTGTAAAATGTTTGGCGCGAGAATGAAGCGGTTCTCTGATTGGATCACGAGACTGACGTGGCGTAAAGTCGTGAGCCAATCAGGGCGCTGGATTTTCCCTCCAACGGCAGGAATCTTGGTCAGGAGCCCGAGCGGGCATTCTGGTGCTGAACGTCGAAGACAATTGACAATTATTAAGATGTCTGTTGCCAATTTGTTATTGCTGTGCAAGTGTGTAATGTAACAAAATTGTTAATAAACCTATTTAAAGTCGTTGGAGTTTTCCTTCAAGTGCTGCCGCCCTTTTTGGTTTATTCTATATAAATAACACATAAATTATTACAGATTATCATGGGAATTTCCTATAATCAAATGGATGGAAAAACGTATTGCGCCTACTCCAATGAATAAAAAACCTTCAGTCTGGAATATGATGATTGCGCTATAGTTACTGCCCAGCCCATACAAAAAGGCATGAGTTAATCTACTAATCTACTCCCAAAATTATCAACACAACCCTCTTAACAGTGATCAAAGACAAAACCAAATAAAATACTCACCATATTATGAAGGTAGGTGACTGGTGTTCTGTATGGTGTCGGACGTAAAGAATAGCACCATCCCATATTTTCCCGTGGGTGTCGTATGAGGCGACTAAGGGACTTACCAGAGAATGGGCAGCAGTGTTCTCTGTGCTTTTGTAACAACCGTACTGCGATCGCCAACCCGCCTGCCAAGCGTGGCGATTATAACAAAAACCCCCCTTCGGGGGAGGCCCGTGTCCAGCAGTGGACGTCTTTCGGCTGAAATAGTAGTAGTAGTAGGTGACTGCCTCGTTGGTTTAGTGGATTGCTGAGCATGGGGTTTACTGGGTTCGATTCCCAGATCCCAGGTCGGGCAAAGTGTTATTGAGGTTTTCCATCAGGAATTTCTCAGTAGCAGCCATAGAGTGTGGATTTACGCCCGGTTGATGGCAATAGGCTCGCGCCCTATTAAACATAACTGGCGAAATGTGGTCGTACTATTAGGTACACCTCTGCCTAACCCCTCCGGGATTACAGGCGTGATGTTATGTTTATGTTACGAAGTTAAGTACTATTCCAACATTTCTATATTTATATCCACTCCAAAATGCACTTACATAATGGTGCACTTACGTATTGGTGTCGATTCCGTTGTGCACAAACTAAACTTTATTTAGGCTATTGCTATCTTTTACTAAAAGGCAGTGCGAGAAAAGGACGGCTATAGCTATGAATTAAGTTAGAGATGTCAAACTAGTTTATGCCTTGCGCTTCACCGTGTTTTTAGTCGACATGTTTTTACGTGCACCCTTCATTTGTATGGAAATATTAGTTCCAACTAAATTTGACAGCTCTAAATTACGTCCGTCTCTTTCTCGTTATATTAGAGAGAAAAGATAGTAATAGCCTAAATTAGTGTTAGTTTGTGCACAACAGAATCGGCATCAATGTCTAACTGTAGGCACGCCAGGCATACATAAGCAGGCCCTAATGTAGGACATATCCTGCACCAGGTCCTAGGGGCTATCAATAGGTATTGCGGACACAAATTCAGCTAAAGTCCTCTTAGTAGGCATCAGTCTTGTTTACGCCTACGTTGGGCGTTAGATATTCAGTTTTATTGATAAAGCTGGGGCCCGTTGCGGAGTTGCGTGGATTTATACGGGATGTCGTTTGAGCTGACTTGAATTTAAAAGACTACTTAGATGAGCGAAGAATTTTATCCTTGTAATATCAACCGTTGATTGAAACTCAATCCTTGTTAAAATGGGATCCCTTTTTTTTGCATAATCTTCTTTTTCCTAATATACTTTGGCATAACTGTTTTGGCATAATTTGTTTTGCCATAATAATACTTTTCCGATTTTTTTTTGGCATACTGTTTATGTTGGCATAATTATCTTGAAGGCTAATAAACAAAAAAAAATTTTTTTTTGGCATAAATTGTATTTTGCATAATGTTACTCGGCATAATGACTATTAGCATAATAGTATTTAGGCATACAAATTAATATAAATACTGGAATCAAATTTTAGTTGTTTTTACGTATTTATTTTTAATTAAAAAATCATTCTGTTGTGCTACAAAAGTTAGTGACAGAAACGAATCGGTGCAAAACCGACTCCACGTAGTCTTGTCTGCCCTACCCCTAGAGTGTAATCTAAAACCGCGTAGGTGCGGAGGGGCAAGGCGGCCCGCAATCTGAGGAGCAGGTGGTTTTAACGCTCGCCGCCGCAGCTGAGGCTGGCCGGCCGAGCCGGCCAGCAAGCCGAAGCTGCGGTGGTGAGCGTAAAACACATCTGCGACGATAAGCTCGCGTGGGACCGCCGCGCCGCCGCCGGAGCCCTGCAGCGTCGGAGCCGTGACAGAAACCATGCCTGCTGCATGTTGCATACTGCATGCTTGCTTGCATGCTGCATGCTTGTTGCATGCTGCATGCTTGCTGCATGCATGGTGTATGCTCGTTTGCATACTTCTTACAGGGAAAAAAATCACATATTATGTTCAAAATCAACTATAATGTTATGTATTACCTTACCCTACATTACAAAAATAAATATGTTATGTATTACCTGCTTCAGGAGATTTGTTTTTTATTACAATCGTCAAAATAAATTGGTATATTAAATAAGGGTATGCCTAACATTTTAGGATTTAATTATTATGCTTCTTTGTTATGCCTATAAAAAATATGTTTTAATATCATTATGCGTAAATAAATGTATGCCTAAGAATGATATTCTAAATCATTATTATGATTAGAGAAATTATGCTTAAAAAATTATGCGTAAGCTGTTATGCGTAAATAATGTTATGCGAAAATATAATTAGAAGTAACAAAAATATGCCAAGTTATATTAGGTCTTAAAATTTTATGCAAATGTGGATAGCAAAACAAATCAGTCTACCACTAAAGATCTCCTAACTTCTTCTTTTTTTTTTGCAAATTTTGAATGCCTAGTTCAAGTTTTTCAATCTTGAAAATTTAATTATAATCAGCCTACCAACGTCTTACTAATATGACATAAATACCTTAATTTTCTGGGATCGAGTGCGTTCAGTGCGGGTTGGTGATTGTTCCAGTCTCAAAAATGAGAGAATGATTTTAGAGTTCAAGGATTTGACAGTTTCCTTACGAGGCATGTTCAATGTGGTAAACAACAAAAATGATAAAATGCATTCTCAAGTAAATGCTTACCAAAATATCCAACCGTATGTTTCAAACCAAAAAATCCTTTATTTAGCAAAACACAAAATACTCCTCAAGCTTTTTCCAACTCCTAGCAAATCCTCACTTAAGTAACATTAAATCCGACAAATGCCTCAATAACAAAATTAACAAACATCTGAATGGAAGCTGAGTCCGTATTAAGTTTTGAGCAAATATTATAAATTATACTAAGCGTTTAGATATCGGAATTTACGGCTTTCGGATTGCTTTTAGTATTCACAAGTAAGACATTGCTTTTGACGTCCATTCTGAATACACTTTCTGTATATTAAGTGACAGTATGAAATGTTGGGAGAGGGAAAGCTGGAAATAGTATTTTAATAATATTATTTTAATCGAGAGGAAGAGGCTGGTGCAGCTAGATTTTATTGAGATAGTTTACTTTACATTGTGTAAATGATTAAATCACCGCTAATCTCCAAACGGTGAAGGAATATCGTGAGAAACCATGGCATGTCATAGAATCCAAAAATTCTAAAGCACCATCTCCCAATCCGGACCACCGAGGTAAATTAGATCCCACTCCCACTCTTGTAGACGGGCGGCCTGTGCCCAGCAGTGGGACCATTTTAGACACATTATGCTGGTGTTTCAGTAAGGAGCTTGTAAGAAAACCATCGATAATTATTTATTACAGTCAACGTTATCGCTTTTCAAATACTATTTCGATCGATTTTTATTCGATTTTTTCTGTTCGGGTAAAATCATTCTGAGTAGTTAAGCTTACCCAGACTCTGAAAAAATTGGATTTTACCCAAAATCTCTTATGTACTTGTAAGCTCCATGTTTCTCAGGAATGTCCTTTTCTGGGTAAGTTGTAGTACGGTTTTTATGTTGTAGTACGGTTTTCATGTGACTCATTGCATTCACTGCATTATTAGTATTACAATTTTAAAAAAATACAAAGCCGGACTTGGGCATAATATTCTAGCAGCCTAGGGTGCCAGTTCTAGGGTGATCTAGATTCAAAGCAAAGTAGGCGCAATTTAATAGAAAAGGTACACTTTTAGGTGGATAAGTATTTCATTATAGATAAACGTTTACTGTAACTTTTCGACTCACAGCTTTGTCCTTCCCTCTCAACTGTCCACAATTTATTTCTACTCAGCCTGTAAAACTATGTAAAGCAAATAGCCGAGTATCGCCTACAACTCTGCCTACCCAATAAAGAACAAAAGCAGTAGACACTAGCGGAGCACAAAGCGGGCATTAGCTGGGGCTGTGATAACGCGCCGTTATCACACCGCGCCCGCGACCACTCGAACAGTCGCCACATTCACTGGAAATATACTGCGACTGAGCGGAGTTGGTACTTGGAATTAATTTAATAAAAAAATGCCTCTATTATTAATTCTTAATTATAAAAAAAACATAAAGTTCTTAATTCTACTGATTACACAATTTACAATTCATTATCATCAGGTATAACTCGTTAATTACTCATAATAATTTACAATAATTACTTGAAATTTAATACAAGGGATTTATTGTAAAGCGTTTTGAGAATGTAATTGTTGTGGCACAAAACATTCATAATTTTGAGAAATTATCTTTAACTGATAGCAGTTTTCCCAAATAAAGATTGGTGGTTCTGCTTTAATTAATGATTTATTTATATTACAGGTTTTAAGCAAAATGATATAAACAACAGATACGGTTTCTTTATATTCTAATTTCATACGTGGTTTCTTAAAAACGGTAGGCGGTCAATATCAACGCAGTGTAGCTAGGTTTATATTAAAAAGCACTAGTATACAAACATGTGCGATAACAAGATTCTTTTTTCCTTAACTCTCATTTATTCTGATTGGACCGACCCATCAGAAACTATCGGAGAGAGGTTAGCGAATGAAATACCGATGGTCACACGTGTTCCGCCATTGCCATTCATGGGGTTCCTAAGAACATCTAGACGAAAAACCCAATATTCTGACCCCTCGCTTAAAATTCGTGCGACCATTATGGTACGGTATTGCGACCACTGTAACAACAAGGCATTTAATTCTTTGTATTTGATTTGTCAACGAAACGTAACACTTGATGACTGTAATCGAATCTTAAGACTTAAATTGTTGTAATTTCATCGTTAACTTTGAAGGACTAATATGAACTACTAGCAAGTACCATGAGAGCTTTCAACACGATTTCTAAAGTACCAAAACCTCTCGATCCTCTTGCACTAGCAGAGATCATGCGATGCTTGACGCTGGAGTCAAGGAGAGCGGCCGGCGCCGACCACGCCCGCGTCCCGCGCCCGCGCACCTGCCTCACCCCCCGTCACCCCTGCCCGCGCTTCATGCAAACTATGCCGGTACATCGATACATTCAATTGTTAACCATTACGTATCCTGGTCTATAATGTATTATTATGGGTTATAAAGGCTATTATACAACAAATATTTCCAATTACAACCAGCTTCCGTGACGTAGCGACCTGATTATTGGGTGTTGGGTTATCTAGGCGTAAGTTAGTACTTAAGCTTGCGTTATCATCTTTCGTTTAGTTTGTAAGAGCTAGCAGAAATGGTTTCTAGGCCTTTTGCGGCGCGCCTTTGCGGTTCTTAGTGCAAACCAAAGTACATTGAAGTGGTACCTTGTTATCCGCGGCTTTTGGGAAGTGTCTTAGGTAAAGTTTATTTAGGAGTGAAACCGTACTTCTTTAATGTTAGTTTCTTAGATATTTTGGAAAGTCAATTTTATCCAGCTGATGTACCGCATTGCAGCATTGGAATATGTGGTGCAAAGAAGGTCATTAGACACCTATTGAGTAGTTTCCTGACATAAAATCGTTTATGATATTTAATTAAAGGCAAGTTACTAGGTAAATGATCATACCTGGCGTAAATATAGTAATAAAGCACTAATGGTTGTGATAGTTTGCTTGAATAATAAACTTCCTTAGCTAGTATTCTTATCTCGAATTTTACGGATGAAACTGAAAGCAAATCTAAACCCTGTTCAACAGCTCTATATTATAATTACACAATATAAATAATGACATGGAAGAGTTCGTGGCTAAGTAATAACAGCCGCTCGGATCGATCTTTAGGTTAAGCCGCACTTGCCTTGGTTGATCCCTGGATGGGTGACCACCCATGACATGCCGAGATTCCTCCGGACCTCAGAAAGCACGTTAAACTGTATGTCCCGGGTGTTATTTGTAGATTTTTGACAGTCGCTACGGTCAGTGGCCCGAAAATCTGACGAACAATTTTATCAAGGAATAGGTACCGTATTACGGTATTACCCAGTACTAACTGGGTTTTAGAGGTCAGGTAGGCAGTCGCTCCATGTAAAATTCTAATTTTCAGCTGTATCTGGTTAGACTGGAAGTCGACCCCAACGTGAAGGCTAAGTAGATGATGAAATTATGACATTGACAGATTTTGAACGCGTTTTTAATGTACTGACCGCTTACAAATTGTTTCGTTTAATCCACCCAAAGAGATGACAAGACCAACACACTAATATTATAAAGGCGAAAGTTTGTAGGTATGTGTGTATTATTTGTTACTCCTTCACACTCAAACGGCTTAACAGATTTAAATGAAATATGGCACACATATAGTTTATAATCTGGATCCCGGTAGTATGATGCCGTGGGACAATTACCAGACTCCACCCGGGCGAAGCCACGTGCATAAACTAGTGATAATTAACTGCATATTTTCTTATCAGATCCTTATAGCCAACTTAATCAACACTTCAAACTAGTTCTCACCTCAGCAGACATTCCCATGTTTTTCATTAATACACGAACATGTAAATTACAAATTAAGCGAGTAATTATAACAATCGACAGACGGACAGGCGAGTTAAACGGTGTTTAAATGACTGATTACCGGCGTGACCTTTAAGGTCGTGCAATTAATGGAAACCTTAGGGTGCCGGCAGTCGATGAAGATGGAAGGTTTTTTAAAGTTTGTTGCAAATATCCTCGGGCTGTGAGAAAGGCTGCGTTCGTCAGTTTTTTTTTCATAAAAGCATATATTTATTTATTTATTTAAACTTCATGTACAAGAGTGGTACATAGGCGGACTTAATGCCACAAGGCATTCTCTACCAGTCAACCTTTGGGTTAAATAGGAAAACATAGTGATAGGGTACAAAATAATGTCTAAAAAAACTAACTTGTTAACGAGAATTTATATACTTATATTGATACTATACTATACTATACTACACTATACTATACTACACTACACTATACTATACTACACTATACTATACTACACATATACAGATAAGATAAAATATATCTATAGTTTTACAGATTATGTGATAAAATAATAAAGTTTCATGCCCCCGTTTTTTGGTGGTCATAAATGTCATAATAATATGACCAGTGAGAATCGTTTGTACTGGTGGTCATATTATTTTTATAAACATCCTATATTCATATTTGCTACAAATGTATTACTACATCAGCCCATAACGTCCACTGCTGGACATAAGCCTCTCCTATGATGGAAGGAATTTGCCGTAATCTCCACGCTTGGCAAGCGGATTGGAGATCGCAGTGATGAAAGACTAACAGAAAACGCTGCTGCCCATTCTCTGGTCTACGGAGGCGCAAGGTGTTCTGCCTCAGACATTAGTCGCCTTATACGATACCCGTGAGTGTAATGGGTTAGTTCTATTATACTCTGCCGGATAAAGTACAATTCGCTCAAAATTCAAAACAACAATTTAATTTAATGTTTTTTTTCTAAAAAAAAAAAAAAAACTGACACTAATCTCATTCATTTACTAATTATCGTAACAATGGGATACGTTTTTTTTTTTCTTACCCTGTACTATCCCACTTCTGGGACAAGAGGCCTTTCTCGATTTTTTGAATTTTGAATTTTAAATATTTATTTTCCGTACTCCGTTCATATAAGACGTTGGTGACAATAAATAAAACCTTCACCAGTGACGATACTTCTCCGCTTTCCTTGGCGTGCACATTGCACGTTTTTTGAAAAGGAAATCCCACCTTTATAATATATCTTTTGGGATAGCCATTACTTTTACCACGACCGCGGCATGATCTTTCGAAATAGATTTAGCTAGTGCACTTTTCTCTCTTGATAGTTCTTCAACTCAAAATAAGTGACTCTTAGGGGCCACCTCCACGAGCGAGCGAATCGCGGTGATTCAACGTATTTCTTACGAAAATATCGTCGCGATTCTCTCGCTCGTGGAGACGGCCCAAAATAGAGTGTATAGAAGAACGTGGCAAGGACGATTATATCGCCGCGATTCTCTCACTCGTGGAGGCAGCCCCTAAACACAGCATAATCAACTAGCAAAGGGCTACTTAGCAATAAATAAACTTCTTGTTCCATTGTTCAGAGCCGAAGATTACAATTATGCATCATGTTTGAATAACATATGTAGCTACACCGTATTTGATCTCGTTCAAGTTCGTTTTTGTGCAACACTGTGTAGGCTGTGTCACACAACAAGCGGAGCACACAGAATAGAGAGAAGCGATTTCAACGTTGCATGACTTTATGTAGGCTATGCATGTACTTGACGATACAAACCCAGATATTTGCAGAGTTTATTACGACTTCCTCTCGTTGACGAGTGGGGGTGGGGTTGGGGTCCCAGCAGGGAAAATGTTATATTCTGAATGCGCGGCGATAGAAGGTCAGATGAAATATAGTTTTGTTATGGTTTTAGTCAATTTCAAAAAATTATGTATAGATGAATTGAAGTCATATTAAGCAACATGCAATATAGTCTCCGAAGAATAGCCAAACTTAAGTGGCAGCCAATATTGTTCGCAGAACGTATTATCGGCCATACGTTCTGCGAACAATATTGGGGCCAAAAAGTTCTGGAGTGGCGACCGCGAACCGGAAGACGCTTTGGATGGTCTCCCTCTAGGTGGCCCGATGACCTGGTGAAGGTTGCGGGCATCCGCTGCATGCGCGTTGCACGGGACCGGGTAATGTAAAAATGATAATAATAATATACTTACTCTATCTCTTTTCTTTTTGCTGTTACTGATTAATTACGCCTTTTGCATTGTGGTGACCCAAGATAATGGCCGATTACAATATGGTAATTTATACACCGCCTAAAGATAACATTGCCAAGAACATATTCTCGCTATCGCCTCGCACTCTATACAGCACCACCTCTACAAAAGGCTGTACCACTCTATCATGTATGCATCTGATTGAAAAAATGCAAAAACTTATGTTTACTTGCGGCACCGACTTTGTAAGGAGAACAACATGTCCATAAAACATTACCTATTGGCAAGCGCATGATCGATTAGTTCTGATTTTAATATTTACATACATTATACGACCATTACGTTGGACAGGTAAATTGATCGTGGAAAATGTTTTTATATAACATCTATCGACACTTTTGATTTAGATAGAGACTTTGTAATTACGTATATTTTAGAACAGTGTTTGTCGCGAAGCCTTTATAGGGGGGGTCGCAAGAGGTCGCAAAAACTACCTCAATAAACAAAACAATAAAGCCTAGAAAATTTGATTTAATAAGAAAATGTTAAATAGAGGATATAAACATTTGTATGTTCATACAAATTAACAAAATAAAAAACTATTAGTGTTCATCCATCTTATTGAGGTTTAGTTTGTTTGTCATTAACCAATTTCTCCCATCGTGGATCCGTTTTTGCTACATTGAGAATTTGAGAATTGAGAAAATGAGAAAAAAAGTGTTTTAAAAACATTTTTGTATATAAAATTTTGTATGGATATATTTGTAACTTATTAATACAAGAAGAAAAAAAGCAAAGGGGGTCGCCAAATATTTTTTCATACTAAGGGGGTCGTGTCATGAAAAAGGTTGAGAAACACTGTTTTAGAAGACACATCACTAAAAACACTGGTCCTGGGTTTGATTTCCGGATCGGGCAAATTGTTTTTGGGTTTTCCATGAAGAATTTCTCAGTAGCAGCGACGCAGTCTGCAGGACTTGTGTCCCGTTGATGGAAATAGGCTCGCCCCCTATTACTTGGGACTTAAACATAACTGGCGAATGTGTGTGCACTATTTAGGTACACTTTATACAAACAGCCTATCCCTTCGAAGACTTCAGGTATAAAGATATGTAACGTGTACTATCGGGGTCTTTTCCGCCTGACCAGTTTAAAATTATTTCGCTTAAAGCATGCGCAGGCGCCGAGCCACGCCCCCTTAAAGTTTGGGCCTATTGTTGTTTGTTTGGGAAAGCGTCAACTTTGGCGCGCAAAATAACAATATCTCTCGTTGGGCGTGCGTCGTCAGTGCGCTCGGCCGATTCGGTATCTTTTCATTCATTATTTCTATACAAAGTCAACGGGGCGGGGCTAGAGAGCGTTTCTATGTTGCGAGTGCAAGCAAAAATGAGCTTAGTGGTGGTCAGGCGGGAGTGTCCTCGATAGTACATCACCAAAATTCCTGTTAACCTCGCTAACTATTTCTAAAAATTTACTGTGGTCACACTGCAGGGTAAAAGCCACTACCCGTATAGAGCAAGAACGTTTTAACCAGTTTGCTATCTCGTGACGTCATTATTGATGCATTTATACTAGGACCGACACCCTTCAACACTTGAGTTTTGCATTTCGAAAGATTTCGAAAAAAAATGTTGGTATACATTGCTTCATATGCCTGTTCGGCAACGTGAAGATGAGGTACATTGGGATTATGCGAGTGTGTGATATACTAATAAACGTAGCGTGAGCTTTGAGGTTCCGTCGTTCGAGTAGACCCACTTACCCCGGGCAGCGAGTGCACGTACCCTTTTAAAGTAGATCATCTACTTACTGATAATTTGGTGGTTTTATTCTAAACCCTAACTGGTGTTTCTAGTGAACATAACACGTATATAATTACCTCAATAATAACTCTAGCTAGTGGAACGCTTGTCACTTGAACATCGATGGCCATGCCATAACCATTACATGGTTGTTTGCAATTACTTTTAAAATATTAAGACAAAGAACACATTATCCGGATACAAAATACTTTAATCAAACTATTTTATTACAAATAATCTTATCAACATCTGAATAATGATCACAGTACAGTCGTTTGACAAGCTAAGCTCAGCGAAGGACATTATATCCGCGAGTGATTCGCGGTACCTTATAAACATTAATTATTAAATCAGAACAATTCCTTAAGACGGATCTAATACGTCGGTAGGTGTGATTCGGGCAAAACCAGGCGGACGCGATGTAATTCATAATTAATTTGATTTAATTAGTGATTCAGTACAGGTTTATTGTTGGTTCATTGACAAAAACCTGACAGTGTTCATGTATTTGAAACATCGTAACGTATATAACTGTATACATAATTAATTGTGGATTATAATCATGTAAGTATTGTAAGTGAATTAATATGGGTGTTTGTTTGGTGCTGCGTTGATTTCGAAGAGATTTGCTGGAGGAGTGTATCTTGGTATAAGAAAGAAATAAAGTATGTGGGGCCACTTAACATCACACCTTAAATCTCCGAAGGGTTGGCAAAGTCGTAGCTTTTGTAGGTACCATTTTTTGTTTCTTATTTTCGACCCTATAAGTAATTGGAAAATTATGATATGGAACTCACATGGAGTTTTGCAGGACACCTAGCAAGGCCAGGTGATGGCAAGTGGAGTAAAGCTATGACTGAGTGGGGTCCAAGAAATGGAAAGAAAAATGTTGGTCGTCCCGCGAAAAGATGGGCAGACGACATTGTTACCATCGAGGGAATATCCTGAATGAGGCTTGCACAAGAGAATGGAGCTTGGCACAAGCTAAGAGAGGCCTATACCCACCACGGGTTGAATGATGATGATGATGATGAAGTGTAAAATTAAACCTTTATACAAATGACGTGGAATTTGAAAAAAGAAAACTATTTATTGAACTTACACAGGACATAACAGAAACAAAAAGGTAGAATAGACATGACAAAATTATATAATAGTAAACAAGAGAAAAATAAAAAACAATCAAAATGATCCTGTGCAAGGCCAAAAGGTTCCTATATCAGCAAGGTGCAGTGACATTTTAAAAAAAGCCACAGCGCTGGTATTCTGATAGGGCCCTGAGTGATGCCACGGTCATAAACGATTAAAAATTTATAATGCTGATACTTACTTACCTAAATGTAATTTAATGATTACATTAAACAGATTAATTACGATTTCTCTCATTTTCTGTTATTCAATTAAAAGATTAAATACTTAAAGTGAACCACTTTATTTGCCCTTTAGAGCGAAATATTGACATTTGCTAAAGAGTAAAAAATGATTGCGTAAAATGAGACCTGTACGCTCCATACAGGTTTTAGGAAATATGGTTCACGTAATGAGAGACTTTCATCGGACGCTGGTAATGTCAAAAAGAAATGAGCGATCGCGGTTTGATATAATTTACTGCAAAATGCGAAGTGAAACTGTGGCAGTGTGTTGAAATGAGAGTAAAAACAGAGTTGTAAAAGTGGTTGGTTTTTTTTTTGAGTGCCCAGTTATATGGTTAAATATTATGATGATTATTATCTTGAGACACAGTGGAACCTTTCAAACGTATTTAATAAAAATGTTATCTATGATAAAGTCTATAGGATTTCTCACAACTCGGACTGCCGCGTTGGTCTTATGAGCATAAAGTCCTGGGTGCGATTCCAAGGTCGGGCAAATTGTTATGAAGAAAGTACTGTAGTTGCCCATTCCCTAGCGTAGATCTCGATGGAGAAGAACGGGCAAGAAACTCCATGAATAGCAGCCACGAAGTGTGGATATGGATATGTGCCCGGTTGATGGCAATAGGCTCGCACCTTATTACATGGGACTTAAACATAACTGGCGAAATGTGGGTGTACTATTAGTTACACCTCTGCCTAACTCTTCGGGGATTACAGGCGTGATGTTATGATTTCTTACAAATAGCAGTTTTCAAAAATACATTAAGTTTAATAGACTAATAGTTCGCGCAAAAAGATATACCATCACTGGGAAGTGAAACTATTCGTTAGTGGACATTTAAACTGGGCATATAAGTACGTTTATCTACAGTAATAGAGTGGCTTGGTTTAAGAAAAAAGTCGCATTAAAACAAAGTACCAATCATCCCTTGAACGAGAAGACAAGAGACAAAAAGAAGCGCTTTAAAACCTCATTACGCCGACAAAAACGATCGCAATAGCTTTTAAAGTTGAATTCTTGTAAACCAAGTAAATTCATGACCGCAATTAGTCCATACATTTGTCCACATTACCACCGCTATGACTCAAACTCACCATATTTGTGAAACGAAGTAAAAACTGGTGATCCTTTTATGCAAACAATTAGGTTTGATAAAAGAGTAACTTTGCTCTCCAGTAGCGAGAAGCATTATCGAAATTAAGCTATAAAACTTAACGATACCTTCTCAACAAAACGTTGCTGTTATACATTTTTTTTATTTATTTATTATGTCCCACTGCTGGGTAAAGGCCTCCCCCATATCCTTCCAGGTACTCTTCTGCTCTCAAAATGGTGAAAGAAAACATCGTGAGGAAACTGGCATCTCCTAGAAACAAAAATTCGAAGACATGTGACATCTACCAATCCGCACTGGGCCTGCGTGGTGGATTCATTTATCCATTCCTTCTCATTGAGAGAAGCCGTGTCCCAGCAGTGGGAACATTAGGTATAGGCTGATGATGATGATGATGATGACTTTTCTCCTGCGCCACATCACATCACAGCCTTCGTGATGCCCGTCTGGCGTCTAGGTCATCTCGCCACATCTTTTTAGGAATAAATTACACACATAAATTACCATATCATAATTTGGCTAAAGAAAACCGTTGATAGCAGAATCGCTCGGACAGCAGGCAGTCGACATTTCAACCTGTCAAAATACCTTTGCCTACCTTACAGGTAGTGGACTTAATGATTATTATTTTGGACTTTAATTTCGGCGCAGCGGGCTGACCTTTTCACTCAAGCGCTTTATTTCTTATTTATTTCAGATGTTGGTTATCTTCAAACGTCGATCTGGATAGGCGGTGTGCGATCGAGGCTGCTACATCCGTTCACTAAGGTCTCGCAGCCACGCCTAAGTTTGCCGAAGCCTACCGCTCGACTGTTGTTGGGGGATTTACACGGACCGATTTCTATTGCACGACTAGGCCGGACAAATCGCATAGCAAATGGACAGTAGGTAACTAAAATCGCTAAGGCCAAAGTAGAGGTTCCAGGTTTTGACTTCTGCAGTGGGATGTCATGAGGGGCAAAGTGATGGCAAGTTTACAAAAATTAACCGTGCAAATTCTCAGTTGCAAGTAATATGTATAATGTGCAAATCTCGCGGATTCTTATTCTTTATTGCACACAAAATTAAAAAATATACACCACACAAAATTAAAATATATAACTTATGTACAACGGCGAGCTTAACCCAGAATTGGGAGACACTACTACACTACTTGGGAGTTGCGGATTTTTCAGTTCATATGTTGCGTGAAAAGGTCTGTTATGCACTGTATTATTTAATAAATTTCTAAAGATAATCACACAGCATCTTAAGCTTTAAATAACATAATAAATAAATTTATACAGCTTTGTAAGGCGATTGGTACGCGACCAGCCGCACGGCAAAAATCGGCCCGTGTAAATCCTGCTTTACGTACGGACTGACTTTGAGAGCTCAGAATTAATAATTAGTAGTTCCTAAGGCACATAAAATGGCATGCGTGTTAGTGCATTAAATGTTATGTAATATCTCATGTCATTGTGAGCTTGTTAACTGGATTAGTCTAATAAGGTTACTTTTATATATGAATCGACCATCGGAACCAGTTTTGCTGTCAAAATTGTGACAATTTGATGCATAAATAAATAAAGTATGAAACAACTATCTTCAACTAATGCTTCCTTATGATTACGTAAGTTACAATAATTGAAATGCCATCTAAAGTACACAGTCATGTCAAACAAGCAGATTAATAGAGGCATCCTGTTTTACTAATGACTGTATTGAAAATCGCTGAATATTTTAATAAAATCTAACTTGACCAATCCACACTAAGCCCGTCAAAAGCTAATTAAAAAGAAAACTTGTAAGAAAGATAATAATCGCCCCAACTAGTCTCTTGAATCAAAGTTCAATAATCAACTCTGGTCACTCAATACATCCATACGTCGACCTTTGAATGGCCATCACAGCCCTTTCACTACGTTTACTTCAATCCAAGAAATTACTCACTCTTCACAATGAATCACGTTTAAAAGGTTTCGTCCTCACTAAACTCGTATTTACCCGATAGCATCAGTTTGATTGACAGCTCATAATGAGTATGAAGCTTTATTATAATTTAGAGAAAAAGAAAAAAGTTTTAGCGCCGCCATCCGGTACTAACTACTGGTTAAATTCTTGTTTGCGTAACACATGGTCAAGTGATAGCTGATTAATAAAGACTAGGTTTTGCTCACGATTTTGCTTGTATTTGGTGAACTTTAGCTCCCGTTTGACCAGCTCACGGGTAGAGTTTGAATCATACAGTAACGTGCAGTAAGAATACTCAATAATGTCTCTCGGCGTTTGGATATATTTTCTTGCTCTTTGGCGGAATTACAGACGGTGACACTTAGTATTTTGCCTACTGTGTAACTTTTGCTTCTACCCAGACCCGTTACTTGGGACTGGACAATTAGCAATACATGATTACTTTTGTTAGCTTGGGTCTACCTTTTAAAACAAATAAAGGGTGTACATCATCTCGTAACGAAGCCGAAAGGCACTTGTTTTCCTTGTCATTGCGATATTTTTTTTGTTCTACACCATACCTGGGAACCTTCTAGTTACGGAGATATTGGGGGTCAAAGTTCCAACATTTTGACTAGTTTTATTTAAATACTAGTTTATAATGTAAGATTATTACTTTAAACACTCCACGACCCCCGTACTATTCAATCTATCCATCAGCACAATGTTTTGAGTGCGTTACATTGAGTTCTACCACAAAACATGATTTTTCACCCCAAAAAAAAGTCGTTTCCCAGCAATAATGTTTGCGTCAAGTTACTTAGTTTGATGTACAGAATGCTTGGTTGACGGCGAATAAAATAAATAAATAATAATGCCAAATAAGTAGGTAGCCCATTTGATGACATTAAGTGATCTGTGACTACAGCGGCCCTCATCATCATCACCAGCATATAGCTGTCCACTGCTGGACATATGCCTTTACATTCGCCACCTAACTCGATTCTCAGCAACTCTCATCCAGTTGCTACCAGCCACCCAGCGAAAATCGTCGCTCCACCGAGCCTGAGGGCGTCCCACCATACGCTTGACGATTCACGGTCTCCACACAAAAACACGTCTACCCCATCGGTCATCGGTTCTACGGCTAATATGGCAGGCCCATTGACAACGCAGGTTCGCTGGAAAAATAGGTACGAGGGTAATCAAGGTCCTGTAGGAAAATTTAGTACTTCTCCCTTATTTCATGTCATTTCAAGGTATAAGCATGAATGTCCTCTGACACTCAGAGGGTCAGTCACGGAACTGATTTATACATTCAGATAAAGACAGATAAGTTTCTCTTTCGTTATTTGTTCTTGAACATTTTTTTGTTTTATATAATAGCTGTACCTACGCACAATGACTTTCTTTGTGTGTGTTGGCAATTATCTAGGTATGTGTTTCAATAAGATGTATTGTTTAATTATCGCAAAGTAGCTACTAGCCTGGGGCTTTGAATGCGTAGATTTAATATGTGAAAACGTTTTAGTAGTGGTGTAATATAATGGTGGTGGTGTGGTATAATTCGAAATTAATTTAAACATTTGAACTGTCATGTAGACATATTTTCTTGGGTAGTTTTTTTTTTCTTTTTAAATTGCTTACACGTGCTCAGAATGCATTATAATTTAAAAAAAAAAACACAGTACAACCTTCATATTTTTGATATGTTAATCCTCTAAGCTGCTACCAAGGTAGGTTATAAAAGTACAAAGTAACGATCAAGGCAACTTTGAATACGAAAAAAATGTTTTTTTTTTAAAAAACAGCAGTAGTAGCACTATCTTAAAGGCCTATAATAATTGAGAAACAAAGTTTGTATCTCACCATTTAATCTAAATATCTGTCGCAATAAATTACACATTTATTATTTGGCACAATTGGCACAATCTTACGTAAACATCAATTTAAATTTGAATGTTTAAAGCACAATAAGTGTGCAAATTACTATGACATTATTTCAGTCTAGCTTAATTATTAGCAATAAATATTATCAATAAAATGTAATCAATCAAGTACAACAGATTGTAAGATAATTGCAGAGTCAGACCTTGAGAGCTTATTGTCGTTGCAAAAGGGTGGATCGGGTGATAGGTAAATGCTTATAATTTACATATGTACATATCATTATGTAATTAATTGACACTCTATGTAATGGATAAGTGACGTTTAAATGAATAATGGTTTGTTGTATTTGATATAGCACAATTTTAACCGCATTTCCGTCTTTAATAATAAAGCTCGTGTTATTTCCTTTATTATTTATATATTATTATTAAGTATTCCAATATATGGAACCCCCAAATTGTTTTTTTTTCGTGTGAAGTTTTAATGCGGTTCACAGAATACATCAACTTACCAAGTTTCAATAGCATGGTTCTTATAGTTTCGGAAAAAAGTGGCTGTGACATACGGACGGACAGACAGACATGACGAATCCATAAGGGTTCCGTTTTTTGCCATTTGGCTACGGAACCCTAATAAACAACGAACTACAAGAACTTTTATATTATGTTACTTGCTGCTAAGGAACCCTTCATGGGCGAGTCCGACTCGCACTTGGCCGCTTTTTTAAAAACAAAAGTATACAAAACATTTAAAAATATTAAAAAAAAGATGGCTCATTGAGGAACAACATTACAGAGGTCCAGGCTGCCGGTGGTCGGGCTTCAGAGAGAGTAACTTTCTCACTATGCGTGCCGTGTCCTTATTCTTTGGTCCTATTTACGTAATAAATGAAAATTCTAGAAATTAATCAAGGAAAAGTATGCCTAAATGTTTATGATAACAAAATCAACCTTAAAGTATCCTTTTTCTCACAAAGACCTAAATATTTTATGTATCAAAGCATTACGCAAAGCTCTTCTAAAGCTTGAAAAAATAAGTACGGTAGGCCGCACGTCAATGGAAACGAACGAATAAAAGCGGACGTATTATTTTATAGAAAGTGTTAAAAAATAAATAAAATAAAATAAGTTTATTGCGTATCAATTTGGGTTACATAATATGTCGAGGAGTCTCCATTTAGGCATATAAAATGCCTGTAGTTGAAGGCTCCGCTCATTCATTTATATCTTATAGATACAAAATAAATAGGCAATTAACAAATAGAGAAAAAAGTAAAAATAAAAATAAAAAACAAAATTAAACAAAGTACGATAAATTGTATAAGCGTGTGTGCGCCCGTGTGGTTGTGTGTGTGTGTGTGCGTGTGTGAGAGAGAGTATTGAGTGTACATAATGTGTCGAACTAAGCAATTACTACTACTACTACTACAACAGCCCATAACGTCCACTGCTGGACATAAGCCTCTCCCATGATGGGAGGAATTTGCCGTAATCTCCACGCTTGGCAGGCGGATTGGATATCGCAGTGATGAAAGACTAACAGAAAACGCTGCTGCCCATTCTCTGGTCTACGGAGGCGCAAGGTGTTCTACCTCAGACATTAGTCGCCTTATACGACACCCGTGAGTGTAATGGGTTGGTTCTATTTTACTCTGCCGGATACCACACGGCTAAGCAATTAACATCACTATATTATTTATTATTAAGTGTTAGTTGTATGTGTGTAAGTGTTACCACTTACCTGCAGTCTATTGTACTCGTACATGCTTAAAAATAGAACACAACAAGTGAACAGAAAAAAAATAAAAACAGGTTCAAAAAGCAACAACTTGATCGATTGCTATCACATAAAAAATACTTCAAGCTAGGCTTTAAGCCTTTTATCGTTATTAAGGCCTACTATTAACTATTAAGATTGTCAGTTCAATTACTTAGTAATTGAATGCCCAATGGATATGCTTGTAATGTTAAACTCTGTTGGAATCGGCATTATTCTGCCGTTATCGTGTTCTTTGGCTCATGTTATTTTATCACGTAATATCTGACAGGGCTCTTGTTGATTCTTCTACTTTTCGAGCTTACGGACTTATTGAACATAGTGGAGCGCAATTAACTTTAAGTGTAGGTACTTTGGTTGAGAACAAAACGTGCATTCCTGAAATTCGCAAATCAGTTGCTTGGAACTGCATTAAATAGAAAGCTAGACACTAAATAATATAGCTTGAAATAGATTAGAAACTAAATTGAGTTACATACTAAGTAGATTAATTATCAAATTAGACTTTATTTCATAATTTTGTGATTTAAAATTCTTTGGAAACCAAACTCTACTTTCATTTGTTTCAGTGGTACCTACATCTGCGTATACCATCGATGTAATATCACGTAGCTATGCAGCCAGCAGCGATGTGGATGAGTACTTTGACGCCTAAGTGTATTTTTCATTTTTTTTCAGATGTATTCGTTAGTAATTTAATTGGATACCTAGTGTGAATGTAAATAGTTAAATAATAACTAACTATTGTGTGTTCTAAGCTACTCTTGCAATATTCATGTTAATTATGTAATTCATAACTAAATATTACTTAAAATAACTATTTACAATATCTTAGAACTCTACACTAACATAAAACTTCTGTTGTCTGTCAGAAAAAAAAAAGTTTTTTGACTCTTCTGATTTTCTTTGTGGAGTTTAATTTCATAAATAATTAGTGACCCAACCACTTAAGTATAATTTGTGTTTAATCTATATTTTTATTTCTTTTAAAGCTTCAAAAAGGTATCTACAAGCAATTACATCACAACGTTACCCCATAACCATGCTTTACTTTACATAAAAGCGCAAAAAACGCATAACACACTGTATAACACGTAAGAAATCTATTACACCCAAAAACATAATGGAACCAACCATGTGTGTACGATAGCAATAAAATACGGTAATAAAACCATGAAATATATAACAGGCACGCATTCGAAAATGATGTAATTTACAAAAGAGTTGAAGATAAAACTTGTGTTTAATTGAAACTGAAAGTAATGGCGATTTTACGATAGTGACTCGCGCAACGTGATTTACTGTGTCAACGTGAAATATGTGTCGCAGGGCAGTGGTGGAATCGGAGTTTTATGTGTACTTCAGGACTATTAAAGTGTAGTAAAAAAACCGGCCAAGTGCGAGTCGGACTCGCGCACGAAGGGTTCCGTACTATTATTTAAAAAAAATAGACAAAACTGCAAAAAAATCACGTTTGTTGTATGGGAGCCCCCCTTAAATATTGATTTAATTCTGTTTTTAGTATTTGTTGTTATAGCGGCAACAGAAATACATCATCTGTGAAAATTTCAACTGTCTAGCTGTCACGGTTCATGAGATACAGCCTGGTGACAGACAGACGGACAGACAGCGAAGTCTTAGTACGGTCGAACAAGCTATTGGTTTACAGTTTAACCAACAAATTACATTGTAAAATGTAAACCAAATAGCTTGTTCGACCGTACTAGGGTTCCGTTTTTACCCTTTGGGTACGGAACCCTAAAACAGAGATTACTGTTGATCAATGAGTAAAAGTACAAATTAGATCACAGTTTAGACGTTTTTTGTTTTGATAATATAACAGGTTTAGATAAATGAAAGACTTTTGCGTGTGTTTGAGATGAGAATCTTAAGGGGGATTTGTTATGTACATGCATAAAATAATAAATAAGTACATAAGAGGAAGTCTGAAAGTGATGCCGTTGACTGAAAAGTTGTGTGGTAAATATCGTTAATTTTCAATTTCAAACATACACTTAAACTTATTTTATTACCTTCCAGTGAAATATCGTGAGGAAACCAAACCAGCATGCCTGAGAGACATTTCTCGACGGCAAGTAAAGCCAAGTCCCATGCCCATGAGCGACATAAAAAGTCTGACACCAGGTCACTAACAACCGAATAAAAACCTTCCAGTCTAGGGATTTTAACAGATCAACAATTTCATCATAGCACCTACAACATTTTACATTATGACTTGCCAACTTTTTGTCCCTCCACAGTATAATTTTCATATAATTCGTTCAATTATATCTGACATTTCACTCGGTTGGACTCCACTAATTAGGCTAAAAGTTACTTTTACGGCCCATGGTAATGAATGAGATGATTTTATTGGGTCAACAGAAGTGTCTCATAAGGCTGTCATATTTTAAGTAAGTGGTTAATGTAGTGACTGATATTGAAAAAATATTGGTGAATGCCTTTTTTGGATTTTTAGAAATCGGCTTTTCGGTTAGCATTGTTATCAGTTACAACAAGTCAAACCCGGTATAGATGAGAAAAAGTGGTTCAAATATCCTCTTTTTTGCACACAGGCAATGATTTTCCCTTGTATATATTTTTTTTTTTTTTTTTTTATTAATTAATAATAATAAAATTCTTTATTTCAATACATTGACAACATTGTTACAGACATCTTATAGATATAACATACAGATTATGTCCTACAGATACAAAATGGTCCTGCTCCTGCTCTCTTGTACTCTACAGAGGGTATTCATACGCCATTTATTAATACTCTCCCTCTCATAGAGAGAGTCCTATGTAACAACATATTATTATTATTATTTACACCAATTTTCGTAGCCACTAGCAAATTAAATTACATAAAGATAATCTTTTGTGGTCAACACGAACAACTTGTAATCTTAGCTAATGAGACTAACAAATATTTATCTAAGTAGATACTAAGAAAATCAGTGACACAGTGCTGTCATGCGGTCAACAGGATTGATCACTTAAGGTAACATATTTGATCGCTAAACAAGATATAGTTGATCCAAGAAATACATCAAAGTTTTCATTCGTTTATTAAGGGCATCTTGATTTGATAGAGCTAAGTTGAAAATAATTAATTATACCTACATCTATCTTTGATTACGGGAGTAAACGCGAAAATTGGTTATGCCACATTATGATTGTGTGCCAAGACATTATTATGGTAATTTATGAGGAATGTCTGGCAAATTATAAATAAAAAGAAATAAACACTAATTTCATAATTACAGGAATAGAAAAAATATGGGAGAGGCTAGGCTGTCAGTCTGGATTTATTGCTACTTATATAAATTTACTGTTCACATTTCGGGTACTGTAGGACCCCCGAAAGGGGTAGGCAGAATGGTAAATGTGCTATATTACTTGAGGTTGGCGCAACATGACAAACTTGTACGTAGTTAAATTACCTACAGTTCCACGTGTGTTAATAAAGGGTGCGACTGTTAATTTACTGATTTAAGCAGAATTATCAATTAAATTGTAATGTAATTCGAATTTTTAAGTGGTCTATCATTATGTAATTAAAATTGATGCGTAATTAAATGTAGCAACTCAAAGAGAAATAAGTATTTGTTTAAAATACTACGTCAAAAAAATAATTTAAGTAACCAAAAAATTTGCTCCAATTCCATCATAAACAAAAAAGAAATAGCATCTTTATTAATTCAAAGGTCGTTCAGAACGTAATACAAAGGAGTACGTATCTCTTAGTGGAACAATGCAGAGAATCTCCCAAAGCCTTGAACTGCTCCATTATTGATGCGATTTCACACGATACCGTACGTACAGCTGAGAGCGGTCACCGATGTTACGAGAATGGTAGCAACTTGAATAATTTGAGAGAATTTTTCATAATTGACCGTTTATTTTCGATTTTTGATGAGGCAAATGACTTGACAATTTGTTTTAATTTTCTAGTCACAGAGGAGCTCGTGGTTAAATAATAACACCTGCAAGGATCGGTCTTCAAGGTTAAGCAGCGGTCGCCCAGGTTGGTCCATGGATGGGTGACCATCTATGAAATACTGAGTTTCCATGCCTCGGAAAACACATTAAGCCAGTGGTCCAGTGTCATTTGTAGATCTTCGTCAGTCGTTACAGGTAGTCAATGGCCCGAAAGTTAGACAACCAGTCTTACTGGCTAGGCAGATGATGATGACGATGCAGAGAATCTCCCAAAGTCTTGAACTGCTCCATTATTGATGCGATTTCAGAGGTATAGTGCGTACAGTGATTGTGATTTTAATTGTACCTAATTTTAACTTTATTTAAAAAAAAACTGTTTTGTTGTGTCTCTGCTTGTTATGATCTATTGCATTTTACTTTTACTGTTAATATTAGTTTTATATTCCTTCACATAATGTAAATTTAAACTTGTTAATTTTAGTTAATTGGACACCAATAGTACAGTGCTTGTGGCACATCTAATATGCTTATGGGGCATGAGGTGTTAAACTGTAAAAAATTGTTACGCTAACCTTAGATAAAGGTAGATAATTACTCGAAATATTTACAGTGTAAACAATTGTTGGTTGGTCAATAAAGGAAAAATTAAATACAGCTCAGAGCAGTCGCCTATGTTACAAGAACGTGAATAATTTGAAAGACTTTTTAGAATTTACCGTGAGTTTTGATGAGGCAAATGACGCAGGTTCTAAAACTCAAAACCTACCACCACTAAAACAGAGTTTCTATTTTTTTATTCGTTTTATAATCTTATAATAATATGTTATTAGGTTTTAAATGGAAGATTAAAATTAATTACTCCACAAAATGAGCCAATTTTTTACAACAAGCAACCCGTATTAGAACCTAAACGTTAACTTTGAACTTTTAGAAATACTTCCATAAACTATTTCCAATTCAAAAATCGAAGGAGAAATTTGATCTTTAGCACGTGATAAGTCTGCGTGATATCAAAAATTCAAACAAAAATACAACACAACATTGTAAGCAATACACACGTATCTACATACACAACTATACAAGATTAAACCGATATAAATTTTGGCAGGGCCGAGGCCACTTTAATGAAGAGTTACTACGGTGTTGATTTTAACATAATGAACTGAGTAATTTCAGAAACGGCACGAAAAAATATCGTGACACATTGACTCTTGTTGTATCAAACTGCATTTAAAGTTTGGAAGTGTCTTAATAAAACAAAAAAAAGACAGTCTGGGAGTAGTATTCACTTCTTACAGCTCATCCAGAATACTTAAGTTAAGTTGCAATCCCGAGATGCTGAGAAATCTTGATAGAAAAAGAATCCAAACATTTAAGAAGAGTTAATGAATTCAATTACATATTTTATTAGTAAGTAAAAATGAAAAAATGCACTTTATTCACTTCCACGTTCTACTTTGTAACTACCAGACAATGGTCTTGTAGTATTGTTCCTAACATAACGTGGATGAGCATTACGAAAACATTTTAGAAATTAATCCTTTATAAGTTACTAGCGGACGTCCCGCGGTTTCACCCGCGTAGTTCCCGTTCCAGTGGGAGTACGGGGATAAAATATAGCCTATGTTACTCGTGGATAATGTAGCTTTCAAATGGTGAAAGAATTTTTTAAATCGGTCCAGTAGTTTTTGAGCCTATTCATTACAACCAAACAAACAACCAAACAAACAAAGTTTTCCTCTTTATAATATTAGTATAGAAAAATTGTGGGATGAAAGTTTCAGTGGAAGTTCCTGATATTTGCCGGGAAATTCCATCGGGCTAATAATTTTCTTTAACGTTACACATACCTCAACAAATGCATGCTCTATTAAAGCCGTTAGTAAACAAAGTCGCACCATTCCGGTTCTTGTACACTTCACGTCTCCTAAGTCTTCTTCTTAATCAAACCAGCCAGTTCATTAATACGGTTAGGTTCAGGTTTAAACACGGGACGACAGCGGCCTAACATCTTCAACCGTTAAGAAAAGGAGGTTTCCGTACTATCTTGTTATCTATCTATCTTAGGGAGAAACTTGATATAGATAACGCGAAGATTTACACTTGGCTAGTTAAGGGAGGCGTAGGATTTACTGTTTTAGTAAATAAGTAACTAAAATTTCGTTTGGCGGGTGATTTAACATCGATGTACTTTATTTTTTTAATTCTTTCTTAGTAAATTGTGGTGAACAACATCATAAGGTCTTTGATGATCATAAAACCCTACAGTTTTTAAGCGTGAGTATGCTTACCTCAGTATTTCCAATATTTTGATTTTAATAATTTAGAACTTGACGTGGACAAAAGTGTTCCTGAGTTTTTCCATCAGGATTTTTTCAGTAGTAGCAGTGATGGCAATAGGCTCGCTTTCTATTACGTAGGACTTAAACATAATTGGCGAAATGTGGGTGTACTGTTAGATACACCACTGGCGGGCGTGATGTTATTTAATGTTAATTAAGAACTTTGAGATACAAAAATTTAAGATTCGACCAAACGTTGACGGTACTATCGGGGTCTTTTCCGCCTGACCAGTTTAATTTTTTTTCGCTTAAATCATGCGGAGGCGCCGAGCAACGCCCCCTTAAAGTTTGGGCCTATTAGGAAAGCGTCAACTTTAGTGCGCAAAATAACAATATCTCTCGTTGGGCATGCGTCGTCAGTGCGCTCGGCCGATTCGCTATCTTTTCATTCATTATTTCTACACAAAGTCAACGGCGCGGGGCTAGAGAGCGTTTCTAGGTGGCGAGTGCAAATAAAAATGAGCTTAGTGGTGGTCAGGCGGGAGTTTCCTCGATAGTACCTATCAAAGGCACAACAATTATATAAAGCCCTATCAATTTCACACAAAAACAATAAAATGGGCTTTATGTCTACACCAAATAATCAGAAATGTTACTCAAACAGCAAAGCTGTGTGTAACTTAGCCGCTCGTAGAATTTTGGCCGTTTCTCGTGAAAAACGATTAAATGTCATGACTGTTATTGCATTTTAATAAGGCTTCGTCCGGTACCGCACGGAGGCCCTCCGGCGTTCCTCTCTACCCTCTCATTGTTTGAAGAGCCTTTTTTAATAAAAAATAATAATACTTAAGCTCTCCCTCATTATTTATTGCTCCCAAGATATGCTTATCCACAAAAATATGGGCAACAAAATAACTAATGTGAAAAATATTTAAATTAAAATTAATTTTCGTTTTGATAATGAAATTCGATGAACGGCTTGTGATTTTTGTTGATTTATTGTGTATTTAGCGTGAAGTGAATTGTGTTGTAAATAAATAGGTACTTATATTGTAAGATGTTTTACACTCAGAAACTCGAAGGGGAGAACTAAACCATCACCAGTTGATGCCAACACTTTTGTTGTTCTATCTAATCACCACACATAACATAACACAATATATCACGTCTGTATTTCGCCGAGAATTCAGACAGGTTTGTACCCAGTGGTACCACAGGTAAAAAAAACTTCCCGTGGTACCACTGAATCGCTTGGTATCACTACGGGTTTTTTTTACCCGTGGTACCACTGGTGGTAACACTGTTAGTACCACGGGTAATAAACGTAAAATTCAAGCTTATAGGTATTAACTAATGCAGGTAATTAACTAACTATATACATAATAATAATTAAAAGAACGAAGAAATAAACTAACTAACAACAAACTATTAAAGTGCACTAAAATACCTCCCAACTCCACGCTGTCAGCTAGTAAAGATTTTATTCTGTAAATACTAAATACAAATCCAATCCAATTTACAACTAGAACTGAAAACAACTTCGTAACTACCACAGTTACCGAAAACAAGTTAAAACAAAATTAAATAACTCGCGCGGTTGCAAACCGTTCATACATTAGACATCAACGCGTAATGAAACTCTTAACATTTTCCCTCCGAATTAATTAAAAGTAAAAGTATTTTACAAAATATTGTTACTAACAATTAAACTACAACTATATAATTTCAAAAAATGTTAGTGCTAACTAGATATCAACTAAAAAAGTCATAGCAAGCACCTAACAGCTGATTTGCTTTTCTGATAAAAGAAAACTCGTCTTGATAAGAAAAAAGGCAACTTAATTGCATAAATATAACGCATAAGCCAGTAGAATTAATTCCTCATTTTCATTATAAAATTTATGGAATGATTTTGTAAAATAGTTCAAAATTTTTGTTCAAGGAAACGATCTCATACACGTAAAAATGGCGGGAAAAGAAGCGAGCGCCCCTAGTGCGTTTGCGCAGGCTGTGGTGCGCACTGGGCGGCGTCGCGCTTGCGACTAGCCACGCTATCGTTCACGCGGCGCGCGCATCGGTCCCGTTAGACAAAGAGAGCGAAACGCCGCCTTACGTGCGAGCAGTACCGCCGCTTGCCCGCGCCCCGTCCACGACCCATCCGGAAGCCCCGCTGAAACTGGACCGTTTTCTTTTCTTGTTGTTATTGAGATCGACTCTCAAGTTCTGTTGTTGTCGCGCGCCGCGCCGCTCGCGCTGATAACGCGATGCCACGCCGACCTGCGCACGCGCACCTAGTATCGCTCCGCAGCTTTAAGCTCGCGCGGACACTTTAAAAAAATAATTCGACCCCCAGTGATGGAATGGATATTTTTTATGGACAAGTGCCCAGTGGTTAACTGATCGCGAGTAACTTTTTTTATTTATACTGTGTGTTTTACTGTTTGAACCAAATAAAGTGTTAATGAGAAAGTGAAACCGATACTCTGTGTAATTGTAATATTCTGCACGAAAGGATATTTTTAAATTAAACTTTTAAACCTTAATATTTTTTGTGAGATTGTAAGAGAAACTGAAGTAATATTGACAAGGATCAGCTGAAATTTATGAAATTTTCTGCTGTAACAGGTAGGTGTCTATTTTTTTCGGATATCGCGTTTTTTATTAAAATCACATTTATTGATAAAACAGTGACATGTGTTCATTTGTGCATCATGAAACAATTATTTACAACTTTTAAATATTTTGTGTTCAACTCCTCCAATTGTATTGACTCTTGAGCAAATATTTTGAAAGCTTTAAGTTTTATCATAAATATATTCAGTGTTGATGGAAATGAAAATTATAAGGCATTAACGAACCGAAAATGATTTAAATATATAAAACAACATGTGTAAAATCGTATTTCAGAATAAATTAATAACTTAAAAACGTTTTATCTCAATTTGAATAGATTTACAATAAAACAGTTCTGTGACAATACCGTTTTGACTCTTTTATGATTCGGAATAAATAAGGACTAATTTATTGGATGTTCTAATAAACGATCATTAATTTATAAGTATAAAATTTAACATAAATTTAAATATATCTGTTTGATCTTTATTTTCTTTTGGATGTCTCATTTAAATACTAAATTAGGCTTGAATATAAAATATAACAAATAAAACGATTAATGAAACCATTATTTATTTTAAATCAAAGCACATGAGGATTTAAAATTAATGCTTTTTTATTGGCATAATTATTTATCCGAGTCCGAATTTATTCAAAACTTAAAAAATAAGACATACATTTCCCATTTATTCCAGACCTATCAAAATATACAAAATAAAAGTGAAGGGCAGTTTTACAAGCAATTTCACTGAAAGAAAATGAAGTAAAAAATGGTATAAATGAGATAATTCGACCTAGTAAAGCGAGACAGTTATTCCGCCCGCCGAGGCGCCCGCGCCGCGCCGCCCGCCGTCGGCAAACGCTTTTTTGTTCGAGTTTTGCTCATTATGCTCCAATGGTGCTCGATATTGATAAGCTACTTGCAGTTATTTATGCTTCTCGTCTTTTGTGTTGCGAAGGATGGCTAAAAGGGTTTTATTTAGCATTTACTTTAAAAATTTAACGATATTTGGCAAATTTTGTCCGGCTTCAGACAAATGTTTGCTAGTTTTTTTTTGTTTTTTAATACAGTCAAAGTTAAAGACATAATATTTCCTTATTATTTAACAATTTAAGTTAGGTTTTAAACATTTAAAACATAGATTTAACTCAAAAACTTTATTTTACACTTTTTTTTCAATAAACGTGAATGAAAATCATCTTTTTTAGCGAATATGTACGGTCATGCATGAGGAACTTCTCTATCAATACCGTTACAATCGTAAAAATTAAAAGTTTAACTTTTTTGATTATCGTCTTTAGTCTATAAACAAGCTTTTCTAAAGATCTTTTTCTTCCATCTTAGGTATTCAAAGGATCCCTCTTTGCAAACCCAAGATTTCAATGTTACCGTACCGTGCTCTATATTAATTAATCATCTCATGCACACCTCGCGTCCATCTTTACCCCCTGTCCATCTATACTCACATATGCAATGCGTGCTTCTTAAAATCCTGTTTTGAAACGTCTACCACACTTCATGCTTTCACGCCGCAATTTAAATTTAAAAACGATTGACGTTTTTAAGATGAATTGCTCTTTGCGGATTAATGTTTTAAAATACTTTTGACAGTTTTTATGAAACTTGTTCGTGCGATCCTTTTTTGTTGAAGAACACTCGGTTTGGCGAATCGCCTAATTATATTGAACCGATTGAACCGTCGCAATCGTAAAAAGTTCAAAAGGTGGATCAAAATGCTGGAAACATTTTAGTTTAATTCATGGACTTATTACTTTGAAATTACAAAACATTTATTTGATTCCTTATTAACTGCTAAAACATATAAATCTCCGTAACTTATTGCCAAGTATTTTGCTACAGATAAAATCAAAATCCTTGCACGCCAAACCGACGCAATTCAACAACCCACTATATATCAGTGGGCAGATATTAAAAGAACACCGCAAATACGTGACGAAAACTGGATCGCTGTCGATTTTAAATGTGTAACAGGCCATAAAATGTATTTCTCACATGTATCAGCTCCTTAAAAGACATTCACTACTCAGGCGGCTACCAAAAAAAAACTGTTGCAACCGGGTTCGCGAAATTACTCTTATCAAACCTTACATCACTTGGTGGAAGGTTTAAATAAAAACGTATGTTTATTGTCAAAGCATTTCAGCTCCTGTTAAAACTTAAGTGGTAATACGAAAAATATTTTTATACTCCCCATTTAATAAAATAAAAACATAAAATGTTTAATTTGTAATAAAATAAATATAACATAAAAGCGATCGAAGAGCAATTCAGCCTCCTTATTTTATTCGAAGTTTATTATTTTGATTATAACAATTATTCGAGCAAGTTATGCTCCATTTGTGGACCCGTTTGAGGACCAGTGGCTTATCAGGCAATAGAGTTTTAAGTGGTTAGAAGTTTTATTGAAATCAATTACGGCAATCATTTGGAAAAAACGGTTCCCTGGTAAATAAACTGTCTGAAATAAATGATAAGTTTTTTTTAAACCAAATTATATCAGATTGCTAAGTGTTTTAAATAAAACTAATATTAGTTGTATATTAATAAGATCTAGTTCTATCATATAACTTTCTTTAGATGCTCTTTAAATGTCTATCTAATTTACTCAAAAACTAGACAAGAGTCTAGTTAATAACTTTTACTTTTATAACATACAAAAAAAGAAATAAAGATGCAAACACATCAACATTTTTACAATCTTTTTGTAAAACTTTATTACCACATCTAGAGCTAATTTAAATGGACAGAAATTGTTTATTTAACATTTAAATTACTTGCGAATACCGGGCTGTAATAAAACAACAAAATACGAACAAAGTTATTGCTCCTTTCGATGTTAATTTAAATGTTGTGAAACAGTGCTTTTTATTTTGAAAATCTGGCTTAAATATATTTAATCAAAGCTTCAATATGACTTTGTATTGTTCGTAGCAGAGCCAATCAAGTTCGGTTTTATTTATTATTTAATATCCATTTCACATCGGCCGAGTAGATTGTCTGTTGTCATTAAAAATAATGCGAGTGTATTGTTACGAATCGGCTGCAGGTTCCGTAGCTGTTACAGACTAGAAAATTTTGGTTTGTATTGTATTAATTTGACTTAGTATAAAGAACATGCTGCATGGTCTAACTGCCTGAAATTAGATATGTTGTATTGTGTATAAACATTAATGTATACGAGTTTATTAATTTTATTTAAAAAAAAAACAGATAAAACATGGACGTAGCATAGATTTTCTTTAATCGTCCAACACAAAAATGACATTTCAAAGTGTCAATTACAAAATAAAACCCTAAAAGATAGAACTAAAAAGAAACGCTGTGTCATCTGTTGTAGTAAAAAAAAGTAATTAAAAAGTTCGCTTTCACTGCTGAGAATACGTGCGTAGAGTTAGGTAACTGACGGACCTGTCTTATTTTATATCGATCACTTAAACGACATATAGCCGGTTTTTTATCTTTGCGGTACAGGTTGATCTGTGCTTGTTATAAACAGAGGTATACTCCGTATAACGTTGTGTAGTTTAGTGAAAACCCTGAAATAATCAAATCAATTTTGTTCAGAATCAGTAATAATAGCGTAATTAGTAATTTTTGAACACTGTTCAATTATTAAGACACAAATAAACAACGGACAAAGTTTTTTCGTTCGCGGCGCTCTGTCTTTTGACTAAACTAGCGACTTAGTTTTTCAGCTTTCATTATCTTTATAAATTTTCTCATTTTACTTGATAACTTGAGATTTGGTGTTTTTCCTCAATACTAAAATTAACTTTTTATATTTCTCAACAAATCGAATATTACTTTCAATAACTATGATATAATTTATATAATAAACCTGCTATCTACCTAATTATGATTACTTTATTAAGTTACTTAGATAGTGGTGGTACTAAATATTATACAGCTTCGATAAATATGACGTTAAAATTTAATTAGGTACTCGTCTTTTGAATAAACATCGTTAATTCAAATTGGTATTTAATTACGATTATCTCTTCTTTAATTTTATGGAACTGATAAATTTTATTGCTTGTAAATAAACGTCTACGTATCCTTATGTACACACGCACTAGTTTCCATTCAAAATAAAACGGAACGCAAAACAAATTGTCTATAGAATGTAATCAGTCTGTTGGCCCGACTGTAGAAAAAAAAATGTTTTTCTTCTCTGACGTACTGTCAAAACAAATTTGACCGATCCGATTCCTTATTCAAAATCAAACATGGCTGCACATTTCAAATTAAGAACTCTAAACTCTTGCCCCAAAGGATATAAACCATGCAGTTTGTATGTCAAGTAGTTTCGAAGTACAGAGCGTCATTACGAGTCCCAGTGGGCGGGGCTTTAAAATGGTTGGTTTCAAAACGAGGCAAGTTTGTCGCGCGTCGCATTTGCATATAATTGCGGTTCATTTCTAATTATCGCCGTAGAATGGCATCTCGGACGATTATACTCTTCCTAGTGAGTGGTGTGTTGAATGGGTGATGATGCCGCATTGTTGCCGTAATTTGTTCTGAGTAAGGCTTGGTGATTGAAAATGTTGGTCGTATGGAGGTTTTGGTAGAGGTTGTACAGTTCCAAATATAAAGTACAACTATTTTTCATGGGTGCTAAGCATAAAACCCCATTTACACGATGCAAGTTTTTACAATGAAATTGAAGCATCAAATTCTTTGCATAGTCTAAAAACTGCTCAGACGGTGCACCTTTTACTGTTTCAACTTTATCCCTACTTACACCAAGTCGCAAGACAAGAACAGGACTTTTTCTGCTCAGACGGTGCACCTTTTACTGTTTCAACTTTATCCCTACTTACACCAAGTCGCAAGACAAGAACAGGACTTTTTCTGCTCAGACGGTGCACCTTTTACTGTTTCAACTTTATCCCTACTTACACCAAGTCGCAAGACAAGAACAGGACTTTTTCTGCTCAGACGGTGCACCTTTTACTGCTTCAACTTTATCCCTACTTACACCAAGTCGCAAGACAAGAACAGGACTTTTTCTGCTCAGACGGTGCACCTTTTACTGTTTCAACTTTATCCAAGTCGCAAGACAAGAACAGTACTTTTTCTGCTCAGACGGTGCACCTTTTACTGTTTCATCTTTATCCCTACTTACACCAAGTCGCAAGACAAGAACAGGACTTTTTTTAGTTACAGATAAAAAAACATTTGTCAATATGCGTGTTATAATCGTAAAGCCTACTTACTAGTAGATATAAAATAAAAAGAGTTTAACCATAACAAATAGGTACATGCAGATTTTATTACAAAAACAAAAAGGTCGATCGAATCTCATTGCTTTATTATTCGGTAAATGTGATTTTTATTCATTTTATATTGCAATCGGAATATTTTAGTCTCCTTGCAGACACCAAACTAACCTAGCACATAATTGAAGAAATATATTCTTTACCAAATGCATATTGTACCTATACACTATTCTTATTCAATTTTTATTCAATCCAGTTAAAATTACAGACAAGTTGCACTGACATGAAAAATGAGCGTTCAACCTCAAAAAATGTCTGTCTCAACCAAAGAACAATTGTATTCGTCTACTGCAGCAGACACATGTATCACGATGCAGACGATAAATACATTCAATTTTAGGGGTGAACACACCACAAACGCCAAGCAATCTTAGTCCTAAAAACCACAAAAGATCATAGGAAAACTGACGATATTCGCTTGCAGTTTCACCTGCCGTTGAAAGACGTAGACATAGTTGGCTGATCAAAATTCAAGGAAATTCGACATATTCTGCACTCAAGTACATCACTTTAGATGAAATTCAAATAGTGTAAAATGCAGACTGAGTGTAGACGGTGGCGTATAATTTTCAGATTCATTTTCATAATGTGCAGTCCGAAGCTGAGGTCATTCTTAAACTAAGAACGTCTAGATTGTGCTAGACAGGAAAGACCTAAATCTAATCATTTCACCTTAGCATTCGAATAAAGTTTCCAAACGCAACGCAAATAACATCAATTAAACAGTCATTAAACATTTTATAAAATAAAACGCAATAGAAAATTTGAAATTATAAACCATTACACAATTACCACAATAAAATCAAGAATCAACAGAAAGCTCAATAAACTCAAGGAAATAAAAGAAAAGCGAGCAAATTATATTGTCTTCAATTAAAAGTTAGTGTTTGCCAATAAAACAATGAAACCTTTTACCGACCGGACGTCCGTTTTACATAGGCGTAAATAAGGATGTCATCGCCTTAAGCCGGCGAAGATTAATTCTCTATTAAGGAGAAGTCGTACCATAAACACAGCCAGCTAACGAGCCAACATTGATATATAGCCTTAATAGCCGACAAAACTTTACGCTATATTAAATATTTACATTAATATCTTATATGACAGAAACAATTATACCGAACAAAATGAGCTCATTTAAATGGAAAACCATTTGTTTTCGATATTAATGTTTATGAGATATGAATTGAAATATCGAAGGAATCGATTAGTTTTATTTTCTTTTGCTGTTGCGCCGATTGTGATTGCGCAAATGCCGTAAAAGGATGTTCTGATTTCGAATGTTTTTGTCGCTTAGAAAGTGATGGAGCCAATTAAATGTCGGTTTTTATTTTTGTATTTAATTGGACGAATATATTTGTACGAAAATTGAATGGAGAACTCCTAAAATATATGTTAGTAAGTGGGTTTTCGATTATTATGAAAGGAATATGTTTTACTGCTCGATTGTCTCGTTGGTCTTGTGGTCGCAACCGCGACTACTGAGTATGAGGTCCTGGGTTCGATGCCCGGGTCGGACAAAGCGGATTTTCTATCAGGAATTTCTCAGTAGCAGCCAAGGAGTCTGGATTTATGTCCGGTAGGTCGCAGTAGGCTCGCCCTAGTTCAAATGTGGTGAAATGTAGGTTTATTAGGTACCTCTACCGAACCTTTCAGGAATTATAGGCGTGATGTTATGTTACGTTGAATATTCTTTACAGGCAACGTCCTGTTACTACAAACTAAACATAGCAAGGTGAGCTAGAGCCACTACCACATTATCAACCCAGATATTTTCAACATCAAACTGATAAATTAACATATTATTACTGAGCATTAAAATAATGATAATCGCTTAGACTTTACTGCAATTATGATAACACTGGATAGAGCGGAGAAACCCTAGACTGTAGTACAATCTATTCCAGTTTAGTTATATAAGGACATATGGGAAAAGAGTTATCATAAAGCAATGAATAGGCGGTATCATAAAAGGTATAAAGATTAGCAGAATCATATACTTGCTCTAAGATAGAGTAGAGAGCCGAAAGACCAGTCTAATCTATGGATTGCGATAAGCTGTGTTGATTGATACCAGGTTTAATATGAAAGTTAACGGATGTGTAAGATCGAACACCTTGTAACGTTTTTGGCACAGGTTTTTTTTCTTAGCCTACATTGTCCTACCGCTAGGCAAAGACTCACTAAGAAGCTCAGATTATGAAAAAATAATAATTGCAGAGGTATTCATTGGTTCCTGTTTCCACAAAACACTATATTTGTATCTTCAACCCAACAGTTGTTGCCTAAATCTTTACCATTTTTCGAAAAAATAATGCGATACGGCCTGATAAAGGAAGGCAGTCGTTATTGAATTTAGTCAAGTATAATCGCATTCAGGAAGCCATTTTACTTGATTATACTTGACTAAATTCAGTAACGACTGAATTAAGACGACTAAATTCAGTGAAGTGTAATAAGCGCTTTAGCTCTGAAAGCGACTACAACTACAAATCGTGGCAAAGCCCATCAGTATGGCAGACCCCAACCAGACGACTGGGTTACGTGTCTGCCTAAGAAAACGGCAACGAACTGTAATTTCAGACACTTTCATAATAGGAAATATGCATAAATGTTTTTTTATTATTATTTCGATACGGAATGTTAAAGTACTATAAAAATGATGACAAAAAGCGAAAACAAGACATTTAAACTTTTGTTTATTACTTTCTAGATAAAAGGAATTAAGTATGGATCTTGTACGTCGATGCAGCGAATGACGTCATTCGCTGTATCGGATCTAATCAGCAGTTTCAAATGCTTTTATCTTAGTATTTTTATAGATATTTAAAAAAAAAACACTTTTCTATTTCTGATGCTCTTTGTGTAAAGTGATAAAAAAAATCATGCATATACCCTATTGTACCATACACTATCTGAATACAGGCGATACCTTATTAATCTGACCCGTGAGCAGGATTGGTAGCAAGACAAAAAACCACCGGACGTACCTACGTGAACATACATTGTACGTACGTGGAGCTTTAAAGTCTTAAAAATAGAAAGAAATGCAATATCTATGTTTAGTTTATATTGCAAAATACCACATTAATTCAATAATCGTTGGTACATGCCTCGGGTTTAGTTTTTATGTCTAATAACGTCATTTAAGTTCGTTCGAGTGTACATGGAGTAGTAACAATGTGGCTCTATTAATTTACGCTCATCTTGTTCTGTGGTTGGTATTTTTTGTTGTGGTACCAACTTGTTTTGTTGCGTCTCATGTTATTCTTAAGCCCAGCGCACACCGCTGGAGGCGCAGCGGAGCGCATTTGAAGACAACAATTACTATAAACCTTAACTACCTTGATATACGGTCGCGCGCATGCTCTTGTAGTAGCTTGAGGGCGCTCCGAGTACCACGTGCGAATTTATTCTTATATTGACCCTATATCAAGGTAGTTAAGGTTTATATTAAATTGTTGTCTTCAAATGCGCTCCGCTGTGCATCCAGCGGTGTGCGCTGGGCCTTAGGTAGGGTTTATAAATATGTGATGATATTAATTGTGAGAAGGTTTTATGTGAATTTTTTAAAGGAAAATGGTTGCCAAGATTTCTTGAAGTTTTCTCATCGCATCGTTCTTCTGCCCTTATCCTAATTAATTTGTGGTCGACGCAGAATGTCTTCTTCTTCCATACTTCTCTATTACTTGTAATCTCATCAGACACCTCCTTTGTAACCATATCATCCACTCCTCTCACACTTCATACGGTCCATCCATCGCTTCTTTGGTTTTCCTCTACTGTTATAGCCATCTACGTCATAATGTCATACTCAACATTTTCCTCAATACATTTTCCTAAATACACACATATTTTTAGGGTTCCGTACCCAAAAGGTAAAAACAGGACCCTATTACTTATTTGGGAGTATGAAGAACAGGGTGTAAAGCTCTTCATCCCCCGTAGAAAAGGGAGGATCCTCCGACCAGACGAGGGTTATGTCTGGTGGGCTACTGCCCGACAGCTGTTGGTGTCGGGTTCTTGTATATAGTCTTAAGTCGCGGATAACTCTGCTTGCGCGATGTAGGAATTGTCAGTTTTTAGTTCATCGTTCGTGTCATAGATGGCGCTGTAGTACTTTTTGTTGATGTTGCTTTTTGTAGTGCCGCTACACTAAGACTACACTGTCCGTCTGTCCGTCTGCCCGTCTGTCCGTCTCTCTGTCACTAGGCTGAAAGCTAGACAGTTGATATTTTCACAGATGATGTATTTCGGTTGCCGCTATAACGACAAATACTAAAAACAGAATAAAATAAATATTTAAGGCTCCCATACAACAAACGTGATTTTTTTGCCCTTTAGTCTCTGTTGTATAGATAATAGTACAGAACCCTTCGTGTGCGAGTCCGACTCACACTTGGCCGGTTTTTTGTTTTCTATGTAATACAAAGCTTTTTTGATACCAATTCCATCAAGATCAGCTACAAATAGATGGGTGTGCAATGGGTTTTTACCGAATAAAACCAGTTTTTAATATGTGTGGTTACCATTGGAGCTTCACCGTCTTCAGAAAAACCTACCAGAACCGGAAAATACAATATTTCTCGCAACCTACTTTGTTACCGATGGACCAATGTAGCTTAATATATTCAATATGTTTCTTGTTAACATGTAACATAGGTATTACTTACCAGATAATATAACTTCATTCATTTATTCATGTAATACAATGTCACAGATAATATAATACTTCGTACAATGTGGTACACATACATAATATTTAACATAATTGTCAAATAATAATTACGAAAAAATGCAGTTATATTACAATACACATTAAGTCAGTCCCTTAAATCGATAGTGTATAAGACAATAAAATGATTATGGTCGAACAATAATTATATTTTGATCAGCATTATGAAGTGCGGTTTAATTATAGTTTTATTTAATAAATAATTAATAGGTTTTGCGAAAAATATTTGCGGTTTTACATTTATTTTCTTGACAGAATTTTTCATGTATGCCCGTGTTTTAATTAATTATTTTCTGAATTCCGATACCAATTACACGGTATTATAAAAGTGTGAGTAATAATTAAACTTTGTTAATTACTGACAATTACTTGTAGGTCATAGGGAACCTAGGTGTGACAAATGGTTGTAATACTTAGGGTCAATTCACACCGAGACGCGACGCGAAATTGCGCGCACATTTAAATAGAGCGACCCTTACTCATTTTAATTATTTTTTTTTACTTAATGGTGTCTGTTTTTCTTCAACTCCATTTCATACAAGTTGTAGGTAAACCGTTCCAAAACATGCATTGGTTGCATGTAACTTTATGCAGCGTTTTCCGATACGCGTTTATTAAAAGGTATACGAAAAACTGGTTTAAAAACTAACATATTATTTATTACCCAGCAATAGCCGACATATTCTTTTTTTTCAATTTTTAATTTCATTGCTTGAGGTCTGGGTTCGATTCCCGGGTCGAGCAAAGTGTTATTGGGTTTCTACATCCGTTATTTCTCAAAAGCAACCACGGAGTCTGGAGTTGTGCCCGGTTGATGGCAATAGGCTCGCGCCCTATTACAAGGGACTTAAACATAACTAACTAAATGTGAGTGTACTATTAAGTACACCTCTGCCTAATCCTTTGGGGATTATAGGCGTGATGTTATGTTTCAATTCATTCATTTTTCAAATGTGACTTAGTGTTTTAATAGACCTGTCTTTCAACAGTGCCTTCTGCAAATAACACATTCAGACTGTTGCTGCAACTCCTCGTTACTTAGTACAATATTCTTTCACAATGTACAACAAAGTATTAGTACTATACCTTACCTTAAGACCTCAATACACACATATCTCGCTCACACGTGTTTAAAACACACAAAAAGTGCTTTCGTTATCTACAGTATACGTCTTCGAATTGCGTAACGATTGCAAGTTTACTACAACGATGGCAATCGGTGCATGGGAACGGCATTGTTCGTACAATGTTCGCACACACGAATGCCGACGTTAGCTTGTTTTGTTATGATTCGAGGTAATGTGGCTAGTGGCTACTGTTTTTGTCTTTAAAACTAAAGAAAACCACGCAATATGTGATGTGTCACTCACTCCTAACAAACTTTTCGGTCAAATCTCGACACTCGACTTTTTATTTTTTCGAAAAAAAAAAAATACAAAAAAATTCGAAATTTAAATCGAAATTCAATTTTTTTTTTTTTTCAAAATTTCTCGTTCTTTCAAAATAGCGTTTTTTGATGATAGATATTTTTTTTTTCTAAGCTGTAGAAAAAGAAACTATGTATGCCATAAGCTTCTATTCCGTTCACTTAGTATACCTATTTTTTGGAAAGTGATAAAAAAGTCATCCGGTATAAATAAAATACCTATACCACTCACATTTTTTGCCAGGTACGTTTAAGTGTCATGTTACAAGGGATCAGCATAATGCCAGCAACTGGGCACATATCTAGACTCGGCTAAGAAATTCCTGATGGCAAATGTGAAAAGGAGATTTCTGATTTAAAAATGGCTTACGAGCTGTAGACGGTTGCCAGGTTATCTATCAATATTTTTCCGACCTTTTCAGCATAAAATAAATAAATATAAATAAATAAATGCTTTATTTCAGGCTAATTTGGCCCATAGATAAATACCTTACAGACTAACATAATTATACCATTTTTTTTTTTTTTTCTATCATTAAGTAAGAAATACCTTGTAACTAATTTTGAAATGATAACGATTACTTAGAACTTACTTTACCTTCCTTCATATAAACATAACACCTTTCACAGATTCTCAGAAGTATCAAGTATACATACTGACAAAAAATCCGAAACTAAAAGATGTTATAAAAGTCAACATTTTAGATGTCACTTAAGAATCCCGCTACTTTACGAGGGTCTTTATTAGTCACCAGTAAATTGCTACTAGTATACGCCAAGTTAGTTGAAGATATACATTAAACTAAGTGTTACGGTACATTTTTAGAATCGCTCGACATAAACTGTGAGAATTTTTACTTTAGAAATAGGTCGCTTTAACTTGTATGAGTTTAGTTAAAGTAGTTTTGAAGTATCGCAGCAATTGTGGTACCTACAACAACAACAACAACAACAGCCCATAACGTCCACTGCTGGACATAAGCCTCTCCTATGATAGGAGGAATTTGCCATAATCTCCACCCTTGGCAGGCGGATTGGAGATCGCAGTGATGAAAGACTAACAGAAAACGCTGCTGCCCATTCTCTAGTCTACGGAGGCGCAAGGTGTTCTGCCTCAAACGTTAGTCGCCTTATACGACACCCGTCAGTGTAATGGGTTGGTTCTATTCTACTCTGCCGGATACCACACAGCTAATTGTGGTACTTATTGACTGAAATTGTGACAGTGACAATTTCCAAACCATCTACAATATTAATAAGACGAACCATAAATGAAATGAAAATGATTATCAGGGAGACGTTCTGAGTAACACTATATTCTTTTTTTTTCTTGTCTAGGAATTTCTTCTGTATCTGCGTTTACTAACATTTAAAGTCCAATACACAAACAGCCAGACCCGGAAAATCTACCATTTGCCATTGCTAACAAAACATGCAAAATTGACGATAAAATGATTTTATAGTAATCAACAGTCGAACTCAGAGACTATTTAAAACAAGCCGGATGAGTCAGTTTTATTTCCAAATGTATTTCCTTGGCCTTACAATTTTCACCGGCGCGGGCGCTGTTGATTCGGTTTTAAAAAGTAAAATTTACAGTTTAACAAAAAAAGGCCTTGATTAGAACATCACTTGCTATTTCATTTGTACAGTCAGTAACAAAAGTATTCCACTATTTTCATAATAATTTAATTTCAAAATGGTGGGCAACATATTAATTTAGTTTCATGAAATATGTCGAAGTTGTGTACAATTGACTATTCTTTAAATTAAAGTTATCATATTTTAAAAGAAGAAAACTACTACAGTACTGAAGTTTAATCAAAGTATTAAACTAATTGAATAACTGAACCATTATGAAACACCTTAATTTTTTATCGTTACCGTAATAATCGTGTAATTTCATTTCATCATTTTTCCACTGACTGTCCAAAAATCTAACGAAGCTGTCAGTATCGTGATGATTAACAATAAGTCAGAAACTTCCATTGGCGCAAGAAATCGCGAAAAATTGCTATTACGTCACACCAAACTGTTAATTACCGTTACCGATTATTACAAACCGATAGTTTCCACTCGATTTGGTAATAAACTGCATCGTATTTAAATCGGATACGCACGAGTTTTAAAACTATCGATTTCATTTAGACGTTTACTGAAAATTGACGAAGAAATTATCGTAACACATGTGTGCTTGACTGTAGAGTATGATATTTCTAGTTCGGGAGCTAGGTTACTAATTAATGATTTCACTTTTACGATTCAAGACTGTCTACATTGTTTACCGACTAAAAATAAAGTATCGTTATATTTTTTTTTTCAACTTTTGATCCCGAATGTACTTGATGAAGTTTACGAATTTGTTTTTTTTACACCGGGCGTTCATTTTGGGCCGTTCAGTTTAAACACCCGATCTGGGGTCGCCTTAATGTTATGGTGTCTCCCTAGTCACCAAACCACCATTAAGGTGACCCCTGTCGATTAGGGGCCAGTTTCGGCCATTGTCTATGTAAGCAACGGATTTCCGTTTTGTAAAGTGTAAATGGAGCAAGTGATACAGCTAATAGGCATCTTAAAGTTTTACACTACAATGCCATTTATTACAATAAATCTGAAACGATAATACAGTTATAGAGCGTTTAGCTTGCGGTATCACGATATTACGTTTACAAATAAGGGCTTATCCGTTAACTGACAACTTATAAGAACATTAACATTAATTCACAATTACGAAAACTCGTCTCGTTGCTAATTGTAATAAAACACTATGAAACTGGACACAGTATAAATCAGATATTGGTGTCGATTCTGTTGTGCACAAACTAAACTTAATTTAGGCCATTGCTATCTTTTACTAAAAGACAGTACGAGAAAAGGATGGCTATAGCTATGAACTAAGTTAGAGATGTCAAACTAGTTTATGCCTTATGTTTTTACGTGCACCCTTCATTTGTATGGAAATATTAGTTCCAATTAGATTTGACAGCTCTAAATTACGTCTGTCTCTTTCTCGTTTTATTAGAGAGAAAAAGATAGCAATAGCCTAAATTAAATTTAGTTTGTGCACAACAGAATCGACACCATTGTTTGTTTCGCAAGACTTAATTGGTCGCGAAGTGGCGATTCCATTCAGATTACTAAAGACGCCATATTGATTTTAATTCATTTTCAGCGGCAACGCAATCAGCGAACGATAAATCGTGATTAATTACGTATCCACGGATATCTTAATAATTTTTGTGCTGATAAAATGTTGCAATATTAATTATTGTATCCTGTAAGATAATAATCCCGTAAGCAGTAGTTTACCGTGATATTAAAAAAAATTACTAGCTCTTAAACCTTCAGTCAAGTTGCAAGGTTTTTTCAGCAAGCTGTTACAATAGATATTTACATACCTGTTATTTATGTTATGGCCAAAATTCCCTGTATTTTAAGCAAAAGCAAAACAACTAGGTCGCAACTATTTTTACATGAATATATTTATTCCGATGCAGAAACATGATATGTATAAAAAACAAAATATCATCTGCCCCGCCAAGACGAGCCAAGCTTCTAACTCTACACGCCCTAACTCTACAAGCTCTTACTTAACAAACTCTACACCTTAGTCAAACTTGCCTGTTTCGTTACTACAAGTACTATTGTATAACAGAAAAGTAATGAACAGTGGATACATTTTTCACCTTACGCTCATGTGAATGTAGCGAAATGGCCAAGCCACATATTTTGACTAAGGTGTAGAGTTTGTAAAGTTAGAGCTTGTAGAGTTAGGGCGTGTTGAGTTAGAAGCTTGGCTCTACATGAGATCTAATAACATTTTGACAGTACGGGTCTCGTCTTGGCAACATTTTACATGAAAATGTTTTTGTTGGGATAGTTGTTTCTACAAAGAGGACAATATAGTTATTATTACACAAAAAATACATACACTCAAAACATGAAACGTAATTAAGATTTATTTTAATACACAAATCAACATCTACATACACACAGACCCAAACAGAACCCTTTTGAGTACGTTTTAAATAATAATAAAAAGATTAATAGTAAAAAACACACTTTAGAGTGACGTCATTTCATTTTTCATATTTTCTCAGCAATACCCCTTTCATTTGATACCCATAACATTGGAATGCATAAAAAATAACTAGTCCGCCATATCTGGGAGGGCCACCATATTGAATTTAGCGTCATTTAGCTAACCCTCCATTGTCATTCAAACTAAACATGTACGCAAAATTCCAGCTCAATCAGAAACCGGGAAGCTTGTCAAATTTTACTTTTAAGTTTTTTTTCATAGTAACCGGTGAAGCTAACAAATGCAAAAAAAAGAAAAGAAAGAATGCAAGAAGCATATACTTCCCTTACAACAAGAAAAGCCAGTTACCTATCAAAAGGAAAAAAAAACACTCTTAACGAAGTAAAATAGGTTATCAACCACTTAGCCCAGATACAGTTTTAATATTCAACGTCCACCGGCCATAACTCATGGGGCTTTGTGATTCATTTATGCATAGTGCTGTTGATTACTCTATGTTTTAATAGTACGAGCTGCACGTGTATCTACTGCGCAGGCGCAGATGAACGCCGAAATTTACATAGAGCCTTCACAAACTGGAGCAGTGTTTTACTAGTAGTTGAACACCCTTGTTACACGGTATATTTGAACGTGTTGTTCGATTGAGATGTTGGGTAAAAAGTTGACTTATTTATGGTTCAAATCTTATAATAAGTTTATAAGCAACCGTATTCGAAACTTCTTGTTGAGATAACATTAAACAGATTTAGTAGCTAGCACAGTACGGAAAAACGTGAGAAGCTCGTCGCTAAATAATAACAGCCGCTCGGGTCGATCTTTAGGTTAAGTCGTGCTTGTCTAGGTTGGTCTGTGGATGGGTGACCACCCTTACATACCGAGTTTCCTCCGTGCCTCCGAAAGCACGTTAAGCAGTTGGTCCCGGCTGTCACTTGTCCATCTTTGATAGTCGTTATAGGTAGTCAGTAGCCCAAAATGTCTGACAATCTGAAGTTAGAATAACAATTCAAGTTGGTTCACTACCAAAACATCGTAAAGGAATGCGTATAAAGAGCCGTAGCTAATGCAGAACTACGCTACGATTCCATTTCATAATAATTATCAAGATTAATTATGTAATTTATTACACTCATCATCAAATAGTAAGCTAATTAACAGACAAAACAACCCAATTATAGTACACCAGATTCGCCACAGTTCCCCCTCGTACCATAGATCTAGTAACACACAGACGGCCCACGTCCTTTGGAATGCGCCAATCAAACTAACAATGGCTGCCACAAAAAGTCTCTCACGGCACATAATAATGAATAGTTAACGACGAAAACTAGGTGAATCTTTGTGCAATCGCCTAGTGTCTTTTAAAAGAAATATGATCATTTTCAATTTCATAACGTTTCCCACACGCAGCGGCATGAATGGACCGAAGTTGTCGGCTATACAACTGACAAATTAGTGTAATCTAAAACAGATTTTGTTGCTAACACAATTTGTTGACGCGTGCCGTGTGTGCGTGAGACGTCAAATTATACGATGGATATTAACATAATGAATATCATCGGGGTTCGGTGTATTGTGCCGCTCATTTCTATGTGAAATTGAGTGACTGTAATTGCCTATGTGATTTGCATCTTTGGACTGTGGTAATTTTTAGTGCATTAGCAGACTTCGAAGGATATCTTCGTACCTACTGCTACCTTGATGGATCGCATTCTTGGTAAACGTTAATTAGATAGCATTATTACGATACTAGCGACCCGCCCCGGCTTCTCTCGGGACGGGAATTTAGTTCAAAAAAAGAAGTGCGCTACTGTAAAATTATTTTGTAATGCTTTTATTTTCCAATTATTTTGTGCATTCAATTACGAACAAAAACATTTTAAAATCAATATTGCTTCCTCCCATAACATACGGCGTGATAATATGTAGCCTATTATAGCCTTCTTTGGTTTACAAAGAACATTTTTGCTGAATTTCAATTCAATCTATCCAGTAGTTTTGGCGTGAAGCCGTACCATACACACAGACAAACATACAAAAATTCTAAAAAGTCTTTTTTTGTCATCAGTTACGTTTTTCTAACAAAAGCCACTTATTTTTTCTCGAAAATTCTCAATGTACATTTTTTTTTCGTTACTGTTTTATTATATGTATAGATAAAGTAGGCTAGTTAGTAGTTACAGCCTAGTTGTGGCCTAAATATTTTTCTGATAGTTATTTAAAGATGAATACATGATCTATGGAGTAATCGCTTCTTTGTGCTTGAATGCTGTCTGCACATTAATTAATAGCAATTTGGTATTATGATTGTTACTCAATAGTGACCTACATTCACTTTGAAACAAAAAGCAAAGGGTCTTTATGAATTCTTATGAAATTGGTATGAAAATTCGTAGATCGTTTTTTGCCAAAAATGCACATATCTGTAAGCAAAAATAATATGTAGATAGAACACACACTCAACTATTTGTCCACCTATTAACAAACAGAAAAGACAAAACAAAAAAAAAACGCTATGCCATTTAGTGTGCAAACCGCCGTCTGTGGAACACTACCGGTTTCTCTGTTCTCTGATCATAATAATCTGGACCTATTTAAAGATCGAGTGAATCGGTTTCTTCTAGGCAAGCGTGCTCCACCGTAGACCACATTATCGCTACACATCAGGCCAGTTGCAGCCAAACGCAAGCCTTATAAGTATAAAAAAAAACACTAGAATAGAACACCTATCCCTCCACGAAAACTGCAACATCAAAACTGCAAACGCAGAGCTCCATCAACGATACGAATGTCAAACTAAACCCACATACACACTGTCTTGCACAATATTCATCTTGACATTCCATTTTGTTCGTCAGACAATCGGAGCGGTCCGTGCGAACGGTTCCCACATAAAGATAGCTGATAGCTAGGAGTATAGTGCTCAGCCAGCCGGCTAAACACCGGTTAAGATAACGGCCGATTAGTGCATCCGATGATATGCATCTACCTTTTTATGCTTTGAAAACGGGGAGCGAAGAGCTTTTGTTTTTATTAATGTTAAGTGACTGTTAAGTTTGAATTAAGTAAGTGTCTGTTCAGGAATAGAGCACCCATTTAGGTGGACAGATATTATATTGTTTTTTCATTGGTTTGATGACCGGTGAATAGCTTTGTGTTTGTGTTGAAAATTTGACAAGTCATCATAAAAGACCACATTTGTTAGTAAAGTAAAATTTTGTTTAAATCCAACATTCCTAAGCTAGAAAAGTTATTCTGAGACCTTATTAATCTGTGCATAACAGGCGTAAAACAACTGTTTAGGTATCCTAACTAACGCCTAAGGACAGATTTTTTTCAGTGATGAAATGGATAGAACGGATGAAATGGATAGATCTGTTTATCTTGCCTGTAATCCCCGAAGGGTTAGGCAGAGGTGTACCTAATAGTACACTCATATTTCGCCAGGTATGTTTGAAGCCCCATGTAATAGGGGCGTGTGGTATGGTAATAGGGGTGTGTTAGCCGTGTGGTATCCGGCAGAGTAGAATAGAACCAACCCATTACACCCACGGGTGTCGTATAAGGCGACTAATGTCTGAGGCAGAACACCTTGCGCCTCCGTAGACCAGAGAATGGGCAGCAGCGTTTTCTGTTAGTCTTTCATCACTGCGATCTCCAATCCGCCTGCCAAGCGTGGAGATTACGGCAAATTCCTCCCATCATGGGAGAGGCTTGTGTCCAGCAGTGGACGTTATGGGCTGTTGTTGTTGTTGTTGTTGTTTGTAATAGGGGCGAGCTTATTGCCATTAACCGGGCACAAATCCAGTCTCCATGGCAGCTACTGAGAAATTCGTGATGTAAAAACCCAATAACATTTTACCCGACCCGGGAATTGAACCCAGGACCTCATTCTTTACATTTTCATCAATCAATATAATGTTGTATTCAATACACAAATAATATCAAACTGATTCATACGATCATAAAATTAGTCTAGAACATGACTCAGTTTCCGTTCAAACTCCAAAGTCTACATTATTAATAAGTAAGTATGAATTTGTCCTCGCTGGTTAGACAGCATATTGAGCAATCGACCAACTAAAACTATAAGTACTTGAATTACGACGCATCCTATAATCTGAGACAAAGACGATGAATACACTGCAAGCGAAGATATTCAAGCTATATTTTTAGGGAAACTGGGTCGCAAAATATTTAAAATTGAGACACATAATAAACTTTTGTTAAATTGAAAAGGAAAATGTTTAAACTGCACTGAAATAAAATGAAATGAAATGATGTTTATTTTTGCAAGCAGGTTTTTACAAACACTTCTACACGTAATTTTTTTAAAAACTAGATGGAGCCGGTGTTTCGTACCTGACTACTTTGAGAAGAAACAGCCGAAACAAACTCAGAGGTCATAGTCTCTTTTGAAGTCCAGAAATAATCTTGCTCAATTCACATGAGGACTATGCAGATTAGTGTCTGAGATGGTCTTTTGAAGAAAGAACCACACAGATTTGAGTGGACCTATCCAGTCAGTGCAAGCATTTGTCAGTGATCGTGTAGCTCGACTTATAACTCAAGGAGCTCAACGAGAAAAGGACGGTAATACAATTTTCACTTCCGCTATGATCGTTTCAAACTTATCGACATTTAGTGTTAAGTTTACAAACATGGCAAGCACAAGAAATAACAAGACGCAAGTTTTGTTATTTTTAAGGAGATATTTTATAAAACTTAGCGGTTAATGCCTGCAGACCCTTTTCATTTCCAACTTGCAAATAGAGATCCTGAGTATCAAATTCCAGGATCCAAATACTAATGATAGCTAATACTTCGTTCAGCAAAATAAAACAGGTCCCTAAGCTGTTAAACCACACATAGCTTCTATATATTTTAGTGTACCAACACCTTTACAAAAGCAAGTGCCATTTAGACTACTTTGTTAGAGAATGCCGATTTATTGACCATTGGCGGCGCAAATAAGCAATACTTATCCAATAAAATGTGCCTAACCCCTAATTACGGCCACATTAAATTGAACATCATCTTATTAACAATACACTATGTATCCTCAGGAGTACATTTGAATTGTTAATGTATCATTAACTTATTATTTATGTATGAATATTTTATATTATAAAATTTTATGGGCGCATGATTTTATTTTTCTATAATTTATTTTAATAAATATATTTATCATGTATGTTATGTATTAGCTGTCAATTTGAAGATAAGAAATCTTTATTAAAATGTTTCAGTGTGTCCTAATTGGTTGGTAATTAACATTGATTTGCAGGTTTTGAGTAGATTATTAATATGGTAATTTGTGGGTGTAGATTATTAATTTCTGATAATAGAACTTGTATGAGCATGCCAGACCACTTTAGGTCATAAATCGTGCCTTCTTTTTGAAATAGGCACATAACACTTTTAAAGTTTGAAGACGTGTTAGATGAATTGAGGTGAACTAAAATTAAATTCGTGTTTAGACACAGATTTGGGTACAAAATTTGCGTAGGGTACTAGGTAACAGGGACTTTCATCCGGTAAAGCGATTGATTTGAGACATTGAAGCCGAAACGACCTAAACCTATTCTCAAACTTTAAAAAAAACTACAATTTAAAAAACCAATCTTGGTTTCCCTCTTTTATTTTCTCTCTTTCTTTCAATCGAATCGTAATAGGTAGCGTTCTACAGTTTCTACTTACTCCATCAGTACAAAGAGCCTAGTGCCAAGTCATAGGTCTCAAGTTTGCACCCACGACACACACTGATTTTCGAATTCATTATAGCAAAAATAATTACATTATTTTTTCATTATTTTTTTATCATTATTTTTTTGGCAGTAATTTATTTGTAGCGCTTCCGGGATGTTCGCCGACGCCAGGGTTGATGGTTTCCATGCCATTATGCGGAAAAGGTGCGCGTCTATTCTCGGTAGAGTACGTGCTAGCTCCCACAGCATTTTGAATGTATTTTGTGGTAGGTGGGACAGCCCCATGCTGGCTCACTGGATACGGCTGCACACATAGGTGTAAGTCGTATCTATTTTGTAAATAGTGTGTTTCTTATTTTTTTATTTTGACTTTTTTACTAACATTAGGTTAAGACTTACTAACAACATATGGATTGTATTTGATCTGAAATAAATTCAATATTATTATTATTATCACTTGCTCAGATGAAGGAAAACATCGTAAGGAAACCAGCATGCCTGAGAGATATTTCTTGACGGCATGTAAAGCTAAGTCAGACGGTCAGGATGAAAAAAAAAAATGTACGATCGAACAAGCTCTTTGGTTTACAGTTTAACCCACAAATTACATTGTAAGATGTAAACCAAATAGGTTATTCGACCGAAGGTACGTTCATGTATGTGTACCTTTTAACTTAATTTTGTTTACAAGTAAGCTGCTTAGTAAGCTGCCAAAGTACATCTGCCAGTCGATGTTGCTTCCTACCTATAAACCACACATTTTTTACCAATTACATCACAAAAAACCGCCCATCTACTTACCCGTATAACTATTATAATAATTCTAATAGAAACACCACATCAGAATTTTGTATAGATTTATGATCTCTTACGAAAAACCAATCAGGGGAGGCGTTACCGTTGGTAATTATTTCTTAACACCTCCGTGCTACTGGGCGCGCGCTGCGTGCTATTAGCCACTTCCTTATATCTGATCGTTTGATTGAGACACGGGTGGGTAAGTTAGGGTTAATTAGTAAGGTTATGTAACGGGGAGCGTGTAACGGGTTTGCTTTGAGATGATTCTTGGGATATTTGTGTGATCGACCTAATAATAACATAATATTACGCTTGTAATTCTTGAAGAGTTAGACAGGTGAATCTCCTAGAGTACATTTAAATTTGTCTAGTTATATGTCTAGCTAGCTAGCTAGCTGTCTAGTTGTATGTGAAGCCGTGTGGTATCCGGCAGAGTAGAATAGAACCAACCCATACACTCACGGGTGTCGTATAAGGCGACTAATGTCTGAGGCAGAACACCGTGCGCCTCCGTAGACCAGAGAATGGGCAGCAGCGTTTTCTGTTAGTCTTTCATCACTGCGATCTCCAATCCGCCTGCCAAGCGTGGAGATTACGGCAAATTCCTCCCATCATGGGAGAGGCTTATGTCCAGCAGTGGACGTTATGGGCTGTTGTTGTTGTTGTTGTTGTTGTTGTATATGTCTAGCTACGTTCCATGTAATAGGAGTGAGCCCACTGCTGTAGTAGATATCGATTTAATTGGCTTCTAAAGTACCAATATCATCATTTAGCTAACATGTTGCATTACTGGGCGAAGATTTAAAGTGAAGAATCCATAACTTATATTTTACAACAACAAAAATGATGCAAATGGCATTAAATTTAAAATTGAAAAATTTTACCCGATTTCAAAAAGGAGGAGGTTACATAAAATGTCTTAACTTAGTCCGTTAAACATACATCATTGCTAACGTTACTTAAATAGCCAGGTACCTACCTACCTACTAATAAAATAAGAACACAAGGACATCACAAATTAAGTTTGCCCAAATAATTACAATTAATTGCCGACCGAAGATTTATTTGCAGAAGGCACGGCCCACATCCTCCAAATGTGTAGCAAAATATAATAAGGAAATTCTCGTTTCCGTCACGAAAATCTTGAAGGCAATGAAAATTGACAGTAAAATAACACACGCATCTCATTGGTAAAGTACGATCAACAACAAAAGCAAATGACTAATTTTTAAAATACTTTTGAAGAAGTAGGTACTTCAAGAAGCAACTTCACAATTTATTACGAAGTTGCTTCTTCCAGGGGACTCAGACAAAGTCTTATTCATCCAGTCATTGTATCGGCCAATAGGCTAGTTTCTACCATAAATAAATTGCAAATCTATTTAGTCCGTCAGTTAGAGTATTGGAAAATAATGGACACGTATTTCTTGTTTTTGTAAATCAATGAATATTGACATAGATAAAACGCATCAAAGGAGGAGCTCGTGGATTAAATAATAACAACCGCTCGGGTCGATCATTAGGTTAAGCCATGCTTGCCTAGGTTGGTCTGTGGATGGGTGACCACCCATTACATACCGAGACGGAAACGATTTTTATGGACGTTTTTGAAAAATTGTGTAAGAGATGAGAAAAACCTTGCCAAAAGCCATCATTTCAAGTGTAGTAGCGAATAGACAGAAATATTACTTAGTTTTGTACTAGGTATGAAGACTTGTCAGAGAAACACATTCTGTAGCAGTCGGCAAAAGTGTAACTACTCATCAGAAAAACAATTTTTGAAATCGTATGACTAATTTCAGACATTACCTCCAACATCCAAAACTTTAACGTTACCTCTAACCCAGTTAGCCGTGTGGTATCCGGCAGAGTAGAATAGAACCACTAAACTAATGTCTAGACTAATGTCTGAGGCAGAACACCGTGCGCCTCCGTAGACCAGAGAATGGGCAGCAGCGTTTTCTGTTAGTCTTTCATCACTGCGATCTCCAATCCGTCTGCCAAGCGTGGAGATTACGGCAAATTCCTCCCATCATGGGAGAGGCTTATGTCCAGCAGTGGACGTTATGGGCTGTTGTTGTTGTAACCCAGTTAAGATTTTCTATTGATTTGTCGACCGTACTAACGCAAGTATTAACTCATCCGTACGCTCTATGAGCCTCATAAAAGATTTATAGCGGCCATGAATGAGCTGGTAATGTTTATCGAAGGAGGCTATAAATCGGGACTGTATATACGTAAGTAGCTGACGTATAAACTGCTAATAATGGTGGTGTCAAGTTCAATTACACGGGCATTTAGAGAATTAACAACTATTGGAACATCGTAAGCTGTAATCACTAATAACACAGATACATAAAATTACGTCATTTTCTTTGGGAGTAGACGAAACTACAAATTGGCTACGATCTCTACATACTCCAGTTGTTTCCACTATTATCTTTCGTTTTATTGTGGCACTCATATAGTCTGAAAATTATAAAAATCCGAAAAGTCAATACGTTTCTTTTTTTAGGGTTCCTTACCTCAAAAGGAAAAAACGGAACCCTTTTAAGATCACTTTCTTGTCCGTCTGTCTGTCCGTCTGTCCGTTTGTACGGAAACGGAACCCTCGGTGCGCGAGTCCGACTCAATCGTGGCCGGTTTTTTCACTGTCGTAATTTAGCATTTATACTCATGAAAATCATCATCCCATATCTTCCCGTGGGTGTCGTAAGAGGCGACTAAGGGACTTACCAGAGAATGGGCAGCAGCGTTCTCTGTGCTTTTGTAACAACCGCACTGCGATCGCCAACCCGCCTGCCAAGCGTGGCGATTATGGCAAAACCCCCCATTCTTGGGGGAGGCCTATGTCCAGCAGTGGGCGTCTTTCGGCTGAAATGATGATGATGATGACTCATGAAAAAACTATTTTTTTCAGCAGAATTTGTCGGTAATTAAAATCTATGACTGTTGGAAACACATTTTCTTAAAACTCACTCTGTGCAGTGAATTTTGTGTTGTTACTTTATTTTCTACTGATTTCACTATCAAAGAACGTGCCACTAATCTTTTCTCGACTCAAACATGGTGGGATATTATTCAAGTAACAGATGCTTATCATCAGGAAACTATATAAATCAAGCAAGGGAAGCTGATTGCTCCAACATCCCTAGGATGTCTTACATAAACGACCACAGATAAAAATTATTACCATCCTGTCATCCGCTGTCAAAATAATTAAATTTATTTTTCTTAAATTATTTAGAAAGTAGTAGTACTTACTTTAATAAAAAATAAGTGATTGCTTCCTTCGAAATAGAAAGTGTAATACCAGGGACATTTGGCTTCTAAGTAGGTACAGTCATGCACATAAATATTGGCACACATAACAAGGTCCATAAGACTCTACCACATGATTTTTTGTCGTAAATATAGTTATTTGAATATTATGTTTTCCAGCTTACCTACTTTGCACAACACCGTATAGTTTCACTCAATATTGTAGTAGAAAAACGCATTTTACAAAGCGGTACATATTTATGCCTGCGACAGTACTTATCTAATTGAATTTACCTATCGAAATAAGTCATCTTTATTGAGTGTTGTACGAAAGGAGTTTAATTGTGTTTCCAAGCTTTAAATAAGAGATGTTTAACTGCAAATTAGATGAGAGAAGAGCAACACGATTCAATCATTGAATGGTTGTAAGGCATTGATGAGTATTTTAGATCGAAAGCGGCAATTTATTTTTTTGTAAGAAGACTGCTTGTTTAATATTGGCAGTATTCCTGTTTATCTATCTAAGTTTGTATTGTACTTACTTACACACTTTAATTAAGGGGTTTAAAACAGCTTTGAGTCATTTGTCATCTGGCGACTGTGAATCTCGCGAGATGGCACTTTTTAATTTTTATTTGAACTGGAAGGTGCCAACCCGCGACCAGTCGCAAGATTCACAGTCGCCAGATGACGAATGACACACAGGCTTTAACCAGCATTAAATAATGTAGAGTTTTTGTTAATTTTTAAAAGAAAAGGATTTTATTTGTACTAAGTATAGGCTTGTAGACCGCAACTCGCGTGATATGTAGCGATGATGCGGCATAAGGTGTCGCACACTTGCCTAAAAGAAACCGATTCAATCGAACCTTGGATAGATCCAGATTATAATGATCAGGGAACAGAAAAGCCGGCACAATTAATTTATAACACTTTACCTTAACGAGAGTTGTCATCCATTGAAACAGCATAAAATTCGGGAAAATTAATCGTCACTACTGAGTTAACGATGTCTCAACGCAGAAGGCGAGTTAGCCACGCACCGCAGGGGTCGTATTCATAGTTAACGCAAATGTCGAAATTTAGACCAAGTTTTTGCCTATCACGTAACTAGATTAAAATACCCGTCGTGATTTAATTATGTCACAGATTTCAACACGGAAGAATTTCAAGTTTATTGTTCTACACAAAGTAATTACCGATTTCTGAGGCTTATTTCACAGTATTATGATTGAAATATTGTTCACAAAAATATTGCTATAAATAAATCGTTTAACAAAGCCGTTGTGACATCGCAATTTCATACAAATTACTCGATTATTTTCATCAAATAATAATATTGTAACACTTTATTAGACCACAACATTGAGAATCACAAAAAAGCAAGCCAAGCAATTACCAACATTGTTTCAGGGTTTTCTCGTACCACCAGCCCAGACATTACCTAGTTACTGTAACTATATTTTATGTATGAGTATCTTTAACTAAGCAAGCCTTAACTTAATCAATCTACAAAGTGGCCACGAGTTAGCTTATCGTACAAGGAACAAAGACACGTACAGACAGACATTACAACATCACGAAACATGATATCAGTTGCGGTTCACTCTAAATACCGCAGAGCACTTGTGAAAGAGGCGTCAATGCGTCATCTCACCGCAGTGACAGCTGGACCGAGATGTCATTGTCATCCGCAGATGACAGCGGACGACATCCCGTCACACATCCCACTCATGATCTATAGATAAGGCTCCGTTGCTCGCTAGCTATTTAGGTTATAGGTAATGAAGCCATTGATTCATATTTCTAGGCAATAAAACAGTGATTCTATTTACACATTTTACACTACACGTTATGAAACTTCTTTGCAGTTATTACCTACTCTTATCGAAAACATCTAGAGCAGATCTAGATTTTCTCGCGAAAAAATCCTGCCGCGGGCGTGACTACACCATTTACCAGAGCAATTTCAACATTAAGTTTATATTTAAACCCATAAATTATATAAACAATTTATTACTGAACGATTCAATAGTAAAGCTTTGATATATTTGATTCTCATAATATTTGATATAGTTTAAACTTTAAGTAATTCACGTCGTTCCAGTTCACATTTTGGTCCGATGTACGAGCAATTTGGGGCAAATTAAAAGACAATATAAATCAAATGTGTTCTGTTTCAAAATCGAAATTGCTTGTCATTAGCAAGCCTGAAATGTCATAGAACAATGCTTGTCTCGATCCGTTGTCGCAGCACCAGTACGAAGGCCGCACGTGATCACATTTCCACAGACATTAAACCCAAAAACGGTCACGCAAATATAATACGTTTAATAAATGTCTCGATACCAAAACGTTTTGGCAACACGCCGAACAATTCCACGACATCGAATTATTCGTCTATTCGGAGAATTCAATTCGACTAATACATGAAACATACAATCTGCAATTCTGTAGAATAATCGATGACCTACTGTGAGAATTGAATCCCATGATACAAAATTAAATATCAATTTTCATGTCCCCACTCTAAATAGATGAGATAAAGAGACAGTAATAAGCAAAAAATATAATAAAAATATAAAATAAAAACAGAATAATGCGAACATCTAATATTATGGAGTGAAAGGTCAAAGTTTCAAGTGGCTACGAAAAGATTGAATACAATATAGAGGGCAGCTAACAATGGGACAGTATTTTGTTAGCAAGTAGCCTTATAGCGGAGTGAATAGAGTGGCAAGTGAGCGCGGGGACTAGAGGTGTTACAAAACGATGAGTGTTGGGTGTAGCGCAGCCAATGAGAGCGGCAGCACGTGGCGAGGCGCCGGTCAGAGGTCGCGCCTCGGGGAGCGAGGCGCAGCGCGTGCGCATCCATTGTTAAAACGCTCTCGGAATTATGATGTGGTACGAGGCGATAGAAAATGAAAATCGCTGTCGAGTCACGTATGTTAGATGAAAAGAGAACATTATATAAACTGCATCACATTTAGAAAACATGTGCCGCATAAACCTCCAATGTTTTACATGCGAGATAAAGTTTCTTAGATTAAATTAAAGTTCGGAATGTTATCTGTGTGACAGGGACGCGGAAACCACAAACCCTTCAGCTTTCTCCTTAATTCATCAAGAGAGACAACCGTTAAAACCATATCTAATCTGCCTCTAACCCGAGACACTCCGTTATCTGTGACATGGCTAGAGAGGCTTTAATTCAATCAGACATGAGTTTCAGAGATAGGTTGGTATCTAGTGGTGTCACAAGAGGGGCGCGTCGGCCAATAAATCGGCGTTGGCCCCGCGTGAAAGATGAAGTGCCCGCTTAACATACAATGAGTTCTGTTCGCTGTCGCAACGAGGCTCACCTCAGGACAGCGCTGCGCGGAGACAGGCGTGTTCAGACGCTGTTAGGGACTCGCGCTAGTTCCGGGCGACTATATGTCAAAATTATAGTGAGGGCTTGTTACGGTGACATACCTTTAGTTGTGGTGACAAATGTTGTTAGATTTAGTACCCTTTCCATGCATACAATGTCTGATTCCAACTAGAGCGAAATGCTGTGCACTATTATAAAGTATTCTGTTTTTGATTGATATAATGACAGTAAGATAGGTATGTAAAAGAGGCCTTCTGCTTCCAATTATGTTAAAATTATATTCATAAAAACGTGTCCTCTAAATTCCTACTGTATCACGTCCATTAAAATTTAAAATAATACCTACATGAGTAACGAATATGCCAAAAAAACAAAAGCAATCTCGTCAAATCACTTGTCCTTACTATCGCATTCTTAATCCAGCAAAATAAGCTTAGTATAAAATATTGTGCGGTCTAAACGAAGCATAAGGTTAGTTGCTAACGAGTCTGGGTGTGTCCTCTGCACCAAATAACGCAGTAATAATAATTATGGGTGCAGTTAGATGCAATAGAACGGTATAAGATGTATACCAGCCCGGCCATTGGGCATAATTGAAGAATATTACCGATAATTAATGTCATATCTACGAATAGGTGTAAAACTAAATTGCCCTGACTAAATAAACTATCTACCAGTTAAACTAAGACCCAATAGAAAGTGTACAAGGCCATAGCAATAGAATTCATGTACGCTTAAACGGCAATTACGCTGACAAACATTATGCGGCGCGCGCCATTCAAAAAATAAAACCAAACTAAAATTAATTACATTCTTGAGGCACAAGATTAACGACGAGTAGTCTCAAACCAATTACGCTGTCAAAACATCACCTTGAAAGTTGAAATAAAGAAAACATCAAACAATTGGTGCTCGACATAACAATAATGGTTCCATTGTTGCATGAAGCGGTTCAGATACTGATGTAGATAATCGGGCCATGCGAAAACCCAAAAATATTGCCTTTGTATTAATTAGTATGTTGCACAAGTATTTTGTCCTCCAGCGAAATCTTTTAAACTGTGATTTGTCATCGTATACGCATATACATATCAAATTGATGAGCAACCAAGCCTGACAAGTGACTGTTACAAAAAACCTGGTATTTGCAACGAAATCTGTTGCAGTAATCACTGTTATTTGAGTATGAAGATGACTATGTTGGCTACAAGCAGGATATAAAAGCGATTATTATTCGAAAGCAGATGAACGTATGATTAAAAAACGTCGTAACGTATTCTGATATTGAGTATTAGATTACCGTAGGCAATTGTAGTTAAGAAACCGCAAGCTATTCTAGACCTTATTTCTGGTAGGATTGCGCCACTGGTGACTGTTCTAGTTTTTTTTTATTATTTTAATGAATGGTATTGTTGAATGCGAAAATGTTTTTTTTTTTGTTATGTACTTTTTTGAAGTAGGAATCCTAATTCTTATCATTTTACCCTGGACCGTCTAAAATCCAGTCAAGTTAAGCAAAAATATGAAATCCCAAGAAGTGGAAAACTTTCATAAAAGAAAATGTATTTCAGATGAATATTAACTATACATATTATTACCTCTCAATTAGCACTAAAACTGTCACATTCATTGTTACGTAAATATCATTTGCAAACACAATAGAATAACTGCTAAACATTGAGTACATCATATTTGTGGAAAGTAATTTATAGCTCTTACACAGTCTATACCTGCCAATCAATAGTATAAGAGCTCCGTAAACCACACTAAATAACCGTTTTATAATAGGTTTTGACACTTATGAGTTCTTGTTTAACCATTTTGAAGACGTCATTTTCTTACGTATTGTTGCTTTAACTGTCTCAATTCTGAAGATATTTTCTAAGAGAATCAGAAATTCACCAAATACTGGCAACACAAAATTAAATAGAAAATGCTTATTCTTTGACTGCATTTATTTTCGGTTTATTGATTAAATAATATTTTCGACATATTATTATTATTATTTATTTATTTCAGAGAAATCTCCATATACGTTGTATTGAAGTCATAGGTTTCATTAAAAAAATAAATGTTTGAGAGCTCGAGACAACAATAGTTCTTTATGAGGTCTTAAATCATAATCCCAAAGTTATGTAGGTAGTCAAAGAATGAATGGCTCGTATCTTAAAACGCTGTCTATCTAAATACCTCACGAAGCAATCTAGACGAGACAGATTAATCCAACATTCTTTAAACTTTCAGAATATTCAATCGATTGATGTATTAACAAAATGTATTAGAAATATAATTTGAATGCGGAGTAGCCAAAATGAATGTTCCGTCGATGGCATCTGATAAGTAAGTGGTTTTCGTAACGCCCCCCCGAGCGGTCGCGATACAATCGGGTGCGCGTGCGCTGCTCTGCCATGTGTTATTTTTTAAACACACGTAACTGAACATCTGTGCGATCGAGATTAACAACCAGTTTCGTATCTTCTTTTTCGAGTACAAAGACTTTGTGAGATGAATCAATATATTACAAGAATAAGATCCTAATGGCCGATATGTTTCATATGAGGACTGCCATTAGCCTCAATCCCTATAGGACTTAATCGACCTTGAAGCCACATGTGATTATATCATTTATAGCTTTCTTGCCGACTCAAAGGTATCGATACGTTAATCGATACTTTAACTTTGACAGTTGAACAAAAGACGCAAGGTTGTGGGCCTCGATTCTGCAAGCGCGAGAGTTAAATGTCAAAGTACTCTTAGTTAAAAATCGACCTAATCATCCCGGTTTATCTAAATATCAAAACCTTTTAGTGTTAGTACTTATCATCTAACTGTTATCCGTTTTCACTAGCATTCAAAAGAAACTCAGAGTAGTTTATTCGGATGCGAGTGAAAACCCATTTGAAAATTTGAATAAAAGTATTTAAACTCTAACTCAAAGCATTTATTTCAAATATATCAATATGTCAAAAATAAGCTACCTACAGTGCAACCACAGGCATAATAACTGTGAATGGACTCTAGTTGCCCATTCCAAAATCGTAGTCTCAAAAGATTGGGCAAGAAACACCATGGAAATAAATTCTATGTAAGGAAGAGGCGTATTCCCCTCTGTCAAATGTCGCAGAAAACTGTCCAATAAATTTTGGCGTAAAGCTCAAACATATAAACTAGCAAAATCCTTCGTTACGGTTGTATCTGTGATACAACCGTAACGAAGGATTTTGATAATGATTTTGATTTGGATTTTGTAGTGCAGACATTAGTCGGAGTCGTAGGAGTCAGCTAAAGGAAAATATGTAAATACTACGCTCGTAGGCGGTTGCCTAGAAATCTGTCTTCACTATGCTATCATGATCTATAACTAAAGTGAATATGTGAGTGTATGCGTGTGTATGTGTGTGTGTGATATGTGTGTGTGTGCGTGTGTGTGTGTGTCATTATGGTCGACGCTCCTAGCGATTTAGACGCTCCTTGTTTTAATATCAGATAAGTCATAGAGGCTTGGTTATAAATTTGAAGATGATGATTTGATAAAAGAACCGTGTATTTTAAAAAGTCTTTTGGACTCTCCTAAATTATTGGTCAAAATCTAAGTCAGCTTTTTAGAATAAAATAATTTCCGATCCTTATACAGGGTTAGTTTTCAATGACCAGGCAAAATTTAAAATTAAGATCTAGATATCAAACCAAAAGTGCATTTTAAATTTTATTGACGAAAAATATTAAATTAAATAATAGCATATTCATTTGAAAAAGTCTTAAAAATTTCCTAAATCATAAACCTAGTGGGAATCAACGCACTTGTGTGCGTGCATGCACCGCCAAATGTATGTGTGTGCCAACTGCTACCTATCTTGGTTGTTGAACTGAATTGTGCTGACAGGAATTAAATTTTAATTAAGAAATTATTGTTTTTTTTTTTTTTTTATTATATCGAAAATATTATCGATTCTAAACCATCTCTGAAAATTAGACCGTTCATTGAAAACTAACCCTGTATACTTAAATGGAAAACTATGTAAAAACATTTTGATAGGAATTTTCATAGTTTCTACACACAGTTTCATAGTGGTACACCTTGGAAGCGATGATAGCGTGACGGTTGACAGGCGAGAATGGAAGAAAAAAACGTGTTGCGCTGACCCTAAGTAACATGGGACATGATGATGATGATGATGATGATGATGAAAACTCCTTGGAAGCGAAACATTCCAAGTCTAATTTAGCACACTGAATTAAATAAATACTAAAATTACTCCTATCATTCCGAAAAATAAGAAGTACCGACACATACGATACCGGGCATTACAATGTCAATACAGAATTATAATAAAAACCCCATTTAAAATTCGCACCTCCACTTCCCTCTCTTTACGACACCCATTGCCCACCAAATACGTATTTTATACACATATCCAACTTCACCTTTAGACTGGAACCGATCAAAAGAAACCTGAGTCCATTGCCATCATAACTTCAATCACTTTCAATGGCGAGTCATCGTTATCATGATCTTGTCGAAAGCAAGGTTAGGGATCGGTCAAGGGATAGTAGACCTTCACCTCAAACCTTGATGAGTCACAGTCGTAAGTCGATCAGCATTATTGTCCGTTGATATTGATCCTAACGACACGACTTGCAACGTTACACACTAATTATATCTTTATAATGTTGCCTAATGTTAGGGTTGGCAGTGCGGAGAAGTGGGTACAGCAATCTGTGATTAATTGATCAGTAAGGTACACTGTTGAGATGATTGATTGGTATTAAAAGAGCTGTTAGTACGTTTTCAAAGGCTATAACTTATGATAGTCTCGCACAGTTAGAACGTCATAGTATACCACAAATTCTTCAGGCCCGTATTTTTCTAACAAATGGAGTCTGACAACATTTTGGTTAAAACATGCTTTTGTTACTTCTTTTCTTGTCACATGATGATGAAAATGAACTTACCACGCAATTAATTCAAGAGACTGATAAATTCATCAAGCTTTTCATAATATTTCAAGAGCTTTTTTACTTGACAACCCTACCCTAGGTACATTGTTGTGGCACGCGGGCGTTTCTATGACGTCTGTCGGGAGCATTCGAGTTCGCTTTCGACGAACGCTCGCGCTATCTGATCATAGCCGTTTCGTAATATAGATCTCTGCACGCATCGGTCTAAAATTCTTGAAGCGGCCTTGTCTTCCAACATTTGTAATTTCTGGACACCTGATAAAGATATTGTACTGTTATCTTTGTATCAAAGTCTTTACTTTTACTTTTAGCTTGTCTTAGTTTGCTCAAGGTTTGTACTGGTGATTGAGAAAATTGAAGGGGTCATGCTACTATGTAATTATGATTTTGATGAGATTAGTTTTTCGAACTACTTACAAGGCAGTGTGGGCTGGCATCACGAAAGCGGACCAAAGAATATGCTTGAGAAAAATTCGTGATTTTTAGAGATGTGCACTTACGACTAGCAGTTTTTAAATTATCCACATTCAGCAAAAGACGCTTACAGATTAGGATTGCCTTTGGAAATTTTGGTATTTTCTTACATTTCTCAGCTGAACAAATACAAGATTCATTCTAAATTCTAATCTCCTTGAGTTAGTCAAGTTACACGACAACTGACAAATGCTTGCACTGACTGGACAGGTCCACTCAAATCTGTGTGGTTGTTTCTTCAAATAACCGTCTCAGAATCTAATCTGGATAGTCCTCATGTGAGGTTGACCAAGATTATGTCTGGCGTGGACCTCAAAAAGAGAGAGACCTTCTTCTCAGAGTAGTCAGGTACGAAATACCGGGCTGATCCTACTTAGGTTCTTTTTTTTTTAATTACATCATCATCTGCCTAGCCTTTTCCCAACTATGTTGGCTTCCATTTTTACCGGATGCAGCTGAATACCAGTATTTTACATGGGGCGACTGCCTATCTGACCTCCACAACCCAGTTAGTACCGGGTAATACAATATCCCTTGGTAAGACTGGTTGTCAACCTTTTTGGGCCTCTGACTACCTAACGACTGTCAAAGATTTACAAATGACAGCCGGGACCAACGGCTTAACGTGCTTTCCGAGGCACTTTCCTTTTTTTTTAATCACATGTTTGTAAAAACAATTGTAATGTTTAATTTACAAATAAAAAAATATTTGTAAATTAAACATTATTTTCCATTTAATCAAATTGACTAGTGTTTTTATCTGCAATATACTTATCAAACCCATACTTCGGGACATAGGTTACTTACTATCCCGATATACGTTTCCGTACGATTATTTCCAAGTTCGACGCGAATGAACCCACGGGCATAAGTTAAACAAACAACTTTCTACGTATGCCTACTTAAAAAGTTCACTTGTTATTTAAAAACCGTTTGTTAAGAGAATAAGAGAAGCATGTATCGATAAAATTGATAGATTTGAGAATATTTAAAGTTCGTATTGAACAATACAAAGAATTCATTTATCATAGACGGATAACAAGGTGGAGTACGAAACAATAGGCCTACTTGTAAACGTTTATTTGTTATTTATTGTTATTGATTTATCTTTAAGTTTTCGACAAGCGAATATGATGTGAGGATTATTGTTTATTTTAATATGTTTATTTATTTCTAGTTTTCAATGAGTTTTCAAAAGATTTGATCATCCCTAGTTCTGAAGTATGTGTTCAATCTTAAAGTAAAGTAGATTCTGCTACCATAATGACATTAACTGCCATAAAATGTATTTTAAGCGATAAACCGTCTGACAGGTTAATGAAAATAACCGTAAGATAGTTGAGTTTTCATAGACATAAAATCACAATATTGAAGTTTTGCACTTAATCATAAATTACCCCAACCACTATGAAACATAATGAGACGACTATTAACTGAACTATACAGTCACATACCTAAGTGCTAACTAAAGTATGATGTCTGCCACGTACAGTCGTTATCAATATCTTATGACAACTTTACGAACAGAAGACATGTGTCCGATTCAATAGGAACTTTTTGTGTAAAATCTCTCTGTACAATTTCATAGAATTCAAACAAAAATGTTGTAAGAGTATCAAAGGTTTCCCGTCAAAGTGGCATTGCTATTGGATTACAGTACTTTATAAGGCGTGTCAGTGAAAAGTCGACTGTGATACGCGTTTTTGTAACAATATCATATACGGGCGCCTTAACTGGATGCGACGATCGACTTTCAAGTCGGCGGACGATTTGAGATTGTAGTTTGATGGATTTTGTTGGCCAACTATATTTGGACCGTATTTATAATTGAAAATCTAAACAAAAAGTTGCAGGTTCGCTCTGACGGCTTATTAAAGGTTTATTAACAAGTCACCGGGGAATGTTATACCGTTTGTTCTCACAATGAAAGCTTACACGCATATTGAGAACTGTACCTTTTGACTTTGTCAGGGACCTAATTGAATCATCATCTGTCTAGCCTTTTCCCAACTTTGTTGGGGTCGGCTTCCAGTTTTACCGGATGCAGCTGAATACCAGTATTTTACATGGAGCGACTGCCTATCTGACCTCCACAACCCAGTTAGTACCGGGTAATACGATACCCCTTGGTCAGACTTTTTGGGCCTCTGACTACCTAACGACTGTCAAAGATCTACAAATGACAGCCGGGACCAACGGCTTAACGTGCTTTCTGAAGCACGGAGAAAACTCGGTATGTAATGGGCGGTCACCCATCCACAGACCAACCTAGGCAAGCACGGTTTAACCTAACGATCGACCCGAGCGGCTGTTATTATTTAGCCACGAGCTCCTGCAGGACCTCCCCAGGGACCTAATTGAATAGCAATAAAATTGCAGGTTGATTTGACTCAAGTTTTCAGTAAATAAAGAGCCGAGTAATTTAGTTCTAAGTTTCCATACAAAATACCCATTTCGTAACTACCTAGGTAGGTACTTCATGCGTACAGTGGCGGAGTTTTCAGTAAATAAAGAGCCAAGTAATTTAGTTCTAAGTTTCCATACAAAATACCCATTTCGTAACTACATATGTAGGTACTTCATTCGTACAGTGGCGGAGTTTTCAGTAAATAAAGAGCCGAGTAATTTAGTTCTAAGTTTCCATACAAAATACCCATTTCGTAACTACTTAAGTATTTCTTTCGTACAGTGGCGGCCACATCATTTGTAACCAACAAATTCTCAATTAATATTCATCTAGATCGGTATCTCGACGCTCGACTTTTGACTGTTCCACATCGTACTGATATGAGAGATATGGCATAAGTAAATAGAGGTTTAATTAAAATATTTTTTAACTGAACGTAACTGTAAATTATCTTTGGCTATCTTGATCTTCTACGGTTTCGTCATGCGTATTCGACGGCAAAAACTTGCAATTAAGTTTTGTATATAAAATAATGAAATATGAACACCAAATTGCTGCTTTTATTCGATAATAATATTGATTACTTATAAAATAATCTTTAAAATTCATGTCATTTGCGCAAGATACACGATCAATTCCGAAAAGTGTATTCAATTGAATAAAATATACATCTCCGATTGAATATGTACTTGTTATTCATTCACCATATTTTTACAACGTCTATTCATATTACGCGTTACACACATAACCATTGAACTCATTAATTACAGGAACCAGTCAAAAAATAAAGTGAGGACCACCCGCGACCAGTTTCTCTCGGCCTCTAGTGTATCGAGTTGCACTTCCTAGTAACAACCACGTACATCTTTTTGACGGTTTTTTTTTCTTGTTATTTTTTTATGGCAACAACTTGGTAGTGTGGGAAACACTGGCTGGTTATTTTTACTTTTTAATATCGGTTCAAGGAGAAATCGTACTGGACCCACGTGATGAAATAATGACCCTCTCCTTCTCTGAGAGGCGGGCTGTGTCCCAGCAGTGGGAATGTAATGGGCTGATAGCCGATAAGCAGTGATAGCCTTATGGTGTGACCGTCGGACTGCCAAATCTTAGGTATCGAGTTCAAACCCAAGACACGCACCTAATTACGCGTGCGAATTTATCATTTGCTTCAGTGAAGAAAAAATTCGCGTGGAAACCAAACCAATATGCCTGAGAGATGTTTCTCGACGGCTTATAAAGCCAAGTTAGAGACTAGTGAGAGGCATAAAACCTCTCGACACCCAAAAAAATAGTCTAATTCATAATTCCCTTGCCCTTATCCCAATTCAATTCAAGTCTTCTTCTTCCATACTTCTCTTTTACTCGTCATCTGATCAGACATCTCTTTTCTTGCCTTAAAATAGTCTGATTAAGCAACTAGAAATCACACTTTACACTATTACCTGTTCGCAAGTTAAGATATAATATTTTAATCAATGATGATTATAACATTTATATCATTGGCAATTTAGGCCCAAATCGTTGACTCTCGCAATCTATAAAGAAGGCCTCTCATTCAGTAGTGACCGCCTACAGTTTGATAAATTACTTTTTTACAACACGGTTTTATATTTAATAAGGGATAGTGGACGCATTTTATCATAATGATCAACGTAACTATTATTTATTTGATTTATAATTCTCGAGTTAATTACTCCTCAACATGTTAATTATGGCTTGTAATTAATTAATTATTTATCACCAATACTTTGTAGACAAATTAGTAGTACAATACTTTTACGTTCTCGTTAAATTTTACGTTCGCGTTTTCTATTATAATCAGGCATCCTTATTACAACTTTGTAATTTGTATAGATTCATTAACTGTTAAATCTACCAGAAGATTAAATTCAATGTTTATGTTCGTAACGTATTACATCGTTATTACGTATTGTATCCAATAAAGATACACAATTTGTTGGAAAATTAATCAAAATATTTTTATTCATAAGTTTTTAAATATTTATTCATGAGAATTCAATTCTATCAAATATCGGATCTCCGATAAAAAGCATAGTTATTCAATAATTAATAATTTATAACTATTAACATGCCAGATTAACATATATTCAGAAGCTTTTCCCACAGATGTCACAGAATTAGTGATACTTGAAGGCAGTTGAAGGTCATTACACCACGAAATTAATTCTCACGGCGAGGCATTAAGCTTTGATCCGTCTGAGATGAGACATATTGTTAACCAACATATCTTTTCCCACCCTCAACACAACTCCCAACCTTAACACAATGTTTTTACAGTTCAAATTCGTAAATGTAGAGTACGATTTAAAGTTGTACTGTCAGATATCTTAAAGGAATCAGCTGTCATTTCACACGCAGCTTTGGATGTCCGACTGAATGTCACCGACTCGTCTTCTTATCTCGGGATCTATAGAGAGAGGTTAATACCTATAAATATACAATGTTATGTTACTACCTGGTTTCGTGCGACGGACGCAAGTATTACCTGGGCTTGTAATGTACGCAAATATTTAAGGTTTCAGCGTAAGATTTTGGGTAAAAAGTTGGCGGTTGAGCGGTGTTATTTGTTTTTTTTTTCAAACAGATTTCTTTAAATATTTAGACTTAATGGCATGAAAGCCACAACAAAAACATTTACCTTATAAAAAAAAAACAAGTTCGTGGCTGTACAAATCAACACACACACTCGATTGGTTTGTTATCTTTATACACCATAAATTAAGTTTTTATGGAAATATGTACAGAACAATAAACCTTTGTAAACCCTTGTAGATCCGGATCAACAAAAATATAAGATCAAATGAGGCCTACAAAGCGCTTCACATTTCAGTCAGAAGCTGCCAAGGCTGTACCAATAATAATTTACTTATATGGACGTAAAACTGAGTTCTCTACCCACCCACGAAGGTTTTAATGCGCTCAAGATTACAGCGTCGCATCGAAACAGTAATTTCGTACCTTATTTAAGACATGTTATAGTCAAATTAATGAAATTTGCAAGATGCAGATGAGTTTTTTCGTGTGGGAGTTTATAGTATTATGCTAATCGAATGTGGGTAGCCTGCTAAGGGAGCTTAACAATCAATATTTTACTTGCTAAAGGAGTTGATAGGGTAATTATTGTAGTTGGGGTATCTTGATGCTGGATTGAGAGCCATTGAAATGCCCGGAACTTTCAGGATTCGATAAAAAGCAAAACATAGTATAGTTACTGTCCTAGCAGGAGGCAAGCCTTGTAGAACAAAATACTTATTTTAGCTCGACTACCCCGCAAAATGATCATACTGGCATTTTGTTATTTAAGTTATTAGCTCACTCAAGGCGTGAAACATCAAAATACCGCCTTACTCTCGCAAATAACGCATTTAATGTGACACCACAGCCGCTTGATCACCACAAACGACAATTTTTACACAATTATTAACACTAAAGGTTAATCATTATTAAAATTAAAAAATAACCCCTATCATGGTGCCCGTAAAAAGACGAAACAATGAAAGTGAACAATTTTGATGAGAGGCGCAATTTTTGGCGAGCGCGATACTTTTCGCGCTTAATTGGCCGCCCAAATGAGCAGAGTGCCTTAATTTAACCGAATTTAAGCGAAGCGGCTACATCAAAAGCAGCTTTATTTATTGTGCCAACCAACAAGATTAGAGTTGACGTGGCTCCGAAGATAATTTTAATGGTGCGTTTGACGTCACGTCAAGTGTAAGATTCTGTTGTACGTCGGCATTTTAACAAGCTTTCACCTTTATTCGGTAAACATTTTTGTCGATTTTTTGTTAAAGGTCATACTTAAGTAATGAGCTGAATAAAATTGGTATTAAATTATTGATTTCACGTAAAAAATTAAGCTAATTACGGACTTTAAATGCGGTTTTTTTCTTCCATAAGAACATGTGACACGGTTGTCTTGAGGTTCCATAACGTTAATAAAACGAATCAAAACAAACAATTATTATCAATTTAAACAACGTTTTCCTCCTCTCTTTCTTGAAACACTGACATTGAAGCGAGAAAAAAAAAGATAAAAAACTACCAACATTAATAAGAAGTAACATAATAATAAAAGAAATACCGCGAGTATAAAAAGATACCGCGAATGCGCGGGGGCCGGTGTCCATCACTGGTCTAGCAGTGTTTGAGTTTGATGCCCGTCGTGGGTATTGTCATAAGAGCTTTTACACTTGAGGATAAGTTAATATACACAGTTTAGTCTATAAATAAATGTAAGGAACTATTTTCAGACGCTGGACTTAACAATTTACTTTGTGAATGAACCAATTTTTTTATTACCGAATGACAGTCCTCAATAGAGAGCCATACAAAATAAAGGACACCAACAATTTTTCAAAAGATCACCTTGACTCGTTTTCTGGAATCGATGCTCGAAAGCACCAGTACAAAAATAGGATGGTATGTTTTCTTAAAAATACTGCTCCATGGAACGGTGTCTGAAAGTCTGAACAATATTTCACCACTAAATCAAAACTGGTCAGTTGATCGTGCCCTCCAGTGCACAGCGGTTTCATCACTGCTTGCTTCACTAATATCTCATTCACGCATGCGTCACTCTCTTTACAATCTTTAATATCAGTTTTAGATCACGTTTGATCTTCTTGACCCTTGATTTCGGCTACCGTAAGCACGATTTTTTCTCAATCTACCCACTTTAAAGTACACTTAAAGATCGTACAGATAAAGTTGATTTTGGATTAAATGTGGTTAGCTAGCGGGTCGTTTGAACCATCTCATGTTAACAATCATAGATTAGTATGTTAAATAGTTAAAGTCTTGGCATTTTAGTATTGAATAAGAAAAAATAAATGAGTCAAGTTTTTTTTTGTTGATTGAAGAGATCGGTTTGAATCTTTCAGGGCCCGTTATTGTTGTTCGTGAGACCGTGATATAGCGGAAAATGTATGCGCTGTATGTTATTTTATTCAGTCGAATGGTTGTGATTTATCTAGACTTGTTAGATACTATACTTGTTATGATCATCCGGAAGGCGTACCGTAGGTAGGCCACCCGCAAGGCAAGACTAACTTAATGATACTATTAAACACATCCGATATTGCTGTTCATTAAGTGGTGTTTTTTAAATTATATTTGGACTTGGGTTTTGTGACCTTAAGTCAAAAGTTATTCGAAATTCAATAAGAATACCAATAATTTATTTTGATAAAAAGAAGCAAATTGTCATCTCCCAAGATTTACCGTAATTATAGAAGGCTTATAAGGTATTTATTTCCTCAAGTAATTATTATACAAAAAAAACATAATACAAAAATGACAAAAGCCACAGTTTCATTAAAAACCCATTCACACGAACCGATGCGTCTGCGCATTGAGATCGATGTTTCGCAATAAAAATCATCGCGGCCCAAAGCCATTAAGTTAATGAATGGCGTATATGGAGCAACATCCTGTAGACGTAGGAAGTCAGACCAGTTTCTGACTAATAACGGAGATGAGACTTAATGTGGCCACATTAAAATGTACGAAACGATGGTCCGAATTCGATGGAATGATTGTAACGTGTGGCCCGCACTTAAGTCTTAAGGTAAGGTCGTTCGATGGAATTTTTGTGGTCATGTTTTGGATCTTCTTTCGTAATGGGATTAGAAAATTGGCATACTTATTTTTTATTAGATTTTATGATGTGGTTAATTTTTACGTCAATTTTGATCCCTGCTTATCGATTACAAAAAAAAAACCATACCATATATAAAATACTGCACACAAATATAAAAAAATGCTGTAAGTATATTAAAATAAGACAATAAAAAGTATTTATCATTACGATCGCACAAAACTGGTGCGCTCGTTGATGTCTATTGTACTGAATTTTACTCAGCCACGTCATTTGTATGAAAATCAAATTGACACAGAAATTATAATAATTTCGAGACCTTTATTTAAACTTGCCGAAGCAATATTAAATTAAGAGAAAGTTGTTTCATTAACTTTTACCTACGTGACGCTTTGTACAAGATATTTGTCGAAGATTCGTTTTTTTTTAAATCTCTGCGGAGATAAAGTGGTCTTCTTCCGTTTACGCGTCTTCGATACTTCCTTTCGACATGTTTTTTTTTCCATAAATTATTAGGTTGGGGTTTGTGTGGTCTTATAAGAGCAGTTTAATATATGTATGAAGACGAGTATTTTGTTTCTGTTAATAAAAAACGTAAAACATAACTAGTTTAAACGTATATTTTTTTTGGTTTTGTATGTGGAAACTGCTGACAAAAATTTTAAAGAAATAAAATTTTCGCCACTGAGTATTCAGTGATTTAAATTGTAAATATTCATAACCCTAGTCTTGCATACCAAACGGTTTCGCTCGAATTCCCTTCAAACACTTTAAATCAATAACATGACTGGAAAATGTAAAGCACACAGCAAGAAGAATCATACAGATATTAAATCATACACGGCCGATATCGTGGATTCCGCTGGGTGCTTTATCATATATAAATCAGTAATAGGAACAAATTATTCATGCGCATAATAAACAGGGGTCGTGCAGGGTCTTTACTTTGGCTATCTGATTTTATATACGTCATATCGTTACTGTGTGCTATCGATTTTGTTTTAGTCTAGAACAGGTAGGAGTTATTTGAGATAAATGTTTAGTCTAGAAATTATTTTAAATTTTAACGCGAGGCAAGTAAAGTAAAAGACCAAGTAATAGACAAGAGGTAAGTGTGGGTACTTATGCGTATAGATAGTGTGTACTTTCAGCCCAAAATCGTGAAGAGAACTAAATGTTTATGTACGCGGATGGAAGATTGCGGATGGAATCTCGCACTCTTTTTAAAAGAAAAAGAAATCATAAAGCAGTGAGTCAAGTATTTTGCAAACAGCTCCTAATCGAATGTAGTTTAAATCCATATCCATACATTCGTATATACCTTTCACGCTGAACAAATTTCGATACAATTTGGCACTCAACTAAACGACAAAAGCGCGGGCGTAACCGCAAGCAAATGCTAGTATTCTATAAAAACAGTATCTCATTGTTTTTACTTTGCTTATTTGCAACGGCCTTCTCTAGGCTGTTCATTTAAATAGTTATTCCATTAATCCTGTCGTTTATTTAATTCAGTATAATTTTAAGTGTAAAAACACTAATTCGCTATTAAAATATAACATTCTGCGCTAAATTCTTGAAGCTGGTAGAATAAAATATAAACTGTTATTACCTAGCAGTATTACCTACATTCGTATATTTATTTTGTTCCTGCATTATTTACGGAAATAATAACTATGAACATAACTAACTACAATGTGGTTTTTTTACTTATGCGTTATGCGATGACGAGCGAATTTTTAGATTTCCGCGTTGTGGAGTGAAAACGAGACGAGTTATTGCAAAAATGCAAATGCAGCCGAACCTTTTCTAAGTATCAGCAAGAATACTTATTTACTAGGGTAAATATAGGGGGAATACTTATTTACTAGGGTTCTGTATGGTGTCGGACGTAAAGAATAGCACCATCCCATATCTTCCCGTGGGTGTCTAAAGGACTTACCAGAGAATGGGCAGCAGCGTTCTCTGTGCTTTTGTAACAACCGCACTGCGATCGCCAACCCGCCTGCCAAGCGTGGCGATTATGGCAAAAAACCTCCTTTGGAGGAGGCCTATGTCCAGCAGTGGACGTCTTTCGGCTGAAATGATTATGAAGATGAGGGAAAAAAAATTCATTAAAAAAATACAATTAATAATTTATAAGGATCGGTTTTTCCATGCCAATATGTACAAAAACCATGCTTTATCTTGCCAAGTTGTGAATGCGTCAAATTAAGTAAAAACTAATACATTAGACGACACCTGTCTCGCCAAGCAATGCTACCGAGTTATAACCGAGACCATTCGTGCCGTATGGCGGCATATGACCATAATATAGTGCTACACTTCAAAATGTTGAAGTAAGGACAGAAAAACCAATTGAAATAGGTGACAAAAGTTTTTCATTTTAGTTTTATGGTAAGTACATTTGAATTTAAACACTGTTTTAAGTTTTCACGGTTCATAACTATACTACAAATGTCACTTACGGGATATCTTCCATGATTATTGTTTATTTTTGAGCTCCCGATATTTCGACGCTGTTGCAAGCGCCTTGATCGCGTGTTAACCCGCGATCATGGCACTTGCAACAGCGTCAAGATATCCTGTAAGTGACATTTGTTATATTTGAATTTAAGTTAGATTAATTCGTTTTCTTCGTGATAACGACCTATACATTAAAAAATAAATGGGAAAGTAACTAGGATAAATTATTTTCATGCAGTTACAAACAATATTCAAACAAAATAATTTATAAAAAATTAAATTGTTTGTCCACATTATTAGGCGATACCTACTATTTTTTTAACCGTATCTTAAAAAATAACTGTCTCATAAAATTAGTATGCAAGTAAAACATAATTCATACAGTAACTTTTTTGTGCACCATACTTAAGGTAGGTTAACGCTAGCAATAAAATTCTGATGATTCCCGGAGCAGCGCGCGCGCAGCCGTGATCTACGACTCGACGCCACTTCCTTATAACACGGAAAAAAAGAAAAAATGGCGACCACAATGAGTAACAAGGTTTCCATGAAAATACGGCGCAAACGCATACTGAAATGTTTATGGACCTATGTCAGTTATTAAATGAGTATGTGTTATTTTGTGTTACGGTATTCTCTTCCTATTCATCTATACTAATATTATAAAGAGGTAACATTTGTTTGTATGTTTGTATGTAGGGGGTAATCTCCGAAAGTAATGAACCAATTTTAAAACTTGTTACATTAGTAGAAAGCTACATTATTCGTGAGTGCTATAGGCTATATTTTATTCCCGTACTCCCATGTGAACGGGAACTACGCGGGTGAAACCGCGGGACGTCAGCTAGTTATAAATATAAGTACAATTATTTAACTAACCACCACGCTCGTTCATACAGCTGGTTTTATTCATCTAACTATTATTTAATTTAATTACAACAATTTTAAAACAATTTTATGACAACAGAAAAGAAAAATGAAATACAAAACATGCATTCGAAAAAAAATTACAGTCAAAAAATATTTTTTATTTAGGGTCTGAACCACTTAAAACCTTTCAAATTGATGAACAATTTTTACTCCCTACGTCTTAAAAGAAATCGCTTTACATTCAAAGAAATATTACCCAACTGTCCTTAAATATCGTCATTAACATCTTCCTTTTAAAAGCGATCCATTACGCAATACGAACTGCAATCACTTTCAAAAGTAATAAAAAAATACCAAATTTGATGACAATAAAGGACCCTTCTCTTTATAGTAGCCTGTATCTTGACAGATGGCGAAATAGCAGAAATGTACAGACAGCACGACAAGCTACTCGAAACTGTCAAAATTTCTCAATTAACATTGAACCTAATGCTTTAGCGATAAACTTGAAAATATATTAAGGGTGTATGGGTATTGTTTTTGTTTTGTTTTATTTTATTTTATTTTGTATTATTTTCTAATAGTTTAGTCTCAATATTGTATTAATTAAGGGAAGTAGCGAGTCAACCCCAACACAAGTGTTTCTGATTACTTACTGGGGCTGTCTCAACACATGTAGACATGTATAGTATGTAAGCATTTGAGACACAATTTGTTTTTTTTTTTTTTTACAAAAAAATATTTTATACAGAAATTTGACAGTTTGTAGTAGCTGAATTTGCTGGCGTCTGTACCGAAATGTTATAAAACTGTAGTGAAATAGAATCTTATTTCGTGCTAATGAAAGCTTTATTTGAGCAAGAAATTGTCTCGTCATCAATATCAAACGAAACGTCTCTTTAAAGGACTCCAAATGCAGCACAAACTGTCTTAATAATAGATTTTCCCAATAGGAAAGGGACGAACTCAGTTGTGGTGAGCAATATTCCTTCAACACCATAACAAGTATATATTATTCAAAACACTTTACAGGAATTAATGGACGCTACTGATGGATGTCCAAACACATAGCTAAGTTCTAGGCCAACTAAATATAGGTAACTAACTTAGCCATCAAATACAATGGACGAAGATTAAAAGTTGTCTATTGCAGTGTTGCTCTTCTCTTGACAATATTATGAACTCGCATAAAGTCATTCCTACTTGTTTAACTTCGCAAGATCCATAAAGAATAATGTCGTATGTTGATCGTAAATGTTCCTAAAGTAATGACCCCAAAATTGTGATCCGCGCCAACATCTCAGTGTCCTACATATGTGTATATGAATCACATTTTTATGATGCTCATGTTTAACTACCCTTTATATCAAGCTTGTGGTCAGTTGGCAAATAAAAGTAAATTCAAATCTTTGCGAAATCCATGACAACGTCTTGGGTTTTTCTGTCTTCACAAAAATCCTCATTTTCATCATTATTTACATTCGTTCTCCATCTTAATAGATGCGTCGTAATATTAGTGAGCTACAGAATAACTCAAGTAGGTACCTATAATATGACTGTCATCTGACCTCCTCGACCTAACAGCGTTATTATCTCCGATGATGATCTGTGATCTACATATTTTGATTAACGCTAATTATGGTATCGTTAGATACTTAGCTCTCAACCAGTTCTCAGATGATGATTAAGGCTAACAACGATTGCTGCTCTCCTGCCCTTTATGGAATACTAGCGGACGTCACGCGGTGTCACCCGCATAGTTCCCGTTCCCGTGGGATTATGGGGATAAAATGTAGCCTATGCTACTCAGGGTGAATGTAGCTTTCTAATGGTGAAAGAATTTTTGAAATCAGCACAGTAGTTTTTGAGTTTATTCATTATAAATATACACACACAAAAATACAAATCTTTCCTCTTTATAATATTAGTGTAGATAAAAGAGGCAAAACTATAAAACTGAACTTACTCTTCGATCTGTGAAAATGAGTTCGAATTGACAGTTAAGTCCACGTAGGATGCTATATGGGGCAATTTGGAAAAAGATGACCATAACATAATTTAGAGCCTCGACCATCGCTTGACATCGCTGACAATCGCTTTAAAAGTATATCTACAAATTTCTACACAGTTTAACCACTTTAAGTGTGCATTTCGGCTGCATTTCTTATCGAGAAAAAACGCATCGATATGTCAAACGTGGTACATTTATTTTAGTTATGTTTTTTTTTGTTTTTTTGTATCGTATTACCTAGTACTGTATAGTATAACCCAGTACCACCTGGGTTGTGGAGGTCAGATAGGCAGTCGCTCCATGTAAAATACTCGTATTCAGCTGCATCCGGTTAGACTGGAAGCCGACCCCAACATAGTTGGGAAAAGGCTAGACAGATGATGATGTTTTCCCGCCTGCACAGATAAGTTGATTGAAGTCAAAGTCAAAAAGTCAAAGTCAAAAAGTCAAAGTCAAAATGATTACATATTATGAACTATGTGTACAATATGGTGTTATGTTGGTAGTAAGTATACGTATACATTGACATATGAAGCTTTTTAGTATTAAATGTCAGTCGATTAGATTTTTAAGATTTTCATCTTAACGCTACTAGAATGTCAATTTATCCAGGCTTTGTGATCTTTTAAAAAAACAGAGAAGACCTTCTTGTCTACACATAATTTTATTCAACCCATGATCAAACCGAAATTACCCACACAATTCACGTGTAACTACGACGTACGCGCGTAATGGCGATTTGGATCAACTCCGAACGGCATCCAAGATCTTAATTATTGTTATTACATCTTAACCACTGTTCGCAAGCCGTAATGGCCACCGGTATCATCAATCCAAAGCAATATTTTGTCTAAACGAGCATACGCAGCCATATTTTTTCCCGGCCTTGCTACCATTTTGTTACCTAATATTATCAACATCGTCAAAGGGAAATTACGCAAGTCTGTATGTTTTGAGAAACTGGAGTAATGGCTGGTATGCATGAATCGATGCTGTAAACACGTTATAAATTGTTATAGAAACTTTTAAGTGATTTGGGGATTGATTTTTAAGACTACAGACTATTGGGTAACCTGTTTTGTTTCGATGCCATCTTGAGTTTACCTAAAAGTGCGCTGATTTAGCACTTTTTTGTTAGACTAATTTATCTCACTCCTGGGTAAGAACTCCTCCCATTCCTTCCACATTTCTCGATGTTACGCCTCTTCTCGCCTTTTACAAGAAAGCTATCCAAAGCGGCCGCCGCGTGCCATCTTCTACGCGGTCTGCTGCAACCCCGTCTAACTATATCAGGGCTCCAATTTTGTGATATATCCGGGCCCACAGCTTTATCGGCTCATTCGACAGACATGGCCTGCCCAGTCCCATTTTACTTTGGCTGCTTTATAATAATAATAATCGCCGTGTGGTATCCGGCAGAGTAGAATAGAACTAACCCATTACACTCACGGGTGTCGTATAAGGCGAAATGTCTGAGGCGGAATACCTTGCGCCTCCGTAGACCAGAGAATGGGCAGCAGCAAGCATGGAGATTACGGCAAATTCCTCCCATCATGGGAGAGGCTTATGTCCAGCAGTGGATGTTATGGGCTGTTGTTGTTGTTTCAGAATTAAATTCCATAATTATAAGTTAAGTGAATACAAAGAGCTTATGTGATTATGAGCTACGTCAGCAATTTGAGTTCTGGAGCGCAGTTTGGTGTTCCGTATTCGATCGGTTCACCATATTAGGAGATTTAGGTTTTTTGCGACAAGAGCTGGAACGGTCTCTTCCGCAATTTTGACTAATCAAAACGGCTAAGACTTGTTGTAGGCGCTGAACATTACAGAAGTCTGAAATTCTACACTCTTACATTACGATCCTACCCTTTGACCTAACACTCACCCACTAGCTTCATAAAAAGCATGTCAAAAACACATGTGTCTCACGCTTTTATTACTATTGCATGAGTTTTAGACTAAAGTTACATTACACATCACTTACACTGTAGTAGCTACGATTAAATTTAATGTGACCCTAACTTTTTATGCTTAAACTTTTAGAGAAACTACTACGTATTGTGTGGAAAACGACCCTTTATTTTATCATGACAGTTTCAGAACTTCTGAAATAAAAGGCATTAGCAGGAACGTAAAGGTTGATTTTTGGACCCGAAAATGCAACTACTCGTAAGTGATGGATTTTTTGAGAACTTTTTTATTTGTTGTTTCGTGTTTTATTTAGGTTTTATGTTTTTTATTTTATTTTTATTAATAGTCTCGTGTTTCCCACTACTGGGCAAATGCCTCCCCCATAACCTTCCAGGTACTCTTCTCCTGCAACACCTATTACTATCTTTTACGCCAAACAAAATAAGTAATCTTACAACACAAACGAGGATTTTCAAACAGTCTTTTTACGAATAGTACAAATTCCTGGGTTATTCACCAACTGGACACGAGAGACTGAACACACGTGTGTCCAGTTGGTGAAACTCACAATTAGTATCACTTATTATTTCGTCATCTGGACACGCCAAAATTTTTACGCGTGTCCACATAGTGAAACTTAAAATAAATCACTTTTATGTTTTCGCCAACTGGACACACGTCCGCATTTTATCTGAATTCATGAGAAAGTACAGTCACGCAGATTGATTTTCTGTATCACAATTGTACCGAACGGGCGTGATCCGCTGAAGGCGTGGATGTATAACGTGTACCTAGCGGTCTGCCTATACCCTTTCTACACCGGGCGCACGCATACACTGTACTTCGCTCTCAGACGGCGCTGACGTCCTACACCTATTTAACTGTAGCCAATCTACGCAATCTCAGGCGTAGAACCTAACGAGGGGTGGTTTACTGGGAAATAATACACTGATAAACTTTCATAACTATTCAGGAAGCGATTCGGAGCTTCAGGACTTTTCGCGCACAACATTTTCACTGTTTTTTTTCATAATATATTTGCCGTACTGATGACTACAATTCTTAGAAATGTTGTGTTTACTAAGGTACTCCGGAACTTTACTGTAACGAGAACCCTGATTCGCTTCCTGATTTTGGAAAATTTTAATGAAAATTTTGATTATCGATACATGCGGAAAATTACAATTTTGTGCTTATATCTAAGTACGTTATATACTTACATGATATGGCTTCTACATAAAGTTATTTATGTACAAACATTAAAATCACAATAATCTTTATTGTAATTAGGAAATTATTTCCAAAAAACCAGACAACTTTTCCAACAGTGGCTGGTTGAAGGATCTTCCAGGCTGAATTACACGAAAACTGTTGCTGTGACTGTACGTAAGTATATAATTGCCATATACTAGAGCAGTAACAGTTTTCAATAGGCCATGTACTCGTACATGGCCCATTGAAAACTTTTACTTATTTTGTCGTGTCTGTATTTTTCAGCCTGTAACGATCCTTTAACTGTTATTCTGTTAGACCAAATTTTCCTATTACTGACGAATATAGCTGCGCTAGATTGTCATACTCTCATCAAAGTGGTTTTCCTGAAGGGCTAAGTTATTCAAAAGACTATATCCAGGCCTAGGTCGCAACCTATATAGGCAACCTGGATCTTACTAAAATACTAAATTAAACTATAAACTCCACTTGCGAGTTTATATGAGTCTAGCGCTTATGTAAATTACTGTTTTGTTACTATTCTAATCACTGAAGGCATTTATTATTTGTCACTATATTGCCCATACTGACTCTACACTGTTTTACTATAACAAAAACACTATATGCAGATTAGGTGACGTTCGTCGCGAACAACAATCATGTTCGGCCAGATTCCACTGTGATTTTATATGTCAATGTAAAATATTCACCATTTCTGGTATTTTTTTTTTATTCAGTAATTGTCAAAATCACCCGTTCTCAAAAGTGGAACGTGGCCGAACATGATTGTGATACAGAATATCAATCTGCGTGACTGTACTTTCTCATGAATTCAGATAAAATGCGAACGTGTGTCCAGTTGGCGAAAACATAAAAGTGGTTTAATTTAAGTTTCACTATGTGGACACGCATAAAAATTTTGGCGTGTCCAGATGACGAAATAATAAGTGATAATAATTGTGAGTTTCACCAACTGGACACACGCATGTCCAGTCTTTCGTGTCCAGTTGGCGAATAACCCAAATTCCTCACACGTTTACTCCCCGCGTTCATGTTAGGCCCACTGAATGGTATATTATTGCCTAAATGCGTAATTAACGCGAGCATTAACTTCTATTGTCATGTTGAATAAGACTAGTTGCTTAATTTGGACCTTAACCCACATTAAGATGTGAGATAGGTGGTGCTCTGTCACATCAATCTTCACAGAGGATTAATAACGGAGGCTTCAATGCTTTGTGTATCTGTATCATCGGCCTTTGTATCTGATATGTGTTGTATTGAGGACTTGAGACATACGGGGCAGCAGAGTGTCGAGTATTGTACGAAGAGATTCTGGTGGGGATCTACTAGACTAGAACTTTATTAAAATTTTATGAAAAATGGTAATAATGTTCCCATAAGAACACCAAAGAATCGAGATACTATCTTTTTAGTCCTCCAATTTACAAATCTATAAAAGGGAAATGGAAAATAGATTTTGATAACAAATTCCATATTGACCTTCGATCCCGATTCACTTTCCATTTCATATTTAAGAAAAAATACAGTGGTAAGTTTCGGGGTTGCACTAGAAACTGCCCCGAAAGATGTTGGAGAAAATGCTTTTTTTTTTTTTTGTTAGTCTGTTCTGCCCACTGCTGGGCAAAGACCTCTCGTTTTAATGCATTCTTAATGCTCTTTAAATACTAATATTAAAAATGCAAACGTTTGTGAGGATGTATGGATGTCTGGATGTTGGGATGTCTGTTACTCTTTTATGCAAAAACGATTTTATTCCTGTAGTATAATCCCGTAGGACAATCACTGAACACCACGCGGACGAAGCCACGGGCATAAGCTAGTAAACTATAATTAGTTAACATCGGCACGTGCCCAGTCCACCAAACGCAACACCGCTATGTCAGAAAAAGGCGCGGCATCCATTTTTTCAATAGCTAACCACGTAATGATACTCTCAAATTGTTTGTACCTTTGTTTCGGTATGATACATAAGCTCATCGACGATCATACCAACTGGTATGGCTAGTTAAGCAACCGTATCATCATCTGTTGAGAAATAGTGGTCGCTGAATCATTGTGTGTGATTTTATAGCTGTGTTTTGACTTTAGAAACATTGTTGGCAATTAATTTGAAGATGCACTAGGGTTTTTTGTTGACTAATACAATGACTGCCTCGTTGGTTTAGTTGTCGCAAGCGAGTCTGCTGAGCATGACGTCTTGGGTAAAAAAAAAACCCATACCTCAAACCCCAAACTCCAAACCCCAAACTCCAAAACCCAAACTCCAAACCCAAACTCCAAACCCCAAACCCAAACTCCAAACCCCAAACTCCAAACCCCAAACTCCAAACCCCAAACTCCAAACCCAAACCCCAAACTCCAAACCCGAACTCCAAACCCCAAACTCCAAACCTCAAACTCCAAACCCCAAACTCCAAACCCCAAACCCCGAACCCCGAACCCCAACCCCAAACCCCAAACTCAAACCCCCCAAACTCTATAACAATTTGTCCTAACAAATTGTTATAGAGTTTTTCATCGGGAAGTTCTCAATAGCAGCCACGGGGTCTGGATTTGTGCCGGTTGATAGCAATAGGCTCGTCCCATATTACATGGGACATAAATATACTGGAAAAGTGTGGGTGAACTATTTTAGGTACACGTCTGCCCAACGCTTGGGAATCACCGGCCTGATATTATGTTATATTATAATGAATTTGTGCTTAGGTTTTAAACTTAATTTATTTACGTTTTACATATTACTAGGATCTTTTTAAAAGTTATGCACTTAACTACTCCATAAAATGTCAGTTACGTCCAACTTAAAATGTTGCCTCCCACAGTACGTACCCTAGAATTACTCCTAGTAACCTAATCACACTAAATCTCAAACCTGAAATTTGCGTAAAATTTAAGCATCCATTAAAATTTACAAGCTTCTGTGTTACAGGTCTAATTTTTCATTAACGGAAGGTTTAAATCATTATTAACTAGTTGTCTATGTGTACCTGGTATTTACGTATAGTGTGGCTTCAATAAACCTGGCAGCCGCTGCTACGAACAGCGCAGGCGCATCGTAAAGCGCGCTACTAATCGATTCTATGCCTATAAAGAAATTATTTTCCGCTTAAGCGAATAAAATACGCCTCTGTACTATATAACTTTATCCGTGTAAAGTAGTTTTATGAATATTTAGTTATTCCTTCGGTTTTCCAGTCATTTGGGTATGAGAAATGATGGCTAGACCAGTGGAAGTTCCGTCTTAGAAAATCTTGATAACGTCTTGTAGTAGTGAATGTAGAAATGTTTGTTTATTATGTATGTATTCGCCTGATATGGAAGATTGTCGATGTCGGAGGAAATCATAAAGTTGAAGGCATCATTTTAATCAATAGATACGGTTACAGCAAATACTTTGTATCGACAAAATGAAAGCATTGCTGACACTGGTAAATTATCACTTACCACTGCTAGTATAATAGTTTATTTACAAGCAGGATGAGTGAAACTTACAAGTTACAACAAAGACTCGTTACAAATATCGCAATATACTTAATTTACGACGTCATAAACAAGATCGTTAACTTAAAAATTACGACGTTCCAGTTTAAAAGTATAATATCACGTAATCTTGTTCAAGCATCGATATAATTTATATTATTTGTGTAAAGTGAGGAACAACACTTTATTTCAGCTATAAAGCCAGGGATCGTGAATCATTCGGTAATGTAGCGACAATGCAGGGCTCGCGAACATTTGGCAACGGTTCAAAGATCACGCGATTAAAACTCAATAGACTTCTATATCGACCGCTAGGGTTGTCACGATGCGACTAATTTGAAGTCGATTTTGTAATACAATGAAATAATTGCGGCTTTTTGTCGCAACTTTATTTGGGGACGACTGAATCTTGCGCAATCGAGCAGATGTCGATGAAATTAACTTATTGCGACTAAGCCTTATTATTTGTTAACAACCGTTATTATTTGTTGAGTCAATCACAGTCATTATGGTCGGACTAGCCGCTTTATTTGTCATCAAAACCTATACATTTTTTATTGCCAATTATTAGCCTGATTTCGTTGGCGTCTTCTTTATCCGTAACGTAACATGTTATTTGTGTATGTTTGCTTATTAAATTGTTTCTTGGAACGATCGATCGTTGTATAATTTTGTTTGATTGGTGTATAATGTGGGTTGTGTTTTGTTTTAGTGTACCATTACCGCCGCCAAGCTGACTACCGCAAATGAGATTATACCCAGTTACCACGTCGAAGCGCTAATAGGTAAGTCGATTTTAGTCGTATTTCGAAAGAAAATTATTCAGTGAAAACCATTGAATTTGTATTTACCTAACTATAACAGGACTTAGTATTATAAAACATAAAGAAAAGTAAAACAACTATCGCCGATTTACCCTACTTACGCATTCAGAAAATGGCACTTAAAAACCCTATGAAATTTTCTAGATCAATCCCTAAGTATTACAACGTCAAGGCGGTTAAAGTATAATCATATCTTCTTGGATGTTAGATATCCAAGGTGTCGCTTTGCACCCTGGTCAAATTCAAGGAGGTATTTGTGCTAATGATTCTCGACCCGAATCTATAATAAAATGGGTAGGGTTTTTTTTTCTTATTTACGTAAATCGGGAAGTGTAAACCACCCGTATTTAAACGCAGCCCGTCTGTAACTAGCCCTAAACCGCGCCTTCATACACACAAATAAACGCACACAGCGACATGTCGCGCGATGGGTGATTCTGTTTATTACTTTCGTGTTATTCTGAAATGCTGTCATATTTAAATAATTTTAAATAGCAGCTTTATTAATTATTGACCGGGTATCGTAATTTATATTGATTATATATATATGTATTTTGTGACAAGCTCCTGAATTTTGACTAGGATGCAAAACTACACTTTGTATGAACTTATTAGAAAAGCGAAAATTGTGAATGACCACCCAATATCCACCTGCATTTGCAAAGGGTTTATTAAAATCAATAAACATAACTTAAACACACGACCATACATCTCCCGATCCAATTACAACTCCCAGCAATGAAAGCAAATCTAAATCCGACATCATAATGTCATCTAAACAAAATTAATGTGTAAATAATTTCCGTAAGTCCGTAAGTTCCGTAAGTCCGTAAGTTCCGTAACCTAACATAAAGGGCGATGGGCAAAGTTTATAATGGTAGCGCGGCTTATTATAATAAACGTGGCGGGACTGGCGGGCCGCGGGGCTCCTACACGGTTTGACCTCAGGCCTGCGATTAGTTGGCTACTAGTGGAGCACCTCCCCGTAATACCTTGTAACATGCGCCTGCGACGGCGACGGGGTAAAGAATTGCTGAATATGCCATGGAAAGTTGGCAAAGTTTAAATTAGGTTTTTTTTTTTTTTTTTAATTTTTTTGTTAATATACATAGGTATATATTTTGTGGCTTTTACCAAATAAACGTATTTCCTTGATAAACTTTTATAAGTTTTTTTTCTCTAGACTGAAGTCTGTATAAGTCAAGCTTGTGACGGGTGAAAAGTGACGAATAAATTATTGTCATTGAAACAAACATATGTGCTGGGGTAATTCTCGACACGCAATTTTTAAAGGTTCTTCTACTATGACGTGGGTGCTTTTGTGTTAAATAATCTCCATATGTACCTACGTATATACAAAACTCCTTTTTTCATTGAAGTCAGGTTTTAGAATCTCATACCAGCTGCTGTTTGAATATTTGAAATTCTTGTGTTCGCTGTACTTTCTCTGCAAACTCTATGTCTAACATAGTAAGTACCTACTAACTAAAGTGAACAACTACCGTACTGTTCGACATTATTTCCAAACTTTTAAGGTTAATCACGAATAGTGGAGTTACATAAACTTTCTATACAATTTAAACCAAAGTAAAGTCGGCTAGCGCAATTTATTGAGCAATTTCAAAATCAATAAGACAAAAAGTTTTTTTTTTTACAAAAGAATCGCGCACTCTAAATTAAGTCACCAGTACTTTTGTTTGAGGAAGAACGCAATGACTTACTACCTTATTTCAGAAACATAAATCTTGATGACAAACTGTCTTTTCTGCTTCTTTAGGAAAAACGTGATCGAAATCAGTGAGGAGTTTAACAAGATAAGTGGTTGAAATGTGTCTCCAAGTAAAAGTAAAGGTAACTTGTACATACATTACTGAACGCTACAATGACGTACATTACTAGAATCTACACTTGTGTGGGTTTGGGTTTTTCGAAGGTTTTCTTTTGTTTTTTATCCGACTTCAAAAAAAATTGCTTCTGTAGGAAGAAGTTATTCTTTCAATCGTGTTACAGTGCCCTCTAACTATTACAAAGGTAATAAAGAAAGCTTCATATTTTCAAAAAGCCATTTAAAAGTATAAAGGGTGTAAAAACCTTATAACGAAGCCGAAAGGCACTTGTTCTCCCTGTCATTGCGAAGGAGCTGTGCGGAGATATTGGGAGTCAAATTCTAACTTTTTGACGAGCTTTGTTTTTAATACGAGTTTTTAATGGAAGATTTTTACTTTAAACACCTCCACGACCCCCGTACTATTCAATCCATCCACCAGCACAATGTTTTGAGTGCGTTACATTGAGTTCTACCACAAAACATGATTTTTCACCCCAAAAAAAAAGTCGTTTCCCAGCAATATTTTTTGCGTAAAGTTACTTAGTTTGATGTACAGAATGCTTGGTTGACGGCTTCGTGATAAGGTTGTTGAGTTTTTGTAGGTACTGATGTAAAGATAATAGTAAACTATAAATGTATTCTACTTGATTGCCCTAAACCATATTCATCTTCCTTCAGTTCTCCTCTATCTTACCCTGGACTAACCTTCTTCTTCTTCAACCTTTGGTCACCCAATCCTGAGTGTCTCTTCCAAATCTCTTCACTTTTGGTGGACTAACCTATTCTTCTACAACTTTTTATTCATGCTCTGCTTATACAATCATCTACATCTACACTAATATTATAAAGAGAAAATATTTGTATTTTTGTGTGTATGTTTGTAATGAATAAACTCAAAAACTACTGCGCCGATTTAAAAAAATCTTTTACCATTAGAAAGCCACGTCTTTACTGACTAATACAGGCTATATTTTATTCCCGTACTCTTACGGGAACGGGAAATACGCGGGTGAAACCGCGTGCCATCCGCTAGTATTCACTAAAAATAAACATTGCCTCCTCCATTTCCCGTATCACATCCAGTACAGCGGTACAGTGTGACGATACATCGTCCGCGACTGCAGCCGACTGCAGGCACACGCATTACATGCCCGATATAATCGCTGCAAACGACCGCCACGGAGAAATTTTCCTAGGAGCGCCGTTTTCCATCTTGAATCTGTATAAATTAGAGTAATTTGCATTATACGACCGTTTTATTTTTTATTGGACTTCTAGGCTGTAGTTTAGTAGATGCTTCTTTATAATAGTTAATTTTGAAACGGAATAGATCTTGAATAAATATTATAGTAGGTATTTTTAGGGTTCTGTACCTCATAAGAGAAAAGCGTTGTTGTCCGTTTGTAAACCCATAACATAAACCAAATACTCAGGTCTACAGTCTCTAGAAACTGTGTAAAAATCAAACTTCTAAGTTAACGTAAAAGAAAAAATCTGAAAATCGTAAATAATATGTTATTTAATAACAAAATACCTACAAATTTATACGGGACCTTTGGTGCGCGAGTCCAACTCGCACCTGCCCGGTTTTTTATTTATAAGTCTGAATTTGTGTCCATTTGAAAGCAACAGGTTCGCTTCAAAGCGACTTCTTATATTACATGTTACATGGGATTTATAAATGAAAATAAATATTGGTAGTAACATAGGGACACTTCTATTTAGCTATAGTCTGCGCCAGATAAGTAGGAATTAAAGTTCATTGCTCTTTCCTTAATTTCTCTGCGTAGGTACCCCGACAGTACATTATGAATCGTTTTTTATTACTAGAAAAAGTCAAGGATCACGACAAAAGTCGTTTCGGGAAAAGTTTATGTCATTATTTTCGGAATTATGTTTTCAAATAAATGTATGCGGGTTAATGACCTTTATTTCCTACTTATCTGGCATAGACTATAGTGTACCTATTGGTACACAGAAATTGAGACATTTAAAAGGAGAATTCCCTCTTACTAGAACAAATTACTATCCAACAACTATGCAGGATCCAGTTTCCAAAAGAAAACTTCAATGATTCATAGGCACACGATACCATAAGAGAAGAGGAACTATTCAGCACACAGCTCGATTGTCTAACAATGTAACACTTATACACCAGCGTAGCCTTTGATCCCAATTCAGAGTTGCTTCACGAGCCACCTGGTGCTGTGCTGGCATATCAGACATTTATTATACTCCTTACTGTTATACTCACTGTTCCGAGTGTGAAATACTAGCATGACATAGCTAATATTCGCTATTTTCTTCTAAATCTTAAGAATTATTTTGCGATATTTTGTACAGTATCTAGTTTAGAATGGTATTTCCCCTAGCACATAGAACAAAGAAAGAAACATAATGAAGTGTTTTCCGATGAACGATTTTCAAGAAACTCGATATTTTTTCGCGGAAAATTCGATGTTTTATAACTTTGTCTAGTCCCAAATACACTTTCTATACTTTGTAGATATCAACAAGATGATGATGTGGTATTTGCCCTGCAAATCTACACTAATATTATAAGAGGAAAGATTTGTATGTTTGTAATGAATAAACTCAAAAACTGCTGCGCCGATTTCAAAAATTCTTTCACCATTAGAAAGCTACATTCACCTTGAGTAACATAGGCTATATTTTATCTCCGTACTCCCACGGGAACGGGAACTACGCGGGTGAAACCGTCTGACATCCGCTAGTGAATAATATTTTAAAGGCTACGTTGATATTACCTATACCTACAAGATTACTACAAGTCAATGTAGACCACATATCTAAAACTAAATGATTATAATACCCTTGTATTGAAGACAGCTAAGTTCAGTAAACTAATGGAATAGTATTATTCATACGCACATTACCTATATGTACATAAATAAATAATATACGTGTACTTCATGAACACCAGAAGTACTCCATTAATTGCTGTAAACACATTATACTACTGACAGCCGTTTAACCATCTAACTTAACATGTAATTACAACTCACGCACCTGACTTCGCTTACATTAAATACTAATTAAAATAGAATAAGATCAGAAGCTACACGAAGTAATTACTTTTAAGTTTGCGCATAATTTTAAACGATTTTGTTTTAACTGTTGCATTCATTCGAGTAATGGCTGCGGCTTCCTGTGTTCGATTCTTAAATTCGTTTCCTGTGCTGCCACGCGTCTTTAAATTGAAAATGGTAGGTGCCTGCTGTAGTACTAATTACCTTTACGATCTTAAAGATCCTAAAAGTGCAAAATAATTATGATATAGTTACTTATATCATAATTATTTTGCATAGGTATTTCTCTATTGCTGTTGAAAACCACGTTTGCCGTCAAATATGCAATGTTTGTAAGCTATTAATGCTGTCCAAGATTAAGTAGTAAAAGTTTAGAATTAAATAGACCTAAATCCAAAGTTTTTCTTAACTTTACTACTCTATAAGTAACCGTATCTAAGTTATACCGAACTTATACCTTTCTTAATATCGTTTGGAAGCGACTGCTGCATGTCCTACCCATACAAGCACCATCATATTAAACAATGATATTATCAGTGTCCCTGTAAATGGTACTTCCCACTCTCTTTACATAATTGCCTCTTCTACCACCCACGGTATAATACAAGCTAACCTCTTGACCACCGACAACACAGGTATAAACGACCGAACTAAAATAACAATATACTTCTATCGGACATTGGTGTCAAATATCATTGCATTCGACGACAATTTACGCAATACCATTACATGCGATTACCCACCGCACTAACAATTAAAAACAACACTAATAACTATTGATTGAATCTCAAAATAAATTAAACGAACGGTTTATTTGACTTAACGTTACCGTTCGTGACATGACAAGTCAATATAAATATTGATACATTAATATAAATACCCCACCAAACAGGATGCTGGCTAATTGAAAAGTAATTTTCATTAAACGCTGCGTAATTGTCTATTTAAATAACCAATCATAATCGATCATAAAGTTTTCATAAAACTCAGTTTAGCATAACGGGTGATCATTGGAAATTGGCACTCCAAGGCTAGCGAAAAATATTGCTTGGGATCTTGTAAATGTATATTTTAACAGGAATTTAGTTTTGTCATTTATAAATTAACTGCCAACAGGTATAAATTTACGCAGTTTAGTCATTTTGCTGAGATATTTTGTTGAGATTTATGTGCATGATAAATGTTAGTTCAATCCTAGATAACATAACATCACGCCTGTAATCCTTGAAGGGTTAGGCAGAGGCGTATCTATACTATATATACTATATAATATTATAAAGCTGAAGAGTTTGTTTGTTTGTTTGAACGCGCTAATCTCAGGAACTACTGGTCCGATTTGAATGATTCTTTCAGTGTTGGGTAGTCCATTTATCGAGGAAGGCTATAAGTTAAATAACATCACGCTGCGACCAAAAGGAGCGGAGCATAAATGAAAAATATTGCAAAAACGGGGAAAAATGAATTCCTTTTGTGAGCTGTTTCTCTTTTATGTGACGCAGATGAAGTTGCGTGGGTCAGCTAGTCTTAGAATATAACCACATTTCACCAGTTATGTTTTTAAGTCCCATTTAATAGGGAGCGCGCCTATTGCCATCAACCGTCACAAACCCAGACTCCGTGGCTGCCACAGAGAAAGTCCTAATGGAAAAACCCATTAAAAGTATGCCCGACCCGGGAATCGAACCCGGACCTCATACTCAGCAGTCACGTTTGCGACCACCAGACTAAGCAGATGTAAATCCTAGATCATCATCATCTGCCTAGCCTTTTCCTAACTATGTTGGGGTTGGCTTCCAGTTTTACCGGATGCAGCTGAATAGCAGTATTTTACATGGAGCGACTGCCTCTCTGACCTCCACAACCCAGTTAGTACCGGGTGTCCGAAGATACCCCTTGGTAAGACTGGTTTTCAGACTTTTTGAGACTGACTACCTAACGACTGTCAAAGATCTACAAATGACAGCCGAGACCAACGGCGTGCTTTCCGAGGCACGGAGCAAACTCGGTATGTTATGGGTGGTCACCCATCCACAGACCAACCTAGGCAAACACGGCTTAACCTAACGATGGACCCGAGCGGCTGTTATTATTTAGATACGAGCTCCTCAGTAGTAATCCTAGATAAGTTATCCTAAAAAGATGATCTGGATAAGAAGTAGCAAGATTATGACTATCAGGGTAATATATCAGATGTTACAAGGCTGGTTCCATACAGATGCGTTAAGCAGGTGACACACTATGCAAGTTGATTGTGAAGCTGATTCAACGGACCGTAACTTACCGTGGTCATGTCAGATTAACCTGAGTTGTTGGCGTCGAATCAGCTACGTGATTGTGCAGTCTAGCTGCCTGTCTACCTCGCATTTAAGAACGGTACAGTGATATAAAGTACCTCAGTTATCGGAATTGATAAAGGCCCATGAATTATAAATATATTGAAATATAAAATCTATGTAAGGAACAATAACAGTCGAGTGGCAAAGTACTTATTAAAATTTCACTCTGACTTTTTCAAGTAAAAAAATCAGCTGTTAGTGTCCAATACACTTTGTTCAAATAAATGACCAAAATGTGTGTCTCATAGTTAGATGCTGTTCAATTTAACAAACGCTTGAAGTTACTTGCTATCTTTCCTTTACTGAAAAGAAAGTCTTAAATACTATGTAGTGTAGAATCTATCGAGTAGCAACCAATAACCAATAGATATATAGTTAACTTTTAACAATTTCAGTATAGGCGGAGATGAAGTGTTAATAGAAAATAAATTATAGTGAGCTCACACCCAAGTATTTTATTAGAAGGCTCCAACATTACCACCAGTTCAAGATAAGCACTAAGATTCAACCACACCGAGTTCCAATGAAATCACTGAGTTTCAATTCAACCATTCAATGTGACCTATACGAAATATTAAATTTCTTTGTAGTTAGATACTTTATTGGAGAAGAAAATAATATTTCGGAATAATAACGAGATTTGAATATATTTAACGTCTATTAAGCTTTTGAATCTGATCCTAAATTGGCCAGGCATAAACTATTAGATAAATCGATATTGTGAATAGAACTTTGTATTTCAATTCTGGTTTTATAATTTGTTTATGGGCCTACCAAAGGTGCTGTTGGTAATAAACTGTTGGATTTATTTAGAAATTGGCTTCAACTAATCTTATTTACCGCGAACCGGAAGATGTTGCGTTGGAAGACCTCCCACTAGGTAAACCGATGACCTGGTGAAGGTTGCGGAAATCCGCTGGATACGAGTCGCACGGGACCGGTCAATGTGGCGACACTTGATGGGGGAGGCCTATGTCCAGCAGTGGACGTCTTTCGGCTGAAATGATGATGATGATGATGAATCTTATTTACTGATTTTCTCTTTTATAATGTTAGCGAAGGGTTTCCATACTTGCCGGGGTTGCGGGGCCGTTCGAAAGAGATACCGTGGCCCCGGAACACAAAGGGCGATGAAGGAACATGGATGGGTTTTAGTCAGTAAAAGTCTGACACTCCCTCCTGCTCCGCCCAGAGCGGGAGGAGTCATTTGATGATTTCCCATCCGAAAAAAAAGGGTTTTCATACTTTTTTGAAAAGTCTATTTTCTCATCCGAAAAAAAAAGGGTTTTTTCAAAAGTCTATTTTCATGAACTGATCGATATTTTTGACGATACGATAAGTACTTCTACTGTAAAGATCTGCAGGACTTTTCAGTACACTTCATCATCATCATCATCATTTCAGCCGAAAGACGTCCACTGCTGGGCATAGGCCTCCCCCAAGTGTCGCCACATTGAACGGTCCCGTGCGACTCGCATCCAGCGGATTCCCGCAGCCTTCACCAGGTCATCGGTCCACCTAGTGGGAGGCCTTCCAACGCAACGTCTTCCGGTTCGCGGTCGCCACTCCAGAACTTTTCGGCCCCATCGGCCATCCGTTCTGCGAGCAATGTGCCCTGCCCACTGCCACTTAAGTTTGGCAATTCTTCGGGCTACGTCGGTAACCTTGGTTCTCTGGTTCTTGGTTCTGGTTGGTTCAGTACACTTGTAGATAGTTAATAAAAGATCATCTTTTATTGCGCATCTTTTTTCTCTCTTCAATTCATTTGTGGTCGGCGCAGCATGTCTTCTTCTTCCAAACTTTTCTATTTCTCGTCATCGTTGACGACCCGAATGGCGTAGCGGTAGTGGCTGCCTTACGTTCTTGGGGCCCCGGGTTCGAATCACGGTAGGAGCAAATGTTTGTCTGGTGAGCATGGACATTTGTTTCCGAGTCATGGATGTTTATTATGTATAATAAGTATGAAGTAAGTAAGTAGTGTTAAGTATGATGTAGTATATATTTACAAACGTAAAGTATTTAAGTAGTATATCAACTATCCGGTGTCCACGACACAAGCCTCGTTGCTTAGTGTGGCACTAGACGGCACTAAAGTCCAGCGAAAAAAATTGTAATAATCACATAAGACACCTCCTTTCGTGCCATATCATCCTTCAGACAATTCATCCATCATTTGTTGGTCTTCCTCTACTCATATACCCATCCACATTCATACTCGGAACTTTCCTCACGACATTTTCCTCGTTACTCCGCATCACATGCCCATACCACGACAACCGATTATCACACAATTTTTCAGTCACCTGCGCCACTTTCAGACTTCAAACATGATTTTCTTTAATGTCTATAATTAAATGTGCAAGATTTTTTGATGATTCAGGAGCCAGTTCTAGACCAGTCCTTATTCCTTTCCAAGTGTTGGCGACTGGCTGTGAATGGAACCTTTTTTATAATTTTGTTATATTTTTAGATTGTTATTTATGCTTCGATTTGTGACGTTTTCTAACCAGTTGTCAGGTAGAGCTTGTCTTGTAATATCGTATAATATGTATATATCTATGATAATATTATAAGACAAGCTCTACCTGACAACTGGTTAGAAAACGTCACAAATCGAAGCATAAATCAAAATTTAAAAATATAACAAAATTATAAAAAAGGTTCCATTCACAGCCAGTCGCCAACACCAAGAAAACCTCTTTCTGATACACTATCTGTACTTAGGTACAAAAGTAACATTTTCTTATCAAACAACGTTGTGAATCAGAGCCCCACTTTCCTCCGATACATCGCGAAAGCAACGGATCCAAATATTTGCGGTCGCCTACAATTGATATTACGCGAGTTTGCGCCACTACTTGGTAACCAGCTCGATTTCAACTCGATTGCTTTTATATCGGTGTATCGTAATTGTAGTATCGATATGTAGTTTGTATAGTTATGCGGTAATTATAGGGAGAAAAACATCTGGTCGCAAATCAGAGGTTGGTAGTCATTTGGGTTGATGCAATTATATTTAGTGAAAAAGTGAAACTTTATATCGTTTTGCTCTATTTTAAGGAAGCTCGTGAAAAAAATAATTTTAGGTCACTTGTAAACTGATTTGTTGATTTTTCAATAAATTTATTCTTATTATTATTATTATTTCTGATTTCTTATTTCTCATTTCCCATTTAGTATTTCTCATTTCTCATTTCACATTTCTCATTTCTCATTTCTCATTTCTCATTTCTCATTTCTCATTTCTTATTCTGATTCTTAGTGAAAAGACGGATCACTTTCTTCTTTATCCTGTGGTTAGTGCCTAATCTGATGTCAAAGTTTTCGTGCCGCCCTTGGGCCTCTGACTTGGCTTTACATGCCGATGCCGTCGAGGAATATCTCTCAGGCATGCTGGTTTCCTCATGATGAGGAACTGAGGTTGAGAAACGGATCATATAAAGTAGGCTTTTAATCAAATGTCTTTTTTATTATTAACCTGTTATCTCAAAAAAAAAAATCTTTTTATTATAAAAATATAAATCTAAATATTAATAAAATGTTTCGAGTTCTCATAGTACCGTATCTATCACCCTTGATCTGAGAGCGACCGCGTATTAAGATCACATCAAAACGCATAATTTGCGCGCATAGCCGCTGGATACCTGCTGTTACTTTAAAAGGTTCTTACAGGCTTTCTTTTGTTTATCTTGTATTCATAATACAGTGTCTTCACTTTGAATATAAATACTTAAAAGGACTTTTATAACTACCATCTCCGGAATAGAAATGACAGATAAGTTCTATAAAATCATTTTTCTTAATACTTTACGCTTTTTTTAAGAAAGTGCATACTCATTTAGACTCAGCTGAAACAAGTTAGGCTGGAAGCTAAAACCTATTTAGTTAAGAAAAAAGCTAGGCGAGTGATCCTGATGATTCGTTTTGTTGCAAGACCCAAAACTACGCAATCACTAAACACTGAAACAATATCAAGGTATCATTAACTCCTTACATTATAATTCAACACTTACTATTATTAAATAATAATACCACACACGTTCCTATTATCATAATAACACGCATTCACATACAAACAAAAAATATTTAACCTAAAACAATTTATAAATACAAAATAGTAAACGTCCACTGAACGGCGCTCGCGCCGATGTTACTACCAATTTCTTAACATTTAATATTATAATAGAACAATTTAGATTCTAGATAAAGCGATTGAGAGCGTCAAATGCGGCTAGTAACATTAAAGTATGTTAATATGCAAATGTTGATAGATAAAAGAAGGTTATAACATAGTTGAGTTAACGATCAAGGTATCTGCGCGTACGCATCATATTATAAAGGGCTCTGCACACAAAAGCTGCACGCCAACACACTAACATGCGACAGCGACTTTTTTGACGACGGAAACATGCAAACAAGCATGCAGTATGCAAACATGCAAAACAGTATACACCATGCATTCAGCAAACATGCAGCATGCAAGCAAGCATACAACACGCAGCAGGCATGGTTTCAGTCACGGCTCCAGCGCTGCGGGGCTCCAGCGGTCCCACTCGGGCTTAAATTACACTCTAGGGGTAGGGCAGACTAAGACTAAGTACGTGGAGTCGGTTTTTGGAGCGATTCGTTTCTGTCACTAACTTTTGTAGCACAACATATTGACTTTTCAGACCATATTTTAAATTTAGTTTATATAAATGGCAATAATGCCAAACAAAATTATTCCAAACGAAATTCTGCCATCTTCATAGTATGCCAAGTGAAATTGTACCAAATAATCGTCGCTCTAAATAAACGTTATTATATATTCTAAACGAAATTATGCGGAATTTGAACATTGCCAAAGGTAATTATGCCAAATAAAATTCTTCCATCTTAAAAGTATGGCATTGTAAATTCGGACACACAAACATTCGGTAAAACAATAACTATATTTAATCATTTTTATGCCTTAAAAATATTCGTATAAAGAAGATTATGCCAAGTGTGTTATGCCAAATAAATTTCGGAGCATCAACATTCTGCCAGATAGTAGGAACCTTTGCACGAGATGTGCAACTTTTTTTGTCTCTTTATCTTGATTAACGCAGAGCAAATAAGCGCGTACGCAGGACCAACCACCGGACATTGGATTTGAACTTCATAGGCAATTTCTTCATAGCGAGAGTTGTTTTGTATGACGGGTAAAATCACCCCCTTGAGGGATGCAGGTGACTAAATCGTCGCCGTAAGGGGCTGCCTCCACGAGCGAGAGAATCGCGGCGATTTAACGTATTTCTATACGAAACTATCGCCGCGATTCTCTCGCTCGTGGAGACGGCCCAAAAGAGAGTGTATAGAAAAACGTGGCAAGGACGATAATATCGCCGCGATTCTCTCGCTCGTGGATGTTTTAGCGGGTCGACGGCTTTGGTGTGTAGTACCCTTTATAGAACTAGTTATAACAGCCCAGTAGCCACAGTCTACCATTTCACTAGCAATAATTGCTAATTTCCTTTAATATAATCTCATCTAATTGTACCACAGTTAACGAATCCAAATGATTTATTTATACACCTGCTTAGAAATTGGATTTTCTTGTTCGGAAATATGTACTTATCCGATTTCGATTTGGCTATATGGAACTAGTTAATGACTGCGGTTTTGCCCTCCTAGAGGTCGGAAATAATCCAATGGGAACGCAGTAACGAGATAAAAAGTAATATTATCCTACATTTTCGCCCAGAAAAAAAAATAAGCCCAATTCGGTCAGCCGTTAAGGCAAGAAAATTTAACACACAGACAAAGTTACTTTAGCATGTTTAATATTGGATTTCTAACCCTTAGAAATTCTTTCTTAATTATAAATATCCTTTAACACTAGCTGTACTTACTAGATAGTGAAAGTTCTATACAAATCGAAGAAGGTATATGCATCTTCGCAATTCACTCTCCTTTTTACAATTATTATTAGTTGCTCACCAAAAGTCACCCAAAAGGCAATGGAGAGGGCTATGCTCAGAGTTTCCTTGCACGATCGAATCAGAAATGAAGACATTCGCAAGAGAACCAAAGGTTACCGACGTTGCCCGAAGAATTGCCAAACTTAAGTGGCAGTGGGCAGAGCACATAGCTCGCAGAACTGATGGCCGATGGGGCCGAAAAGTTCTGGAGTGGCGACCACGAATCGGAAGACGTTGCGTTGGAAGGCCTCCCACTAGGTGGACCGATGACCTGGTGAAGGTTGCGGGAATCTGCTGGATTCGAGTCGCACGGGACCGGTCAATGTGGCGACACTTGGGGGAGGCTTATGTCCAGCAGTGGACGTCTTTCGGCCGAAATGATGATGATGATTAGCTGCTAATGCGTTACGTAATAGTATCCAGAAATATTCAACACCATTCATTATAACTTTTTATCTTTACAATCTACACATAACATAACATCACGCTTGTAATCCCCGAAGGGGTAGGCAGAGGTGTATCTAATAGTACACCCACGTTCCGCCAGTTATGTTTAAGCCCCATGTAATAGGGGCGAGCGTATTACCATCAACCGGGCCAAACCCAGGCTTCGTGGCTACAATCTATACAATCATAATTTATTCTTAGACGATGTAACATCTTTTGAAATCACAAGCATTATCCATTTTAACTCGGATTCTTAACCCAATTTTATAGTAATTATACCAGTATTCATTTTCATTTTATCGTTGCTTCTTGTACCTAAGATAAACTAACCTGGAAGCTATAAAAGTCATGTTCTATATACGTAAGTCGGTAATCATCATGTTTAATAGTATTAAAATTTTAAATAAATGTCTTGCTATTATAACGTTTCATTTATTTTACAGTAAAAATAACTTAAAATATCAACCATAATATTTGTGTAACATTAACTATTTCTAAAGAGTTTTATAGAGCAGAAATCAAATCTCTCGTAACAATTAATTCTGAAATCACATTATCGATTTAAACCCTGCACATCACTAAAATTGTGCGCAAGAAAATTGCGTTTTGAAATCGCAAAACCGCGAATGGACACGACAAGATGCATACATAATAGATTTTATTGACCAGCTCGGATTAGTAGAGATATCTTGTTTCCAATGAGTACACTTACGCCGCTCCAATTATACCATAGCATGGGTAAAAATCGATATTCTAGATAGTGGCTCGATTAAATGAAGTGGTTTCAACGGCTCTATAGAGATGCTTGTCGACTTTTAGTGCTCCACGGTTTCACTTTAGTTTAGCGTCGTTCGCACTTCATGTTTTTATGCGAAGACGGTGTGTTGATCTGATTGAGATTAATATAGAGTTGTTGATAAGGTTTTCGTTTTAGTTGCATCCGGTTTTTAGTTGTAGTAATTTTTCTAAAACCAATTCTGCATTGGTCTAGCCTTTTTGCTATTATGTTTAGGTCGCCTTAAACTTCATAATCAAATATATAGGTTAACATAATCTACATAAAAATATGAAGAATATTCGAATCGGCAAGGTAATAAAGTAAATGACATAATTATTATTTTAATTATACACAGTAACTTAATTAGTATCACATATCAACTCTAAACAAAACATAGAAAAAACCTATTATGCATTAAACAAGTTTACTTCCACATGACTTTTATGAGCATAGATCACGGCCATTACAATAAATAGCAATCGCCGTCGAATGTGTTCATCACAGTTTTCTTGAGAAAAATTATCAAGAACGGATGCGCCCACAATTATAGACAGGATGTCGGACAGTTTTCCAACAAATATGTGATGCCAATTTACTTGAAACAGCTTCTTATGGAATTACTTGCATAATTGGTTATTGAACAACCAATTTACGGTGTCGTTAAAAAAGTTAAGCACAATTTAACGGCAATAAAGGAACCGTTTAGGGCAGGCGTTTATTCTAATGGAAACTGTAATGCGTCATAAGAAAACTCCAGTTTCACTATGTGGAGCAAACAATCGAAAACGATCATTACGTGATCGGAACTATTCGAGTATGAATTGGCCCACTCACGGAGTACAGCAGCAACGAGTCACAGACACCGATGCTGCCTTAAATCACGAACCACTCACGCGTAAAGTGAGTGGAAAAAAAACCTTTATAAATTTTCGTTTTTATCGATTTGCTTTAATACAATTTACCGAAATCACAGGGGACTTTTACCTCCATTTGCGCGAAAGCCGAAATAAACGTCGATCGTTTTCAGATACGACGGTTTGCGGGCCTTTTAAAATGATTGGCGGCGCTTACGCACGCTGTTCGTTAATTTTCAACTATTTTTGTAAAACAATTAGGTAATTAAGGGCTTTTAACTTTTATGTGGTTAAGGTTTTTCGCACTGTGCCGGAGAGACATCATAAAGTTTATTAAGTGCTTATTATCCCGCGTGAATTCTCAGTTAACTGAATGTAACGGTTACTGAGATGCTGGGTGTAAAAACTTTAGTTTAACTTACCTTATTTTATTACTCAGCTCGTCCCCTATTATCATCATCATCATCATCATCAGCCTATTAATGTTCCCACTGCTGGGACACAGGCCTCCTCTCTATGAGACGGAATGGGCTATAATCTACCACGCGGGCCCAGTGCGGGTTGGTAGATGTCACATGTCTTCGAATTTTTGGTTCTAGGACATGAAGGTTTCCTCACGATGTTTTCCTTCACCGTTTTGAGAGCAGCGGTGATGAAATAAATTACACAAAGTAATGCGCCTGCCTGGGTTCGAACCCACGACTTACTGTTCGTAAGTCGGGGCCGCCACCACTGGGCCACCGCCGCTCCCCGTATTATATGCGACTTAAAACATAACTGCGGCGAAATGTGGATGTACGGTCGTCCAAGCTATTTGGTTTACATTTTAACAGGTAAGTTACACTGTAAAATGTAAACCAAATAGCTTGGTCGACCGTACTATTAGGTACATCTCTGCCTAACCCTGCGAGGGTTACAGGCGTTATGTTATGTTATGTGTTACTGATAGGGTGCAGTATAAACTTCAAATTAGATAGAATAGTTAATATATTATTTGATTAAAGCTGAATAATGAACATGCTTTGCTAAATCTAACAAATTTTAAAACCGAGGTTTTATTTATGCATTCAGTTAGAAGGTATATAATTTAATCAAGTACGGTCTTAAGTGTCTACTTAAAATTTGTAAAGGAAACGAGCAGACGATAAAACTAGAGTCCATCTCGCTCAATTAGCGGTTGATGTGTTGAAATTATTCAGGGTTTAAATCATCTCGAAATGGAAAGAAATAAGAGCCCTTCTTCTGCTTATCAATTATTCTAATCATAACCTTTTCATTGTGTTCATACTCCATTTTGTTTACAAAGAACGCACACAGCTTTGTTAACAAAAAGTTTTTAATTTAATCAAATCGCACAGCTTTGTTAACAAAAAGTTTAACAAAGCTGAGCGATTTGATTAAATTAAAAGATAATTATTTGATGAATAAGGTTAAGGTCACCACATAAAATAAAGATTAGATCTAGTTAGTCATCCAAAACTAAAAACCGCAACCTTTATACACCTATTACAATTTTTCATGGTCTTTAATGATTCAATTCCAAGCACACAGCGCGGGAAGCCGCTAACTTTGACATAACGCACGCTAATAAGCCGTACTAACTTTAACATAACGCACGCTAATAAGCCGTACTAACTTTGAAATAACGCACGCTAATAAGCCGTACTAACTTTGACATAACGCACGCTAATAAGCCGTACTAAAAAGCTACGACCGTGACGAAGTGTCTAATATTTTGAGAGAAGCACCAGTTTATAGGCGGTATAAGTTTAGCGCGTGCTCGTTCAGTGTGTTGGAGCACTTATAACGGCTCGCCGAGTGCGCAGGCACGCGCGCCTCCGAGAGCATCAATTACCGGGTCGTGAGCGCTCCTGCACTACAACCAATATAAATAAAAGCCGGCCAGCACACGCCACCGACCACAATTTCACAGTGGCGCAATTGTAAAATGCTAGATCGAAAAGGTCTCGGGTTCAAACTCCTTATCTTTATGTCAGATGTATTCCACATAGAAGTTTAATGTTCGCGGCTGACAGATACGCTTTCCGCGCCGCACGTGCCGTTTGAACTTTAGACAAGGTCTACCAATCTGGTTTGGATTTAGATGGAAATTACTTTTACGATCACGTACGAAATATTGATGATCCCTGAATTATAAGTGGTTCACCAGTGTATGGATGTCGGTCGTGACGGCGGGCGGCGCGAAGTGGCACGCGCCCAGCGTCACGCCGGACGGCTGCGCTTGCGTCGTACAAAAACGTCCAGTGAAGCGCGCTGCCGCCTCATTCTTCTATTTTCCGCGGAGCCTCCGTCCCATTTTCCCTTTCCTAACAATGGCCTCGGTCACGCACACCGTTGATAAAAGCCGGATTGATTCGCTTTCGCTTCCCGCCGGCGATGTCGCAGCCGATGACGACATGCGCGGCCCTTGCGGTAAACCCAGACGCTGTGAAATCAGCCTAATTCTTTGTTTTGGAACGGACTGCTAATTTGGTTTAGCTAAAAACATAAAGTCTCGTGTAAATCTTAATCTCCTAAATAGGACTTATCTAATATAGATCTCAAGAACGTACCATGTCCAGACAAACATTTGCCATTTTGTTGTGGACAGATTTATACAACAGTTTGCGTTAAAGCGAGTGCCATTAATTAAGACTGTTGACGGAATCAACTTCGCTTGTTATGACCTAACCCACTTGTGTCAGGGATAATTATTCTTTGTTAATGTAGGTTCCAACTGCCAGCTAAAACAGAAAGTTAAAATAAACACCATAAAACCATATCTCAGTGACACCACATTTATTGCGCCATTTAATAGGCTCAAATAAAACCTTTTTATTTCATAATCAGAAGGAAACATTAAAGAGTGTTGGCAAATTGCCGGTCGATTCGCAAAAAAGAAACTTTAATTTTTATTATTGCAATTTGTCGGATATATACGTCAATAGTGTCGTTAGTCCTTATCGAGGTGATTAAGAAACGTCAAACAGTCTTAAATGTCGGCTTTTTGGCAATAATTAAGGTCGATAAAAGGAAAGAGGGTATATTTTAACGTCGTGTGCAATGGACCTATAGCATCTTCGTGTGCAGTCCGTCTTCATAATAATTATAATGATAGCGACGACGGTACCCAAGAGGTAAAAAAAAAAAATCGCAGTATTTTTTTAACGACACTGATCTTTTGAAATGTGGTTGTAGTAGGTATAAGTAAACTTTGGCCTAACCCATCGGGGAAAACCAACATGATATTATTTTATTTGCGTTTCCTGACCCATTTAAAACATTTGTAGATACAGAACTTCAAAATAAACAATAGCTTGAAAGTTTTGGCAACTGAATTAGATACCTGTACGCACTATCGTTTGCCAAGAGTCTAAAGATATCTTAATAAAAATCATAATAATAAAACAAAAGCAGAATATTCTTCATATAATAAACTAGCTGATGCCCGCGGCTTCGCCCGCCCGCAAATTATATACTAAAACTTTCCTCTTGAATCATTCTATCTATTAAAAAAATCCGCATCAAAATCCGTTGCGTAGTTTTAAAGATCTAAGCATCCATAGAGGACAGACGCGGCGGGTGACTTTGTTTTATAATATGTAGTGATGGCTAGCAATTTTCGTTACCCAACAAAGTACCTCCTAATCATAAATTCAAAATACATAACATATTTATTCGCCATCGATCCTAAACATCGGTATTCCGCATTCCATGATGTAACCACACGGTGTCCATTTGTCAAGAGATACTGCGGACTTCAATTGCGACTTAAACTTCACCTTTAAAGGACAATACACAAAAGCCTAATCAATAACAGAACCCATCCATCTAACCTTCGAGGTTATTAGTTGCTTTTAGTGTTACCATGCATTTAAGATTGGCAGGACATGTGCGGATAATTTTAACAGACATGAGTCGACGATGCGAGCTTTATTCAACGAAGCTAGAAAGCAGCTATTACACAAAATGATGAATGATCTCGTTGTTTTTTGTTTACTTAGTAACGTGATTTGTAAATTAATTAACTTGATTAAAAAGTAATTAAAACCTAAATAGATAGGATACAGTGAAAGTTACTGGCAAAAGTAAAACAAAATTTTTTTTTGTTATCCCTTATCCTTGTCCCTCCTGGGCAATGTCCCATGCCTTCAGCTTCTCACGATGTTGTGCTTCTTCTCCGAGGAGAAGATGGCAGGACGCCTTTGATGGTTTTCTAGCGAGTTGGCGAGAAGAACAATAATTTACGAGATCTTTATCATTTCAGCCACATTGGTTTCATCTGGTTCTCCTTCGCTTCCTTTTTTTCATGCCTTTTTTTGAGGAAGAGCTTCTGAACTTTGTAATTCTCAAAACTGTTAAGCAAATTCCGAATCAAAGTTCCGCTATCTTAAGCCAGTCCGAAATAAAATCCTACTTTTGACATCCCTGTACTCGATTATCAAATTTAATGGTCACCGCTCTCGTCGCAAGCGCAACCGGCGAACAATCGATCAGCAGAGTGCGTTGCGTTATCTCGCTCGCCATTCGGAACAAACAAATTCAATTACGATTAAGAAATTAAAGCAAGCTCAAAGGAACCGCCACCCGACCGCTTCCGAAGACACCCGAAACAGTTCGTTGACATCCGATAATCTGAATCCACAAACTACTCGTCTTTTAATCGGTCGAATCAATTATCCAACCTGTCTTTGTCCAAAAGCGTCTTTGAAAGTTGCCTTAAATTTATTTTTATCATAATATTGTCTATACATGTCTGTGTGAATGAAAAAACTCGTCTTCTTATCTCTCGACCGATCTCTGTACAGTTTACGATGCCTGTACATTCATCCTCGACTCTAACTACCCTCTGCAAGTCATCAGAGAGCTAAAGAAACGTATTTTCAGAATGTAACGGACAAAATTTAGACACGCGTAATATAATGTTTTTTATTATGTGAAAACGCGCGGCCAATTGATGCTGACTGCTTCTGTGCTGTGTTTATTTCGCCACGATATTCTCAAACCATAAAAAGAGCTCACGCAAATAAACGTTTTTTACGATTGCAGTAAGATTCAAAGTTGGTTGAGTAAGTTGAATTTTTTTAATGCTACTGTTGGATCGTAATGTCTCAAAAACTCGAGTACGTGAGAAAGGTTGCTCTACTTAATGCACCTTTGACACAATATTCGATGTGTTGAACTCTTGTTGTAATTAAAGCTACAATTCACGTAACTCGGTACATCGTAAGCAGGCTGTACGCCGTCTGGGATGTGACCAGAGCACATTCTCACCATTAAAAACTGTATAATTTTATTCGTTGACATACGACGCGACGTCTGAACATTTATTGCCGTGACTCATCTTTATACCGCTCTAGAATGATGTGGGTATAAAGTTGTAAGCGTTAGTTAGCTGTTCCTCATCCATGTAACAAATTTATTTGAGCTCGTTAAAAATGCAAGTTTCATAAAAAACTCCAACCAGTTTACAACTCGCCATTTTCGTTTTGTATTTTCTAGAATTGACAGTGTAGCTAAGTGTTGTGCATTTAGCAAATACTGGATTAAATTAAATCAATTAAAAGAGAATATTTCAAATGAAATCGATTAGCGATCTTATAAATATTAATTTCATATTTATAGTATGACTGCTTATACAGCGGTAGGACGGTGTTATTTACGAGTCGTCATGTATAAGGGGTAGTTGCACTACAAACTACTTTTCCTTCGATCGAGTTTTCTCGCGGGGACCGGTCACATCACTTAGAGGAAACTGTCGTTTTCAATCGCAGAACCGGAGCGATGATTCCCCTTATCAAATTACGGGTCTTGTCGGCTAGTGAAAATTTTCCCACATTTTCTCGGTGTACATCGACGTACAGATGATATAAATCAGGGTGAAATTGTTGGTTGCGCCCGCGCTGCCGCCGCTCGAGGCTACTAATGGGTGGTTATTTGTAAGTTTTCACTGGACGCCCGTTACGCGCCATCGAGCTCTTGCCTCCAACTCGACCGCTGTGACGCACGCCACGATTCTTACCCATAATCATAACACTTTCGTTTCATTCTCAAAAAAATGTAAATCACAGCGAAAGAGAGATCTCCAAGTTTTGAACAAGAAAATTATTGCGAGAAAAAGTAAAAGTTTACTCCTACAGATATGTAGGAGTTGATGAATTAAAAATGAAAAATTATTGCAATAAAATGTTCCCTATAAAATAAAATTCCATAATAGAGTGACACAAATGTCTTAATTTAACATTTTTAATTGCGTTGCACAATAACATGTGACTATTCTGAGTGGCTGGCGTCGTGAACAGCTATATCAATTAATTAATATTAGATAATGATCGGTATGCGGTATTCGGTAACAGTTCCCTGCTGTGTCCTGTCGTGATCTTGTCTCCTTAACTATTGACAATCGAAAATCGATTAAAAGATCGCAATCTTTCATAATCGTTCCATTGTCCCTAATCTGTACAAAAAGTTGGCAGGTTGAGCAAGTCGCATTGTGTAGCTTATTCAATTATGAGACATGGGAAGTTGCATCGTAGTTTTATTACGAAACTTTTGAAAAATACAGAATAATAATTGATTCTAAAGTCACGAAAAGTGAATTTACTCAATACATTTGGTCTCTGTTTTTTCGTTAGTTTTTTGACGTTTACAGTCAGAGTGGTGCTTAGAAATCTTCATGAAGCCATTTTTTTTTTCGCAAAACCGAGAAAACAACTGCTTTATATTTTCGATGATTTCAAAATGATTTAGTAGAATTTTCACAATCCTGAAAAAAAACCTCCATTCAAATACATGTTCCGTTCAATAAGCTTTATTAGATTTCTCGATGTAATGGCAGCGTTGTGGAACGGGACTGGTGAGGCCATTACGCGCAGACACGACCGCCGCCGGCCACGGGCGCCGATCAACTGAGGAAGTGACGCCGCGCCTAGCTGCGCACGCGCAAATCGCGCGCAGGGGTGCAGCTTCCGACAAACGGTGTTTTTTAATTAGTCCTTTTAAAGGCTACGAAAAGATTCATTTGGTTCGAAATGTATTATGTAATGGACAACTATGCGCTTGATAGACAGATTTAGAGCACACATATGCTAAAAATGGAAAGAAAAAACTTAGAAATTATTGATTACGTATTCGATTTTGCGTCTTAAAAATACCAATGCGTAGCTTGATATGTAACGGAGCAAAACACGTATCAGTATGTGTATGCAAAAAGCTGAGCGAGGCGAAAATGAGCATATCGCTTGGAATACATTAAATAAATATTCTTAAAGGTATATTATTATAATTCCTCCAAACGTTTATTCCTAGTAACAACCTTAGTCCAAAACTTGGTCTACACAGAGCCGTAAGGCACAAACTCAGATTTAGTATTTGAACAAAGGCACACCGCAACACGCCTAGGGCCATCGAATGTCATTTGAAGATTCAACATTAGTTTCGCGTCTCGACAACCCTGAAATATTCGTAAACTTTGACCACGGATATTAATACCAAACATGGTTTGAAGAAGTTATAAACATCAGATATATATCAGTTTCGCTATATTTGCTACTAAAAAAACGTAAACTAACCAACTTTTATGGTCAATTCCGCGCTTTATAAGAGCAAAAATTTACGCCAATTTGCAAAATCGGACTCCCAGCTGTTAGCAATTTAATTTATAGAACAAACCGTGAAGGATTTTGATTACTTTAGTTATCCATATTAGATAAGAAATACAATTTAGAGAATCACAGTGTAACAAAACGTTTTTTACAAGTATTTTTGGTGAGGAAAACTGGGGCACTGCAAAACGCATTCTTTCAATCAACAAATGTCCCTGAAATACCTAGAATTAAGCGGAAAATAGTGCTCACGATAATTGGTCAAACAAGGCAATTTTATTAGACTTACGTCATACACACAAACAAATTCAGTTCTACACTTAAAACGTAGTATGATCACCTCTCAAATGTGCTAAATCTCCGCACTGACACCCGCTAAAACATTGAATGACAACAAACTATCTAAAGCATTCCGTCTTATCTCAACATGTTTATAGCTTACCCATTTACAAATATTTGAATACATATTTTGCAACACTATGGCAGTGTTCACCATGACGTTGCCACTCTATAAACTAAGACATTCCGAATACCGATACCAAATTGCTTCCAAATAGTTTCCGATCGAGATCTACGATACTATCGGGGCTTAAAGACAATCTCGACTTGAAATCGGGTATTCAATTATGTCAGCAAACACTTGTTTAGATATATTTTGTATTGGCGGCACCTTTTTAGTCGAAACGAAACCATTCTTGGAACTATAGAACAATATTTTCAAAATTCTGAGTAAATAGCAATAACAGTTTCCATTTCCGAATTTAAGTTTAGAATACTGCTCCAAAAGGAATTATTATTTCATGTAATTTCAAAGGACATTATTTAATATTTAATATTCTATCAAAGTTAACATCTGGCCAAGCAATTTGAATAGAATTTAATAAGCTGTCAAGTTTTACAACCTACTTTACAAATTATAAAGTAAAACATAAAGAGCACAAGTTGAGTACGCTACAATTGAGTATTAGACATTTTGATAGCTTAACTTTAATGGTCATCACAAATAATGGGCAATGATGGACAAATTCCCATTGATGAATTCCTGACTCATCTGATGGGCTCCTCATTGAATAGGACAGTAGACATTGAGATGTAGCCAGTCTTAGCTAGCTGACGGGGGCAATAAAATTATGGCAAGGAGTCGTAACTCGTTATAGATCTGCCATACGAAAGGTTATAAAACCATCTCATATAGGCTGGAAATGTCTACCGTAGAACATCCCGACATTCTGATGAACGATGAAAGAATGGAACACGGGTAAATATGATAATTTATTACTGTACCACACACATAATTTTAGTTTTTGTATATCGGGCTAATGGTGTCGATTCTGTTGTGTACAAAGTAAACTTAATTTAGGCTATTGCTATCTTTTACTAAAAGGCAGTGCGAGAAAAGAACGGCTATAGCTATGAACTAAGTTAGAGATGTCAAACTAGTTTATGGCTTTTTTTTCCGATGGGAAATCATCAAATAACTCCTCCCGCTCTGGACGGAGCAGGAGGGAGTGTCAGACTTTTACTGACTAAAACCCATCCATGTTCCTTCATCGCCCTTTGTGTTCCGGGGCCGCGGTATCTCTTTCGAACTGTCCCGCAACCCCGGCAGGAACTAGTTTATGCCTTGCGCTTCACCGTGTTTTAGTCGACATGTTTTTACGTGCACCCTTCATTTGTATAGAAATATTAGTTCCAACTAAATTTGACAGCTCTAAATTACGTCCATCTCTTTCTCATTTTATTAGAGAGAAAAAGAAAGCAATAACCTAAATTATGTTATGATATGCTTTTTTTTTAGTTTTTGCAAAAAACAAATATTCTTATAGCACAAGCAAATTATTTACATTATTTACATACTAACTCTATAATAGAAATAAAAATGCACTGTTTAAGGACTTTCACGGTTTTTCACTACACTTAAAAAACAATATGGAAAACCACGGATATTATCCCGTAAGTACTTTAAGTGTAGAAATAAAAATATTTACAAGTATCAAAAAGGGTTACAGGGCGTCGAAAAATTCGTCCACATCGCTGTCAACAGGAAAAGTACCCAGAAGGCTGGCAGCATTGCCACGTTGATTGGCAATGCTGATTCTTTGGCCAAAAAATAGGCCTGCCCTCTGGTCACGTGAAGAGTCGACCAACCATTTGGCGATTTCTCGAAAAACTAGGTGAGCACTCGGACCCCATGGCCCTAGTGTTTCAACCCCAAACGGCTCAAACACATAATTACCAATTAAATTATTGTATTTGTGCCGTTTGAGGTTTTCAGCACCTGCAGCAGCCGCCCCAGCGCAGCACACTGTGCTAGGAAGATGGGATGGCGCAAGGGTGTCGACGCAAGTTGTGTCCCACACCAAAGGCCTACCCAACTTCCATGGCATTATGGTCAGCAGCGTTTTCTGTTAGTATTTCATCACTGCGATCTCTAATCCACCTGCCAAGCGTGGAGATTACGGCAATTAGCCTAAATTAAGTTTAGTTTGTGCACAACAGAATCGACACCAGAGTCCGCAACTGCACGTCCAAGTGTGAATTTAGTTTCAATCAAACGTACCTATTGATGATAAACACGACACTTCACGACTATATTCCTCAATAGGTAGAGGTAACCTACAACAACAACAACAACAACAGCCCATAACGTCCACTGCTGGACATAAGCCTCTCCCATGATGGGAGGAATTTGCCGTAATCTCCACGCTTGGCAGGCGGATTGGAGATCGCAGTGATGAAAGACTAACAGAAAACGCTGCTGCCCATTCTCTGGTCTACGGAGGCGCAAGGTGTTCTGCCTCAGACATCACACACACACACATACACACAGGTAACCTAAGTACTCCTATATTAATGATCGTAACACTATCGTTGGTCCCGGCTGTCATTTACAGATCTTTGACAGTCGTTACAGGTAGTCAGTGGCCCGAAAGTCTGACAACTAGTCTTACCAAGGGGTATTGTATTACCCAGTACTAACTGGATTGTGGCGTTCAGATAGGCAGCCGCTCCATATATAATACTAATATTCAGCTGCATCCAGTTAGACTGGAAGCCGACCCCAACATAGTTGGGAAAAGGCTAGGCAGATGATAATGATGATCTCACTATCTCTTGCCAGTGCAAAAATGCTTCTAATTAGACCTCTTCTGTTCTATGCCCAGCCGCGTGGTATCCGGCAGAGTAGAATAGAATCAACCCATTACACTCACGAGTGTCGTATAAGGCGACTAAAGTCTGAGGCAGAACACCTTACGCCTCCGTAGACCAGAGAATGGGCAGCAGCGTTTTCTGTTAGTCTTTCATCACTGCGATCTCCAATCCGCCTGCCAAGCGTGGAGATTACGGCAAATTCCTCCCATCATGGAAGAGGCTTATGTCCAGCAGTGGACGTTATGGCTGTTGTTGTTGTTGTTGTTGTTCTATGCCATAACGTGACAAAAAGTTTCAATTTTCCTGCCCCAGTGCAATGTGACTTGGGGTCGCCCAAGATGTTTTTTCTTCCATTATCTCCTGCCAGACGTCACGTTATATTTTACTCCTTGTAAACGATCGCGTCACCGCTGAAATTTCGCTGCGTCCCTTTCATATCATTCCTCGCAGAATCCAACCATTTCCCTTTGGTGTTCCTCTCCATTTTCAAAATGAAACAATTTTCGCCTCTCAATGATTTTCGATCAAACAGTCAGACATTTATCAAGATCAGCGCGTGCGCATCGCGATGACTATTAAACGGAGTCATGCGGCTTGAATGGTCGCAGTATTGAATGTGGCTGACACTAAATACCTGCGCTTCGTTGCGTGAGTTGCGTCATATGCGTTTTATTGGGTGGATCGGTTATTTATTGACTAAGGTTTCGTTGTGGGTGTAGTTGATCATTTTACAGGTCAGACTGGGCTTATGAAAGGTCAGTCATTTCTTTCCTACTGCAATAGCTATCTCTTTTGTTAATTGCCTAGTCGTCTTCTAGAGACAGACTGCTTTTTTTATGTGTAGTGAGACAGCTTTTCAAAGATCATATTTCTAATACAATGACTTCTTCTTTGACTCCTTCAAAACTGGAAGATACAAGAATAAAATAAAAATCTCACGACTCGCGCACAAAGGGTTCCGTACAATTATTTATACAACAAAAGATAAAAAATCACGTTTTATTGTGTGGGAGACCCCCTTTTTTTTTTTCGGATGGGAAATCATCAAATAACTCCTCCCGCTCTGGGCGGAGTAGGAGGGAGTGTCAGACTTTTACTGACTAAAACCCATCCATGTTCCTTCATCGCCCTTTGTGTTCCGGGGCCGCGGTTCGCGGTTTCGAACTGTACCGCAACCGTGGGAACCCCCCTTAAATATTTATTTTATTCTGTTTTTAGTATTTGTTGTCATAGCGGCAACAGAAATATATCATTAGTGAAAATTTTAACTGTCTAGCTCTCACGGTTCATGAGATAAAGCCTGGTGACAGACAGACGGACGGACAGTGGAGTCTTAGTAATAGGGTCCCGTTTTTACCCTTTGGGTACGGAACCCTAAAAAAAAGAAAAACAACTAAAGAAAAAAATCTGTTTAAATGCGATATATATTTCATAAAATCCAAACACTTGAACCAACAAGATAGATCACTAGAATCACAGTATCGGACAACCGTAGCTTAATTCAGCCTAAAACGTTTGCCAACTTTAGAGCCTACGTCTAGAATTCACTGATTCACTCGCTGATATGTCTGAACTGACGTTTTGATACTTTTGATGCACATATTGAATAGCGCCTTGATTATTCAAGCATGATGTTTGTGAGCTCGTGATATTAGAGGTCCCAGTCTCACCCATGTCCTAAACTAGATGACCTCAAAAGATTAGGGATTCGACGGACTAAGACCACAAAATAGCTTGTGTAGTGCCATATTTCCTAGAAAAGTTTTGATACTTGATGTTTTTTTTATGTTGTGTTAAAATATGTAATATTGGGCAATCTTTAATAAGTTAAGACTAACATAGTGTAAGTCTCATTTATGCTAATTCCATGTCCATTTAATTCACAATAATTACTGCGCTTTACATTTGACGTACATGATCAGTTCAATGTTGCATTACACAAAAATAATCTAACGTAACCCCAATCCATATTCACCGTGTCGCAAATTAGGATTATGTACATACAAATCAGTTTTCGTAACGTATCAAGCGGCTTACATCCGCCGTGCGCCGTCTAGCTCGGTGGTGCATTAAACAGTGCGCGTGGGCAGATCCGTCCACATTTCTATGATGAATCGGTCTCCGGCGCCGCCATGTTACGAAAATTCGCCACAATTTGCATACAGATACGATCCTACGACGTCGCCTGAACCTCCAATACTTCATAGCATTGTTACAAGCATTATTTATCTAACGACCACCACACTGCACACTGGTCCAATGGCCCCACAATAAACATGGCAATTGACGCCTACTTATCGACGCCAGCGAATTACTACAATGTTGTAAACATAATTTACAATGCAAATAATATCAAAAATATGTGTGCTTACTGCATATTTGCTCAAACACTGAATAAGTTAAGACATCGTCAACATTTCAATGCAAATTTTATACATGGTTCTTTACTCAACGTTTGTCTGCCAATGCGGGCAACGAAGCCTTTTAGGAATCTAAGGAACTCGTCCGTTTTGTCTATGCCAACTTGTATTGGCTATGATAATATTATAGCACTAGGTGGCATGTGCGAAACTTCACATTACGGGCCATATAAATACGACTTACTACTTCCATGCATATTAAATATCATATCGTCAATGGACTTCTCTCGAATACGTAATTATATTTATAAGCCGCATTTTTGATCACACTTTATTTAATAGAACTTTAGGAGTGCCCGTTGCCGGTAAAACAACGTTTTCAAAAAAACATTAGATATCAAAACCTTTATTTACAACCGAACAAAAAAATACGAACCTGTATAAAATGTCACTTTCACACTCCCTCCTGCTCCGCCCAGAGCGGAGGAGTCATTTGATGACTTCCCAACCAAAAATAGTTTTTTTTCGATATCTATGCAACGTAAGAATTTGACCCATCGCTTCTGTAATCCTAAACAATGATTAAAAAAACTACCGCTAAACCCAATGACCTTACATTAAAACAAAGGCTCAACTACCCAACAAAGCCCCGGTCAGCTGTTTGCGAAACTTTCGGCATTAGACCGTCATGGCGTCACACAAGCAATGCGCGCGTGCATGATTGATGGCCGACACGTGGGCGGGAGACGCACGCTGAAAATGCGCGCCAAATTACACGCTATGGAATAGGGCTGCGCTTGCGTGGTGTTGATTTATTAGATGTGTTTTGGAGGTAAATTTAGATAGGTGGTTTTGATTGCGTGATTTTGTGGTCTTTGGCATGTTTATTGACCTTAGTAACACACCTGCATTCCCAATGCTCAGAGAGCATCAGACTGCATCAGTGAGCGGAGTTCGCATAGCTGAATTTTGGGCCAAAAAGTTCTGAAGGCCTCCCACTAGGTGGACCGATGACCTCGTGAAGGTTGCGGGAATCCGCTGGATGTGAATCGCACGGGACCGGTCAATGTGGCGACACTTGGGAGAGTCCTATGTGCAGCAGTGGACGTCTTTCGGCTGAAATGATGATGATGATGATGATATTTAATTAAAATTTGCCATCGATACGTTAAGAAGAAGAAGATCCCAATGCTATACATTTAAAGAAAGAAAGCCAAATTATTTATTTGTTTTTTTGTAAGTATTTATTTTGAAAATTCAACATCATTCGTTGCTACGGAATCAGCTGTTATGCATCCAAGCTATTTTGTTTATCATTTGCATTTTTATGTTGTAGAGCTGACGGATTTTTCACACTATTCCTAATTTCTTTCAATATACTACGAATTGTGTTGTAAACCTCACATAGAGGCATCGTCGTGTAATTTTAGGAAACAGTGAAGATTAAGCCAAATAGTTAACTTTAATACAGTGTAGACAGCCCTAACCAACAATAGCATTATTTCGAATTTGATGATGGATATGGACACAACAGTCTGTTGTGCTTATTAAGCTATCATTACTACAATGTTGTTAAATCAAATCAACTATTCGTTCAAGAATCCATTATACTGCCCTTGTATTTCGTCACTTAAGATAAAAGACTTTAAAACGAGATATAATTTTGGCCTAAACAGTATAATATCATTTTAGAGCAGTGGCGATGAAGATCATTACCCAAAGTCATATAACATCCCGGCTGTCATTTGTAAATCTTTGACACTCGTTACATGTAGAGTGGCCTGAAAGTCTGACAACCAGTCTTACCAAGGGGTATCATATTACCCAGTACACTGAGTTGTGGAGGTCAGATAGGCAGTCGCTCCATGTAAAATATATATTCAGCTGCATCTGGTTAGACTGGAAGCCGACCTCAACATAGGTGGGAAAAGACTAGGCAGTTAAAGTACTTAACGTAGCTAAGTAATGATGACCGTTAATTAATTCAAAGGCTAAAACTAAATCCTTACTTTACTGAACGCGAAGCTAACCGTGACTGTATCTGATGGCATATTAAACAGTAAACGTATTTACGTGTAATGTATACTGTTTCAAATTTAATAGCGCATCGCACGCGTTGTGCACGCGCCTCTAATCACCAGCGCGATTCTGCTACCACTACCTATTATAATAAACAAGGTATTTTCAACTCTATTCTGAAGGTAGTAACGTTGAGAAATAACAACTATTCATATTATTACCATATTCAAAGTATTTTGAATTCTATTTTAATGGTAGTAGGGTTGAGAAATGAGAGGTTTATAGAAAATAATTATTGCAATCGGCACTGCGATTGAAGTTCTGATTGGATGTATTAGAATTAATTTAATAAATGCAATCATTTTGTGCGGGCTATCTTAAGTTTAGACATGTTTCGAGACTTAAATCAAAGTGAAGTATTTAGGGTTTCAATAAGATTATTACACGTTTTTCTCAACTAGGTTACCCTCTCAATAGGGACCTTTACAAGTTGCTAAATAAAATACATTTTACAAAACTAAAGAAACAAGATCATCTCAATACAAATTCAAAACTATAATATTATTACGTTACCATTACTTAATAGTATTTCATTGTTAAAATTATTAATCAAATGATAGCCTATACCTATATAATAAAACACATTGTAACCAAAGGTTGCAGAATCGCCCATCTCATCTCTAATGACCTCTCTAGACGATCCATCTTCAATTCATTTTTATTAAAACCGTATTCATTCCATTCAGTTCAGACATCTCGTGCGTAAACGATGCAACCGAAGAGTATTCAATTCAATACCATTTATTTAAGGTCGATTTTGATACATTAAACGGATATTTATACACAATACGTATCTAACGAATTGTATATAAATCGCTTAATAATATTAATCAGCATGTCATTTGATTTGTTAAGATTTATTGCTTCAGTACAGCTTGTACCTTTTTGTTTGATGATACACACAATATTATGACTTCGTTGCATAATATTGTGTGTGTTTCTATTTAAAAATTATGTACACTTCGTTAAGTTCTAAAGCAAATGTGAAATATTTAATGAGCCAATGATATATGATGTGCGACTTAAAGCTTGCAAAATATGACTTAACCTAACCCCGAAAATGTCGAATGCAAATAGATTATGTTCAAATAATAATTCAAACTTTCAATAAAGTCTGCTCCAAATACCTAGACAGCTAATATTAATGCACACTCACACAAAACAATAGTTCTCAAACTACAAATGGCTTCCCGACACCGTTACAATAATGAAAAATATAAAATAAATAATAACAACATAAATAACATCCGTGTTGTAATCCGCAGCCCGAGGCGAAGTTCTCAATTATCCGGCTTCTTCAGTTATGTGCATTAGTGGAACATATTTATGTTGATCATTTGTTGGGTCGTCTATCCGGGGCTTAATAGCGCGTAGGCTTAATAAGAGCAATTGAATATCTTTTATATTTGCTTTGAATAGTAATTATAAAGATGACTTAAAATATTGATTTTCTATAAATTGAGAGCACGGTCTTACTCAGAGGCAATTGATCAAAATAAATAATACAGGATAATATGTTTTAATCATCTTTAGTTTCATTCATCTTTAGAATTTATGGAACTTCCACTCATCAAAGTTTACTTGTATGGAGTTCAAACAAACAGCTCTAACAGGCAGGAAAATTGCTTTTTTTCCCTCAAGCCTAAGAAGGGGTAATAAACAAAATTAAATGCTATCAACTCGTCACAACAAGGAAGATCTAAGTACTGACGTAACTTTAACATGAGAGTATTGAACCATAGTGTTTTTCTTGTATGAAGTGACGCAGACTGCTTAAACTACCGCATTTTCCTCTGTGTGCTGAGGATGTAGAAAACTAAAAATAAAATTCCCAATAAAGAAAATATATAAACAGATTTTTCACAATATAACATAACATCAAGCCTGTAATCCCCGAAGGATTAGGCAGAGGTGTACCTAATAGTACACCCACATTTCACCAGTTATTTTTATGTCCTATGTAATAGGGAGCGAGCCTATTGCCATCAACGTGGCGCAAATCCAGACTCCGTGGCTTCTACTGACAAATTCCTGATGTAAAAACCTAATAACACTTTGCCCGACCTGGGAATCGAACCCAGGACCCCATGCTCAGCAGCCGCGCTTGCGACTACAAGACCAACGAGGCAGTCACTTTCACAATATCTCTAAACAAAACTACCATCACTTTGATACATCCCAAGAAAATCAACAAACAAAATACTCAAAGATTTAACGCAAGTAATTAGTTACCAGATTTATATCAACGGCACTTGAATCTACAACAACAACAACAACAACAGCCCATAACGTACACTGCTGGACATAAGCCTCTCCCATGAAGGGAGGAATTTGCCGTAATCTCCACGCTTGGCAGGCGGATTGGAGATCGCATTAATGAAAGACTAACAGAAAACGCTTGAATCTAAAGTCGATTCTAATTAGAAACCATTAAATTATAATCATTAAATACATCGATTGGTGCATCGATATCATTTAATTCAGCATCGGTAAAGCAGTAACGTGTATTATTTTACGAGCTAACTTAGATCTCATAGATCCTCATTCTTGGCTCATAAAGTGTCATTGGCCTGCGTCTGCGCATTGTAACTTGACACTTATTGAAATCACTGGACGCATCAGTATTGATTTGAAATAGGTTTTATGTGTCGGTTTGATTGTCTTTGGATATCGAATGTGGGATGAGCAATATTGCTCGCGTCATATGTTTTAGTAAGACGATCTACTGTGTTGGTTGATTTAGTTTTACTTTTTGTTTACGACTCGAGACATAGCTATCAATTATTTATCTCACTAAAACCAAACAATCTGGCCAAGTGCTAGTCGGACTCGCGCACGAAGGGTTCCTTACCATTATCTATACAACATTAGACAAAATGGCAAAAAAATCACGTTTGTTAAATGGGATCCACTCTTAAATATTTATTTAATTTTAATTTTATTATTTATTTTTAAAGTGAATATACAACTTAATATTCTGTGAATATTTGAAGCGTCTACCTGTTGCCGTTATTAATTACCGAGCTAAAAAAAACGGCAAAAAAAACACGTTTGTTGTATGGGAGCCCCCTTAAATATTTATTTAATTCTGTTTTTAGTATTTGTTGTTATAGCGGTAATAGAAATACATTATCTGTGAAAATTTCAACTGTCTAGCTATCACGGTTCATGAGATACAGCCTGGTGACAGACAGACGGACAAACAGCCAGTGGAGTCTTAGTAACAGGGTCCCGTTTTTACCCTTTGGGTACGGAACCCTAAAAACATTATTTTTTTCGTTACCACCTTATTGGTGTCGATTCTGTTGTGCACAAAATAAACTTAATTTAGGCTATTGCTAGCTTTTTCTCTTTATTAAAACGAGAAAGAGACGGATGTAATTTAGAGCTGTCAAATTTAGTTGGAACTAATATTTCTATACAAATGAAGGGTGCACGTAAAAACATGTCGACTAAAAACACGGTGAAGCGCAAGGCATAAACTAGTTTGACATCTCTAACTTAGTTCATAGCTATAGCCGTTCCTTTCTCGCACTGCCTTTTAGTAAAAGATAGCAGTAGCCTAAATTAAGTTTAGTTTGTGCACAACAGAATCGACACCATTATTGTTAACTGCAAAAGATCCTATTATTAAGTTTTGCTCCTGAGTTATACATTTTTCGCCCTCAAAATCATTAAAAGATCCATAGCATACCTACAGGTGCAAATGCACTTTTCCGTTGCCAACCTAATTCGCAAAACACACTAGATATGATGTAACTTAAAACAGCACTGTCATCATCATCATCATTCCTAGCCTTTTCCCAACTACGTTGGGGTCGGCTTCCAGTTTAACCGGATGCAGCTAGTGGTGGGTCGTTGTCGAATTTTTGACGGACGAATCGCAACCGTTTTCCCGACGACGAAAACGGTCGTCGTTGCAACTGGTTTGAAGACGGTTCAAAGGAAGAAACTTATCCAACATGCGTTTTCGTCGAGAGTCGTTCGTTGAATTGCGTTTTCGTCGAGCGAAATAGTTGCAGGCTCAAAGGAAGAAACTTATCCAACATGCGTTTTCTTCGAGAGTCGTTCGTTAAATTGCGTTTTCGTCGAGTGAAATAGTTGCAGTTTCTTACAACTATTGAAAGGACTGTTTTGTAAACGAACGCGGAACGACGCGACGAGTGACTCTAGTGAGAAAGATAGTTGAATCAATGTTAAAAATCGCACCAAGTAATTCGAAGACTGATTTGTGCAACGAAGACTGTTTGAACCCAGAACGTAAAACGGTTTCATCGTCGCAGCACACAAAACGGTCTTTGAAAACGGTTCGTCGTCGCAACACCCACCACTAGATGCTACTATTATTTAGCCAGTATTTTACATGAAGCGACTGCCTGCTGACGTACAAAATCCCTATCTAAAATCTTCTACGGTAAATTCCTAGCAGCACAAAAATCCCCGCGGACAACATAAAGATGTGCTAATTTCAAAATAAAAAAATCGTTAAGGAAGTTTCAAGGAAACAAAACGTACGTTGAACGGTAGAATTACCTACCATGACTCATAGGTACCTGACTCATGTTTCCTTGCTATATCCCTCCCTACCCTTGACATTTTGTAAACATCTTTTTAGGGCACCCATCGTAATATGCACTTACCTCCCACAAATATAAAGGCAAAAACTGTAATGGTCGAAGCAATACAGATATAATAATATTCTCTGAATGAAATGAGTGTATAAAAACAAAATCATTACGCATCTAGACGGTTTTGCACATGGGAGTGAGCTCAATGTTTCGATTGTTGAAAAAAGTTAAATAATATTCTTTTGGCAGACGTTTCCGCATTGCTGACGATCATTTATTATGTTTATCCATGGATTTGGGTATTGGAACACCCAAACACCACCACCAAACACAACACAACACACACCACACCACACACACCACACTTTGTTTGGTAACACCCCTTTTAGATATCCATACGACAAAACATAACACCACACCTTTCAAGGGCATAGGTGTACTTAAGAAGTACACCCACGTTTCGTCATTTATATTTAAATCCCATATAATAGGAGGCGAGCCTATTGCCATCAACCGGGCACAAGTCCAGACTCCGAGGCTGCTACTGAGAAATTCCCGATGAAAAAACCAAAAGACAGTTTGCCCAACCCGGGAACAAACCTAGAACCTCCTAGATATCCTCCGACAAAAATCACACTCTAAATTGACCTGACCGATCAAGATGGATCGGTGCCCTAAACATTTGACCCAATCAAAGAAGAACAAAGTAATTTTTCAAGAGGTGATCTCCGTGAACGTGTAAGATTACTTAGGAAAGGTAGATCTGTATATCTTCCCAGGGTCTGTGCGCAGACGCCTGAAGTATTAACTGCTAATATGCTGCCATTATCAAAGAATTCTTAATATCCCCATAATAATATACACATTATACACCTTAATCGATCTTTTATTTCCATGCTTAATTTCCATTCGAAATGTGTATAAGTAATCGTGGTAGCGACAGCATTATGGTTAATATTCGTCGGCGTTGGACATGCGTAGGCGCCGAGACTGTGTCTCGATGATGAACAACGGCTCAATTTGTTTCGTTTACACTCAGGGCTTCAACTTCCGTGAAAATTTTGTCAACTTTTTTGCTGCCTGTGGTGAATTTTATCAAAGCTTTGTGTATTTTTTAAACCCGAACTATCAAATCCGTGTCTCTATTTTGTAAAGATTAAAGCTTTTCTATTATTTTAGAGCATTATTTTCACATTTATAGTCAATCACAAGATGTAAAATGTACGCTTTAAATGCTTTCTAATTCAATAAAATGCTCTGAAAACCCGCCATTTTATCGTAATCGAACGGACGTACCGTTCGATTACGATAAAATGGCGGGTTTTAATAATATATATATATATCAATATTCCGTATTCTGATTTTAGTTTCAAGTCTCCAGGACTTGAAATAAAGTTGAGCTTTAAAGATACAAACATAATTTCACCTACATATGTTGGCGAGTCAGCCCTGCGCAAGCGCATCAGTATTCAAGACGAGCCGAATTTCTCCGAAGCTTTTTACGAACCGTCGATATTTCAACTAGACAGAATTTTTCTTCCCCAATCGTTGATTTATGGAGGCATTCAATGCGATGTCTTCATTGAGTAGCTTCAGGCAGGTCGTGAGTGGGAGTATCTCTGATGACCCGAAAATACATTCAGGGTTGGCGATGAAGTAATAAATCAAATTTATTGTGCGTTGTCCATAATACGGTCCTTTGTGCGATCTTCAGGCGTAAGTCATGGCGATCAACACACCTTGCGGTCAATGATACAGGAGTGTTTTAAATGAAAATGTTTTTGTTATAAAACATTTTTTTATTTATGTTCTTTTTAAACTAAATTATTTACTTGAATTGAGTACTGCCCAGAAAGCTGGCAGCATTACCACTTTAGATGGTAATGCTGATTTTTTACACCTATTTGGTTAAAGACTTGGCTAGGAACAAGGTAATCTTGCTGACTACATGTCATTTCAAGTAATACTTCAGATTATTAAAATCTTCTTTATAAAACATAATTAAACACATTTATTTTTCGTCACAGTTGAGCTAAAAATATTCTGTTCTTTTTTTTTATTTAGTATAAGTTTTCCAAGCAAAACAGATGATTTACATTTCGAAAAGTTTGTACGGCTAAATATATTATCATCAGCGTAAACATCTCCATACTTCAATCTCTCTGATACCGGTACAACCTTAAACACATTGTTACATTAGAGATTTTGTCCCTCTAGTGGTAATGGAACAAAAGCCCAGATGCTAGGTGGGTTGGTATTAAAATGCAAAGAAACAACAAATTATCTCAAACAATATAAGTTTATTGTTTTAAACTATATAAACTTAACTATTAAAAAAAGGTAATGCCAGCCAGCCTTAAATTCGGTCGGTTTCGAACTATGGTCATGGGGGGTTGGAGATAAACCCAGTACTGTTCCTTCTTCAAAAGTTTAAATCAAATTAAAGTAAATAAAGTATAATTAAATTAAATTAGTTCTTGCTAAAATATCAAGATACAACCTTCCAGTTTAGTGAATACTAATAAATATTATATGGGCGCCAGGGACTTGAACAGTCCCGGACCACGGAGCCGACGAAGATGTCCAATATAATTCCAGTTAAGCGTAGGTGTCGAACCCGGGGTCCTTTAATTTAATTAAGTTGAAGACCGGCTTCTAATTTGGAAAACCGGGCAGGTGATACACGGGTTCTTATATGAACCAGTGGAAAATAAATTTAAAAGGTGTCAATTTAGATTTAAAAAAAAACCGTCCCGCCTGCAATAAATCGCTAGGCGGACTCTGCTACTGCACGACCGTCTCCACTGGAGGCCTTGAGTGGACTCGAGGAACGGGTCTCGCGTCCAGGTCCCAGAGGCTCGTCTAGATCCTGGCGGCGAGACGAATCGCTCGAGTTGCCTCACCTGGAATTGACAATACGGGGACCCTATTATATAAGGGAAAACCATGGTACTTTCCTTGAGAATGAATAGAGGGGAGGAGCTAGGAGATCTAAAGACTAAACCATTAGCCAGTCCACGTGGCCTACGAGGCCCTTAGAAAACACAATTGAATGAGCTACGACTTCTGTTTGCCTAACCCTGCGTGGTGGGACAGCAATGGTAATACTCACAGTTGGGTAATGATGAAAACAATTGACTGCTTGATGCGACCGGCTGTAGAACAGGTCCGCCTAGTTCATCTGCGAATCCTCAACGCATGGAATCCTGTAATAAATATCCAGGGATCACGTCAATATCCTTTTAACGACCTGGGAAGGACTCAGAGATCACTTCCAAACACTAATTCACCAAAATCCTTACCTTATAAAACACGAGATAAAGTTTGTAACTTTGCCTCAGGCTTGATCAATAGCAAAATGACGCCCGTGACCTTCCATTGTCTTGTTATGCCTCCCAACCGGAAACAGGCGGAGCACCTAGAAAATCTCCCCTGTTTCAGGTAAAACTTACAAGAGCACTGATGACCGAAGCACTACCTCAAGATATTTAATTCTTGAAAATCCCTAACAACTGTCCAACATGACGTTTATACTCTGAAACAATAACAATTTTCAGGATCCAAGCTGACAAACTAATTATTTCTTAGTTCTAACATTAAAATTTGTCCTAAGTGGAGCAACCTTTTCCCTCACTCTTTCGGCGAATTGAGAATGAATCACCTGGCAACACTAAGCCATAGACATGCCACAGATTAAATATGGATTGTGAGGTCCGCGATGCTTCTAGAAAAAACTCCTTAATAAAAAAATAATTTCACTTCCGTTTACGGTTAAAAAAAACAATTAAGTATTTCAACCAAAAGCTGGAAATTATTAAGGATTTGTCTTTATGATATTAGTTCGATGATTTCCAATGAAAATGTTAAAATGTATCGATTAGAACTACAACTGCATATCGCAGCCGCTAGATGTCGCCTCCAACTGTCAGAAAGAAACTGACGTTTAACCAAATGACATTTGGAATGTAAACACAATCGCAGCTTAAATAAGATATTATGAATCTAATTTATTATGAACACCAGTTTATTATGGTTCCGAACAGTGATTTATCGTCAGGAAGTGTTACTAAATAGTCCGGTGATGAAGTACGGATGCAAAGATGACTCCTTCTTCAAATCGCAACCCAAAGTCATTTGCATAAACCACAATGAACATTTCACTTGGAAATCATGGAGAGAATCATATTGGAAACCTCTCAATTTACAACGCATGCTCACAGGTAAATGTTAGGTACCAAAAAAACAACGTAACAGTACCTCCCCAACCACCAGAGATTTGACCCGATAGGGCAAATCTCGACGCTGGCCCTCCAGCGTCTAAGCAGGCTCAAAAGAACCAAGCACGCTTACAATATTCTACACCGCTCGACCCTGAAAACAGGAACTGAGAAAGAAAAAAGAATAAACGTTGGCACGACTAGGTAGTTAAGGCATATACAACAACAATACCGAATTCTGGTTACACTTAATTATCCATGTAGCCTGTGTGTTATTAAAGAGTTACTTCTGGAGCGAGTCTAATCCATTCAAAAATATGTAAAAGACAAGCTTCAACAAGAGTCTTAATGCGTATGTATCTGCTGAAGTACTATCTTAGTCTGACCTACTATAATTATATAGGAGAGACCACCCCACCCAATCGTGCACGAACACCACCCCACACATAGTCTTACTAAAAGTGATGACCGCCGAGAATAACGCCGAGCTGGTACAACAAACAATACACCAAAAGAAATTAAACTAACTGCTACAAACTAATGAGAAATGGCTAACCGTCTTCCCTAAATGGAGTGTGACGGTTATTCGGCCACTGTAAAAAAAAATAACATCTAAAAACGTTTTCCATCAATGCAGCCTACACGCCCGCCATTAAGGCCTCCTAACTCAGGACTATCATTATGCTGCCTTACCAGCAATCCGGAGGTTTATACACTCTTCGAGTGTTAATCCTACAGCAACAAGTAAACCAACAACAATTTTTAAACAATCGTCTATTGCTACTCTAAAAGTAGTTCACAAATGTGTACACAGTAGGAACCTGTGTAACAACTACGAACCGCAAAAACAGTGTAAAATATATTTAATTGACATGGTTCTAACACCGTGGCATATACAGCCACCAATGCTACAAGTAAACCAGTAGTCCCTAGGCATATACAGCCCTCAAAGGTCACCGCGACCATCTATAAAATAAAATAAAAAAGTTAATCCTCGCCATATGGTGATTTAAAATCCTTGATATGCCATGTACCAAGGTTTTTACCGGAACTACAGCCTTCCAATTCATACACTAAGGGTGAAAGTTTTTTTCTAATTATACATCTTTCATATTTAGGAGCTAATTTGGCCATAAAGAATTTTGAGGCGTCACTCTGAGGATATGTCCTCTTCCAAACAGTGTCGCCTACCTTAAACTCCGCGTGCCTCCTACTACTATTATAATAACGAGCACTACGTTTATGCGATTTGACGAGCGCGTCCTTTACTTTATTGAAGATCTCACCCAAACCCCCTAACTGATTGGCATATGAACTGCGGGAAGCGCAAGCTAGAGTGGGCTGTGCAACGGTATCATTGCCGAAGACATCTCCACTACTAACTGCCTCTCTGCCATGTACTAGGAAGAACGGGGTAAAACGAGTAACCTCGTTTGTGGAGGTGTTCATAGCGAACTGGATCTTTGAGATGTTAACATCCCAAGATCGATGGTCATCCTCCACGAGAATTGATACCGCGGTCATAATGGTACGGTTATAGCGTTCTACGGTGTTCACGCTTGGGCAGTAACGAGGTGTGAAGTGAACTTGAGGTATTTTGTACCTCCCCAATAGTGAACGTAACTCATTACCCGTGAATTGCGTCCCGTTGTCTGCTATAACCGTACGGGGTATACCATGTACCAGGAAAACGCCGTCTTCTAGTTTCTGTGCTATAGCCTTACCAACAGCTCTACGTAAAGGAAATAGTAAACAGTATTTCGTAAAACAGCACACGACCACTAAGAGATATGTGAATCCCGTTCTGGACCGTGGCAACGGACCTACCAAGTCCATGCTTATGGTTTCAAACGGCTTGGAGCACTCTTTCGCATCACCCAAGAGTCCGGGAGGAGGTAATTGTGAGTGTTTATATGCTGCGCACGTATCACATTTACCAACGTAGCTAATCACGTCCTTATACATATTAGGCCAGTAGTATCGGAGTGCAAGTCTTTTATAGGTTTTAAATACTCCGAAATGTGGAGATAATTCGCCACTATGGTGACTCTTTAACAACTCTAGTCGATTGCCCTCCGGTACTACCTGCTTCCAGTCATAGTCACTAGCCACTCCGAATTTATTTTTAGAGTAACGGTAGAGTTTATCCTCCTTAATTATAAAGTTTGGGCACGACCTAGGCGTACTGACACATTTATCCCACAATGCTTTAAACCATGTGTCATTAACGGGCACTTTAATTTCCAACACCGGAACGCCACGAGATAGGGCATCCGGAACCACATTGTCCCTGCCTTTGCGATGTTCGATTGTGAAGTTGTAAGGTGATAACCGACAACCCCAACGGGCTAATCGACCAGAGGGATTGGTTAAGTTAAAGAACCATTTTAAGCTTGAGTGGTCGGTTATCACTTTAAACGCTGGACCGCCTTCCACGTAAGGACGAAAGTGTTCGACTGCGAAGACCACAGCGAGGGCCTCACGCTCCGTTGCGGAATAGTTGCGCTCCGCCGGATTGAGCGAACGACTGCAATAGGCTATTGGGTGCTCCTCCCCATTTGTAACCTGAGTCAAAGTGCCCGCTATCCCAAAACTAGATGCGTCACAATGAATCTCAAAAGGTTGAGAGAAATCTGGACAAGCCAATACCGGAGCAGACACCAACGCCTCTTTTAAGGTTGAGAACGCGGTTTCAGTCTCAGCCGTCCACTGAAAAGGCGGCGCTTTTTTGCTCGTACTGGTTAGTGCGTTTAAAGGGGCCGCTATCGTGCTAAAGTTTTTAATAAAACGTCTATAGTATGAGGCCGTTCCAAGAAACATTTTCACTTCCTTACGGGTTGTAGGGGTTGGGAAGTCAACAATTGACTGAACTTTCGACGGGTCAGTGTGTAAGCCATGCTCGTCCACTCTGTAACCCAGATATTTTAATTCTCGTCGAAAGAAACAAGACTTTGGCAAATTAATTGTCAGATTGGCCTGCCTTAATTTGTCTAAAACCCGTTTAAGAAGCGAAATGTGTTCTTCGAAGGTTGGTGAGCAAATAATAATGTCATCTAAATAAACGAACACCTTATTACCAAACTCCGGGCCGAAAAGTCTGTCCATTAATCGCTGTTGGGTTGCTGGGGCTCCCGTCAACCCAAAGCACATAACTTTAAAATGGAACAAACCTCGACCCGGAACCGTGAATGCGGTTTTTTCTTTGGAAGAAACGGAGTCCAATTCGATTTGCCAAAATGCGGATTTCAAATCAATCGACGAAAGGTATCGCGCGTCTCGCAACTGGTCTAAGATGTGAGAGACGTAGGGTAGTGGATACGCATCTTGCTTGCTGACCGCGTTCAGCTTTCGACTGTCCAGGCAAAATCGCCATTCCCCATTTGGTTTTGGAGTCAGTAGAACCGGGTTATTCCACGCGCTATTGCTGGGTTCCACCACTCCCATCTCCAACATCTCATCCAGCTGACGGTTAAGTTCCTTGAGGCGTTCAGGTGATAAAGGATAATAACGCTGTTTAATAGGAGGAACATCCCCGGTGTCTATTTTATGACGCAACAGATGGGTACGACCTAGTCCCTTGGCCTCAAAGGAAACGTTTTCGAAATCCTTAATTAATGACTCCGCTTTATTCTTTTGATCAGGTGTTAATTCGTCAAAAGGTTGTAGGTGCCTAACCTCCGAAACACATGAATGGCCTCTATTGTTTTTTAAATAGTGTAAAGGTAATTTATTAAAAAATTTTGGGGCCAAATTAAAGGCCTTCCAAAAATCAACGCCAAAAATCAACGGTGTGGTAATGTCTGGAATAACATAGAATTTAATAATCTTAGTCACTCCCATGAGAGTCACTGGTAAAAATAAATAACCCTCCACGGATGCCCGCGAATCATTGGCAGTTACGATGCTGCCCAACTCCGTATCGGCGTGTAAACTCGCACCAGCCTTTATGAATTGTTGGCCAACATCGGTACCCAATACCGAGATGCAGGAACCCGAGTCGAGTAAACCATAATAATACTCATCGTATATGGAAACTGTTAAATGTGGACGACTATCATCCGTAGTTTTATATCTTACTGTATCTACCCTTAGTGTTTGAAAAAATAATTTTAAAGATTTTAAATAATCATCCCAATCTGACTGATCGAAATGTTGGCTGTAGTTCCGGAAATTTAGTTTTTTGAATTACAGGTTGGACAAGACTGAGCCTCCTTCTTCTTCTTACTGCACGTAGGGCACGACGGTGCACGTACGCCCTTCTTGCCGCAACGGTAACACACAATTTCCGTGGATTTGCATTGTGATAATGAATGCCCTTTAACCCTACAACGAACACAGAACAACGAACCAGAATCAGTTTGCACGGTTTCAACTCGTTGTGAACCTATTGGTGGTTGGTATGCCAAGTCTGCTGCAACAAAAGAAGACGTTGGTTTGGGTGGTTCATGAAACTGAGCCCTGCTATGGAAACCTAGCTCCAGTTGTCTACACTTCTCTTTTAAGTCGTCCAGCGTGTTGACAGTCATTATTGACAACCCCGTCGTGTATTCCGGTCTCATGTTGAATTTGATCCGTGCCAAACGGTCGCGTTCTGGAACCTTATAAGATAGCCTATTGTACAGATTCTCCATGACTGCTATATATATACAAGACAGCTCAGTTGACCCTTGCGTTCTGTTTGTTATTTCCGAAATTAGACGCATGTCGTAATCTGGTGGAGCGAAAGCTGTGAGCAACTGCTTCTTTAGATCCGCCCAATCATAAACCGACGCTTTAATTCCACGGTACCACAATAAGGCTCCGTCCGAGAAAAGATCCAGCGCTGACGTATGTAAGGAGGCTTCGTTAATATCTCTGGCCTCACAAAGCTCCTCAAGGCGCTCAATAAACGCTTTTACGCAGGCTGTACCATCGAATTTTATACCCAGGGTCTTAACCGTCTCTCTCTTGCAGGAAATGACTAAGTCCCTTGGCTGCAAATCTGACGTTGCTTTCGGTGTCTCCTCGGCGGAAGTAAATGATTGATGGAAGCTTGCGTTAGCCGAATCAATTCTAGACAAGTAACCCTTAAGCTGCTTGTCAATGGTTGCATAGTCGGTACTATGATCAGTTGGAGGGGTAATCCTACTCAAGCGATGATACAGGTGGTAACATAAAGCCTTAACGCGGTTAAATTTTTTGAAATTGGAAGGATATTTATCAAGTACTTCACTAATTTCTGGGAGTTTGGCCTTGATTGTTTGTAATTCGCTTTTCGGATCTATGTTTGTCTCCTCAATTTCGTCTGAACTTACTAATTTATTTAGTTCCCTAATCTGAACACGTAGTTCCTCTACGGTTGAGGCAGGCTTCGCATCTCGAACCAGTACTTCATAAATGAGCTCATCCTTGCGAAGTAAATTAAATGAAATGGGACGTTCCATATTGTTAAATAAAAAAAATGCAGTGTACTGAACTGAAAGCTGGCTGTCACAAAGTACAATCTCAAACAATGTGTAAATATTATCTGCAGTAAAGGCAGTTACACAATAGGCAGTCTTATGGAGTAAGTATAGTGTAAAAGTAAACAAAAGTGTATAAAATAATACAAACATATAGACTAGAACTTGTTAACAAAGGATTCCGCGCGACGGTTTTTTTTTTAAGTTAAAATAACTGGAAGGTTTAAGAAACAGTACTCTGGCTTATAAGGTACAGCAATAGACGTAACCTCTATCTCCAACCAATACACACGTTGGTCGCCACTGTTACATTAGAGATTTTGTCCCTCTAGTGGTAATGGAACAAAAGCCCAGATGCTAGGTGGGTTGGTATTAAAATGCAAAGAAACAACAAATTATCTCAAACAATATAAGTTTATTGTTTTAAACTATATAAACTTAACTATTAAAAAAAGGTAATGCCAGCCAGCCTTAAATTCGGTCGGTTTCGAACTATGGTCATGGGGGGTTGGAGATAAACCCAGTACTGTTCCTTCTTCAAAAGTTTAAATCAAATTAAAGTAAATAAAGTATAATTAAATTAAATTAGTTCTTGCTAAAATATCAAGATACAACCTTCCAGTTTAGTGAATACTAATAAATATTATATGGGCGCCAGGGACTTGAACAGTCCCGGACCACGGAGCCGACGAAGATGTCCAATATAATTCCAGTTAAGCGTAGGTGTCGAACCCGGGGTCCTTTAATTTAATTAAGTTGAAGACCGGCTTCTAATTTGGAAAACCGGGCAGGTGATACACGGGTTCTTATATGAACCAGTGGAAAATAAATTTAAAAGGTGTCACTTTAGATTTAAAAAAAAACCGTCCCGCCTGCAATAAATCGCTAGGCGGACTCTGCTACTGCACGACCGTCTCCACTGGAGGCCTTGAGTGGACTCGAGGAACGGGTCTCGCGTCCAGGTCCCAGAGGCTCGTCTAGATCCTGGCGGCGAGACGAATCGCTCGAGTTGCCTCACCTGGAATTGACAATACGGGGACCCTATTATATAAGGGAAAACCATGGTACTTTCCTTGAGAATGAATAGAGGGGAGGAGCTAGGAGATCTAAAGACTAAACCATTAGCCAGTCCACGTGGCCTACGAGGCCCTTAGAAAACACAATTGAATGAGCTACGACTTCTGTTTGCCTAACCCTGCGTGGTGGGACAGCAATGGTAATACTCACAGTTGGGTAATGATGAAAACAATTGACTGCTTGATGCGACCGGCTGTAGAACAGGTCCGCCTAGTTCATCTGCGAATCCTCAACGCATGGAATCCTGTAATAAATATCCAGGGATCACATCAATATCCTTTTAACGACCTGGGAAGGACTCAGAGATCACTTCCAAACACTAATTCACCAAAATCCTTACCTTATAAAACACGAGATAAAGTTTGTAACTTTGCCTCAGGCTTGATCAATAGCAAAATGACGCCCGTGACCTTCCATTGTCTTGTTATGCCTCCCAACCGGAAACAGGCGGAGCACCTAGAAAATCTCCCCTGTTTCAGGTAAAACTTACAAGAGCACTGATGACCGAAGCACTACCTCAAGATATTTAATTCTTGAAAATCCCTAACAACTGTCCAACATGACGTTTATACTCTGAAACAATAACAATTTTCAGGATCCAAGCTGACAAACTAATTATTTCTTAGTTCTAACATTAAAATTTGTCCTAAGTGGAGCAACCTTTTCCCTCACTCTTTCGGCGAATTGAGAATGAATCACCTGGCAACACTAAGCCATAGACATGCCACAGATTAAATATGGATTGTGAGGTCCGCGATGCTTCTAGAAAAAACTCCTTAATAAAAAAATAATTTCACTTCCGTTTACGGTTAAAAAAAACAATTAAGTATTTCAACCAAAAGCTGGAAATTATTAAGGATTTGTCTTTATGATATTAGTTCGATGATTTCCAATGAAAATGTTAAAATGTATCGATTAGAACTACAACTGCATATCGCAGCCGCTAGATGTCGCCTCCAACTGTCAGAAAGAAACTGACGTTTAACCAAATGACATTTGGAATGTAAACACAATCGCAGCTTAAATAAGATATTATGAATCTAATTTATTATGAACACCAGTTTATTATGGTTCCGAACAGTGATTTATCGTCAGGAAGTGTTACTAAATAGTCCGGTGATGAAGTACGGATGCAAAGATGACTCCTTCTTCAAATCGCAACCCAAAGTCATTTGCATAAACCACAATGAACATTTCACTTGGAAATCATGGAGAGAATCATATTGGAAACCTCTCAATTTACAACGCATGCTCACAGGTAAATGTTAGGTACCAAAAAAACAACGTAACAACATATTCCTCAACAAACAAACATAAAATCAGACCATTCAACGTAACCGCTGCCAATTAATTATAAAGTACCTATACCAGCATAATTTAATGTACCTACATTGAAGCCTAAGCTCAGTTTATGGCATCATAGAGGGACTAAGTAGAATTCGCTTCATTAGCACGCAAGATCGTTTATTTAACCACACTTGATTGTAAACATCCAACGGACTAGAATCAAAGACTATCGAATTTCAAGTAATGTAACTTGGAAAGAGAAATGTTTATTTAGGTTGTATTTATTGCATATTGACTGTGGTGTGGTGTGTGTCTGAATTAGGAGTGGTTGTTGGTGAAACATTACTAACTTCTTCGTAATTGTGATAAGTATTTTACATTTTTGTCATAGAGGACTTCGTATATTGTCAAAACATTTAAACGGTCTGTGATGTTTGGTCTAGTTACATTTTGGCTCCGTTTTTTAAAAGATTTACAGATAAATCAAAATTGTTTAGAATTTACTATTGAATTAATTTTTGACGGATTTCTGGCTCGAGGCTAAGGGATGCACATGATCGGGCAATGTGGAGACGCATGGGGTAGGCCTATATCCAGCTGTGAATATTTTCGAGTTGATGGTCGAGTTTTTGGAGAGTTCCTTCATATCATCAGTATCATGCTGCTTTTACGTAAACACTGACAATTTGATTAAAACTAGCAATCAATTAAATTGCTACTATGACTGTCTACTTAGCCCTTTATTTCTGTTTTCCCTAACAAACAATGTCCAAAAACATTACCATACCGACTCCAGAGGCACCGTAGCCCACAACGTAATCATTTCGAACAATAGTTTGTAACAAGGAAGTGTTCTCTAAGCACCAAGCTATCGATAGTACCTAAGTGCAGTGGACAGAGGGCAGTGTCGCATGCACCGTTGTATGCCCGGTGCCCCCCTTGCATACTTTCACCACTCGCTTCCCGATACATCGATAACAAGCGTTTGGACTGCACTAGAGCACGAGTTACTGGCGAAGAGCTTTCGTTTCCGATGATAATGGACTGGATTAGGAAGTGTATCTGTGACGTAATGATCGGTATTAAATCTTTGATGTGATTGAGTTTTCTTTGATGTCTTAATTGGAAATCGTATTAAAGATTTACTCCAGTTTTATTACTGGAGTAAAACGTCGATCTTTTGTATCGTCACTGTCATGTAAAGTCAGCAAATGGGAATTATTATTTCCTCTTTGCGGAACTAAAATTTTTTTCTTGACTGGGCAATTTAGTTTTTTATGATACTAGTGCGGTAATTTCTGCATGTGTGTCATACAATGATTTTCAACACATTTGCGAGAAAACAGTACTATATTTAATGAAACAAACAGCGACCCCAAAAACCACGAAAACGACACCCATGAAGAAAAATCTGAAAATTTTCGTCGGCGCCATCTTTGATTTTCATTTTGACCTCATTTCCGTTACCAACGACCCCAAAAACCACGAAAACGATACCCATAAAGAAAAAACCTAAACTTTTCGTCGGCGCCATCAGGGATTTTCATTTTGAACTAATTAAAAAAACCGTAAAGAATACGCACGATGCTATACAACGGGGTATGCGGTTAAATAGGTACTTAGGTGAGAGTACCTATTTTACCGCACGTTACGTTGTATGGTGCGTAATTTTTAACTTTCGAACAATATATACAGACTCCGTAAATGCATTTTTTGAGCAAATGTGTTGAAAAATATCTTATTTGTTGCCCCCTCTAATAAATCGCAGGAACACTCATTTCAAACACTTACCAATTCCATCTACTCGCACAACCAACTAGCTCGATGTAAACGGATCATCAAAGCGTTTTCCGTCGGCACAAGCGCTTGTTTCACATAACTTATACAGAGCGGCACTCGTAGGAAGCAACAACAAATGCCTACAGGCTGTCTTTATTTTACCTGTTTTATTGTAGGCACCTAGTGTTCCTAGTTGTGGGCTAGTTACCCCCTACGTACTGGGAAGTTAATGATGGTTATTAGAACAGTGTTTTGTTTTGACCCTCGTATATCTATGTTCGTAAGTGCTATTCTAGTTGTGTTGTGGTAGAGTTTCTGTTATACTGGATGACTTTTTATCACTTTCCAAAAAATGGGTATATTATGTGAACGGAGTAGAAGCTTATGGCATACCTAGTTTTTTTTTTATTATTTCCACAGCATAGAAAAATTGATTCATCATCAAAAAACGCTACAAATTCAAGTAAACTTTTTGTATTAGAACTAAGAGAAATTTTGGAAAAAAAATGAATAATATCGAATTTCAAATCATACGCATTATTGAGTTGAATGAATGAATTTCGAATTTTTTGAATTTTAATTTTTCGCAAAAAAGGAAAGAAACTGAGTATGATGACATTTACTTCTACTCCGTTCACCTACTACACCCATTTTTTTGGAAAGTTATAAAAAGTCATCAAGCTACTACAATCTGTCAAATTTCTTTAATAGATTTTCAACATTATAGCTAAACCATTAGATTCAAGGTTGATTGGGATAATTTGACACTAAACTGTCAAATTGGAGACTTGGACATAGTTCTGTTAGTGTAGAAATGCTACAATCAGTAAGCAGCTCTAATAACAAGATTTTCCTAAAATTCAAGTTCTAGAACCTTTGACTTTGACGATATCATATTTTTAAAGGGGGGAAAATATAATGACCACCAAAAATAATTTTGTGACCACTAACATCTATCACGTAAAATATCAATTAATCACCAAATTTAGTAAATTGAGCACCAAATTTTAATGAGGTGGTTGATGACAAACTAGTTTTGTCCAAGCCGACTTGGGGCATCCCGAGTTTTTTTAAACCATTCAGAAGTAGGAGCCCCGCCCGTTGACAGGATCTCCCTCGACACGGATGCAAGAGCATAATAGTTCAATTTCTGGTGGTCTTTAACTAAAAAAATATATTTTTAGTTCTAACTTCACGATAAAATGGTAATTAATTTTGGTGATCATTTACTAATTTTGGCAATCATAAGTGATTTTTTTTCCGTTACGTTTTGCTAAATCTGGTGGATGTCTTTTTAAAGTAATAAGTTTTGATTGAAGGCATATTCTTTAAGCTATACGAGTACTTAACTACCCACAATTTAGTAATCGCAATTAATTCACACCAAGCACATCGATAAGAAAGAGAAATACCTTTTTCAACAAGAGAATGTTAAAAAGCGTTGAGATGTAATCTGTCAGCACCAGCAGCCTCACCTTACGCAATATGGCTGCCGTTTCAACATGTCACTAAAGTACCAAAATAATTCGTGTGCTGGTGTGTAAACAGTCCAATTTACGCACAAGCGGTGTTTTTTTTCTCTCAAGTTTTTAAACTTACTTTCCTTCGAACGGAGCGGTCGGCTGTTGAAAGTTTACGATGTTAATAAAATGTTGTCGGCTTCTGCGGTGACGCGGCAGTCGCATGCGCAGATTTATTTGTGATTTTTTAGATGATACAGCTTCTCGTAGAATGCGTGTTGCTAGAAAGAGAGGTGACGGTTAATAGAGGAGAATAGATGAAGAAGACGTGCACCGGCGACCCAAAATAATTTGGAATAAGGGCAGGAGAATGAATGATGACAACATTCCGTAGTTTTTTTTAATGAACAACTACGGGCTTCGGCCGCCCGCTTGACGAATTATACACTAAAACCTTCCTCGAGAACCACTCTATCCATTAGTGAAAACAGCATAAAAATCGGTGCAGTAGTTTTTGAGTTTATCGCGAACAGACAGACAGACGCGGTGGAAGACTTTATTTTATAATATGTAGTGATGAAGTGTTGTGAGAGCTATCCAATACTGGACTTATAGACTAGACTTCTATTGGCTGATGGTGATGACATTTCAAAAAGAAAAGCCCGTAGTTTTCTCATGACGAACAAAAGTGAGAATAGAGGTCTCAAAGTTTCACAATAAAGTTAGGGATGTTCAGCTATAATTTATCCAGTTAAATATCTTGAACTGCGAAATAAACGGCGGCATTTAACAATAAGGCTGGTCAGAGGTGCAGCGGCAAAAGTTCAAGTTGCTTTTATTATTGTCGGCCTTCATTAAAAGATGGCATTTTATGCTATGCCTACTAAGGTAACGTGTTTAAAACAGTATCTTTTCAGATACGAGTCCTACATAACCTCTTCTATCTGTAGGGTAACACAGTGTACCTGCATCATCATCATCATCTGTTAAGCCTTTTCCCAACTATTTTGGGGTCAGCTTCCAGTCCAACCGGATGCAGCTGAATACCAGTGTTTACATGGAGCGACTGCCTATCTGACCTCCACAACCCAGTTCATACTGGGTATACGATACCACTTCGTAAGACTGGTTGTCAGACTTTTTGGGCCACTGACTACCTATAACGACTGTCAAAGATGGACAAATGACAGCCGGGACCAACAGCTTAACGTGCTTTCCGAGGCACGGAGGAAACTCGGTATGTTAGGGTGGTCACCCATCCACAGACCAACCTAGGCAAGCACAGCTTAACCTAAAGATCGACCCGAGTGGCTGTTATTATTTAGCCACGAGCTCCTCCTACACAGTGTACCTTAATGTTCGTATTTAGCTAAACAGTCACTATCATTGAGGCAGGCTTAGATAGCCCCAGTAATCAGAACAGAGAGCAGAAAGAAAGAATCAAAGTCCTTGGGGGAGTTGGAGAAGAAATTTTGTGAGCTGTGGTACAAGGGACAACCCTACTAATACTATAAATGCGTAGGTTTGTGATGATGGATGGACAGATGGATGTTTAATTGTAACTCTTTCACGAAAAACAAACACTGAATGGACACACAAAACTACTGCACGGATTTGGATGAAATGTAGCATACAAATAGCTTATAACCTTGCTTATAACCATTAACACACACAGGGTGTAAACATCCTCATTACAAAGCAACCAAGCATTCTGCACATCGAACTAAGTGACTTTACACAAAAATTATTGTATGCTGGGAAACTACTTTGTTTTTTGGGTGAAAAATCATGTTTTGTGGTAGAACTCAATGTAACGCACTCAAAACATTGTGCTGATGGATGGATTGAATAGTACGGGGGTCGTGGAGGTGTTTAAAGTATTTTTGTTACATTAAAATTTATGTATTTAAAAAAAAAAAAACGTTGGAACTTTGACCCCCAATATCTCCGTAACTAGAAGGTTCCCAGGTATGGTGTACCAAAAAATTATCACAATGACGGGGAGAACAAGTGCCTTTCGGCCTCTTATTAAGAGGTTTTTTACACCCTTTAGGTAGTCTTATACCTTTTCTCCCGGTAGTATGATCCTGTGGGACAATTATCGAAATACACGCGGGCGAAGCCGCTGGCATATATAAGTCAGTAAAAATTAAGTTTAAAAAAAAAAGTCATGCTACAATTTATTGACACAAGATTTGCCACTGGCTGATTCATCAAAACCAATCGAATCAATAGGTAACTGGACATTAACAGTTTTTTAAACGATTTTCCTTAAAACAAACAGATTTATTTAATTACAAGTTGCTTTTTTATCTTACAATAACCTTTTCAGTGACACGCATTAACATTTTACTTTCTTTATTACCTTTTTATGTGCAACAAATGTGTGAAAGATAAGACGAACTGTTGCGACACGCGATCTTTTTCCTCCTCGTTTAGTGAAGGGATGACTAAGTGTTGAAAGGATGGACAGCGTACATCTGTGGATGGTGTCATCATATCAATTAGCGGTCCGAAAGCTAATCTGTCGTAATCTGACAAATTAACCAGAATCTTGTGTGACTAAACTGGGTAGGTATTTAGTCATGTTGTACCTTTACACATCTTGCTACTCATCTTGAGAAGTCAGGTATTACTAGGCAGGGTTGCGGGACTATTCGAAAGAGATACTGTGGCCCCGGAACATAAAGGGCGATGAAGGAACATGGATGGGTTTTAGTCAGTAAAAGTCTGACACTCACTCCTGCTCCGCCCAGAGCGGGAGGAGTCATTTGATGATTTCCCATCAGAAAAAAAAAGGTATTATGAAAAAGGAAGGTAAGTATTTAAGAGGGCTATTACATTTTTTCTTGTTTTTGAGTGTTTTAAAGAGTCTAACACTCAAATACAACAAAAAAAAATGATTTTTATTTTGAGCGCTCCCTAGACAAATAATCAAACTTCCTCAGTCATATTTTTTTTTAATTTTGTGGCCATATCTAAACCATAATCAAACATCAAAAATCTCAGTTTAGATGTGTGATTATGGTTTAGATTTGGACATAAAATTTAAAAAAATAATGATTTCACTAACGTGAAATCTGACTTAATTGTAACATACGGTGATACGAGTTACTTATATTACTGGCAACCATTTTGTTTCCCGATAGTTACCCTATAACCTGTGACTTTTCAAATATCGAGTGAACGCCTAAAATGGCCGCTTTTGCACAACCACATATAATGGGGTAATAACATGAATCATGTAAAAATTCTTAAAACAGTCACAGACACAGTTAATATTATGAATTTTTAATTTGTGACCAATTTATTTATTTTTATTTTATTTTATTTATTAGGTCTACCAACAATTGTTTACACTAATTTACAAACAAAGATAAACATGCGCTTAAACTCTACACAGTGTAACAATTACTTAAAGGTAAACACCACATGGACAATAAGAAAACAATTTTAAGTAAGTAATATCGTAAGCTACATATTGTACAAGTAAACTCAGTAAAATATACAACTATGAATCAATAACTTATAGGCTAAGTATTAAAAGCATCATTTATTTGAAAAGAACACAGTCCAAAAACTTTTACAACTTTTACAACAAGTCTGATAAACAGTTCAAAAATTTAACTTTTTGCTTTTTGAGAGAATCAAAGTGAAAATCAACTATATCACTACAACTATTTAAAACCCTACAGAACCTAGCACATGGAGAGTTAGATCCTAACACCGTTCTTCTCATTGGAGGACAAAGTGGAGTAATCGGTTTGCGTGGAATCCTCGCCGGAGCACGAAAGTTAATGAGTGCGAGCAGTGGCGGAGAGTCGATATTTCCCTTCAAGATTTTGCTAGCAAACATTGCGTCATTCAGACATCTTCGTTCTTCCAAAGTGTGCATGTTGAAGTACTTCAATCTATTTTTGTAAGAACGCACTTTTTTGGTTATTCCCACAGAAAAGGCCAGATGCCAAACGAAACGTTTTTGGACGCGTTCTAGACGCAAACTATTTGTAGCGTAGTGTGGCCGCCACACCACACTGCAATACTCTAATATGCTACGAACTAAGCTCTGATAAAGTAAGATTTTAGTTTTAATTTGACGAAATCCCTTACATTGTCTAATGACAAAACCCATCATCCTGGATGCTCTTTTAGAAATGGAATCTAAGTGTGGTGCAAAGGTCAGTTTTTGATCAAACAGAACTCCAAGGTCACGAATAGTGTCTGAGTCATTAACTTTGTCCTCATTTATGTAATACACTGTCTTTATTGGATTATTTTTTCTTGTATATGTAACGTGGTAACATTTCTTCGAATTCAAATACATTTCGTTGCTTTTACACCATTGAATAAGACTATTAAGGTCCATCTGTAAAAGTGAAGAGTCTCTGTTAGATTCAACAATTCTAAGAAACTTCAAATCGTCCGCATACATAAAAATTTTAGAGTGCTGTAAACACTTGGGAATGTCGTTTATAAAATAGTTGAATAATATTGGACCTAGATGAGAGCCTTGTGGGACTCCAGATGAGATATTATAAACGTTAGATTGAAAACCGTTTACCACAACATAAAAAGATCTACCTCCCAAGTATGAAATCACCCATTCAAGCAAACCACCAGTAATACCATAGGCACGTAACTTACAAGACAAGATTTTGTGGGAAACTTTATCAAAAGCCTTGCTGAAGTCAGTATAAATGACGTCAGCTTGGTGACCAGAATCAACGGCTTCAATCAAAAGTTCTGTGAAAGGGACCAAATTAGAACTTGTGGATCGTGATCCAACAAAACCGTGCTGATGATCGCTAATGAATAGTTTTAGATGGTTTTGAAAATACGGGCAGAGCAGTGACTCAAACACTTTAGCGAACGTTGAAAGAATTGAGATAGGCCTATAGTTAGCTATGTCATCGTTGCTGTCTGATTTATGTATAGGCACTACCTTAGCCATTTTCCATGTTTGAGGGAAAACGCCAGTAGATAAGGATTTGTTGTATATAAGAATAAGAGGGCACACTAACTCCTCCGCACAAGACGTAATAAATATTGGCGGTATGCCATCAGGGCCCGCTCCCTTGTTAGTATCTAAACTTTTAAGTTTTTTAAGTAATGTCTCACTGCTAATTGTTGGACTTGTTAAACACAAACTACTATTTTCGAAAGATTTTAATAATATATTGGTATCAAATTCCTTGCTCAATTCTGGTTCGGGGCTGTAAACAGAAGAGAAGTTGGTAGCAAACATCTCACATATTGTTGTTACATCAGAAGTGGACATTGATCCATCCTTCATGGGCATAGGGTAGGTACTAGACCCTCCTCGTTTATTCTTTACGTGCGTCCAAAATAACTTAGGGTTTTTTTTTAGTTCATTTTCAAGACCTTCAATATAAACATTGTAACAAGAGGTGGCCAATTCATCGCAACGCTTACTAATTAGTTTTAACTCAATCAAATCCATTGGGTTTTTATATTTATTGTATCGCCTTCTAATATTATTTTTTAAATTTAACATTTTAATAAGTTTATGGTTAAACCACTGAGGATATTTACGTTTCTTTGGTACCCGTGAGGGAATAAACTGATGTATAGCGTCGTTAAGCGTCTCGTAAAAAACATCCAACATCTCATTCACACTATCGTTACCCTCAAATAATTTAACCCAATCTACTTGTTTAAAAAAATTACGAACTTTTTCATAATTCGCGGTACGAAAATTGAGTCTAATCTTGTCACTGTTGTATGGCAGACTGGCGGCCCTACTCAAGGAAACAACTATGTCTAGAGGTGGATGCTGTTTATCGACATTACTTATTGGACTAATACTTTTGCTCACGCTACACAAGGAATGTGTTGACAAAACTAGATCCAAAATGCGACCAGCGTCGTTTGCCACTAAATTCATTTGACTAAGTCTATTAACATTAGTAAAATCAATTAATATTTCACTAGTACCAGGCAAACTAAGTTTATTATCCGATTTACCCACTAAAGTCCAATCAATGTTACTCAAATTGAAGTCACCCACAATAAAAATACTTGAGTCTGAACATTGTTCAAAAACAGCATTACAATGATCCAAATAGTGCTCCAGAGAAGAACGGCGTATAGGAGGAGGCAGGTATACTGCGCAGAAAACCATTCGACGAACAGTACATGATATCGGCAAGTCAATACTTACCCATACGTCTTCACAGCCACTTTCCCAATTCTTAATGCGTTTAGACTTGATTTGTTTATTAACGGCTATTAAAACACCACCCCCTTCTTTACCACTCTGAAAATGTGAAGTTTCTCTATCTCTTCTATATACCACGTACCTATCGTCGAACAGCTCGCCACTCAGCACAGATTCATTCAACCAAGTCTCAGACAGTATTATTATGTCATAATTATTACAGGCAATATTACGAGATACAGTATGTGTCTTAGTTCTTAACCCTCGACTGTTCTGATAATATATATGCAAATTATTGAATTTAAATAATTAAATTTACAAGTGCACGCGATAATAGGTACTTAAATCACTTGTTTTTATCAAGCAGGTACACATTATTTTAACTTATTTAAGATATCCAAGCTTCCGATAAGAACATGCTCGTCGCCGTCCGTCTTTCTGACAAATATCCTGCCGTTCCTCACCCACACGTACTTATATCCCTTCTCCTTCGCCTTAACTCTTGTTGCAGCGTGAAGAGCTTTGTATGCAGGGGATAAATGCTCGGCGACAAACACAGGAGATTTATTTCCAGCTATACCAAAATCTCCGGTATTTAGTTTTTCGTGACTTTTATTTTTGTTATAATTGATTACAGAGGCCAACAGCTGATCGCGGATTCTCGGAGAGGCCAGCTGCACCACAATTGAACGAGGGCGAATATTACTCGTATTAAGTTTAGCTATTCTTGTGCAATGTGAAACATCGCTATCTTGCACCTCACAACCGACTACTGACCCCAACTGCTTGACAATGGTGTACAGGTTTTCCTGTTTATTTTCAGGTAAACACTGTAGCTCCAGGTTGTTGGCCCGTGTCTGCTGCTCTAAATAATTTAAACGTTGACCAAGATCCACCAATTTTTTCTGCAGTTTAATATTATCATCTTTCAGTTCTTTGGTAGTACTCTTAAACTCGGCGTGCTCCGACCGAAACTCATCAAATTGGCCCGTGTGGAAATTCAGAGACACTCGAAATTCTTCAAGATCAGCACGAATCGGGGCCAACTCGCTATTGACAATGTTTATAATCGTAGTATTTATTTCCTTGATCATAATGGCAAACTCTGTTTTAATAACTTCCTGTACGATTGATCGCACCTCCTCACTGGTAACTGCAGGAGCTGGCTCTGGAGGAGAATTTAAGGCAGGCCTCTTGTTTCCTCTTGAGGCCGAGATGTTACGCTCCGGAGTACTGTCTTGTTTAGACGACATTGAGGTCAGGTTACGTTTATTTCACAGTATTATAGTAAAAACAAAACGCCGGCGGCGTCACCGTGTCGCACTCGCACTAGCGAGCCCGCGAGAAGAACGTCGTAAGTGATGCGTAAAATCACAGCGCTTACGCGTACCGGGCAAACACACAGCGGTATCACTCACTGACGGTATCTGATTTATTTTATGTTAATGAGTTTTGATTAATATTGTAAATTAATAGCAGATTAACACACTGGAACTGTTTACTCATTAATCACTATTGTACTAAGAACTGTTAAATAGTCTTTTCTCCTAAAAACTTCGTCCAACACTGCTTTTAAAACATAAATAACAATTAAAAATTGAGGAGCACAATATGACAACTTCTACCTACGAGTACGGTATCTTACGTATATTTACGAGTTGTAGCGTATTTATAATAATATCCAATTAAGATTCTGCAAACGCGGCCATTTTAGGCCCCCAGATTACTTTTGCAGGTGTCATCTATCGCCGATCGCATTTTCACTAACCATAAAATGAAATAGTTTGAGTTTCACAAACTTATCGATAACCCATCTTCGCAGTCATTCAATATTCGCTCGCAGTCATCCAAAAGCCATACAATTCAACCACGTATTAATTAATACCACAGCACCACTAATCCTTATAAAGTGGATCTGCTATAAAAATCTTGACATAATAATTATGAGACATAACGTGAACAAAGCCCCCCGCCTTGCCCCACATCGCAACCGGGTTAATGATACCGATCACTCAATGTTGAGATCTTCATACGATACACTGACTTTATGTGAATAACTCATCTGCTGTGAATTAAGTGAATAAGTAATTAAGGTGCAGTTGCGTGTTACTTTATTTGGGTAATTTGGAGAATATACTGTTAAGGGGCAGCCTGTAGGGCTGGGTTATTCATTAAGCTTGAATATTTTACTTAACTTTAAAATATAAGCGTTCAAATTACGTTTTATAATAAACCTACATTTTAACCTTTTAAAAGGAGATGAGTAATGATTACTTTCAAAGCAGAAGCAACTAATAATATTAACATATTCGTCATTAAGCTCCTTATTTAGTTGAAAAGGAAACTCAACAAAAAACACACTAATTATATCCATTACATCGGTCCAGGAGCCATTTGTCTCATCTAACTCCTAACGAGCACCTCTTCAAGCCATTCGTTGATGTCTAAACTATGAATGACCTCATACCCAACATTCCTGACCAACCAATCAGTAGTAAAATAACTCCAACCAAGATTGATGGCCACAAAAAGCCGTTCCACTCAGAAATAAATATTAATTAAAAACTGAACTATATTTTTACAGAACACATCTACTTATAACTTATTGCCAATTTATTTAACAGCTTTAAATAGATTCACAAAATCGTAAATTACCAAATCAAGCTCGGAATCTGGAGCACTTTTATCAAATATTTATAATATGCCAATCATACGCATTTACGACTTTATTCATTGATTTATTTATATTTATTAGTTTGGGTTTAGAAACGAGTCACTGTATCCGGTGAGCTAGCTTTTAAACCCACTACTGTAGGTTTTCATTATTTTATCACTAAAAGAAGTGAGTTAAGCGTTAGAATCACAAAACATCTTAAAACTAAATCAATATTTACCAGTGTTTTGTGCAGAACGATTACTTTTTTTTGAAAACCCATTCACTGGTTAATACGATCGTTTCATTAGGAATTATTTTTTAAAGAATAAATATCTAAAAATAAATGAAAAACTATTGGACTTCTGAATAAAAGGTGAACTGAAGTAGGTCGTTATTACTTTTCAAACCATAATTATTACCAAATGATTTCAATGTTCTGCTGATATGTTTAAAGGTTCTTGTAACGTGTGCTTAGTGAATCACTTCGATGGAACGATCGAACTCACTTCGTCTACTTCGTTTCGGTTACGAGTTCGTAGTAGGGCTTCACACACGCATAAAACTACGCTTTTTGTATTTTATGACTATTGACTATCAATGTTGATCAAAGTGTCGTCAAGATCCAAGTAGCCGATATCATTGACGTACTCAATCAAAGTACGGAAGGGGACATTTTATCATATACTCCAATACTTCATATAAAAGATATAAAAAATCGAATATATCAATAAAATTGCGTCTTTAATAGCTTTAACTATGTCCTTTGGTTAATAGCCTAACTTCTGATCGTTTTCATACGTAATTAATTGAAATTAGGGTTAATTATACAGTAGTTAAATTGCTTTTGAAAAGGTTAGAATATAAAATAATACTTTTATAAGTATATAGTAATGTTAAGCGATTTTCAGGTTAGTCTATGTAAAATACTGGTAATCAGCTGCATCCGGTTATACAGGAAGCCGACCTCAACATGGTGTGGAAAAGGCTAAGCAGATGATGACATTTGTTTTGAAAAGAATTGATTAAATAGGTATAGACTGTATAGAGTATAGTAATATTACTTCCTAGAAGGAGGTACATAGTAGGATTGGTTAGTGAAGTTGAATTGTGAATTTTTGATCAATTTTCGATTTATCAATTTTTAAACCTTTAGATTCAATCGACCTTTTAATTATAATTTTCATTTTCTTTTATCGCATTTGATTTCATGCCGCAATCACAGATACTAAAATTGAAACAGCAATCCAAAGTGTGTAATTTAATCATATTTAACTGACACGAATTCTTAAACGAAACAGAAATTAATCATCACTCAATTGAACATTAATTAACAGAATATTTATCTGTTATAATTTCTCCGGTAAAAACAATCACGCATATGCATGCAACAGGCCTCCGAAATGTCTCGGTGTTGAATTTCACAATGTTTTAATTGCCGAAAGAGATTTCGGCCTTTTATCAGCCGATGCCGACAGCCGATTGCCGCCGATTTTAAATTGAATTATGTGCCGTTACGATACGAACTCTGACAAATATTACACATGCACGCATGGTAATATTAAACGCAAGAAATTTTAATTCGATTATTTTAAATAGTCTGTCGATATTCGAGATTATTAAGGCTACTTTGAACAGTATGAAAGTGTGCTTTAAGCTGACTAGCGGATTAAGAAAAGATCGACCTTATACCTGAATATGTTCTAGAGCTATTATTGCATACCTGAATTAACAAGGTGGAAGATACATTTCTTAGATTCTCTAATCAATGTCGATGTATTAAGCTTTTTCGGTTTATAAAAAACTTTTTACTGCTTTAAAAAGACACCCAATGGCTGAAATTAAATAATTTTCCAATGGAAGTCCTGAAAAAACTCTTTCCACTCTGTGAAATTGTTCTCCATTCTCCAAATACTAATTTATTAAAAAATATATTGTATAGTTACAGTTTATTATAATTATTATATAATATTATTTAGTCATCCCGCGATCATGGTGATTCCAACAGCGTCGTTCGAAAATCGGGAGCTCAGAATAATTGAAAATTCGTAAGTGACAGTGTAAGTTTGATTATAAACCATGAAAGCAGTGTTTATTAATTTATTCCCCTGCCTATCACAAAACATACCATTTAATAAAGCGACTAAGAATTCTAATCAAATGATTAGCATAAATAAAGAACTTAACACTTAATAGTAGGCAGTTAATCAAGTAACGCGTAATAAACTCGGAATGTTCCAAATTAATTTTATTACTGTACTCTAAAACATGATGAGCTCAAATGTATCATATTTGTGATATTTTTTATGGCGCATCAATATTTTTACAATCAAAATAACTACTTTAGTAGGTTTATGAGCACTCTAATTTGATATAATTCATCAAACCAGATCATAAAGACGAGTCGATAATTGGTAGTTATTTTACTACTAGGAGTAGTACACACTTGAGATACTCAAATTGGTAGTTTATACCAGGTCTTGCAATATTTTCTATGCTTCAAGTCCTCGTTAAACCATAGTATCTGACATCGAGGAATGACTCAATAATTTATAGGTTGACCATAAATTATCGGTAATATGTACACTTACGTTGTCCGGTCAAATATGTGCATCCTGAATCGCTCACAACGGTGTTTTATGCTCGCAGCCTTAAATAGGCATAGAAATCTTCATTCCTGAATACGACGACACCAATAAAAATAATTCCCTTCGCGCAAACCATAACTCAGTAAACACATAAGCGTCAAGTGGGCACCACGTCGCATTCATTAGACCGCTCGGGCGTGAGCTCGCTCGCTCGGATCTCGGCCCGAGAGAACCCGAGTCAGCCCGACTGGGCGACTGTCTGAGCAGACGAAGCTTGCACAAATGTGTACCACGGTTTATTGGCCACATGAAATATTATTAGTTTTCAATCGCGTCCGCTTGTCCGCCTGTCCGTTCGGTTGTCGCCGGATGCGTGTCTAACTATATTGATGGGACCAGTCCGCTCGCGATTATTGCGCTACGCCAATTTCACTTCGCGCATTCAACCTTATTTAATTGCACCGAATATAAATCGCACCCTTTAAATCGAAAACATTTCCTCCTTCAATCAGAGAGAGAGAAAAAGATCAAAGAAAGTGCAATAAAATTTATACACCCAATTAAATTAGAGTCAAAAACAACTCTGATAATGAGGCAATCAATAAGGTATGTTCTACAGTGGCGTGTTCCTTTGAAGCGTTTTTCGTTAACAATGATCGAATTTGGCTCAAATTAAAGTTTCGTTAAAATTCCGTACTTTGTATATTCACGTCCGCGACAAGTATTTAATGATAAACATAAATTTGACAGAACCCTGTTTACTGTGAGCGCGTCGCCTTAACGAGACATCTGAATCAAAGACAATGGGTGGTAACTGCCGCTTAATTGATTTGTTCCAGCGCTGTCCGGCTGCCGGCCGTGGTGCCCAGGCGCACGTGCTACGGAATTATTACTCTTACGTAAACCAATAAGTATTAAAAATAAACCGGTGAATAAAATTTTATTGAGTCTGATTACTCTCGCTGTAGCCTTCAATATATTTTTGTAATTTTATACTTGTTCTGTCATTCTTGAGGCCCGAAACGAAAGGTGTTCTTTCACAAAATGCAACTCTCGTTTTTCGCAACGCATATCAATCGCTCTAAAATGAGGCATAAGCGTTTATTACATATTTTATGTAACATTATTATTATCTGAGACTGATTCAATGTTTGCATAACGAGGTAGGTACCGTGTAATTTAGCGTTACGAGCTAATATTGGAAGTTCATAAAATTTAATATAAAATCAATAACCATAAAATTGAATAATATAATATCTAATGATGATTTAATGGTTGCCGTGGCCATCATAAACCGATATGTTAAACACGGTGATCCGCGGTGCATTAGCAGGCGGTAAGTACGTGCGCGGGCGCAGCGCCGCCCGCGTCAATTACGTTGTTATCTAGACTTCACGTTTTGTCATCTAGTCCAGTACTACAACGTAACGATTACTTGATGATTTTCCTCATAATACACCGACACAAATTGCAAACAGGATAATTCTTATAAAATTATGAATTCCATTTGTAGCAAAAACTGGAAACTGCGTAGTTATTACGCACATTTTCATTTCCGTTACTGTGATGGTAGTTGTTGCGCCTGGGTAAGTTGATGGTTACAAAATAAGAACCAATCAAAAGAACCTGCAGCTCAATCTAATCTACAAAGTTAATATGTAATTGACACTGCATATATTAAAAATCAGGTCTAGTTTAGTGCTAGACTTGAATAAATGAAGTGTTAATATAATGCTAGTTATATAATGGTAGTGAAGTGAAAACGGCATGCGGCGCAGACGCAGATGTCCCTCTAACAAGAGCGAGTGTCCAAGCGGTATCTAAATTCCGCACGACCGACGTGCGCCCGCGCACCGGTGAAATCATTGCGGAGTTGCCAACTGTTTCACAGTTTTTTTTTTCTTATTAATCGTTATTAATTATTCTGAGATAGAGCGTTGCTACTGAGTTGTTGACTAATAGAAGAGTGGAGAAGAAGGAGACATGGTTTGGCAATCTAAAATTGGGATAAGGAAAGAAGAATAATTATCATGATTATGAGAGATATATAGATAATGAATAATATTATATGGATGTTTAATATGTATAATACTATGTAGTATATCAACTATCTGGTGTCCACGACACAAGCCTCGTTGCTCAATGTGGCACTAGATGCTGTGTGTAATGTCCAGCGATATTTTTTTGTACTTTTTTTTTATCAAGTTTTAATAATTAGGGAAACTTGGTTTATCTTACGGCGCGTGGCACGGCGTGACCGCGCCGCGGCGCTGCCTCACCATTCGCTTGTAATGTAATCATACAGATTCAATTGTCTCTGTACAAAATCTAATCTTATACATAGACTGTTACATTACTGCCAAATGCTCGCAGTGTGGAAGCGTCTTTAGGGATTAACTTCTGTTCAATGAAAGTTCGGTTTCCAAATAAGAGCTTCTATCATCATATTTAGATTAATACTAAAATTGAGATTACAGTGTGCATAAATATTTTACTCAGCAATTTTTAATAAGAGGAGGTTGTAATTTGTTATTAATAGATAAGTTTAAGTAGCTATCATATCAGTGTATTAATTAATAACGTTTTTGTTACAGGTAATTAACAACAACCAGTTGAACGCTATAAATCAACGTTCAACACAGTAATGGAGAAAAACGGAATGGTAATAACTTTATAAATGCTCTCAATGGTTGTTAGCCCCTGACCAGTTTCACCACAAGAACCAGTCTACGAGTTCTTGTTGCTGATGCATCGATCCTCGGTAATAGTAATTAACGATTCTACCCTGTGAAATCGAATTATGTCGACAAATCGATTCGGAATCATCGGTCAAATGGTGCCTTAATCCGTGCCTACTCGATACGATTTATAGTTTAGTTATCGTTTTGACAATGGAAAGTATGAGTTATTGGATATTGTAGGGTGAGCATAAAGCCTTGATACCTTAAGAATACTCTCTAGTAAAATAAAACCAAATAGTGATGTGAAAAAGCTAATCAAATCGATAAACGTTCGATTATTGATTGTTATCGAACAATATAATCACAACGTGTTCCAATCACTTTATGTAATTTCCTCTTAGGCGATGGTGATGCAAAACCAAAAAAAAACGAAATCACGTCGCGACGTACGTGTGGTAGGTCTCAAGTTCATCATAAAAGAAGGGAAAGTTTCACTTCTTATTATTGAGAGTACACAGTTTTTTGCACAAATTGGAGTACTGCGCCCACCCTCTGAAACACGATCGCAGCCAGTTTAACTCGACCTGCCACGCCTTCTTTTAAGTTATTACTGAAAATGCACAAAGATGATGCACCGCTACAGGTCTCCATAACCTGGCCGCCAAGTAATGATCTTCTCGCGTGTGGTCTTCCGCGTAAGAATTTCGAATTCGATTTTACGTACACAATTACAGTACGGTCAATAACAGCAAATTTACATACTAATGATCTAATTTCAATCAGCAATCTCAATTAACCAAGCAAAAAATACAGCAAATGATGTGCCAATTAAAGCGGAATTCAAATTAGGTATGTTGATTATATAATTACGTCAAGATATCGATGTCGATGAAATGGTTGTTATTTTCTACAAAAAATCTCACAGCGCTCTGCGACGGAATGCAACGTCTACATGTATTTATCAGAGACGACTAGGTCTATCGTAAAACACTACAAGTGTTCGAGATTGTGACTAAATACAGAGCAGTTTCACCGTTAATGGCTACTGACATCTTCTGCACATCGGCTATACCTAATGTCAATACTAGTTTTATGACGGCGACACGATTTATCGATAGTCGATAAGATCAGTTCTAACATTCATTAACTTTAATATATTCTGAAACTGTTGATTTCACTTATGTTCAAGTTTCTACTTAGAATTAGCATGAAACATGTAAAGTACAAATTCAAGGGCACAAAAGGATTAACATGGACACATTTACAGAAGCAAGCAAAGAAAATAGACTCGTAAAATCCGTGTTAAATCAACATCAAATTAACGTTAACGAAGCATTTCTAAAGGTGGGAGGGAGCGTAGTATCGATAGTTTATCGGTGCTAGTGTTGTCACATCACTCGGAATTAGTGCACGCTGGCCGGACGGGCCAGATCAGTATGTAAAGCAGGTGCGAGGTTGTACCGTGTAAGGCGTAATGGCTTGAAGGCTTTCCAGGACACTTCCTCTGCTTAAGAGAAAGTCTTTCGACACCTCTCTTCATTGGTGATTTAATTCAACCGTTCTGTTACTAGTGATGTAATTGCTTCTTTTTTTAATTATGAGATTACGCAAGTTGAGCTTGACTTTTGTACTTATGTGTATCATGAATTCATGATTCAGTTTATTGATTACTAGCGGACGTCCCTCAGTTTCACCCGCGTAGTTCCCGTTCCCGTGGGAGTACGGGGATAAAATATGCCTATGTTACTCAGGGTGAATGTAGCTTTCTAATGGTGAAAGAATTTTTGAAATCGATTCATTACTTCCGGAGATTACCCCCTACATACAAACATACAAACTTACAAACATGCAAACTTACAAGCAAATTTTACCTCTTTATAATATTAGTATAGATATAGATAAAAGTACGGTTTTAATGACGATGAGATCAGTCGACAGTATTGTGAGTCAATGTATGGAAATAAAATGACAAAATGCAATGCAATGTGGTCGCCAGCGCGACTTCTAAGCTTGAGGTCCTGAGTTCAATTCCCAGGTCAGGCAAAGTGTTATTGGGTTTTTCCATCAGGAATTGCTCAGTAGCAGCCACGGAGTCTGGATTTGCGCCCGGTTGATGGCAATAGGCTCGTCCCTTATTACATGAGCCTCAAACATAACTAGCGAAATGTGCGTGTACTATTAGGTACACTTCTGCCTAACTCTTCGGGATTACAGGCGTGATGTTATCATCGTTGATCATGGTTCTTAAACACAACACACATAAGTTATGTGTGTTGTGTTAAAATTACAAATTACAATTTATTTGACAGAAGCTCGTAGTTACGAACACAACATAATCTCAATCGATGAATGATCAGTCGATTTAGATAGTTTCTCTCGCATCTATAACATCAAAACTACTCCAACCAAATGACCTACAATTAACAACGAATAAAAACTCCCAAAGCTACCACATTAAATAATGTGTTACAATAAATTTAATCACCTACCGATGCCACTTTGTTTCCGTTACGCACAACGCGTTCTACGTTAAGCACAGATGATTATTTCGTAAGATATCTTATTGCTACTAGTTCTCTCTCAGTAGAACAGGAAGGTAGCCGGTTCTGTCTTCGTTATTAATTAAATACATTATCGAAATCGGAGTTCAATGCGGTGGCTTTGATACTTTTGATAACCGTCGTAAGTATTAAGTACTCTTTAGAAATTAAAGTTGAAATTAAAGGAAATGGCAATTAGATTGATACTATGGCCACACGGGGTTTCGTCAATTAGGCTATCGAATGATGGACGGCTTCCTAAAACATTATTATCTATCTTATTAATTTAATTAGTTTAACTACGATTTCACAGAGTTACTCTTAAATTATCTAGTTGCTTTCGTTTCAATTATTACGATTATTTCTGTAATCAAATATCTCGATAAATTTAAGCATCCAATAGTTATAAATAAGGAAGAAGAGATAAACATAATTCCAATAAATATAATACGTTTTGATATTATCATCAAATATCTATTGACGTTGTAAATAACCTTACTGCGGTAGGACATCGTAAACCTGAAAATCTAAAATCTATAAACACAGAATGTGAATAAGAAGCTTGTACCTACTTGATGGTTTGTAGATAAAGTACCTACATGACGTCTACTGTCTTACGAACATGAATTTATTTGAGCTTCTATAGTTAGCAGCAAATCAATAGCGGCGGGTTGCGCGTGCGCATCGGAAGCGGTGCAACCCGCCCCCGCACCATTGTGCGCGCCTAACGCCATCTATCGGACGCGCGAGGTACTTTACGACCGTCCACCGCGTAATGTTCAGTTACGGACCCTTTATTACCGCGCTGATGATTTCTAATAGATACCAATTCCGTTAAGAATACCAATATTGAATTTCTCGCTGTCGCTGGTAAAAGTTGTTCTTCGTTGATGCCATAAATAAAACTATTGCAACTATTTACAAGCACTATGAAAGAACTGATTACCTACATCACAAGAAGTACAGTGAAAAGACAAACGGTCGCCAACCACTAATTAAAAGAAAATACTGTTTTTACTGTACTCCAATTTGAGACCCACAAAACTTCCGAAAAATTAAGCAATGCTCATTCAATTAAGACGGAGTCGTACGTTTCACAATAAATCGAAGGCAATCTTAACAGGATTACAGAGAATTTCGAAAGCATCCGTCACAGATCCGAGCAAAGAGGCCGGTAACAAAAGTCCTCAAGTTTATTAATTAAACACGTTGCTATTTAAACGCCAAGGCGAACTCAATACTGTTTTTATACCCCCTTAATGAAGCCCATAAACGGATCTCTCGTACGCTCCAGAATTTGCATTGATCTTAATGCAATTGCATATAGGAAATTTCTTCGTCAGTGCACCAATTTGGATCCAACTTGTCCACTTGATTAGTTCATGGCCCATTCAGTGTTTGATTGCATTCATGTAACACGTCACTTTTGTTCCGACTATATTTATCGGAACTTTCTATAAGTAATTGCTTACGAAAGCTACGCTAATTTTAGTAAATTTAAACCATAATCAATGCTTCAGCGTCTTTCTAATAAACTGTGGGCTCAATGAGATATAACTCTCTCCGAATGCATTGAAATCGATATCAATATTTCATGATTATTGTTGCAAAATACAGTAGGACTGAACTGAATTAATTTCCAGTATTCTAAGCCACGTAATTCTGTTCGGCACTGGCTTATAATGGGCTTACAGCAATGAAATAAATCGTCGCGTCAACACCAATAACTTGATACACACGTGGGTAGGATCCTGAGACCAAAATAATGTTCTTGCACAATACAATGCACTCATTAATAAAAAAGGTTGCAACCATCAATAATCAGAGCAAAAAATATTAGACATAATTAATTATTCTGAAGTCAATAACACAATCTTTGCAAATAAAGATACACAGAGAAGAAGATATCGCAGTAACAGGAAAATCTTCGATATTCTGGGTTACACGTGCGGCGGTAGGGCAAATAAATAAAACATCAATTAAAATATATAATCATCTCCATAAATATGAAGACAAGGGCAATATAGTATGCAAAATAGTAATCAGATATAAATACTAAGTAGTTCATACTAGAAGTGACAAGATTAACTCTGATGAAGAAGAAATAAGAACAACATATGATAAAGATAAATTAAATGTTGAAATCGTATCATTGTTTGTTTAACAAACTGCCCTTGCCTAACACATGCTCATCAAAATAAATGTCGCGTATATAAAGCATTAACACTTAACAATCGTCTGGCATATCATCCCGAGGAATCTGCCAGACATTTGAAGTGAATGCCAAGGCTCTGGCACGTGGGCTGCCCATTGTAACCGTCTGTCATTGTTAATTTGTATTGGCAATATTGGGCCACTTCTATTATTGTGTGTCATTATTATAAATGTTGCGGTATGAATATGAAAAGGCATTTAGCATCGTAGGTAAACGTGTTTAAGGACCTTTAATTTTTTGTGGAGCGAAATTAGTCATCCGTGACAAACCTTCCGCCTTTCAATTATTTTTTGTCTTCCTTTGTTGTCTTCTTGAGTCAATGGATGAAAAACAACCGTTATATATGATATTTCAAACGTCAATAAATTGATTATCTAGAACAGGTTAACCTTCCATTGAAAAATTTTGTTAATTTGTCACTATCATTGATGTAAAGTTCATTTCCTTTATTATCAAAAATATTGAATACAATTATAGATATTTTGGTCCAGCTGTTCAATTTATAATTAATTCGTAACCTTTGTGACGACAACAGAGTGAATATCCTAAATATCTTGTTGACAAAAATAATTAAAAAAAACTCTAATCAAAATACACCTAATCTAGTGAATAGAGAACCTATGGTTTTCCATGTCTATTAACCAGACTTCGGAATTCAAGCACTACAAGCTAATATAGGTCTAATACTTGCATAGCCGCAGCATTCAGCCTTAAGGCCGTCTACGCCAAGCAAAGTAGGTATTTAACGCTACCACCCTTTACGCGAAACAAGTCGTGCACACGCGTCGCCGACTTGAACCCAAAGCTGAGCGAAGTGTCACAGTATAGGTAAGCGTGTCGTGTAGGCAGTAGGTCAACTTATTTTATTAAATTGTCAGCTTGATTTATTATAATAGGTAGTAATTGCGAAAAGCTAACATTTAAATGTAATAAATTAATTTGAATAGATATTGTAAATGCAAATTGCTGCAAGTCGTAATTTATTCAATTATTTGTGTACCAGACGGGTGGACTCGTGTTTGGAAATTCAAAAACTATAACGGAACCAAATCTGAGCCACTAACCACCCTGTACCGAAAGTTCCGGGTGTAAACGTTAGCTTCGTGGAACGGAGAGGTGGGTTTGGAAAATACTGCACTATTATTGTAGATGGAGAAGAAAGGAAACACTATTTGAGTATGGTAAGACACTACAAGCAGACAATACTGGAACAACTGAGCTGAAACTATAATCGGAAAGAACTGTTAACTATTCGGATATCGAAACGAAACTGACTGCTTGAATGTCGTAAACAAAACTGACTGTTCCAATGTCGAAAACAAAACTTACTATGCGGTGCCTGCGCTGTGCTTTCATACTATTAGCAGACACACAAAAAAGATTCGCGAATCCTCTAGCGGTGTGTTGTGTAGTATTTGTTCGCTAGACAATCTTTTAATTCATACAAAAAGCATGAACAAAAAACATTAACAAAAAAATACAAAGGAAACTATAAACAAAAGGATAATAAATAACTCGAACGGAAGAAGGAAGTAGGTACTTTACGCTCTCGGCGTACGGTCGAAATTAAATTAACATTTCTCGACGTTTTTTATAAGTAGTTTGCGTACGCGCACCTGTGACGAGACTATTCTCGAGGGAATTTGTACCTACTTACTTTTAAAACTAATAATAACAGAAAGTACTCGACAAAGAATCACAAACACGGCAATAGCGTACTTTCTCGAACGTTCTTTCTATAGACTATATAAAAACACTGTTTGAGACACTTGTCGCGAACAATTTGACTAGGTTTCTTACATTGTTTTTATATCACGAAGAGACACATGCTTTATTTGTTGTATGTGTCACCGTAAAATTGTAAATACCGTTAGATTATAATCTATCTCGTGAGATTGTAAACTCGTTCGTTGAGGAATTTCCTCGACTGTCTATGGTCTCCATCATCAGACCAATGGCACTTACAACCCATATGGGTGCAAAGTTCTCATCAATAGAAATGAATTAAATCCAAACACAAGGTAGCTACTGTAAAACGTTGAGGAGTTCCTTTGACTGTCCTTCGTCTTTATCATCAGACCCCTAAAGATGACCACAACCCATTTAGGTGTAAAGTTCTCATCAATACAAATTAATCAAGCCCAAACACCAGGTAATTATTGTGAATCGTTGAGGAGTGCCCTCGACTGTCTTCGGGTTCCATCATCAGATCGAGTCCAGACTTTCTTTAAATAGTAGTGCACTAAAATACTCAATGAACAAAAAAACAAACGCACTAGTCGCACTACGATGTTCAAAGGTTCCCCTCGATTTCTCTGAGATGCCATCATCAGATCCCAGTTTCATGGTCATGGTACTACTTTTGGAATATCTTCTTTCCAACAAAAAAAGAATTATCTAAATCGGTTCATAAACGACGAAGTTATCCTACGGTCAAATTGTGAAACCTCCTCCTTTTTTTAAGTCGGTTAAAAAAGACTGTACTGTTATAATTACACTACGTTCTTTAAATAAATCGTTCGATAAATCGACGGGACAGCCGTGCGCCAGCAAAAGGGACATAGGTCCTACCTCGTCAAGGCCTGGCGGGCGATTGAATCCACGTGCGCAAGCCGTATTCTTATATAATAATTTATTATTAAAAGGATTAAATTGTTTTGAAAAAATTAACCACAAATAATCGTTCTATATGTTATTAACTTTGCTTAGATATTTTTTTGGAAGTAAAACTTTCATATTCTCCAAGTAAAATAAGAAAAACATAAAAAAATATTCGAATTAGGCTCCTGTTCGGATTTTTTTTTCATCGAGTGAAGTTTTTGATATCATGTTTTGAACCACAAATTATCTTAGTAAATATAGTCAACTATAATATCTATTTTTTTTGGCTTTAAAAAATCACTATTTCTTTGTTTACTATTGAATCAAAGTTATGTAAAATTGGGAAAATTGGGACTACCTGCCCTTAAGCTAAATTCACACCTTCCATTAAAGTATCATAAGGGACTCATCACAACACAGCTCCTAACCACATCCAACTCCATAATCCAATAGACTTTAGTCCCAGTAACTGTAAAATAATCGCCTCAAAACGATGTAATATTAAAAGCGTAGGTTGCGTAAGTACTAGGACAGCATGAGGCATGAAGAACTTGACCCAGGGCATTATGTCCCGCAAACTGACGATTATCCCGCGTACTTAGGACCCCGCCTTCATTGTAGCGGCTTCTATGCCCGTAATGACTGCCCGAGGCCGGTCTACATCTGCGTGTTATCTCGGAAGGTCGATTGACTGTAATGTGCCTGATTAACAGGTGCTGCTGTTATGTAATGCGAGCTTGATGGCTTCACCATTGTGAGGCGTTGAGCCCGATTCTTTTGAATGGTAGAATCTTGAGCCAGAAATGCAGGTTAACGAGAGCTTGAAAATAAATAAGTAAGTGTTGGTAATCTTTAGCGAAGGAACAAAAATAAGGAAACAAAACTATGACAAACGTACTTAAACTGATCTGAATAAGGTTCTGTTCATCTCTTTTTTTTTCATACCCTAAAAAGATTCAAAGATAAAGAAGATTTCAAATGAATGGATTAGTCTCGGCAATCGGACGCAATTGAAATCAACTGCACTAGATTCGTCGTTGAAATCATTTATTTATCTACTTCTCTCTATATATTTAAGTACACCAAGCACTAAAGATGTCATCTAAAACTAAATCTGAAATGTAGCAATTTCGTTACATAAACCCTGCAATACTTAACGGTGCGCACGCGGCGTATAAATGGCCTACATAACGCAGTGTGCACATAGTACGTAGGTATGACATAAAGCGCATACACACAGACCTCGTCGCTCTCTGATGCTCTAATGGGATGCATTTATGAGGGTCAGAACTTATAAGCTTGGATGGTGACGTGATGTGTATTCAATTGTTCAGAAATGGATCGAGTTGTAAGAGGTATAAGAGGGGGGGGGGGGGCATATAAATTAAATTACTGTGAAAATTACTGTGTTAATTAAGTTACTGTGGGTTCAGAAACGATCGCGTGTGCTTAAGAATATTCTTCTTCAGCTTTCATTTAATTTGTTCACTTAAGTAAATTCTAGTTTACTTAACCAAACATTATTTTATGACTTTTCAATGATTTCTAAGATCATCTGCCTAGCCTTTTCCCCACTAGGTTAGACTGAAAGCCGACCCCAACGGCTTTCAGACTAACCTGACAGCTGAATACCAGAATATTTTTTCATGGATATTTCAAGTTACCACAAACTGTCAAATTATCTCATTCGATTTTGAACTTAACCATTAACATTTTTTATGGTTTAAAATCATTTGGAAAAAATTGATTTGTGTTAACTTGATACGCTGGCTACTGTACCTAAGACTCGTTGTCAAACTTCCAAGCTTCTGACCGTACCAACACTTCTCAAGTCAATGGTACCAACAGGTACCAACCTGTACCGACTGTCAAAGATCTACAAATGACAGCTGCGACCAATCACTTCGAAAATACTTTCACGCTATCATAATATCATATCATATCGTCACATCTTCCACCGTAACCACGGAATCATCAGAAATCATCACTCGATCCTACTTGAGCATGAAGTATTAAATCTGTTGGCATCACTATTATTGAGCCATTTACATACACGCTCCATATTCAGAGCAATCTAATCCGTATGTAAAGTACCGATACATATACGTACTTGTTACATGACTTTATGAAGACTGGTTTCCCTGTTAGACGGTATCTTTTGAATCTATTGACGAGTTTTCACTGTCGATAAGTATTGAGAGTTGCTTCAAAATAAATTCTGGTCTAAATAATTCTATTTGCGCTTGCGCATCTAACTTTTTTGTAAATCGGGCGTATTGCGAATCAGACATTCTACGAATTAAGCATTTTTTGCGTCATGACATTTTGCAAATCAGACGTTCTGCGTCAATGGTCAAGACCTATTCGATGAGGAATTCAGCGACATGTAGCTTTTTAAGTAAAACCTCTTTATCGAAAATCTTATTGACGAAACAGATTGATTAAATAAATAAAACCATGAATGGACATACAACATTCTTCGCAGATATTACGCATACACCAAAAAACATTATCCCTCAAAAAAATAACCAGTGCAAGCCCCCAACAATTATAATAAATGAAAGTCCCCATATTTTAACCTTAAACACGATGTTAAAGAGACAACTTGCAAAAACTAGTCATTAATTTTTGACCAGATGTTCAGTAAAAACGTGTAATATCTCAATTTTGACTTGATACCGGCTATTTATCATGTGTTGGGTACTATGATCATCTGTGCAATGCATAAATCTTACCTTGGCAAGATCTTGAACGCCGCGATATCGACTCAAACGCAACAAATTACTGTAATCATAGTCGCATGCACACAATTTTAACCATTTCATAACTATACCAGTGTCATTACAGCGCACACATGTATACGCCATTTCTATAGCTGTGTCTTCTATCGATGTGTGCCATAGACTGTTTCTTGTCTATGTTTTTGTATGAATTTACAGTAGTATAGTTGATATCGTGAATGCAAACAGGTGCTATAATATAGAGTCCTTTATAACTTTGATTAGCAGTCACCCTAGTTTTGTTTATTCATTATATAAAGTGTAAACGTACTCTTTACGAAGTCAATCAAACATTATGCACATCAAACTAAGTATCCCTACGCAAAAGTTATCGCTGGGAAAAGTTATCGCTTTCCTTTTTTTAGGGTGAAAAATCACGTTTTACGATAAGACTCAATTGTATTTGATTTATTGAATAGTACGGGAGTCGTGGAGGTGTTTAAAGTAAAAAAAAACTTACGAGTACATGAAAAAGTTAGAACTTTGACCCCCAATATCTATGTGAAAAAGTTATATAGAACTTTGACCTCCAATATCTATGTGAAAAAGTTAGAACTAGAAGGTTCCCAGGTATGGTCTAGGACAAAACAATTTTTCCAATGGTGGGGGTAGAACCAGTGACTTTAGGCTCTATTAAGGGTCTAGTTTAGCCTTTATACTTCCTCCAGTGTCTATGTTTACAAATAACCTTGTTAAGAGATTGAGCGAGCAGGTAAAGTTTTTCTTTTGGCCGAATTCTTTCCAGTCTAGATTTATATTTTTGGTTCACATCACAATGCCGTTTTTACGCTAATATTGAGCGGAACAAATGCATTTCAGTGCATAACAAATCTGTCTAGTAGTTCTGGTGTAAATTGGATAACAATGTTGTCAGGAATTGAATGACTAAATAGATAATTTAAGAATACTATTTTCAACATTTTTTTTTGCTCCTCAATGTACATTTTTACTATGAGGTGTACAGTTTTCTTGTAAATAAGTGTAATAAGTAATAACTGAACAAGGAACTGAAGCTTGTTTATTATATAAAGTAGAAGAATTACTACAACTGTCAGTTTCTTTATTAATTTTAATCAATGAGTGGGTTTACGGTTGACTAATTTGGAGAACCGGTATCTTATGTATTTCTAATACAGGTCCATATTGGTGAAACAAAATGTAGCAACAAATAAGAACATAGAACACTGCAAACATTTTTTTGAAATACCAACAATTAATCTTTTAAAGAAATCTTAACAGAAAAATATTTTCGCGCAGAATGGAAAAAATCCTGACAAGTCTGATGTATCACACTGGCTATAATTGTCTCAATAGGTACAATTTAAGGTAAATATATACCTCTAGTTTGATTAGAAATCTCGTTGACATGGTTTTATTCATTAAATACGATGACATCTGATATTTAAATAAAATATCAAATTGACAAGTGAATCCGTAGGCAATACCGGTTTAATATCAATAGATAAACACACACGCACATAAAGAGTGTACTTGCTAGGGAGGCGACAACCTTGCCCGACTTCCAGCCGATATACATCACTAGTTATAGGTTATGGTGATATCACTACACTCGAGGTGATATGATGTGATATTAACATTGATGTTAGCGACTGAAGGTACTGCAGGACAATCATGTGCAAAGTGACAATTTTTTTTTGTCACTGTTCGACATAAGATTAGGACTTTGCTTTGTCGTGAAATGTGTCATGAATACGTAAAACAGGATCCTTATTAGTTCATCAACAAACGGTAATAATAATTTATTTAGAGACATATTTTCTGGGCTAGAACAAGAATTAGCCGTCGAAGGGAAAAGTGATCAACTTTACTCAATTTTATCCACGTTTTCTAGTGCGAGACGATTTATATTTTCAAAGAGTTAAATACGTCAGGATTGTGTTCGTGAAGACAGTTTCCACGTATCTCTTATAGCTCCGGGTTTCCCAGTGCTGTCCCAGTCTTGCATTATTGTTACTGTGTTGGCCTTATTGATTCCTGTTGTAGGATGTACAACATGGCGAAAATCGGGACTGCTTGACAGAAATATACCAACATAAGTATGCTGCGCGTTTCATCATAATCATCATCAGTCTATTAATGTTCCCACCGCTGGGACACACGCCTCCTAGAGAGGAGAGGGAATGGGCTGTAATCCACCACGCGGGCCTAGTGCGGATTGGTAGATGTCACATATCTTCGAATTTTTTGGTTGTAGGACATGCGGGTTTCCTCACGATGTTTTCCTTCACCGTTTTGAGAGCAGCAGTGATGAAATAAATTACACAAAGTAATGCTCCTGCCTGGGTCCGAACCCACGACTTACTGTTCGTAAGTCGGAGCCGCCACTACTGGGCCACCGCTGCTCTCAGCTGCACTTAGCTGCGCTGCGCGTTTACAGTAACTTAACTGACACACTTGCTTTCTTGTTTACTTCATTACTTCATGACATTTTACATATAGCTAAATACATAATCTGTTTCGAATTTATAAGCGATTAAGTAAAGCTCTATAAGTTAATTAAACGTTGGCTTGTTAAGTTGCTCTGCAACTAAGTTGAGAACTCGGTAGTTAATAATAATTACATGTTTATTCAAATGAGATCATCTTCGTTTCTAGTTTAATATTCTTTATTATCTCACAAAGTAAAGGTTTACTAACTTAATAGCATAAACTGGATAATTATTATCATAGCTTTAGTTATTCTTGTCATAAAAATATTAACTGTGTTAATGAGTTCACAAACCTTTGAAACCTGATTTTTAATGATCGTAACTGACATAATATTTAAATGAAGAAATGTGTAAAATGGATGATTACAAAGATGTTGTCTTAAGTTACTTTTCCAACATTTTAAGTTATTTCTAAGCATTTAATCGTAAATTACGAAACTGTAGCAAATTATGATAAAATCTAAATCTGTAATTTACTAGGTGTTTGAGCAATCTAGATAATTTGCATGAGCCCAGTGACATCTACTTACTTCACCTGATATATAAAATTATACCAAAACAACTTAGTTACACCGGTTTAATTAATTCACGCGATTATGATCTCTACCTTTATCGGAATAACATCAAAAATGCCTTATATTTTGACACTTGATCCGCATTGACATCCTGTCTGATTAAAATAATTCGGTCATTATAAAAAGCAGGACGTGTTTTAGTTACAGTTTAATTTCGAAGTTACCTATAGGCAGGAAAAAATACACCTTAGGCAGCTGAGAAATACCTGAGCGTTTTCAGAGCACCTTTGACACTTGATCTGCATTGACACCCTGTCTGATTAAAATAATTCGGTCATTATAAAAAGCAAGACGTGTTTAAGTAACAGTTTAATTTCGAAATTACCTATAGGCAGGAAAAAATACACCTTAGGCAGCTGAGAAATATCTGAGCGTTTTCAGAGCACCTTTGACACTTGATCTGCATTGACATCCTGTCTGATTAAAATAATTCGGTTATTATAAAAAGCAAGACGTGTTTAAGTAACAGTTTAATTTCGAAATTACCTATAGGCAGAAAAAAATACACCTTAGGCAGCTGAGAAATATCTGAGCGTTTTCAGAGCATCATTGACACTTGATCTGCATTGACATCCTGTTTGATTAAAATAATTCGGTCATTATAAAAAGCAAGACGTGTTTAAGTAACAGTTTCATTTCGAAGTTACCTATAGGCAGGAAAAAAATACACCTTAGGCAGCTGAGAAATACCTGAGCGTTTTCAGAGCACCGTTGCATTTATTCTGAAAATGGCCTGAAATGTCAGTTGTTTATTTTTTTTTTCTTTAGCCTATTTTGTCCCAGTGCTGGGCAAAGGTCTCCCCCATAGCCTTACACTTATCTCTCCGCCTAATTTCTCACAAACGCCTCTAAGTCGTCACGCCAGTCAGCGTTTTTAGGCCTCCTTTGGCGACGACGCCCGTCATGACATATTTAATGAAAATAGTTAGGTATATACCTTAGCTGCAAGCTTTCATACTCTAATAGTTTTTGACTTTACTTCTTGCTTTATTTACCTAACGTTGGCACCGAGGTACATATTGCTACATGACATCTTGACAACACAAAAGCTCTATGATAAACCTATTATATACTCACATGTATATGGTGTGCCAGTAATATAAAGCGGGGTCAATCGAGCACTGAATCCTCAGCAACAATGCTAACTACTTTATTAACATAACATAGATGTTATAAGTGGAACATATGGAAGGCCACTATACATACAGGCTGTGGCGTAATTCATGGATAATCCTTTACATGCGGGTAGGCGATATCATGGCTGATCAGAAAATGAAAACTGGTGTTTAGTAAAAATGTCATACTTCTCAGATTGTCGGTCATTTGCGGCCAACATAAGCTAGAATATTGAAAGAAAGAATAATATAAAAAAACTACTTCACTTACTTCAACAGCCCGTAACGTCCACTGCTGGACATAAGCCTCTCCAATGATGGGAGGATTTGCCGTAATCTTCACGCTTGGCGGGCGGATTGGAGATCGCAGTGATGAAAGACTAACAGAAAATATAATAATAATAATTCTCTGGTCTACGGAGGCGCAAGGTGTCCTGCCTCAGACATTAGTTGCATTATACGACACCCGTGAGTGTAATGGGTTGGTTCTATTCTACTCTGCCGGATACCACACGGCCAAAAAAAAAACAGCCTAAGAAAACTCTTTTATTTGTGATGAAAAACAGCAAGAGTGTGTCTTTTTCAAAATTTAGTTTTTTTTTTCGAAACCTTTTCGTTTTTGAACTTTCCATTAATTACTCCACAGCCTGTATTAACCAGTAGATATATGAATGGTTGAGGTAATATGAGAAAGAATGTGGTGATCGCCGATCGTTAGTCGATTTAATATGATATAATTTTTAAGTGGACATCAGTACGGACCCTAAATGGATGTGGTTGCATTGATTTGATAAAAAGTTGAGCAGCGCGAACGAAATGAATGAGAACAGTCGTGAACGGAACTCTTTGCTCTACATCATGATTTTATTTGGATTTTAAAACGATTGTAGAACTTATATGAATATGACGTGCGTCTTATATGTGTACTGCCTCGTTGGTCTTGTAGTCGCTGGTGCTGAGCATAAGGTTCTGGGTTCGATTCCCGGGTCGAGCATATTGTTATTGGGTTTTTTCATCTCGAATTTTTCAACAGCAGCCACGGAATCTGGATTTATGCCCGATTGATGGCAATAGGCTTGTTGCCCCCTTTTACATGGGACTTGAACATAACTGGCGAAATGTAGGTGTACTATTAGGTACACTACTCTTCAGAGATTACAGGCGTGATGTTATGTTATGTTTTTTATTGATGACTAGCTGATGCCCGTGGCTTCGCCCGCTTGCAAATTATATACTAAAACCTTCCTCTTGAATCACTAAAAAACCCGCATCAAAATCCGTTGCGTAGTTTTAAAAAACATACATAGGGACAGACAGACGCGGCGGGGGACATTGTATTATAATATGTAGTGATAGTGAAGTAGAAAGGGTGTAAAACACCTCTTAACGAAGTCACTTGTTCTACTCGTCATTGCGATATTTTTTTGCTCCACACCATACCTTCCTTTACCGGAACCTTCTAGTTACGGAGATATTGAGGGTCAAAGTTCCAATATTTGACGAGTTTTTTTTTTATACAAGTTTTTAATGTAAGATTTTTACTTTAAACACCTCCATGACCCCCGTACTATTCAATCCGGATGGATTATTATTATTGGATGATGGATATCAGCACAAGGTGTTGAGTACGTTACATTGAGTTCTACCACAAAACATGAACATTAACCCAAAAAAAAAAAGTCGTTTCCCAGCAATAATTTTTGCGTAAAGTTACTTAGTTTGATGTACAGAATGATTGGTTGACGGCTTCGTGAACAGGTCTTATACACCCTGTATTGCCCAAAGCGTCGTATTTCAATCACAGAAGGGCAGCCATATGTAGGTAAATTACAATAGTAAATCTGAATATAATAATTAAACTCAAAGATGAACTGTTCCACAATTAATTGGAATAGAAGTCAGCCATAAATCTTTAGATTAATGAACAGAGAAAGATATCAAGTGGCCAATTTGAAATATTGTTTTATTCGCCAATAAAACTTGAAATAAAATAATTTTCTAATTTTATTAAACCGTTATATTATACGCAAGAAGATAATATGGTCTACTCAATAAACGGCTGCTACTATAAATATTGTTGTTATCTATATCATATTAGCTTATTAGATTTCACTTTAACGGGTCGTAAACCTACAGTTTTATAACTCAATTAATAATACTTAGTATGTAAGTGTAGAATGTTGCTTTGGAGGTGATAGTGTCACTCGTAAAGGTAAGACTGGACCATTAGGTTTTAATTATATTTCTCTCGCTGCGAGCCCATTTGTTAGAATAGAAAGTTAAGTATTTTGACGCGTGTAAGGGTAAGTACGAATTCGAAAGTTGGTAGGTGTTTGGTTAGCTCTCCGCGTTGCTAGTAATCGTACATCAATAAAAAACGTCGCTGAATTTGTGTTATTCTTTTGCGAATTTAAAGGGTCTAAATATATAAAGCCGGAAGGCACTTGTTCTCCCCGTCATTGCGATCATTTGTTTGTTCTCTGGGCCCTACCTAGGAACCTACTTGTTACGGAGATATTGGAGGTCAAAGCTTTTTCACAAGTTTTTTTTGCAAATACTAGTTTTTAAGGTCTTAACTTTACTTTAAATAACTCCCTAACCCGTTTAAAAATGAGTGCGTCCATAAGCACAATGTGTTGAGTGCATTACATTGAGTAAAACATGATTTTTTCACCCAAAAATAAAGTCGTTTTCCAGCAATAATTTTTGCGGAGTTACTTAGTTTGATGTACAGAATGCTTGGTTGACGGCTTCGTGATGAGGTCTTTTACACCCTGTAGTTACATCAACATACGTCTGTTGGGCAAGTGTGTTCCTGTGCTGTTTATTACTTATATATATCACTACAAATATTATAAAACATAGTCCCGCCGCGTCTGTCTGTCTCTATGTATGCTTAGATCTTTAACACTGCGCAACGGATTATGATGCGGGTTTTTTTTATTGATAGAGTGATTCAAGAGGAAGGTTTTTGTATATAATTTGTCAAGCGGACGAAGCCGTGGGCATCAGCTAGTTATTATATAATTAAAATCTAAAGCGACAGTTAAACAAGCTAATAAAGATCATAAGAAAGCAAAAGTAAAACAAATAAAAACAGTCCATCGATGACTGTACTTATATTTAGACTATCATTAAAAAGTGGTAGCTGTCAAACAGGCTGACATTCTTTTCGAGATTTATAAAATACAACGACAAAACATCATACTGTATCTTAAATAGGGCTGTCAACTGTCTGGAGCCTCTGGATGTGCAGTACTATACATATTTTTTTGCAAATTTAAAAATTTTCACCACCCGAATGGCGTAGTGGTGGTGAGGCTTACGTTTTTAGCGTCCCGGGTTCGAATCCCGGTTGGAGCAAATGTCTGTGTGATGAGCATGGACATCTGTTTCCGAGTCATGGATGTTTATATGTATAATAAGTATGTATTTACAAACAAAAAGTATCTATGTAGTTAATTAACTATCTGGTGTCCACGAGACAAGCCTCGTTGCTTAGTGTGGTACTAGATGGCGCTGTGTTAATGTCTAGCGATATTTATTTATTTCACCGATTGTACTTTAGGTATTCACTGTCACTCAAAACTGTCAATTAAAATTAGTCCTAAATTGCAAAATATATGCCTTGATGATGCATGGTGATCAATGATTGTGTTTTCTCTGTATGCTACAGGTATGGTATTATTAAGTTACCAATTTTTTTAAGTTTTTTTTTTAAACGGCCAATATTTAGCTCGTGAAAGCCCTGATCGAAGGCGACATCGTGGCTTCGCTTTCACCGATCAGATGTGTAATTATAGTAGGCGTTAATTTTCTTGCTTCACTAATAACTCTAGCGTTTATTGCGGATGGGTGTTATAATCTGTGCACTTGTCTATGAACAGTATCGTGAGTATCGTAAATAGGTGCTTGACTAAGTTGCGATCTAATGCATGATCATACGGATTTTAATCAGATTGGTTTTTATTTCACTGAAAAATCTGATCACGTTCAGAAAACTTAAACCGAGTTCAAGAGCTGTCACTGTAATCTTTGTTTAGGACCCACACAGCTCTTGAATGCGGTTTTGATATACTAAACGACAAGAGTTAATAATATTCAGTCGTCAAATTCTCTCCAATAGTTTTAAGTAAAATATTATTGAACTTCGTGGCTAAATAATAACTGCCACTCAAGTCGATCTGTACAGTAAGCCGCGTTTGCCTAGGTACCAACCTACCACCTATGGTTGACCACCCATCCATGTTCCTTCATCGCCCTTTGATGGTTGACCACCCATTAGGTAAATACCGTGTTTCCTCCATGTCTCGGAAAGCACATAAAGCCGTTAGTCCCTGCTGTCATTTGTAGATTTTTGGCAGTCGTAACAGGTAGTAAGTGGCCTGAAACCCTGACAACCAGTCTTACCAAGGAGTATCGTATTACCCAGTACTAACTGGGTTGTGGTGGTCAGATAGGCAGTCGCTCCATGTAAAATACTGGTATTTAGCTGCATCCAGTTGCACAGTAAGCCGACCCCAAAATATTATGATGATGACATTTAACTTTCATTCGCGAAAATTAACAAAATAACTTTCAACAACAAAATCTGACAAGTTCACATACGCCGTCCATCCGTTTTATGACGACAGGCCGAGTCGACGGCGCGTACGTGTTCCACGCGCGCCTTAAAGAGATGTCAGCAAATGGAAGGGGTCCGCAAGGGCCGATGTCTGCCCCCTGCGGGACTGTTCGAAAGAGATACCGTGGCCCCGGAACACAAAAGGATGAAGGCACGTGGATGGGTTTTAGTCAGTGAAAGTCTGACACTCTCCTGCTCCGCCCAGAGCGGGAGCAGTCATTTAATGATTTCCCATCCAAAAAAAAAAGGTCTTATCAGCGGCAAATAGATTACGAAACAATTAATAATTCCTAGCTTCATAATAAGCATTAATTTTTATGTGCACATAGCCTTCCTACATAGGTGCTTGAGTAACGCAATCATTATTTTAATTTACTTATAGGCAAGTTAGTATGTTTGCCGTCCGGTCTCTGATGTTCTATAATTACATCTGTGAAATTGACCATGGCTAAATTGTATTGATTTTAGCTTGGCCATTTACAAGACTGTTGCATTACTTAATTATAATGTGGTTACAAGATTTTTGTAGAGGAATTTGTCGGTCAAAATTGAATAAGTATATGATCGAGAGCTACAACAATTCTAGCAAATCATTGAATGCAGACGCTGCTGTGGCGACATCTGCTAAATCCCTAATCCGGAATTTAAGATTCCAAAAAAAACAACAAAAAAACTAATAACTTTATAGTACATTTTTTTTAAGTTACTTTGACGATACTTAAGGTCACAAAACTCCTGCCGGGGTTGCGGGACTGTTCGAAAGAGATACCGTGGCCCCGGAACACAAAGGGCGATGAAGGAACATGGATGGGTTTTAGTCAGTAAAAGTCTGACACTCCCTCCTGCTCCGCCCAGAGCGGGAGGAATTATTTGATGATTTCAAAAAAAAAAAAAAAAAGGTCACAAAACTCGCATACAATTACCTAATTCGTTTATAATCATCACTAGCATAAATTACAACTACACCAGTTAGCAATACTTGTATTTATTAAGATTTTAAGCTAGTACTAATTACATTTATCCTACAAAACAAAGCATTACTTACTGCTACACTTCACTTACAACAAATCTGCTGCGCCAAAGTTCCTCGCTATGGAAATATCAGCCGGTCTCGACCGATATTTACTAAGGGGAACTCTAATAAAGTGCAACGGGCCCCTCTAGTGCTATTGTAACTGTGATAAAGGCGTGACCACCTACGAACTAGGAATGCGTTGGCGCAATGGCTTTTATAGGGGACGATTTACCTGAACGTCCTGAACGACGATTTGTCGAACGTTGAAGAAGAATCATTTCTGTTTGCCATACACATTTGTTTTTGTGTGTTTTTTTTTGTTATAATAAGTTTATTAAAAATCTCTAAAAATGTCTTAATCTTAATAAAATCAGATCACCCGATCCATTAATAATTACTATAGGTACTTAAATTATAGTACCTATAGTAATTATTAATGGATCGGGTGATCTGATTTTATTAAGATTAAGTAACAACAAACTGTACTTATTTCCTCTATACGATTAACAAACCAGAAGAAAGACTTCATTATAAGAATGTCGTTATGTTTTACTATTTTATGTTGATCGATTGTTGTAAAAAAAAAACAGTTCCGTAAGAGTAATCGGTAGGTTACATTAGATATATAATGAGAGAAGAAATAAATCAGTTATTGTAACGCATAAAATAAACGACACTAAAAAATAAACGTAACTACTTAAAATTGATGCGACACGAACGCGAAATTTGATATTTCTTAGTCAGTCGATCGGTCGTATACTACAGTTTAGTCGTTTCATGTAAATCTCGCGAAGGATTTCACCAGTCAACATTATTATGGCATTGGTATGCGTTGTACCTAGGGTATCGGTTTTCGTACAAACTTGTCGTTAGTAAATTAGGATTGGTCGGATTTCGATTAGGCCGAACATCGACGTTAGAAATACAGCGAAATCCTTCTTGCAATTTTCCCGCCAAGAAAAATGTTGGCGCGCTAAAAAAAAGTTTTGACATGTGTCAAATTGTTGTTGCTTGCTGGCAATTTGTGTTCGAAAAAACTAAATTCCAAAAAAAAAGAAAGAACTGAAGTTATTGTTTTAATTTCATTTTATGGCTAAGCTTTTATTTTTTCGAGCATAGAGTACCATTAACTTTCTTTTCCTTGTTAAAATAAGGTTTTAATGTTGTAACTCTTCTGATTTTTATTAGAATAGCAATTTATTATTCCGTTTTAGGTTTTGCTTTTTATCTACCAAACAAATTAAGTCATTAGTCATAATTACTTTGTCACAGTAGCCCGCAATAAAGAACTTTTAATAGTAATTCTACTTCGTTAGTGCACTTTTAAAATAATAATGAAGCAATAAAATGAATATGTAATGTATTCTATTTTAGTTTTATTTACTTAAATTGAATTTAATGGCCATAAAAAAGTTGATTAGTGCAATAACGGGTTCGATTTATTCGCTACCGAATTCAATTACATTCAATTGAACATTAAAATAGCAAGAATCTTAATTTTGTATTGATTATGTACCTGTTTTAATGGCAGACGAATTGACTGTGCCACTTATTAAATATCTACGTAATATATTTTGTTTAAATAGCTCTGAGTATAATTTGTAAGAGTTTGCATCAACATAGTTTAAGTGACATGAAATAATCATTTTATCTTTGTCATAAACGTAAATATCTGTCGTTAAAGTCAAAGAAGAGTTAGAAGTGTTCGGGCGGGTGAAATAGTTTATATTAGAGGTGCGCTTCTCTATGGTCCCGCGGAGTGCAATCAAAACTCGATACATCATTTTAATACTGGTCATGTCACCGCAAATTCAAAATCGGAATGCAAATGAAATGCAGGCTGGATACAAAGTACGATGTAATGGCGGCCGATAAATTATAAGACAGGCGAGTTTTGTTATCGGCGCGCGTCCCTCTATAGAATTTCGTCGAGATTATACGCTGAATACGTAATGTAAATACATTATTCTAGGTGGTTTGCAAGAATTTGTACTGAGGAACTCAAGTTGGTAATCGTGTAACTATTCTGAAATAGCTTTGCAATTTGAAAAAATAACGAAAACTTTAGTTTACGTTTCGTTTTTAGAATAAGACTAAAATAATTTACCAAAGTGAACAGCGATGGTCCAGTGGTTGCGACCCCGACTTACGAGCAATAAGTCGTTGGTTCGAACCCAGGCAGGCGCTTTACTTAGTGTAATTTATTTGAGCACCACTGGCTCTCAAAACGGTGAAGGAAAACATCGTGAGGAAACCGGCATGTCCTAGAACCAAAATTTCGAAGACATGTGACATCTACCAATCCGCACTGGGCCCGCGTGGTGGATTTTAGCCCATTCCCTCTCATAGAGAGGAGGCCTGTGTCCCAGCAGTATGTGCATTATAAGCTGACTACCTATGCTAATTCACCAAAAGCGCTTATAATTAAAAATTAATTACTTTATAACAAGAAATATTCAACCATATCCAATCCACTTCTACACTTCTGATTCAATCAGTAATAGCGAGCATCGAACATCATTGTGAAACGCAACTCGTTTCCTCGGCGTGAAACTAAATGTTGCAATTCAGCGCGTGCGCATACGTTTAACGAGACGTGTTTAATTACCCAGCTTCGCTACCGATGCATACCAATTAAGTACACTGCACACTTTATTCATTTCTACATACCATATAATATTAACACGGATTTTAGAACCATCTTGGTGATATTTTCTTGAGGATTATGCGGTATAAACATGGTAAGGTAAATTTCGTTAGTACATAGTGGTTTCTGAGTTGATATTATTACTAATTAAGTACTTAGTGAGCAACACCTTCAAAGAAGCCTTATTCAAATGGTTGATTTGAAATTCGCTTCATAATTAGAAATAATTTGAGTAAACCCTGGACTACTTTAACTACCATGCTGAATGGCTTATATTTTACCCAAGCTTATCCTCTCCAGAAACATTTACATCTACCTTATTTCGTATAGTATTCAGAAGAACTTACAAAGCACCCAGAAGTAACCTTTGGGCCTAAAATGGCCGTTTTAGCAGAATCATAATTAATAATTCATTTGGGATTATAAAGAATATAATTATACGGCCATTTCAGAACCCCTGAACATACATTGAAAAACCAAGTATAGAGTACAAAAGCCATTGACTAAAGCCTTTTTAACTCAATCTTGCCCAAGGTTTGAGATTTACCATCGTAGAATTAAAACAAACTGCAATTACAAAGAAAAGGGTTTGTGATCATATTGTTTTCATATCATGGATCTGGCCAATGGATCTTCTGAGAATGATCGATGTTTTCAACATTTTGTTTGGAGTTTTTGTTACAATTAACATGATAATAATCAACGACAGACCCGTGATTTCATAGCTATGTGACGAATTCTAGTGATCCTCGAGGGAACTGAGTAAACACAACGGTATTTCAAAAACTTTAGGTGTAGAGGATAACATATCGCCAGACGTTTCAGTGTCCAATTTACATTTACAATGCATTTCTGGTCAAACGCCTTACCCAGACTGCGCCAAATTATGCTCAAATTAAACCAAACGTGTTTTTTTATGCAGGAAAAGCGCTAGACAACGTGAACTTATCTTTTAATTATCGCATTTGAATGAGCATGATTCTCTTAATTTTATAGCCCTGCTGTAGATCTTTTTTATTACTCGCTGGATATTATTATGCTGTTCCAGCGTTAAAAATGTTTTGCAACTTTTAGTTATGAGTTGTGCAAAACCGTGTTTGAGTGACGCATGCAAATATCTTAGACGACAAGTCCAAACACAACTGAGGCTTTACTCAACTTGAAACTTGTTAAGTTCTCACACACATTTTTAATACTAATGTTGGTCTTAAATTATTCCGATAATTAAGTCCTAAAAAATGAATGCCGAGGAGCTTATGTCGACACAAAATATATGACTCAATTCCTTAATAATTACTCTGATAAAATACTCATTAAATTAACTAGCAATGATATTGAAATTTGGAGCGCACCTTAACGGTTCAGTCATCAGGATGTCACGAAAAAGGTCCTCCATCGTTATCTACTGATACTTCGCAGAATCGGCGTCAATATATTTAATTGCGGACGCCACTCACATAACTAACTACCGCTAAATAAGTTGTATGTAGGCGAGGTGCAGGCGAGGTGCAGTTTGACAGAAAAAAAGTCCCGATTTCCGGCGGTTCCCACGGCGCGCGTCGTTCTACGCCCCGGTTCCCACATGCAATCGCAACTTTTATAAACAACATTATCGTCATAAGTGCGCATGCGTGGCAAATCAATCCGCCATTGGCCAGAATTGACCGCGAGGTGTATTAAATGCCCACTCTAAAATACGTCGCATTCCGTTGTGATTGGTCCATAAATGCAATTCGATAATAGATTAGATAATTATTTCGCGGGGCAACTCGAACATCGGCGGGTGCGTTGAATGCTTAATTTTCAAATTGTGATTCCATTTACGCAGTTTATTGGCTTGCGAATACAACAATGCGATACAGACAGTGTACGAGGTCTGCGCCAGTGTGCCCACGAACACATTATCATGTCACGCACAGGTCAAGACATGGCCTTTGTCAATAAACTACAGCTATCATTGAATATGCTAAAGAAAGACACCTATATTTACGACTGCGTTCCATCACGATCTTAATAAATGGCATATCGACGACGGCGTCTAGTTAAGAGACATTAATGCTAAATAAATTCGCGCAGCCAACAAACTAGTTGTCATCTAAAAGATAATATTCAATGAAGAAGCTTTAAATAGCATGACCTAATATAGTGTAAGTAATGTGCGCATAACAGGAGGATTTAGTACAGGCAGCTTTGGTTTTGCAACGATCAACCGCATAATACGAGACATGATACCTCCACGGACATAATCGATCCATCTGAACGTCGTTTAGTGCTGATTCTAACTTCATACATCGCCCAGCAATTTCATATCTCGCCATAAGGCGATCGGCGCGACGCGTTTCCTAAAATAGTGATGTGAAATAAATCAAAGATCGTGGTTGTCGATACGATCCGTCTAAAAAAGCGGGCGGTGCGTGTGAATCTGCTGCGACCGCGATCGTATGAGAATATCATACGGAATGTCGACCATTGACTACATGACTTATGTGATTTCCACTACTAATTTTAGTAAATATGTTGCCAATGCACCCATTAACAATATTTTTATCTGCAGTATCAGTAATGAACAAGTCCTTATCTTTATTTAGTTAGCTCAAGTTGAGTTAAAAAAATCTTGACTCATGTTTGTGTAGCGAGACATACAAGTGCAGGTTTACTGATATTTATTAACAAATTGCTTACTTCATCTGTTGCAGTCACACGAATATTTTTCCCCCTTTTTTGCAAGACGATAGTCAGCGATTTATTACTTATTTCATCGCAGCATTGCGAAGGACCGGCTTCGTGACTACGCAGTGTTGCGACCTATGGAAGCCGTCACCTTTTTTTATTAATCATTCTATCGATACGCGGTAGCAATAGTGGTGGTGCAATCTCCGCTCTAGACCTATTGTTATACGGCTCACGCTTTTTTCGGGCAATATTCTCTTGAAATATTCTTGTTGTTATGAAATTAACGTACTTTGTTCGCATGTTTCCTCGTCAATCATAATCGAAAATGAAAGGGTAAAATATGAAAAAAGTGTCATTATTTTCGGACATTTGGTGGTGCGGCCAAGCGTTAAAATGAAATGTGCTTTTAATGCAATTACGCTTTTATTGAATTGTTACATAAAGTGCACTTTCAAATACCTATCTCAGTCATGCGATCAATATGATTCGTGTGGTAGGTGAAGTTAACGAGCCGTCACGAATGAGCGCAGCATCGTATGTTACGGGCTGCGGCCATGCGAGACCACTGCCATTGGCTGCCATTGAGTAAACACTATTGTATGTATGTACCAATGTGCACTATGTACATACTAAATTAATCGCCGTGATTGATCGAAGTGCGCGCCTCGTATCACGCCTCATTATGCGCAATAAATTATAATAATTTATCGATAAATATTAACAATATGTTTAGCTAATAAGTCGGTTCAAATTTTTATATAAGTTATTCAAATATTTAAGTGCGTAGACTTTGGTAAAGTTATTTTATCATTTCTATTGTGAACGGAACTAAATAGGTGGAAATAGAGTAACACGAATTAAACATCTCATTCCCCATTCACACCTCGCCTCTAACATGATACCTACATTACATGGCAATTTATCGCTACTATACTTTATCGTAGACGGTCGGAATTCCAAATACACAACGCATAGTAAAACGAATCGTGGTAATTTATTATAGTTTTGCATAAGAAACGAGGTGGGACGTACTACGAAACGCATGGAATAACACAAAGTCACAAAAGTGGTCAGTCGGTGTGCGCCGGAGTCGGGGGAACGAATAAGCGATTCAAATGCTAATATATCACAGCGTCGGCGCGGCATGATGTTTCTCATTGGCCACGCTATTTACATTAACATACATAACGACACTGGCCCCGCCCACCCGCGCGCGCGTCACGCCGCCCGAACATCGTTAATTACTGGTAATTAGTAGGTCGTGACTGCGCGGAGATGCGCGCGCTAAACTGCTATAAGCGCTACTTACGAAACGTGCAACTGTGCTTAAACGGAATACTAACATCGACAGCACGAGTTACCGCTTCCGAAATGTGTGTTCAGGAAGTTGGAGCTTGAAGCGAAATGTTTCGCTTTGGATTTGTAATCACGAGTTTTTTATTAGCTCCATTTTCTTGAACTTTTAACGCCAAAGCTTAAGCTAGGTACTCAATTACATTCCTGAATACGTACCTACGTATATAGATGAAACGGAAAACATGAAAGGGTATCCTAAACTTATTAGGGGTACCTCCTCAATTCAGTGTCCTCCATTCGCAAATATTACCACAGCCTCATCCTTTACCAAAATCCGGAAAGCTGCACACTACTAAACCAAAACTTTTTTCGCTTCTTCCTCTACTCCTGATCATTCCATACTCACAGTTCTCACCCAATCGATTAATATTGACCGTCAACATAACGCAATTATTCACCTAATCCTTGCATAAAAGGGGCACGTCTGCGCCTGCGCCACAAATCATAAGTATGGAACCGAGGGCTCACGACCGCGCCGTATATGGCCGCCCTGACGTCTATTCCCGACCCTTGTTCAAAGGATTTATGTCGGCTCCTTTTGGTGCAAATTAGCCCGGGTCGGCTACAGGCGTGAGCGAACAAATTTGTAGCAGCACTATTAGGATGTTTTCCTTTTACTTTTTATGTTAATGACCAGATAAAATAGTATTGGGTTAACCCTACAGCAAAGGAATGCAAGCCGGAACCATACTCCGACTTTAGCATAGTAGATAAGTTAACATTGTTTGCCGACACGATCTATAATAGTAAGCAGTAAGTTAGCCAGATAGCTGACTATCTCTAACTATCGCTCCACTCTATCAGTGTCAATATGATCTACTTGCGTTCATGGTTGACCAACCAATACAGCGCACATCGCCATATAAAAGCAAAGAGTACCGAAAAGCAAGCGGCATTGAGACAAAAACGATTATAGATCAGGGTACGGAGTAATGACAACATAATGTGGTTGAACATGTAAATGTATCGACGCGGCGTGGCGGCGCGGGCGCACGCCAACAATGCGCGTGACGCACGTGGGTGATGGCGCGCGCCGATCTATCTTCAATGAAGTTGTCCAATTTATAGCTGCACGATTATCGGCGGATAATATTTTTGTTATAACACTATCTGTTATAACACTACGTGGGCAGAAGCATGAAATAGCGAAAGGAAAGCACTTTAATACCGTTTTACTCGTATCTTTCATGTCAATTCGTGCCTTCGATTTCACTTTTACACGAAGTGAGAGCCATTGTTGAGGATACACAAGATTGGGCAAAAACTAGACAGACATATCTGGGGCAAGGTTCGGTAATCAGCATATTAAAGTGTTTCACTCATCACTGACTTGCCGGGCTATGCTCAACTTTGGACATGTCGAGCAGCTTGTTACGTGCTTGTCAATTCTGATTCTAGCCAGCCGATCGCATTCGCAACTCTTCCATAAGCAACTGGTTCGAACGCAATATATTGGCTTTATAAAGGCGTATTAATAATTAACAAAAAACTTGGTGGTTTCGGTAGCAAGTGCTCTAGTTACCGATGTCGCAAGTAAGTGGGCGTGAGCCGAAGGCGAGCGTAGGAGCCGACATCGATCAGCCGGCCACCCCCGCCACCCCCGCCCTCCCCCGTCGCACCGCAAGCGGCGTTTCGCAATGTTTATACAAGTTTTAGCATACCGGTGCTCGGAGGATATTGCTGATAGGGGCAAAGTTGATCAATAAAATGTGATTCGTTGTTGTGTGCCGATTGCCTCATCATGACGCTATCGTGGTGTAGAGACAAAGATCCGGGACGGGTCTATTAATAGGCAGGTTTAGTTCTAGTACTCAAAGCATTGCCATAGATGAAGGCTAACATGTGTGTCGTCATGTTGTTCCAGGTCGGTGGCGCACGAGCCCGATGAGCGCGTGCGCGGCGGCCGCCATGCGCGAGAAGCACGCGGCGCCGCGCCGCCTGGCGTCCCCGCCCGCCTCCCCCCCGGGCCGCCTGCCCAGCCCGCTCAGCAGCCCACGCGCCGACGAGCCCCTGGACCTGCGCGTCACCCACAAGCGCCCGCCGCGTCTGGAGGACGAGAACTGCAACCTCATCACACAGTCACCGCCGCCTCACCCCACGCATCCCACTCATCCAGCTCACCCCGCGCACCCGGCGCTCCTACAATTCTGTCGACGACTACCGCTGGCTCTGCCGGCATCTTTCGGCCGCTATCCTTTCCTCCCCGCGGCGGCAGCCACCCTGCTCGCCCCCGGAGCCCCGCGAGCTCCACCAGTGCTTCAGAACCCCGGTGCCCCTCGGGCAAGAGATCGGTATACATGCTCGTACTGCGGGAAAGCATTTCCCCGCAGCGCCAACCTAACTCGACATTTAAGAACGCACACTGGAGAGCAACCCTATCGCTGTAAATACTGCGAACGCTCCTTCTCAATATCGTCCAACTTGCAGCGGCATGTGAGGAACATTCATAACAAAGAGAGGCCGTTTCGGTGTCGTCACTGCGACCGCTGCTTCGGCCAACAAACGAATCTCGATAGGCATCTCAAGAAGCACGAGGCGGAGAACGGCGACGACAGTCGTCGGCGGTCTCCGGACGAGACGTACTTCGAGGAGATCAGATCGTTCATGGGTCGCGTGGCGCCAGGCCGGCGCGCCGCCGCCGCCAGCCCCGCCGACCACACCTGATAGTGACACATGCTGAGCGCTGACCACACACACTTACAATAATCTGGTCGATGCATCCAAATGACTCTTGTGTACTTATAGAACCTCTTCTGAGTGTGAATATTTTGATCAAACTGTTAATGAATATGCGCCAACTCTACTTTTGCATCAGTATAATTAACTATGACAATATGAAATTGCGAGGCAATAATAACATTGAAAATGTTTCAAAACGTTCACAAACACCAGTTATTGTAAACCTAAGGGAACACTTCATACAATGTAATCATAATGATCACGCATCATCAATTTTGTAAATACCCATTATTGTTACCGCGTTAGCACGTTGAATTGGCGCAAACGAGTGAAAGTAAATGTACTTGCCACCAAGTCGGCTATTAGGATATGTATTATAAATAAAGTGATATTGAATCTCGTGTACTTAATGTAAATATATAAGCTATTGTAGTGTATTTAGCTAGAACGCGTACCGAATTTTCTCTACCGATAGTTATACGAAAAATATATAGTATGTATTCCTTGTCGCAAAGACATAATAGACAATTAATGTTAAGTGTTCCGAGAGTGTTCGCTATTATAGATTACGCTATATCGATATATTGTATGAATGTAAGTAGTTTCTTTGTACTTTTTTGTAAATTTCGCTTTATTCGATGTAAAATAATTAGTATTATTAGTCTGAGAGGAAACGCCGGTTACCAATAAAAATATAACTTGTTGCTTATTGAAGATGTTATTAAATATTTTTTACGAAATGTTAGAAAAGTTGTTTTAAAAATTATCTTACTGTCGAAATTATATGTATATAATGTATACTGAATGTTGCGTAAATTATTGTCGTTTTGGGCACCATCACGGGGGGATATGTTTCTGTGTTCAAACTGCCCTAATTGTTAAGTTTCAGAATATTACGCAAATTAGATATGTTTATTATGATTGTATTGAGATTTTAAAATTAGAACTTATACAGATATTAGAGATTATTTCAGGACTTTGTTAAAACATTGTACGTGTTCCAAAATTATTACTAAATTAATATAATTACAAATCTGTGATTTAATTTATTACTGGACAGCAATAATAAATGAAGAAATATTTTTATCAGTTAAAGAAATCTCTCAAAGAACTAATCTAAACGTTCCTGTAAGTATAGATAGATCTCTATGATTGTTGCGAGTGTAAAGTTGATATATATTTTATATACTAGAGATAACTGTACCTAATTTCCTCTATAATATCAAAGTACACAAACACAAAAAAATACTGTAAAAAAAGCCATAGACACAGTTCAAAACTGAAGATGTTTAGTCATGGACGTATTTATTTCTATTTCCTATACAGTTAACTAGGAAACATAAAACAAATTATAACATTCCATGACCCTCCATCTCACTCCACTGGTTCTAACATAATTTTCAAGGCTTCCCAAACCCATCACCATACTTCAGCGACAATGCGATGCGATACGATATGAAAAAATGAGGAGCAAACTTTTCTTTTTAAAGAAATTCTGTCGTTAATTTCAGTACAAACTACAAATTGACCTCACGATCGAAATTTAAACAAAGAATTCGATTGATGCGCTTCGTTCCATATTCAAAAGCTTCGCGTCGCATCGATTGCTTGTCTATGGCTATAAGCAACCTCTTTACATCTCTCCCATAGTCAACGTTACCTAATGTATGAATGTTTTATAGTATACTCGTACCAAATCCTGTTTGATTCAAATAAGAGATGCTATTTAACTTATCGCTAGGATGTATAATGTATAGAGATTATTACCTTATCGTTTTGTACTTTTGATACCTGTTAGTCGTTCAAAGGTCACCAATTACCTTGTCAAAATGAATAAATAACAATAAATCTTTTATTCTTGTATTTTTATTTTATTGAAACAGTGATACTGCCCCTGAATACGAAGCTATAAACTTTATGCTTGATGATACCAAAACCACATCAACGCAAGTAGAAAACTCAACTATCACCAAAACGTGACGCAATGATTAAAGAATACATAAAAAGACCTTCTCTCAGATGTGGGACAGCCACCTTATGGTTGTTTTTTTTTCTGACCCATATTTTAGGTCACTTGTCTCCCAAATTTCAAACATCACACTTCACGTAATTTCAAACAAAAATCAAACTGTCAGCAGTTGAATTTACTTGACAGGAAAATTCCATGTAGAGTGCAAGCTCCGTAATTTTGAATCAAAGCTTATGATATTTCGTAGAAAAAAACATCTGACTCCATCTAGGAATCCATCTAGACACCTCACAAAATATGATAGATCCTATGTATAGTCTGCAAACGCATCTTAGCTTATCATCGTAAAAAGAAACAGGTTTGTAAGAGATACCTGTGTAAACGAATTACAAGGGCAGTATGAAATTGACCGGTAACCCGTCATTAGTAACGTGGTCTTTAAATCTGCACCCGTTATTGTTTCTGGCAGTCGAAGACTTCGGAGTAAAGGAAGGGTAACTTTTCGTTTCAAAGAACTAAGCAAGGCTGAAGAAGATTCTGATTTATGGAAGATGTGTTTCGTTGGAGGAATAACCTTAACAAATGCTAAATTAGAGTTTGACAAGTTGTTAACTTCAGAAACCGGGTGATGAATTGGTAATCAAAAATATACCCTTGGTTACTCATATAGAATTGAAAGCAGATCGAAAAAAGTCGCCAGTCGTTCACACTGACTCAAAGTAAGAACTCTAGATCTGAATTGAATGGCCTATCACAATGATCTTTACGCTTCTGGGTCCACAGCAACAAAAAATGTTCACAAAAAACATTATTAGGCATGCTCTAATAAAAAAACTGCACAAAAAGCACCAAATACGATAGAAGTCGAGCGCCATCTTGGAATCGAAGGGCGCCCGGAGGCTAGCTGCGCCGGCGCTGCCTCACGAACGCCGTTTACGATATGATTATGCTTTATTGCCATTAATTTGCGACAAACGAAACCGCCCAACACCATCTAGACCGCCATGTTGGCAAACTATTATATTTATTGATCTAATCAGGACAACTGAATGCCACGTAAGAACACGGTTTTATTATCAGAAGATATAATACTCAGATTTACATTCCACTATGAAACTAAATTCCAATATCGTGTGTATCAATGAAATATCATTACGGGTGTCGTATAAGGCGACTAATGTCTGAGGCAGAACACCTTGCGCCTCCGTAGACCAGAGAATGGGCAGCAGCGTTTTCTGTTAGTCTTTCCGCCTGCCAAGCGTGGAGATTACGGCAAATTCCTCCCATCATGGGGGAGGCTTATGTCCAGCAGTGGACGTTGTGGGCTGTTGTAGTAGTAGTATTTCATTACAGCGAAGCTCTAAACTAGACTAACAGGACGATTGGCTACAACCTTAACCAAAATAATTACCAGCTTAATGAATAAGACGTTATCTATATGTAGAATCTTGTTTTCGTCCATCGATATCGAAATACGGCAGCATTAGAAAGGTATATCGTATTTGGAGGACATAAGCCCGTAATCCATAGTTTTTTAATCAGTCAACCGATAGCAAAAGTTGTGCTTAGTTTTTATGCTGTATGTGACGAGGTGATCTAATAGATACAGAAAGTGGCCGAAGTAGATATTGCTATAGTATATTGTAGGCACGGGAGTCGGACAAGAACGGTATCACTAAGGGGCTGGTCCAATTGAAGAACGCTTTCAGGGTTTAGCAAAGAAATTAACGTTTTTGTGGCTGTTTTTCAAGCATTATAACTCAACTAGCTGACCCGCGCAACTTCGTCTGCGTCACAGAAGAGAGAGAGGGTTAGAAAGACCGTGGGTCAACCTTAAAAGATAGACATATGCTATCGCGGATTTTTTTTTAGAACTTCATAATGTCGACAATACCCGAAATTACAGACACAATTAACATAACAATGTACCGTGCCCGGTCGGGCACGGCTGGAGACATAAGGGTTAAGAGTCACACAGTACAAACACCTGCATTATGTAGATTAAAAAGACCTCTGGGGGTCTAAAATAGCCGCTTTGGCAGAATCGCATTATGAATCACGTTAAAAATGTAAAATTCTTAAAATGGACTTTATGTTCATAAACATAAAGTCCATTTTAAATTATTAACGTGATTCATGCTAAGATTCTGCTACAAGCGGCCATTTTAGACCCCCTGTACTAATAATAAAATACCCATTCATAACAGCATCACCACTCCAAATGGCCACAACATCCTGTTCGTATACTCATTCCGCTGTTCGCTCATGTGTCGCGCCACACCGCCGCGCGCCTGAGCAGGGTGGGGCAGGTTGCACAACGATGGCACGGCGCGCGGCGCGGGCGCACGCGGGCGCCTTGTTAGCGGCGCGTGCGCCTGCGCGCCTGCCACCGTTGCGTTGCATTATTTATTGCTTATTGAAAAACTACCGATAGCTTTACCTACCCACTTTTGTGGTTGCTTTTCGTTTTTGTTAATTATTTTTGTTTGTTGGCTGGCTGTGATGCAAATTGGGAAAGCAATTATTGTTGGTGTTAGGAAATGTTGGGTTGTACACGTTTTCTTTATAGTCTATTAAAGTTCGATCAATTATATTCGATTTATATGAAGCCTTCAGGCATTCATTTGATATGATTGAATGTTGTCAACACTCTCAGGTGTAAGCAATTTACACTCATATCGGTTTCATTGAAAAAAATACTCTCTGCCCAAGACTACAATAAGTAATATGCAATAAACAATATCTTACGATGGACTATTTTTAATGAACTCTTTGTTACATTCATCATGTACAATGCAATTTCACAATAAGAAAAATAAGCACGATTCAGACGTAACACCAAGCCCAGGAACCATTTAATTCTTAATGTTATTATAAACTAATATTTACGAGTCATTCACATAATATCTAATATCTATGCAGTTCATTACATACTTTACTTGAATTGGAAATAATATTTTCAACAGTTTGGTTTTACTTGAACATGGGCAATAAGTGGAACGTTTATTATTTCTTGTTGTGTGACAAGTCAACAGTTTATTATTAACATTGTTTCTGTTGAGATACCTAATACTAAGTTGTGTTGTAATAATTAGTAATATGCATGGTTATTATGTTTCAATAAGTGACTACGGTACTATTTTGGGCTTGGTTTTTAGGTAGAATAATAGTACATTTTGATACAAGTGGAGAAAGTTTGTTATTGCAATCGAGGCGGAATTATAACACACGAGCCGTAGGCGAGGGTGTTTTTGAGCCGAGAATTGCAATAACAAATGTCCACGTGTATCAAACGACGTTTTTCAATACACTTTTGAAGAAATAAAATAAAATAACGAATAGATAATATTTTTGTCACGAACTATGAAACTATGATTTTTTTTCGCGCTTTGGTCTCGCCAGGTTGAAAGAGAGGCAATGGTATGAAGCCGTTAAACAGCCTAATATAAAAAATAGATTTATTTTATATTTTTGAATTCAGAACACAAATAAATGTTAATTTGTGTATAAAAGTAACTATTAGTTTTAAATAATCATGTTTATCTATGATATTCTATTTAAAAACACAATTTGAAAATTCAAAAAATATTTATGCCGTAAAGACGCGTAGTGCTTTGACAAAAAAAAAAAAAACATTCACCTCAGACTATAGACATTGAACCAATTTGGACTAAGTATAGGTATAGTTATCTGTGGCAATTTTCATTCCCGCACACGTGCAGGAAAGTGGAAAAAATCGCACGCGTGTGAAATACATTGCATGTTGTACCTAATCGTAGTGCGTTATGGACCAGTTTTCGAGAAAGTGTATTGAAAATACTATTTGTAGTCGCCGTATGGTCCTCAAAAGGTGTTTGAAAATACAGGAATAATGACATATTAATTATCTAGGTACACTAGTAATATTATAAAGAGTAAATATGTGTATGTTTGTAATGAATAAACTCAAAAACTCCTGCGCCGATTTCAAAAATTCTTTCACCATTAGAAAGCTACATTCACCTTGAGTAACATGGCTATTTTTTATTTCTGTACCACACGGGAACGGCAATTACGCGGGTGAAACCGCGTGACGTCCCCTAGTTAGTAATAAACGTACCTAAGTATTCTTTTGTTAGTCTAGCTAGACTGTAGGACATCTAGCACCTGACGTAGTATGATCGTGGGATCGACGTAGAATATAACGTTTAGTCCACATTTGACAGATTCTACTTATGACATCATATTCTACATTTGAAAGATTCTATATTTAACAGATTCTATTATAAAAAATATATCTGTTCTTTTTTTTCGTCTGGTTAGTGATGCCTAACCTGGTGTCAGAGTGTTTATGCCGCCCGCGCCCGTTGAGAAATATCTCTCAGGCATGCTGGTTTCCCTCACGATGTTTTCCTTCACCGAAACAAGTGATAGTTGTAATACGCACAAACTATCTGTAGTTTTGATGTGACTATAGATAGCCTAGCATAGTAAATGTAAGACGTAATAATTTTGAAGCTTTTTTCTGTTATTAATAAACAATTAGATACTTTCTACACTTAGTTCCATTGTAATATATGCTTCTTATCTTACTATATTTTAACACTAGCGGACGTCACGCGTATAAGGCGACTAATGTCTGAGGCAGAACACCTTGCGCCTCCGTAGACCAGAGAATGGGCAGCAGCGTTTTCTGTTAGTCTTTCATCACTGCGATCTCCAATCCGCCTGCCAAGCGTGGAGATTACGGCAAATTCCTCCCATCATGGGAGAGGCTTATGTCCAGCTGTGGACGTTATGGGCTGTTGTTGTTGTTGGACGTCACGCGGTCTCACCCGCGTAGTTCCCATTCCCGTGGGAGTACAGGGATAAAATATAGCCTATGTTATACTCAGTAACAACGTGGCTTTCTAATGGTGAAAGGATTTTTGAAGGCGGCGCAGAAGTTTTTGAGTTTATTCATTACAAACATTCACAAAAATACAAATCTTTCCTCTTTATAATATTAGTGTAGATAAGTGTAGATTTCAATGTATTTCACAGAATCTAACTGGTTTAGATACCGATCTAAGCTCAACCAAAACATCTTTGAACACAGATGATCAATAAAAAAGTTACACAAACTAAAACTGCAGATTACTATTACCAAAAAGATCAGTTTAAGGTCATCTAGACGTTCTTTTAGAAGTACAGTCAGCGTAGACAAGATGACCAGAGACAATGTGACCATTGAAATCAACCTGCTCGTGGTCAGTTGCGTGATTTTTGAATCTACACAAAGGTGACATGGCAATTGCGATGTAGAAATATAGAAGGGGCTTATCGATCTTCAATTAAAACACTCAAGTTGATAATATAAAATCTGGTTTTATGTTCTCCCAAAAAGGAGGTATATAATCTTAATGCGTATGGTTTTAAAGTAATGTGCTTTCAATTCTGAACTTGAACCATATAAAGTCCAATGACTGTAGTGATTTTACAGCATTCAATTAAAACTTGTTTTTTTTTATACTTAATACGTGATCCCTTTTTCCTTTCCTTTCAATCTCTTCCTTTTAGCAAAAAATAATCACCATTAAAAAAACGGGATCCCTTTTTTTTGCATAATCTTCTTTTTCCTAATATACTTTGGCATAACTGTTTTGGCATAATTTGTTTTGCCATAATAATACTTTGCCAATTTTTTTTTTGGCATACTGTTTATGTTGGCATAATCATCTTGAAGGCTAATTTGTTTTGGCATAAATTGAATTTTGCATATTGTTACTAGGCATAATGACTATTAGCATAATAGTATTTAGGCATACAAATAATATAAATACCAGAATAAAATTTGAGTTATTTTTACGTATTTATTTTGAATTAAAAATTCATTATGTTGTGCTACAAAAGTTAGTGACAGAAACGAATCGCTGCAAAACCGACTCCACGTAGTCTTGTCTGCCCTACCCCTAGAGTGTAATTTAAAATCGCGTAGGCGCGGAGGGGCGAGGCGGCCCGCGAGTTGAGGAGCAGGAGGTTGTAACACTCGCCGCCGCTGCTGAGGCTGGCCGGCGAAGCCGGCCAGCAAGCCGAAGCTGCGGTGGTGAGCGTTAAACACATCTGCGACGATAAGCTCGCGTGGGACCGCCGGAGCCCCGCAGCGCCGGAGCCGTGACAGAAACCTTGCCTGCTGCATGTTGCATACTGCATGCTTGCTTGCTGCATGCTGCATGATTGCTGAATGCATGGTTGCTGCATGCTTGCTGCATGATTGCTGCACGCATGCTTGCTTTATGCTTGCTGCATGCATGGTGTATGCTTGTTTAAATGTTTGCAAGCTGCATGTTTGCTGCATGCATGGTGTATGCTTGTTTGCATGCTTCTTACAGGGAAAAAACTCACATATGTTCACAATCAACTATGTTCAAAATAAATATGTTATGTATTACCTGCTTCGGAGAGATGGTTTTATTCCAATCGTCAAAATAAATTGGTATATCCAATTAGGGTATGTCTAACATTTTAGGATTATGCTTCTTTGTTATGCCTATAAAAAATATGTTTTAGTATCATTATGCGTAAATCAATTTATGCCTAACAATGTTATGCTTGATCGTTATTATGATTAGATAAATTATGCTTAATAAAAATATGCGTAAGCTGTTATGCGTAAAAATGTTATGCAAAAATATAATTAGTAGTAACAAAAGTATGCCAAGTTATATTAGGTCTTAAAATTTTATGCAATTGGATAGGGAACTTAAAAAAACAGACATATTGATAAACTCCTTCTTTTGGACCGCGGTTAAAAATAAGCTCACCCCCATTACATGGAACGCAAACATAACTGTCTAAATATGGGTTTCCTACAGAGAGTCTACCTCTTCGGGAATTACAGGTGTGATGTTTTGTTAAGTGCCGAATAAGAAAAAATCATCATCATCACATCCGCTGGATGCGAGTCGCACGGGACCGGTCAATGTGGCGACACTTGGGGGAGGCCTATGTCCAGCAGTGGACTTCTTTCGACTGAAATGATGATGATGATGATCATCATCACCTGCCTAGCCTTTTCCCAACTATGTTGGGGTCGGCTTCCAGTCTAACCGGATGCAGCTGAATACCAGTATTTTACATGGAGCGACTGCCTATCTAACCTCCACAACCCAGTTAGTACTGGGTAATACGATACCCCTTTGTAAGACTGGTTCTCAGACTTTTTGGGCCACTGACTACCTGTAACGACTGTCAAAGATCTACAAATGACAGCCGGGACCAACAGCTTAACTAAAAAAAAAAAACCGCATCTATTATGAAGCCACGCTCAATGTCAGTTACGCAATTGCCGTATCTAGTTGCTGCAAGTGTTAGTTAGTGCAGGTGACCGATCCATCACCGAGTCACCGAGACGTGGACGTGCCTAATTAACGGAAAGCAAGGTCAGCTGATGAAACAGGCCTAAGCACCCACTCTAGTTTGTCACAAAAAATTACGTTGCGCAAGAGACGTTTCTCTTGCGCGTTTGTCACTGATTGTCCTCTCGTTAGCGAGATTCTTGAGCAAGGTGTTCACTATCTGGCTGCGGGACTGTTCGAATGATATCTCCATCATCATCGCCCTTCCTGTTCCGGGGCCACGGTATCCCGTGGCCCCGGAACAGGAAGGGCGATGAAGGAACATGGATGGGTTTTAGTCAGTAAAAGTCTGACACTGGTGTCGATTTTGTTGTGCACGAACTAAACTTAATTTAGGCTATTGCTGCATTTTACTAAAAGGCAGTGCGAGAAAAGGACGGCTATAGTTATGAACTAAGTTAGAGATGTCAAACTAGTTTATGCCTTGCGCTTCACCGTGTTTTTAGTCGCCATGTTTTTACGTGCACCCTTCATTTGTATAGAAATATTAGTTCCAACTAAATTTGACAGCTCTAAATGACGTCTGTCTCTTTCTCGTTTTATTAGAGAGAAAAAGATAGCAATAGCCTAAATTAAATTTAGTTTGTGCACAACAGAAACGACACCACTCCCTCCTGCTCCACCCAGAGCGGTGGGAAATCATCAAACGACTCCTCATTTGATGATTTCACATCCGAAAAAAAAAAAAGTTATCCACTATCTGCTGCTCCTAAATAACTCGTTGAATGCTGAACATGAAGTCATGGGTTCGATCCCCAGTTTGGTAAAAGGGTTATTGGGTTTTTCATTTAGGAATTTCTCAGTAGCAGCCACGGAGTCTGGATTTATGGCAAAAGACTCGCCCCCTATTACATTGAACTTAAACATAACTGGCGAAATACGGGTGTACTATTAAGTACACCTCTGCCTAACCCTTCGGGGATTATAGGCGTGATGTTATGTTATGTTATGCAAGGGTCGATAGTCAAGGTTATGCCGAGGTTGGTCCGTGAATGGGTGATCAAAACCTATCTTACCGAAACCCTCCGTGTATCGCAGCAGTTATACCTAAATCTTTCACAATAGTAAAGGATAGTCCGAAGCCCGAACATCTGAAAACCAAGGGTTATCGTGTTATCCAGTAACTGGGATTTGGAAGGTCAGATAGAGATGGAAGATGTCCCCAATATAATTAGGAAAACGCCAACCAGATGATGAATTAAAACACTGTTTTAAGCTTTCTCGGTTTAAAACTAAACTTATATAAGACTAGCGGACGTCACGCGGTTTCACCAGCGTAGTTCCCGTTCCCGTGGGAGTACGGGGATAAAATATAGCTTATGTTACTCAAGGTGAATGTAGCTTTCTAATAGTGAATTTTTGAAATCGGTTCATTACTTCCGGAGATTACCCCCTACATACAAACTTACAAACAAATGTTACCTCTTTATAATATTAGTATAGACAAAGAAAGAGGTTTATTTTCCATCCACCAGCATCCTCCAGTCAACACGCGATCATGGCGCTTGCAACAGCGTCGGAATATCGGGAGCTCAACCCAAATAATAATCACGGAAGATATCACGTAAGTGACAATATAAGTTCAGATAATAATGGTTCCAAAATCTTCGCTTACCAACTTTACATTAAACTGACTACAGGAGCTAAATAAGCAGCTCTGTTTGTGTGGTTCAAACTTCGTTTGAAATCCTGTTAGAATAGAGTTCTAATCAGCTTGCACTACAAAGTGGTAACAACCACTTTGTAGTGCTGCAGTCAGTCACTGCGGGCCGAATAGGAAATGAGTGGTTTTTTGCGATTTACAAAAAATCTATTGATTGGACTAAAAAAATAAAACACTATCATGCTACGTATATGTTACGTACGTATATGTTATGTACATACGTATATGTTGCTTGAAGAAATATTTGCCAAAAAATCAGAATGATGGCATGTATTTTATTTAGTATGGTTTTTACTCGTTAAAAGAAATTTTTAGAGATAAGTTCGTCATTTTTTTTTATCAAGTTAAATTAGTTGTATTATGTTTTTAAAACACTATCGTTCTAGCATAATATCCTGAAGAATATCATATATTTTTCTGATTTTGTTTATTGCAGTGGATCATATGCTTTTTTGCATTATAAAACTCGCATCCTTAACCAACTGCTCATCCACTTTTTCGTGGTTGCCGTTTTTTATGCTAGCACGAAGCAGATGTTCCAAAGACAGTTGTTGGGCCACGTAGTGGTTAGGTAGCTTTATAACTTGTCGCGAAACTAAGCAAGGTTTGTTAATAATTATGTTAATGAGACTGTACCTAATTAGGTGATGGTTAAGTACCGGAGGTGTGAAGAAACCAGATGTTTTATTTTAATGGTCGTTTTGTTGACATCGTCTTCTTAATTGGTACTTACTTGATTTCTAAAAAAACTTGAATCTCGTAATACATAAGCAGGTGGCGCTTGACGACTATGTGGTCAAACGCGAGCCTATCAATAATTAAAACGAATAAAAAACATAACATCATGCTTGTAATCCCAAAATGCTAGACAGAATGGTACCCAATTGTATGTTTTTTCGAATGGGAAATCATCAAATGACACAGTTTGACACTCCCTTCCGTCCATAGCGGGAGCACTCTGGGCGGAGCGGAAGGGAATGTCAAACGTTTACTGACTAAAACCCATCTATGTTCCTTTTTGTGTTCCAGGGCCACGGTATCTGTTTCGAACAGTCCCGCAGCCCACTATTGGATCCTGCCGGGGTTGCGGGACTGTTCGAAAGAGATACCGTGGCCCCGGAACAACCGTGGACTGGAGGGTGGGTTTGATGATTGACCATCCGAAAAAAAAAAAAAAGGTGTACCCAATAGTACACCAACATTTCGCTGTTATGTTTTAAGTCCCATGTAAAATGGGGCGAGCCTTTTGCCATCAATCGGGCACAAATCCAGACTCCGTGGCTGCTACTGAGAAATTCCTGACGGAAAAACCTAATAACACTTTGCCCGACCCGGGAATCGAACCTAGGACCTCAAGCTCAGCAGTCGACCACTAGACCAACGAGGCAGCCCGAACCGAGCCGAGGTTTCATCATCATCATCAGCCTATTAATGTTCCCACTGCTGGGACACAGGCCTTCACTCTATGAGAGGGAATGGGCTATAATCCACCACGCGGGCCCAGTGCGGATTGGTAGATGTCACATGTCTTCGAATTTTTTGATTCTAGGACATGCCGGTTTCCTCACGATGTTTGCCTTCACCGTTTTGAGAGCAGTGGTGATGAAAATAAATTACACAAAGAAATGCGCCTGTCTGGGTTCGAACCCACGACTTACTGTGGGTAAGTCGGGGCCGCCACCACTGGGCCACCGCTGCTCTCGCCGAGCCGAGGTTTAATTTAAAGTAATAGAAATACATTTACTCGTATTCCGAGACCACAATTTCCATACAACCTGCTACATTTAAATTACAACACACTCTCAGCGAATCAAGTTCCAAATCCCTTCAGAAACAGGAACGCCACTTAATTATGTAACCCACGACGATATCGAAGTGCTCGACTTAAATTTTGCTCCAAAAACCGTAGTGGCTGTCCATTTACGTCCGTCCGTTCAACGTCCGTCGGCACATACCCTGTAGTTAACATTTACACCTCCGAGACATGCGATCGTAACATGTTGTGTAACTTAGCCCTCTGACTGATATGAAAATTCGTCTTTAGACCCAATTAATGGAGTAAAACAAAATTGGACACAAGTTTTCCTAAAAAGAAGCTACAGTCAGATTCACTATACGACTGTACAAATTCACTATACGACTGTACAGATTCACTATACGACTGCACAGATTCACTATACGACTGTACAGATTCACTATACGACTGCACAGATTCACTATACGACTGTACAGATTCACTATACGACTGTACAGATTCACTATACGACTGTACAGATTCACTATACGACTGCACAGATTCACTATACGACTGTACAGATTCACCATACGACTGTACAGATTCACTATACGACTCTACAGATTCACTATACGACTGAATTAGTGACATAGGCAAGTCATAGGTCTGGAGTTCGAATCCAAGACACGAGACACTTTTGATTTTTCCAATTCATGTGCGTATTGTATAATTATCACTTGCTTCGGTGATAGAAAACATCGTGAAGAAACCAAACCAGCATGCCTGACAGATATTTCTCGAAGCATGTCAAGCTAAGTCAGAGGCCCAAAGGAGGCATAAAACTGACATCAGGTTAGGCACTTACCACCAAAGAAAACTGTTTGTAGGTCACTAAAATATTTTTTCCAAGCAGGAATCGGACCCAATACACTTAGCGTAGCATATTCTCTACCTTGCCATGACATTTAAAAATACAATACAAATCTTTAACTAACGGATACCATTTGTCTTCTTTACTTCTCTATTATTGTTTTAAGCTTTCACGGTTTAAAACTAAACTTATATTGTCACTTACAGGATATCTTCCGTGATTGTTCATTGTGATCGCGGGTTGAGTCAACCCGCGATCATGGCGCTTGCAACAGCGTCGAAATATCGGGAACTCAAAACAATGAACAATCACGGAAGATATCCCGTAAGTGACGGGAGACGCTGAATGCCCATCTAGAAAAATATCGGAACATAGATATATTAACTCTGTCGATTATGTGGGCACCTAGTGCGTCATACTTTAGGCCGTTTTTCCGTTTATTTTTCTCTGTCTAAGCAAATTGTCGCCCGCAACAAAAATGCCCTGACGATGTTTTTTATTTTGCAATGTTTACCTTGTTTAATGCTGACAGTCTAAATAAGCATTAGCAAATAATTAAGTACTAAAATTGTTTTCTTACATTTTATCTACATGTGTGACCTTTAATTTCATATTTTTGTTTGAATTATATTTTTTTGTATATCATAATATATTAACGCATACTAACTAACTCGTAATTTTATGTTATATATTGTTAAGAAATCTATTGTCCAAGCAGTATTTATTAGAAAAATGCTGCCTGTGATACAGGTTTAACCTAGTACAGGCATCGTAGTTTGTTACACCAACATTATTTCTAAGATTTAAATTGTATTTTTTGTGCTAATTCTATTTTTGAATAAAAAATATTATTATTATATTATATTATTAATATAAGTTTCTCTATTATTAGTCTTCTCTCTAGTCATTCCCTTTCTAGCTTTCTCATCCTGCACACAGTCCATCCGTCGCGTCGTTTACGTTTAATTCATAATTATGTACATCAATACATTTCCTCGTCTCAGTACCCATATCATAGCGTTACTACCAGCAACCAGTTAAGGAGACTTGCCCCCACTTGGTCAGGAACTCTGGACCTCATGCCTCGCGGAGATATTTTGATGAGGACGAGATAAATTAATTATAGAGTTGTACGGCCGTACACTAATAAACTGGCAAACTTGCTTATCGATACCGTGGTCTAGATATAGACACGGTAATGACCGGTCGGGTTACGTCGCGACTTAATGACGTCGCCGATTTAGGCACACGTTACTTATACGGATAAAGTTTAGTAAGAAAGCTGGGTTTTAAAACAATATGCATAATCTATACAAATAAATAAGATTGAAGTGTCTGTATGTAATTTCAATATAACAGCTTTTCACTGGCCGTGTGGTATCCGGCAGAGTAGAATAGAACCAACCCATTACACTCACGGGTGTTGTATAAGGCGACTAATGTCTGAGGCAGAACACCTTGCGCCTCCGTAGACCAGAGAATGGGCAGCAGCGTTTTCTGTTAGTCTTTCATCACTGCGATCTCCAATCCGCCTGCCAAGCGTGGAGATTACGGCAAATTCCTCCCATCATGGGAGAGGCTTATGTCCAGCAGTGGACGTTATGGGCTGATGTAGTGTAGTTAGTAGTAAAGGTCGCGAACAACAGCTAGTACAAAATATAGGCGATAACGATGACTTTGATAGTTTTTAAAGTATTTGATGCTTAAATCGGATTAATAGCTTCAAATGGATTATTTTCTAATTGGTACCAATTAATTTCCCAGTGCAGTGGGTGTAAGCTTGATGAGAATACGCCATTACTCACAGTAAGTACTCACTCAAATAATTACACATTCATACGTTACTAGCAACACTTTCAAATTACGTGATAACAACAACGAATTAAATGATTTTATATTCATAAATCGTAATAAACAAATTAAGTACATGGCCCCAGGCGCCGAGGTCCGTAATTACCGAAATAAATTTAAACAAATTCCATTATGGGATCATTTCGGCGGTGAACGATGTTATCCATCACTTTGATGCAGTTACCACAAATCGAGAAACTTATAGCTCGGTTAATGGTGTTGTGTATCGATAATAAGTGCAGCGAGGATCGATAATTGCGAGGTAGCAGTGGCGATAAGCGCTGACACTATTGTGCATAATGTCGTCCAGTATTACTAAATTATACGGTGCATACGCGTGGTACTTACTGCCGGCAACCGGTACTGTCTGTCAGTGGGGTTACGCTGAAACGTGCAGAAAACGGAAAATATTCCCAGCAACTGCTATGTTTATTAAAATTATATAATTATTTTAAAAATAGAACATGCATAACTGCTGCATAAGCTACGTACAAGGCAATTTTAACGAGTAAAACTCTAAACCTGTTTAACGATAATACAACAGTGTGTTAATTTGTACTCCCCTAAATACCGATTGAGTGGAAGATCTAAAATGAGAGTTCATTTTTTTTTTTTCTGGAACAAGCCCGCCACTCTCTTCCCAAACCACTGTAAATCCTGAAAGCCAGAATCAACAGTGGCGACCACCAGAAAAGTGCCGAGACAATAAAACTCGACGAAATCCTAGAGAATGAATTTAACCGTCTTGGATCCCGCAACGAAATTAACCAGAAAAGTGTAGTGGAGTAGGAAAAAACCGTAATCTCCACTTCCCTCCATATCAGCAGGAGACAGAACGAAACAAGGCCAATAGGCACAAAGGGACGTTTACAACTGGGATAGGCCCAATTGCCTAGCGCCACGGATAAATATTAACATCAATGGGTCCTAAGCTGTGATTTCAAAATATTACTGAAATCATTCATCATCGCCTAATATTCTGCAAACTTTATTATAAACCTACATACGGGACCCTAAGGTCGAGATCTAGATGCCCCACGTGACAGGGCAAGTCGTCACCGTCATATTATAAATGCGACGCGGGCGCAACAAGATTTTCCGTTTAGCTCCATTATATTTAATTCTTAAAGCGCAATTTCCTCACTGAGCTGATTGACGGAAATTAAAATGTATCACCTGGATGTTAAACAAGTTTAAATATTATAATTTCATGAGAAATAGGCTGAGCACTTATAAACTCCGTATTAAGAACCTTTTTGGTGTGGGAAAAATCCATAAATATGAAAGATGATGAAAGGACCTATTTTAAGAGGCATGCTGAAATGACAATCAAGATAATTAATTATGTCCCTATATTGTATTCAACAGTATATTCCTGAAAATGTGTTATATCTCATCGGTTCATTTGGTCACAGGCGCTACTGCTGACGTGAGGTCCTGGGTTCCTGGGGACCGTGCAAAGTGGTATAACATGATTTTTCTCCCGGAGTTTAAATTGTGTCCCGTTGATAGATAAGGTTAGCCCCTTATTATATGGGATTTAACCATAACTGGCGAACCCTGCGGGCATTACAGGCAAGAAAGTTATGTTAAGTTGTATGCTAGATAAACATGAGTATACAAGAAGTGCATAGTAGAACCAACCCTGCTTTGCATCTAGCGAGTCCGTGTGTAAATTGTGGACGAGTTTTACGCAACCAACTCGATTTATACGCAAATTATTGCCGCCTCAAATGAATAGATTTGCCTAGCTTGGAGATCTCAACGTTGACGACGCGCGACGTTTCGAGTTGACTCATTCAATATAATAAACACTAACTTTTACATTATCCTTTTTTTACATTTGTTGAACGCTTTGCCAGAATCTGTTGAGGCGATCTTTTGCACCAAGAAGAGGGAAAATTTAAAAAATATACGATGTCACTGCTGAATGTAATATCTCAAGTTGTTGATTTGCATCTTTAGAAGTATTTACTTACCTACCCTATTTGTCCTTAAAACAAGAATGAAGAGTAAAATACAAAAATACCGGTTTCGTTTATTAAAATTAAGTTAAACCCACAGTAACTCATAGTAAATAGTTTTTTTTTTGTTTTTTTGACATTCAAAAGTGCCGTAATGTTCTAATTGAAATAAATGTTTTGAGATTGAGTTTGATTGCACAAACAGACCAAAAACAATTTCTTGAACCTGCCTAAATATAGCATTACTCAGTTACATAAAAAAGTAAATTTAAGAACGTTCACAGTAAGTTTAAAGTATGCGTTCTGGCCAAACAAGAAAAAAAGCCGTTGGGACTTGCAAAACAAGAGCAGATGCCGAAATAATGAGGTGCGCGGAAGACGCAGGGTTCTTTGTGCAGGGTTGCCAATTTATCGGAAAATCTCCCACTATCCTGTTTTGGTAGATCAGATTTTTTGTTGGACCCTTCGTTAGCCCTCTGCTTAAACCTTCGGGGATCACAAGGCGTGAAGTTATGGTATGTTATAATCATCATCATCATTTCAGCCGAAAGACGTCCACTGCTGGACATAGGCCTCCCCCACGTGTCGCCACATTGACCGGTCCCGTGCGACTCGCATCCAGCGGATTCCCGCAACCTTTACCTCATCGGTCCACCTAGAGGCCTTGCCTTAATGATTCTTCGTAAAACGAAAGCAGCAGCTACCCGAAATCAGAGCTTGTGCCCGGTTGATGGTAATAGGCCCTAATTACTCGGAGCTTGAACAAAACACTTCAAGTACAGGTACACTTCTTCTTAACCTTTTGGTGATGTATATGTTGTGATAAAAATAAAGTATGTCAGAAACATTTTCTTTAAGGATTTTGGCTATATAGGGTGTAAAAAACCTCTTAACGAAGCCGAAAGGCACTTGTTCTCCGTCATTGCGATCATTTTTTTGTTCTACACCATACCTGGGAACCTTCTAGTTACGGAGATATTGGGGGTCAAAGTTTATTTATTTATTTAGTTATGTACACACAAAATACTTTACAGGACAGTATATTTGCATAGAAAAGCACAGAGGTACTGCTGCAAAGTTCCAACTTTTTGACATTTTTTTTTTTCTTTTAATACAAGTTTTTAATGTAATGTTTTTACTTTAAACACCTCCACGACCCACGTATTATTCAATCCATCCATCAGCACAATGTTTTGAGTGCGAATGTGCGATACATTGAGTCCACAAAACATGATTTTTCACCCCAAAAAAAAAAGTCGTTTCCCAGCAATAATTTTTGCATAAAGTTACTTAGTTTGATGTACAGAATGCTTGGTTGACGGCATCGGATGAGGTTGTTTACATCCTGTATGTGCAACTATAAAGTTAACATGTTGCGTAACAGTAACATCCCGAAAATGATTTTTGTATGTGGCAACCCTGCGCCGGAGTGGCGTATGCGCGGACGCAGACACGAGGTACGGTTAATTGCACGTGTGATTTATACCAAATTGGGAGGTCCAAGCCACTCAGTTTTTCACTCACTGTATGTCTATTTTAATTAGTGCGTCGACGTTCATTTCTTCATCAGCGGGACATAATGAAACGATATGACATGAAATCAAAGCTTGTAGTTACAAGCCTGATAGCACAATTATGTATTTCATCCATCAGTCAACTTATTCATAGAAAATTCATGATTCTTCCTGTTATTAGAATCATCACTGAATTGTTGAATTGTTCTAGAACCAAAATACCACCTAACTGCCTCGAAGCAGGTGCAATGAGGGATTTTCTTTTTAGCTCTTCCCTAGTCGCTGGATAGATGGCGCTAAGAGTTAGTATGATAATGCAAGGAACGAAACCTAAAAAAACTGATTTTAACAAAGCGCGAGAAAACTAGGTTATATTCGGAAGGTTAAGCAAACGAAAGTGTCAGTCAACGAGAGAATGTAATGTGACACAATGTTTTTTTTTCAAGCGTTTTGGCTTTGGCACCAACTATCATGGTAGTTCAACGCCATCTATAGAGTTCTTGGAAACTAAGTTTTTTTTTAATACCTCAAAAAGAAAACCTCTCATTGAGGTGACATCTACCAATCCGCACTAGGCCCGCGTGGTTTATTACAGCTCTCATAGAGACGAGGCCTGTGTAAAAACAAACCACCCTTTTTAAAAAAAATAAAGTGGAAAATTAGATACATCTATCAAAATAGAACGCGAATACGCCATTGAGGAGTTTTCTCAAGTTTTGTCATGTCATATATCTGTCATAAAAATATTGTTACCTAAACCTAAGGTAAAGGTGTGTGCAAAATTTAGGCTCAATCGGTTGGGGGGAACTGAAATTCACTTACAAGATTTGACCAATATATACCAACCAACTAACAAGGCAAGTAAAATAAAAGCTTATAATAATTGCATCATAGACAAAAACATTCATAACTCCAGTTTATTATTTAATCTAGTTTAGGTCACTCGCAAACCCAAAAAAGAGACAAACACCAATCACTTACACAATTCATCACACATGTTACAATAATATTTTTCACAAGATAAATATGTACAATGATTTCACAAGACATCTATACAAATAATGAATAATTCATACACAGCATTCCAATGTAAACAAAATTATGACAACACCGATGGAATAACACCCTTGCATTGCCCGAGGCTAGCTCGCGACTCAATAATAGACATATTGAAAGGCGAACTGATGATAAGCAGTAATAACGACCAGACAACATGGTATACCTCTCCCCCCGACCTACACCAACACATGTACAAACCAAAGGAACTTAATCACATGATTGGTGTCTACGTAAATTGGTCATCTGTCCACGGAGTGTTTTCACTCTCTATACCATCCCGCTAGGTTATTTTCTACGGTGATACAGTTTTTCATTCGAAGTACCTAGGTAAGTACTGCGCAACTGGTTTCACTGACAAGTTGCTACTGAGTAAGTTGACGGTAAAAAATGTGGTAAAGTCAATATTTTTGATGTTGGCTTTTTGTTCATAAGCTCTGGTTACAGTAATGAGAAATATTTTGCGTACAACATAATAAACACTGGAAGTTTTTAGCGATGAGATTAATGGAGCATAAAGAAGGACTACACTTCGTTTTTTAAATTGCCACGAACCAGTTCTATTTTCAAAAGCAGATGCGTTTGAAGCAGCCAGTAACACTATTTAACAATTTAAGCAGGATAGTGTCACGAGCCTTAGGAAATTAATTCTAATATTGTTCCCACTAGGTGGACCGATGACCTGTTGAAGGTTCCGGGGATCCGCTGACGGGACGGGTAATGTGGCGACACTTGGGGGTGGCCTATGTCCAGCAGTGGACGTCTTTCGACTGAAATGCTAATTGTTTGAAGCGAAACGCTGTGTCTTTACGATTTATTTAATGCCAAAGCTTTTGTGCTTTAAATCTCACAAAACATACATACAATCACACGGTAGTTATAACTTCAGCAAAACATAACACATGTAAAAGCGACTCTCATCTCCTAAAAGTAAAATACAGATTTGCAAGACACGATTTCCCAAAAACTATTACAGCTACTGAAATTATTGTACATTCACGTCGTGCACGAGTAGGTTGACTTTCTCGCTCCCGAGATGAGTACCAACGTTTTTCTTTGCACAAAAAACTTGTTAGCGTCGCAAATAAAACGAGATCAAGCTGCGCATACGCACCCAATGCGGACTCACTGACCGTTTTTTCTGAGTACCTATTGAATTAAATTTTGGGGACATGACTCCAAAGAGCGGTTTAATGGAATGGTCTAATCACGTTTTGTCGTGACGTAAAAAGAAGGTACAGTAAGTAGACACTACATGTTATCGGTAGAGGTGCCAGAAATACTCCATAATCGTGGTAAATAATAATAAAATTGGAATTATAAGAAAATCCTGCCATCTGTGTCATCGCAACACAATGGTGCGGTCCTACTTCTGACACAGTTGATGCTATAAAAAGAAATATTTTATAATTACAGCTGCAACCATGTTCAGATCTATATTTTAATTCAAGGTACATATCAATTATATATACCGATAAAAAACTGTCAATACGCCTGCATATTTGCTGCAATATTGCAGTTGGACTCAAAGAACACAATTAAAATATTACACATTACAATCATAACTGGTAGCTCGTAAAACGGCGAGGTAGAAAAAAAATCTTCTCATACTCTAGAATGTGCTAAATCTGGATCGAGAATATTATCGATACATTCTCGATACGAACTTATAAATAAACAATTATCAGGCATGCCTCGATATTCGAATATCGAAACTCCCCGCTGTGTGAGAATTAGCAGAAAATAAATGACGATCGGGTATCGAATTGCAATGGAAATTCCTTGTCAGAATGTTAGTGCCTAGTCAGCCAGACAGGTGGTGGAACATAGAAGCAAATTCAAATGTGTATAATTTAACAAATTGTATATTTGGTGCCAGTTAAGATGAGAATAGCGGTTATTGTCCTATGCCTAATATCTCTTCGTACTAACCAAAACAAATTAACCATGTATCGTTTTTCATTACAAAATATGTTGAAGATCACGGTAGATGACGATTCCAGACTTGAACAGGCTTAGTTTTGGTTTTCAAAATTAAGAGGTTTAATAAATGTAGGTGGGTCAATGACCGATATTCTCATCTTAACTGGCACCAAATATTGAAGAGAAATAAACCCTCTTGATTCAGAAACTGTGATCCCCTTGGACATACATGGATGACCGAACTTTTTAATTTATAACATAACATAATTTCACGACTAATAACCCGTGAAGGGTCATGCAGAGGTGTACCTAACAAGGGGTCTGGTTCATAATATCGACAAAGTACACCCACATTTCGCCAGTTATGTTTAAGTCCCATGTAATAGGGGGCGAGCCTTTTGCCATCAACCGGGCACAAATTCAAACTAAGTGGCTGTTACTTAATCATAAAATAGGCTTGCGCCCTGAAAAAATCTAATTAGGCCGTCAGTTAGATTATTAAAAAATATTTGACACGTATTTTTTCTTTTGTTACGTAAACCAACATTGACGAAGATATGACGCTTTTAAAATTCTCAATACGTCACGCCGCGGCCGTGCTATAATTTTGAGTGCGTTGTGACCTCACGAGCCCCCACTCTCGAGTTTTGATGCGTTTTATCTTTGTCAACATTCATTGATTTACAAAAACAAAAAATATGTGTCCATTATTTTTCAATATTCTAACTGACGGACTAAATAGATTTGCCATTTATTGATGGTGGAAACTAGCCTATTTCTGATGGAAAAACCAATTACACTTTGCCCGAACCGGGAATCAAACCCAGGACTTCATGATCAGGAATCTAAATTTATAATTTATTTTTAATCCACCAACTCGCGTTTTCTTGTAAGCAGAATGAAGTCAAACACGAAATCATACTCCAGAAATAACAAATCATCCATATAAAAAGAAAAAAACTAAATTAATTCACTGTGACGACAATTTGTCCGATTCGACTAGTAACCGAAACGTTCTAAATCAGAGTTCCACCAAGTCATTCCAGTTACTATTAAACTATTCACACAATAGGTCTAGGTGTAACTGCCAAGCAACAATGTCGCATGCAGATTAAAATCAATGACCCTATAAGTGGAGCACCCTCAAGTGTCGCAGAGTAGAATTATGATAGGACTAGCTTTTACTCACGGCTTCGCTCGCGTTAATTTAGATTTTGATAATCAATTCGGGTTGTACTCTGCTTGTTATGATATAATTCAATCATGATTCAAAAGACACGCCGCGTAGTGCCATCTATTATCAAAAGAACGTTATTGTTGTTTTCCGCGGGAACAGTATTCGGGATGAAATGTCTTTTTCTGTACACGTGTCAATGTACTCGTTCACGCAAAATTTCAAGATGATCGGTTCAGGCGTGACAAGGTAATAAACAAACATACTTTTGCATTTATAATATTAAGTAAGGATAATCTATAAACTGGTCGTGTAAGGTGTCAGCCACACAGATAATTTGTCGTGCTATACCCGACGCTATGGCATACGTAATTCTTAAAATATTATAGAGACGGATCTACGAATTGGTAACGACATTTCATGTTAGGTTTAATATGAGAGTTATATCTGAGGTTCGTACTTAAATCGTTACATTAAGGTGAATGCTTCGACCAGCCCGCGAAATTCAAATTTTCTTACGTTTTTGGCAAATTGCAAGCCAGTGCAAGGTTGTATGTTGATTAAAATATTGGACGCGATTGTAAGACGTATGTAGTTACAGAATTATAATAATCAAAACCATCAATACAACCCTCCAAGTTCATAAAGGTCTAGCAATGACTTTGACCTTGAAAAAATCGTTTCTCGACCTTTATGAACTTGGAGGGTTGTATTGATGGTTTTGATGATTATAATTCTGTAACTACATACGTCTTACAATCGCGTCCAATATTTTAATCAACATACAACCTAGCACTGGCCTGCAATTTGCCAAAAACGTAAGAAAATTTGAATTTCGCGGGCTACCCTGGAGCATCAGCCTTAAGGATACAAAATTAGTCCAATAAAAAGAATTTTAGATTTTGAGTTTCATTTAGTCTAAAAAATTGTTTCACGTTTTCAGTTTCAGTGTCCGATATCCTATCTTATATGTAGATAAATTCCATTGACTTATCTACCAAATAAATTAACTAGAACTCGGGACCTCTTGTTTTCTTTTAACCAAACTACAGTACGCAACACCACACTGTGGTCCAAAACACAAATTACTGACCTTGCTCAAAAAGCCGCTAAGCTAAAGAGGGACTGGGCTGGCCATGCCTGCAGTATGCCCGACGAGCTGTGGGCCAAAACAAAAAGCCTATAAGATAAAGTGGGACTTGGCTGGCCATGCCCGACGAGCTGTGGGCCAAAATAACCGTGAGCCCTGACACAGCCAGAAAAGGCGACGCGGTACACCTCGCAGGAGATGGCGGGACGAGCTGGACTGAACCAACTACTAGTAGCCCAATTGACCCTGGATCGAAGAATTTGGAGGTCATAGGGAGAGGGCTTTGCCCAGTAGTGGGATGAAACAGGCAAACAGTAACAATAATGCCATAGAGTAAGAGACTATAGTCTGCGCCAGTTAACTAGGAAATAAAGGTCATTAACCCGCATACATTTATTCAAATAAATAATTCCGAAAACAGAAATAATGACATAAGTAAACTTATCCCGAAACTACCTTTATCGTGATCCTTGACTTTTTCTAGTAATAAAAAACAATTCATAATGTACTGTTGGGGTACCTACGGAAAGAGCAATGACCATTAATTCCTACTTGTCTGGCGCAGACTATAATAACATTAATTGAGGAGCTCGTGGCTAAATAATAGCAGCCGCTCGGGTCGATCTTTAGGTTAAGCCGTGCTTGCCTAGGTTGGTCTGTGGATGGGTGACCACCCATTACATACCGAGTTTATTCCGTGCCTCGGAAAGCACGTTAAGCCGTTGGTCCCGGCTGTCATTTGTGATCTTTGACAGTTGTTACAGGTAGTCAGTGGCCCAAAAAGTCTGACAACCAGTCTTACCAAGGGGTATCGTATTACCCAGTACTAACTGGGTTGTGGAGGTCAGATAGGCAGTCGCTCCATGTAAAATACTGGTTTTCAGCTGCATCTGGTTAGACTGGAAGCCGACCCCAATAAAACTTGGGAAAAGGCTAGCCAGATGATGAAAAAACAATTCATAATGTACTGTCTTTATATTCTACTTTGCGTAGGTACCCCTACGCAAAGAAATTAAGGAAAGAGCAATGACCATTAATTCCTACTTATCTAGCGCAGACTATAAGTAACAACATTTTTTAAGAAAACAATCCAGTTTCTCATATTGATTCAGAGTAAATTCCAACATCTACCGCTGACCTACCAGTATTCTCAACAGTACACAGTATATAAGTGTGATTTCATACGGTCCTGCGGTTACAAAAGAAGCGATCTGTGCAACCGCACCGATTGGTTTCTATTCGCCATTGTGAGCCCGCACTGATGGGAAAGTGATTTGCCACAAATAAACTAGTTACAAAACCTATTGGAATGTATCGGTACGTTTTGTAAGAAACAATTAACGTGTTTGTTATTGTGTGAAGTTAAATGTTACTTTGAACAGAAAATGTTGAGGGAAAACGTCGAAAAGACAGGTCTTAAGACTAACAATTTGAAGGCGTGACATGTCCTAACGCGGTTAGTAAGAACGGCCTAGACAGAGAGGAAGTATCTTTAAACATTTCGGTGTAGTACCATCTGGGTTCTGCCCGACGACACAAATGACAAAAATGTTTATAATTTCAAAGTACCAGGTTTTTACTAAATAAATGCATCTAAAAGTATATAAACTACTTATAACATTTTTTTTTTTAATTCTGTCTTTGTGTCTCCGGCTAAAATCCAATAAAAAAAATAGGGAAGAAATAGTTTTAAATAAAATAATTTCACGAAGACGAAGTAAGGAAACAGCTAGTATGTGATAAAATGAATTATAAGTATAGGTAAATATGTACATTATGTTGACTCACATCACCATCGTCACCTGCCTTGTCTTTTCACAAATAAGTATGTATATTGGAATCAGCTTCCAGTCTAACCAGATGCAACTGAATACCACTAAGTCTCACCAAAACGTCAGGAACTCAGGATAGGATCAGAAAGAGGGTACTTCAGAAGTGTTTTAAAAAACAAATAATAATTTCAAACTAATCCAATTGATAAAATGCCTTTATCTCACACACCTCGCCTCAATTACCATCAATCAGCCATCACTGCGTAATGCACACGAATGAATTCGAAGCCTTTAGGCGACCTGTAACCGAACCCAATGCATTACCAATACACTGGCAACACTACCAACATGATAATACATCATATCTATGTATTATTCATATGACGACTTGCGATTTTGATGTCGCAAGGCGAGCTCAGTCGTTTTTGCTCAAAGATTTATATCGAAGTATAAATGTGATCATAAATATATGGAATCAATTCTATATGGACCGTTCGACGGGTAAAGTCGTAATTTGGTTGGAAAAAAGAGATAGGTCCATTGATATGACACGGTCGGTTCTTTGATGTGAAGAGTTGAGGTTTGGTGCCTGATTGATGAGATGGTTCGTCTTGTTGATGGCTTGATTGTTTGACGTGGAATGGAACAGAAATTTAGGTTTGAAAGTCTTTATATTTAATTCGATTGTTAGCAATGGTGTCCGTCTTTTATTTTTACGACTTTTTTCTTATTCTTACTTTGGCAAGATCCAGTTTACGTTTTACTAATTAGTAAATCAAGAAAGATTCAACAACATAGCCTAATCAGCCTATAATGTTCCCACTGCTGGGACACAGGCCTCCGCTCTATGAGGGAGAATGGGCTGGGGTGGAATCCACCACGCGGCCCTGTGAGGGTTGGTAGATGTCACATATCTTCGATTTTTTGGTTCTAAGACATGCCGGTTTCCTCACGATGTCTACCATCAACGTTTGAGAGCAGTAGTAATGAATTAAATTACACAAAGCTATGCGCCTGCCTGCGTTCTACTTACTGCTCGTAATTCGGGGCCGCCACCACTGGGCCATCGCTGCCCTCAAGAATCGACAGACAACCGAAATGTTCTTCACAGTTCTAAACAGTTAAACGTCCCTCCAACTCTAACAATATCATAAACATTAATATAACATTATTTCTACTAGAAAGAATCACACAATAAACAGCAAACAGAAGACCAGATGTATTATGTTCCTCTACTCACAGGCCACCCTGTATAAAAGACACATAACAAAATGCATTCAACCAATCAAACGTCGTTCACTCCAGACAGCATGGAACCACCACCATACACGGACGATTAGGTAACCTCTCCATAAGCGTCGCTACCGTGCCCACAAACAAATGACTGCGCAGGAGTTCCTTCACTGAAGAAAGGCGACGGGTCACGACCGGCACACATCTCTTCATTTTAGTATGTTATCATACACGACTATCGCTTATAATTATTTGTTTAAGTGTCACTTTCCAACCCAGCTGGGTGTTCTGTTGTGATGTAATTAGGGAGAGGCCTATGTCCAGTAGTGGGCTGCGTTGATTGATTGTCAGCGTCTATTTGGACAGTTATGTTTGAAGTCTCATGTAATGGGGGTGAGCCTATTGCCATCAACCCAGCACTAATCTAGACCACGGTATTCCAAAACTGATGGCACAAACGTCTTTCAATAAAACAGTATGTCACTTATAACACACGTTAGTTACTTATAATATAACTCATGGTTCTGTAATATCGCAATAAAAATGTATTTCGCGTAGGCACATTGTTTAAACACTATAGATAGCCTTATAATAACAATTAAAATATATATAATAATAAGTATATTTTAAGTTAAGCAACTAATACATATTTGGCACAAAGTATATAAATTATGAACAAAAAAGGACATTGACATAAAATAAATATGACGTTAAAGATTGTCGTCATCTGACAGACCAGTTGATTATAATAAAGTCATTAATTACTTTTAATTAATTACTGCCGTCTCTTTTTATACAGATCACATTTAATTACTATCGATATTTTTCCATTTACCAAACGTGGATGAATGAAATATGTGTAGAAAAAATTATCAAGAAACTGATATATGTTTATGAGTAACACAGCAATAAACTAACAAACAATATCTTCCTTTTATTTCCATTTATAGATTGTTTTATTGTTGGCAATTAGAATTGAGATATAATTTAATTAGAACATTGATACGGAAAGTTTTTCCGTGTTGTAAGAAGTCTGAGATATTATAACGAATAGGAAAATTAAAAGTAATAAGGAGGGATACTTATTACTTAGGACAGAACACAAAAACCGGTAGCAATTTCCCTAATTCTTGGGGAAATGTAGTAATTTTATTTATTTTTATTTTATTGTAGTTGGGTAACTTACAGCTATACAAAGGAACAATTATTGTAACAAACTACGACAAGCCTCGACAGTAAGTAATGTAGGTACCTAGTAAACATTTTTGTCCTAAATCTAGAAATAGGCTAGAGTCTAGAGGATAAGCCCTCAAGCCTACTTATTTGTCTCTAGATTTACAATTTGAAATTAAATTTTTGACGTCATAAATGTGATTTTATGGTTTTGAGATACAATTGACCGAAAAGCTTTATGTCAACTCTTTTGAAAAACTTTGTAGAAATACTAAACGCATTTAGCTTTTTCTTTTTTAGCTTTTTAGGGTTCCGTACCCAAAGGGTAAAAACGGAACCCTATTACTAAGACTTCGCTGTCTGTCCGTCTGTCAGTCACCAGGCTGTATCTCATGAACCGTGACAGCTAGACAGTTGAAATTTTCACAGATGATGTATTTTTGTTGCCGCTATAACAACAAATACTAAATATAGTCAATGGTACGGAACCCTTCGTGTGCGAGTCCGACTCGCACTTGGCCGGTTTTTCTTAGCAATTGTAACTGGTGTAAGCTCTCATTATGTAAGATGGCATCCATTTAATATTATGTGCATTTTTTATAGTTGAATTAAATTTCAAATTATTTTTCGGGTTTTCGTCTAAAGATATTCTCATAACTTTTAACCTTCTGTAACAGCAGGGTCAGAACTCCCAACACCAACATAAAATACGACCTCAACAATTCAATTACCAAAACATTTTCCGCCAACAACCCAGACCAATTTTCCAGGAAAATGTACCAAGTGCTAAGTGTTAGTACCACCCGCAAGAGCATGGTACACGCGTGGCTCGTGACTGGTACCTGATGCTGTTCGCTCCATCTCCGTGGCTCCGTAGGCACATATTTATGCATTCAAACACGGCATCAATCATTCTAATGAGCCGGCCGGTAGGCAGGGACGGGTGTAGGAGCCGCGGGCTGGCCCGTCACGTGATCACCGTAGTGATGCGCCTCTGATATTTTATCGATTGATGTGTGAGCTGTCAGTTGTGTATTAGCGCTGGATCGGATTAATAAGACGTTGGAAAGATTGGCATAAAACGAAGATTAAGCTGAAGGTGAGACGAAAGAGGCTGCTAACTATAGAAAGAAAGAAAGAAAAAGTATTTATTAAACTCTCACAGGACATAACAGAATCAAAAAGATAGAATAGACATTATAACAAAATTATATAAGTAAGTAAACATAAGAAAAACAAAAAACAATCAAATTGGTCGTGTGCAAGGCCAAAAGGCTCCTGTCTCGGAAAGGTACTGTGACATTTAAAAAAAAAAGTCACAGCGCTGGTATTCTGATAGGGCCCAAAGTGATGTCACGGTCAGTTATACGAAGGGTTATAGGGGAAGAGACGAATAGATTGGTATGAAACAAGATAGATGGTATAAAGAAGAGAACGTCAGGTGAAGGTCGAGGAAAGATACTGCTGATGATGGGGCAAGGCAGCAAGATGGTGCTGTAGAAGTAGTTAAAATTAACAAATGGATCAAACTATGTAGGTAAGTATACGTAATACCTGAATACACAATGGGCTGAACAGTGTGTAGTGGTGTGACCGTCGGACTGCCAAGTCATATCATCAAGACACGTGCCTCTGATTTTTTGGATTCATGTGCGTATTGTATAATTATCACTTGCTTCGGTGAAGGAAAACATCGTGAGGAAACCAGCATGCCTGACAGATATTTCTTGACGGCATGTAAAGCCAAGTCAGAGGCCCATGGGCGCCATACAAACTCTTGCACAAGTTTAGCCACTAACCACACAATAAAGAAAGAAAGAAAGACCACGATAACCCCTTATCACCAGAATGAAGGTAGCTTAGCTTTGTATGTATAATACTTACTCTTCTTCTTCTTCTCAGCACATTTGCGTCCACTGCTGGACATATGCCTCTTGCATGGTCCTCCATTCGCTTCTGGATGCGGCAGTTCTGGTCCAGGTTGGCCCTGCTGTCTTCTTTATGTCGTCCGACCATCTGGCAGCTGGTCTGCCTACACTTCGACTTCCTGTTCGGGGTCTCCAGAATAGGACTTTATGGCTCCATCTGTTGTCGTCTCTTCGACAAATGTGACCGGCCCACTGCCACTTCAGCTGCGCAACTCTCTTACCGATGTCGGTGACTCGGGTGCGTTTCCGAATATCCTCATTCCTAACACGGTCCCGCAGAGAGATACCGAGCATTGCTCTCTCCATAGCTCTCTGCGTTACCTTAAGACGATGTAATAGCCCGACAGTAAACGTCCATGTTTCGCAAGCGTAGGTCATCACGGGCAGAACACATTGATTGAAGACCCTTGTTTTTAGGGATTGTGGGATTCTCGATTTAAGCACGTTTTTGAGTTTGCCAAACGCACCCCAGCCAAGCTGTATTCGCCTGTCTATTTCTCTATCTAACGAGTCCTTCTCAAGCCTTATTTTCTGACCTAGGTAGATGTATTCCTTAACCTCCTCGATAATTGTGCCATCTATCGAAAATCGATGTGGAGTCTGTTGGGCCCATCCACTTGGTCTTATCATAGTTCATTTTTAGCCCAACTCTAGCTCTTACATACTTACTCTAGCTCTGTGAAAACTATATCTACCGATAATAATACGTAATACATAAAGTAGTTCTAGAACTAGTAAATAGCATGAATGTGTATGTCAAATAACAGACGCATTCAATTCACTGTATTATGACCGTTGATAGACGTCAATTACAATTTTACGACGAATAATACCTCATTCGACTGTAATAAACATTGTTATGAATATATTTTCGCTAACACTACCTATACCTGTTTTATTAACATATTCGTGTGTAGTTTCAGTTTATCGATATCGATATATCGATAGTTATAGTGATCAAATGAGCCCTATTTAACATAGCAGTGATATTCAACTAACAAGTTTAGCAATGAAGGAAAGAAAGCTGCCCGGAGCGTCCGGCGCTATTCACAAATTGGCACGAGCTAGGCACGCGTTGCGCCCGCGCATCAAAACGTACCATCTCCTTTTTCTCCACACTAGAAAATCAACCATATCTTTAGTAACTAGAGTGTATTTTACTATAGGTGTTGTTTGAGGTATAAGTGACGTTTCAGAAGCCGATGGCTTACAAAGATTGAATGGCGCAGTGCAATGATACCGTAGAGCCATTAGTGAGAGCAAAAAGGATGGAATTCTTTCGATTGTGTTTTGTTTATTTTCTCTTTGATTAATACTTGCGTGGTATGCTAATTATTGCGTTAAGCAAATATGTACCAGCTGGTTTGGAGTTATTAAGCTCATTTTTGTAGTAGAGAGTTTATTTTAGATTTGGAGGTCGGACCATTTGATTACATCTTGTTTTATCAGTTAAAACATCTATTCAATGAAATAATAATTTATTAAGTTCCTTTTCCATGGTTCTCTGAAATAAACTAATTGTATTTTATCTTAAGGTGTCTTACTTGATTTTGTCTCTTTTTTCTACTCTTCTCCTAATGGTTTCCTTTCCTCTTTGTCCAAAGATTTCGAAAATATGTATCTCCCTTGATCGTTTATTGTAGAAGCCAATGAAAGAACTATGTTTAGGTACGGACTTTTACGGATTAATGAAGTGTGAAGATGATTCTGAATGAAATAAATATTTTTCGAGCCAACTCTATTGATCGTATTTTGCAACACAATATTGAACGTTTCAATCTGTACAACTAGGCATTATACAGGGTGTAACCTTCACGAAGTCGTCAACCAAGCATTCTGTAGGTTCATCAAACTCGGCGCAAAAATTATTAACTGGGAAACGACTCTTTCTTTGGTGGGAATAGGGTTACAATTTAGGAATTTGAGGACTTTTCAATTTGTCAGGACTTTTCAAATTCCTAAATGGTAACCCCATTTAGGAATTTGAAAAGTCCTGACAAAAAGCCGGACATTTCGATAAAAGTCCGGACTTTTAGGTCACAAAATGGAGACATTATCCACTTAGCTGCAGTGGCATGGTAGGCATGGTAGCAGACGCTCGCATTGCGGGGTAGGATGCGGGGTTGTATTTATTTTTGTTTTTATTGAAGAAAATATGTTTTTTTGATCTACCTAGTTCATTGTTTGCAAATTTCGCAATCGAAGATTTATTATTAAGTTGATTGTTTGTTGATTAAATACTGATTTGATATCAGCTTACTTAATATGTAGTTTTATTACTCATATTCCATCTAATTTAAAAAAAGTCGAACAAATTAAAGGGCCGGACAGAGTCCGGACAAGAGTCTAAAAGTCTGGAAATGTCCGGACTAATCCGGACAAATGGTAACCCTAGGTGGGAAACGTCACGCTTTACGGTAAAACTCAATGTAACGCACTGAAAACATTGTGTTGCTGGATGTATTGAATCGTACGGAGGCTGTGAAGGTATTTAAAGTAAATCTATAACATTAAAAACTTGTATGATAAAATAACACATATATGTGTAGATAAAATAACACAATTATTACTTCTCGAAGCCCAGCAGCTCCTGTCAAAAAACTTTCGTAACTCTTCAATCAACAATCGTAATGAAACGATAAAATAAAAACAAAAGCACCGAACAATTTGTACATAACCTACAGTAGGTACACGACAGTAATTAACTTTCACATTAAAGACAATCAATTAGCGGTAATCATCTCATCGGAAGAGCCTGGAGCTAAACATTAGATTGGAACAGAAGGCTATTCTCATTTTTGTATGGTAATTAGTAGAAAAGTAGCTTTTGGTTTAGGCATTTTTAATGAATTGTGGTCAATATTTAGACTTTGTTCTGTTGTATTAGTAATGGGTCTGACTATGACATTGAAATCAATCTAATTCTGAATTTTAGCTAAACACTTTTTGTCAGGTATATATCAGCAGGAGGAGCTCGTGGCTAAATAATAACAGCCGCTCGGGTCGACCTTTAGGTTAAGCCGTGCTTGCCTAGGTTGGTCTATGGATGGGTGACCACCCTTACATACCGAGTTTCCTCCGTGCCTCAGAAAGCACGTTAAGCTGTTGGTCCTGGCTGTCATTTGTAAATCTTTGACAGTCGTTACAGGTAGTAGACCTGTAACGACGGCCCAAAAAGTCTGACAACCAGTCTTACCAAGGGTATCGTATTACTCAGTACTGACTGGGTTGTGGAGGTCAGATAGACAGTCACTCCATGTAAAATACTGGTATTCAGCTGCATCCGGTTGGACTGGAAGCCGACCCCGACATAGTTGGGAAAAGGCTAGGCAGATGAGGATGTTTTTCAGCTGATTTCTACATATCATAAGAAACACTGTTGTAAGCTTTGACGGTTTTAACTAAACTTAAGAAGATAGAAAGATACCTAAAGAAGAAGAAGAATCCCGCAAGAAGAAGAAAATATGCCGTAAGTGACAGTATGTAAAATGTTACAAGATTAAGTACTTAAAGTTTAACAAAAGAAGCAGATTTAGTTTCATTTTTTTAATTTAGACCTATACTGTTAAGATTTTCTCGCAATTAGAGTAAAATAACGTAAACTGACAAAGTCTGACAATTAATCGAAACTTGAACTGTCAAAATTTCCTCTCCACTCACGCGCAAATCGCAATCAACGGATGATTGCAGAACTGCGTTAATTTTCAGACTTTTTCACTAATTACATCAATCGGCACAAAATACTCAACAAATTAATGACTCGTTCTGATTTATTTGAACTCAGTTTTGAATTCGATTATTGTAAACTAAAGTTAAGTTAATTGGACTTTTAAGGCTGGACAAATTTTATGATTTCCTCCTAGATAGAGGAATGTGCGTATAATTTTATGTAATTGTATTTAGTACTACGATTTGTTTATAAATCGTTAAAGTAAACGATAGATTGACAGCTTTGGAATTTACTAATTTAGAAGCGATAAAAGCTCCGCTTGATCTTAATGGCTTAAGTTGCGGTCAACAGGTCGAAAGTTCTAATTAGCAATTATCTATGGCAATAAGCCACCATTTGCCTACCATTAGTTTAAACAAAAACTCTATAGATACACAAGAAGTTGGACTCCCGCACTGAGGGTTTCGTATACACTTGTAGGTATTTTGTTTTTAAACTACATATTTACGATTTTCACATTTTTTAATACCTTTACATGCTGCTTCTTCTTCAAATTTCATGATTCTAAGTCCACTCCACGGGTTTTAAAAAAATATGCGATACACATAAACGGTCATACATTTTGATAGCGTTAACGTTTGATTTTTTCACTGCTCTAAAAGGTAGCAGACTTGAGTGTTTGATATTAATTTCAACTTGATACAGACAGACGGCTAACAAAGTGATCCTGGGTTCCATTTTTCCGACTGAGGTACCTACGGAACCCTAAAAACTAAGATCAAACCTAGTCACCCCGTGGCAAGCTAGAGGCAGCACAAAATAATATACGCGCGACAGTTAAAATTGCGCCTGATATTCAGCTGATAATGTCATAAAAAACTAATATTCAATCACCGACCAAATCACACATTTTACAATAAATAAAAAAGTTTGCACGCCGATCTGCAATAACCACGCAAGCAAAAAAATCTAGATGAAAATTACAATAATAAATCTTGGCAACACTCGACTTTCTCAGCACCAAGCGACGTTCTAAACGAGACTCAGTTTTTTACAAAACCACTTATTGACGTAGTTTAAACATGATTACTATGTAAATTTATAATGGATGGGTCATCAAGTTGACTATCAAAGACATCATTACCTTACTCCTGTCACTCGGCAATTTCATATCATCAATCTTGTATTTAAATGGTACAAGTAAACGCTCTCAGTGGGTCCCGAGGCAGATCATAATGGCCTATAAATCCAACATTAGAATTGAGAAGTGATTAGTTCGTAAGTTCGAAAACTTATTCCATTTTGAGTAGCACTTTATTTATCTAGTGCGTTAATTGACTCACTTCCTGTTTCCATTTCCGTTATGGCAAACTGTGATAAACTGACGGGATAAGGATGTAATACTCTTAGGCTTAGGTTTAAGCAATCACCAGATATAATGAAATATAACGCCCAAAAAATCTTAAGTACTTACCAGAATTTAATCCCCATTTTAATATGAAATTATCACCAAAAAACGTAAAGTCTGCTAACCTAAAAAAGGCAAGTATCTTCAGAATAATCGCTGAGCTACCCAAAAAGGCCACGCATGCACCAAATATGTACTCGCATTTTATTTAAAAATTTCATACAAATATGTTACACAATTTTATCCTAATAAAGTAAATTAATATACAAAAATCATTGTTTACCCAAAAAATATAAATGAAGTTCTAAATTCCCTTCTCCTGCCAAACAATACTAAATAAAGCCAACCCAAATTTAGAAGGGACGGGGGAAACTTTATATTTGCCAAAAAAGCGAAATCGACGGAGCGCCGCTACGCGGGGCTCCTATTTCTGTCTGCAGGGTTTAAAGGAACCTAACTAACCTAACGTCGGGGTGCCCCAAGTCCTAGTAGTATCCTATACCACTTACGCACACACGTGTCTCCTTCTCGTGGTCGTTCATTATACACATTGCCTGTGCTTCAACTGGCATTCTATACAATGCCTAGGTATTTTATACATTTCCTAGGTAAAGTGTAAAATAGTTTAAACATTGAACATCATTTCATACATTGCCTAAACGACCCCGGCATTCTATACATTTCCTAGGTATTGTATAGAATGCCAGCATTGTACACATTGCCTATAACACATACATTTTATGGCAAACGTAGTGATATATTTGGGTAGTAATGACACAAAACTTTGCTAGTTAAAATTTGGTGCACGCGTGGCCTTTTTGGGTTATGAAAAGTTTTAGTAGTGCAGGCATGACTTAAATAGCCCGAAAAATTTTGGTACAGGTTTCATTTATTTGTACATATTATATTTTTTTTGGATGAGGCTGTTTAGGGTAACGATAGTTTTTTTGGTGGTCATTCAATTTCATCCCATACTCTTATCCGTCTTACCCTCTTATTCTAACAGTCAACAACATTGCGGGGTCATTACATGGAGCGATTGACTATCTGACTTCCACAACCCAGTTAGTACTAGGTACTTACAATACGCCTTAGTAAGACTGGTTATCAAACTTTCAGGCCACATGACTACTTAACGATTGTCAAAGATCTACAAACTTGTTATGTAATGGGTAGTCACCCATCCAAGGACCAACCTTGGCGAGCACGGCTTAACCTGAAGATCGTCCCGAGCTGCTGTTTTTATTTAGGCACGAGCTCCTTTTACTTCAACCGCATAACTTAAATAAAAATAAAGACAATATTGACAAGATCAGATGTAATCATGGCAAAAACACCTATGTATAATTCGCAGAACTACACATTTGTCACCTAAAGTACTTACGGGATAATATCCGTGATTTTCTTTATTTATGAGCTCCCGATATTTCGACGCTGTTGCAAGCATCATGATCGCGGGAATACTGAAGAGGTATGCGGGTGGGGCGAAAATGAACAAAAACTAAAAACCAATTAATTATTTAATTAATTTATAATTTTTTATTTTTATTAATTACTTTAAGTGTAGTAAAAAACCGTGAAAGTCCTAAACACAGCTTAAACAGTACACATTTCTCATCAACATTGAATGCTCATAAGACTTTTCAGATCTCGCTCAACTTAAAACCTTGGCTCATAATCATATACAACAAAAAATAGTTCTTAGCTAAGAAGGAAAAGTGAGCAAGTTATTAAATACCAGTTACTCGCTCCAAATGCTTTAAACGCATCACCGATTTGCGACACATACCTAGCTAATAACAAATTACATAAAAACGTTGTATGATGCAGGCTGAGTTAATTTTCTTGTCATGTTGCTAATAGGGAATTGATGTGTAGTTTCCAAGCATTCAAAACCTAGATAACTTAAAGACTTGACGATAATCTTCACTCCATTTTCATCGACGCTTTAGATTCCGTGTGGACAGCATTCCTTGGGTGAAAAACGAAGCGTAGCTAACTAATTATATTGTAATTGGCGAGGATGGCTCAAGTATCTGGACTATTGCGGCAATCGCATAGTACGCAAATGGACCTGACTCATCTCTATCTACACTTTAAAGAAACTGTATGTGGATAAATTCTTTTTTACCATTGCCACTCGAAAAAGAGCATTTTATTCATCAATAACAGTGAATAAAACTCTCTTTTACTCACCGAGTGAATAAAAACAGTAAAACAACAAAACAGGTTAAAACAGTTTTCAGTTTTGAATAAAAACATTTTGAATTTGGAACAATAACACGCGCCGACAAGAAAATAGCACTGAATTTCAAAAATTGCTTTGAGAGTTTACCAAGGGCTTTACATTCTTTACGACGCACGGAGGAAACTCGGTAATAAATTAGTGGTCACCCATCCACAGACCGACCTTGATAAGCGTTGCTTAACCTTGAAAATCGACCCGACTGGCTGTTATTATTAACCCACGAGAAAAATAAATACCATACTTCTATTTATTTTCTCACAGTCAATGGTAAAAAGTAGAGTACACAACACGTGAATAAAAAAATTATCTCGGTACTTGTACCCCTCGCTCCGCTCAGGATTCTAATCTAGAATCCCTCGCTACGCTCGTGATTCTACTCTAGAATCTTTCGCTGCTCTCGGGATCCAACTTCGTACCTCGAACTAAATTCCCTTTTTATTCACTTGTTGTATAATCTACTATTTTTTTGTCTCTCATTACACTGCGATCTGTCGCCACAGGGACATTTATCAGTGGGTTGGTTGGGTTTGTTAGTGTCATGCTCGGTATGCGACCAGTGTCGCATTTACTTCACTGTTGCGATTTTAGTGTGTCTTGGGGCATCTTCCGTTTCAGTCTGCGGATTGTAGTGTTGTCTTCCATCAAGACGTTGGCCAGGCTGTTCGGATGGTCTTTCATTCTTTCCTTGTACTTTTGTTGTATAGCAGAGTATTTCCTGTTTGACTGTGGTCATGTGGATAGATGAATGAATAGTTTTTAAACTTTCGTTTTTGCCATGAGATACCTTTCTGGTTCTAACCATATCGAGTAGCTAGTGAGATTCTCATGATTCTATACAAATAAGAGCATTCCTCTTCAATTCATCAGTCTCCGTTACACAGCTGATGCAATACGTTTCTGCAACTTTGTATTCACAGTGGAAAATATATATCTTCCATCTGCAGTACATTTCACTTCACATGTACAGGTAAATAGAGGCTCTTAGGCACACGTCACATTATGCCAGCATGGTGCCTACAAGGAAGTTTTATTTTACCAAAACAATAAGCAGACTCGTTACATATCCTCTGAGGGTTGGCTGCGAGTGCTGCGACCGGCTCGAGAATCGCCTTAATGATGTCAAAAGGCAACATAATGTGTTCTCCTTAAACGGTCGCCGCAGTTCGTTACTGTCGCCTCCTTCCACGGTGACGTCTCACTGCCTACCAGACGGACGCATTAAGATCACCTAAGGGCACCACCATTATGTAAAACGGCCACGGAATAAAATATATTCACTCGTTAAAAAATAAATATACGACCCGCCCCGGTGTTTGCTCGTTTTACAACAAAATTGTACAAATAAACTCGTCGTAGTCGCACGCTGATCTCTCAAGTATTTTTGGCATTATAAAAATGATGACGTTATGCACAATAAAAGCTCGATAAAGGAAGCCGTGTTCATAATTCACTGCGTCCTCTCGCTGCAGTCGTAATAATAAAGAAGGTATTTTTTAGTTGTGAGGATATGTCGTCAGACATTCGCCAGCTGCTCCGACGACCTCGCGCCAACCTCCACTGTACACCAAATTAATTTGGCCGTATTTAGAGTGCGAACATTGAAAACGTGTTAGGGTAACACAGAGATATGACATGATCGTCGACATCCACCGTAATAACACCTCAGCTTGATATAACAGGAATTAATGTATCTGTCGATAACTAAGGCCGAATCCCAGATTACAGATCGAACGACCTCGTTCGATCTTATCTCTATAATTCTAAAATCTTTTATGAATAATTTGTCTCCATTATGTTCGCAACGTTTAATGCTCAGGGATTGGAACTTGACATCCTGTAATGCTAATCAAGTATTAAATACCTATTTTAGAATGTTGATTTATTTCCTCTCGTTCACGTAATTTATTGGGTCGGTAAAACATCAAATAGCTTGAATGGTCAATAGCATGTAAACATTATTGTTCATGGAGTTAATCGAACTATGACAAAAAGACTATCGAGTAGGAAGTAATTTTGTATGAAGTGTATCATATCATTCTCATTATTGAATAAAGGAACAATAAGATGGCAGTTTTTATTGCATAATATTACTGTCAAAATATTTATTGATGTAATCAGCGCAAACAGACTTGACCAGTAAGAATATTAAATGTATTACTCAGCGGTCTACATCATCATATACCTACGTACAAGTCCGCCTTACTTTTGCTTTCGTTTCAACCTACGCGCATTAAAAAGACTTGAATGAACGTAACGGGTAAATTGATTGTGGGGCGCGTCGCACTACTACCTACGTCTCGTACCTTATAATTAGATGATATGAATTCGATGCGATAGCGTGGCGGTCCCTTGCGAAACTCGCCCGGCTTCTAAGGGACCACGTCCACATTTACAAGCCGAAACGACATACAACATAATCTTATTTCAAACTAAACATTCCTCTGCCTGCTCAAACATAGAGTTCAAAATTCTACGTGCTCTAAATTAGGTTTAACCCTTTCAAATCCCATGTAGCCGCTGGACTATAGATGAAGTCACTCCGGAATGTGCTTTTGCATATTTAACCAACTTTATGCTCTATTTTCTGCGTGATACAGATATAAATCGTGTTTAAACGAATAAGATATGCGTCGTTTACAGTTATAGGCGGCGCACGCGTTAGAATCAGGATGCTGTAACTGTCCGGACGCGGCGGGTCTAATTACCGCCGCCACTCAATATTGCAAAATGAAGCCTATTCTAGAGTACCCTTCGGCTATTACACTGTATCTATTGTTACAGAGAACACATTTAAAACGTTCAATGGTGTCTTATAATGACCTAGGTGCGGTTCACGCTACCGATACCTACAGAAACAATAAACTATTTAATCTCCACGATCTCTACTCAACAATTTCTAATTAATCTCGTACACAACTCCAATTAATTGTTGTTATGAAAGTTTAATTATAATTACAACGTATTACACAGGTTTTATAATGATAAATTTTATCACTGACAGCGTTACATGAATTTAATAGGGTTACAATGCGCATTAAAAATGTTAACAATAAAAACTAATTTGCATTTTGGTGTGTATTCAAACAACAGATTATTTGGTCACGTATAGAATTATTTTAATGGAAAGATCAAATTATAAACTTAGATAAATCTAAGTTGTTGTTGTAGTCTTAGAAGACATTAACCAGTGTAAACTGTTAAGCCGTAAAAGTCGGTAACTTAAGTAACAATTAGAACCGTTGTACTTGTCACATGTCTTGATAAAATCGTGTAGATAAAGCGGTTCAATTAATTCAGTGTGGTTTAGTTTTAATAAAGCTCGCATTAACACGGCTTGTGATGTAATTGTCGAGAACCATAAACATAAGGAAGCTGGGGCTCTGCAAACGGCTTGTAGGACATGCCATGCATGTGTTGCAGCTGGTGCGCGTACGCAGTATAGGCTAAATGTGGTGATAATGGTGTGTGTGAGTCAGTTAGTTTGATGTGCAAGCATTTTGCACATCAAACTAACTAACTTTGCGAAAAAATGATTACTGGGATACGACATTCATTTTAGGTTAAAAATCACGTTTTACGGTAGGCCATAAGGCCCAATATATCGCACTCAAAACATTGTGCTGATGAATGCATGGTATAATATTACGGGGGTCGTGGAGATAAGTAAAGTTATAACCCACTTGGACTCGAGCTAGATTTCTGATTTTTGCCAATAAATTCGACGTCATCGACGACGATATCTCAAAAAGTCTACAATTCTTGTCTGTATTTATTTAAGTTAATAATCGACAGGTTAGTCATCGAAAACAAAATAAACACGATTACATTATGACATTCCGATCGATCATCAGCCGCATGATTACCAGTCCATGAAATAGAAGACATCCGCAGCGTGGATCAATGAGGATCAATCAGTGACGTCATAATGACAGGAAACGCTATAGTTCACGTAAAATTGATATGGTATAGTAATGCCAACTTAAGGTCAACTCCACACTTCCTCTCGCCGATCGCCTCTTATGTCTATTGGAACTAAAGATTCTTATCTCGTGTCATTTGTGAGTTTTCAATGACAGTGTGGTATAATCTTTAATGACTGATTAATTGGGTTGGGTATAACAAGTGTGTTGCTAATTAATTAGTGTTATTTATTCCTTACAATTATTTAAGTTCCTTTCACAAGTGTCGAGTGCAAAGAAAACGTGTTAGGAATTTAAATGTACTGTAAAAAAAATCCTTAATTCCTATTCAGGATCCCAAGTTAAATATGTGGAGGATGAAAGCCACTAGATCTTTTGGATTCTAAATAAAATATGGACTTTTAAGGTAAGAAGCATTTACTTTGGTTCAATCTTTTCAAACATATCATTAGCGACATCTTTTTCTTTTTTGACAAAACTACGTAAAAGAAAGGTAAAAAAATAATTAATACATGCCAATACTAAATATTAAAAATAGGTTGGTCGGTCCACAACATGGCCCCGAGGGCAAAATTTTTCGTGACATTTAAATATTCACGTGAGATTCTGCAATGCTTAATTCCAATGAATTCACATACAAACTCAATTTTTAAATTGTACTCCTTAACAATTTATTTATTTGGCACACTTTAGTTTCGTTCATTCAATCTAGTAGTTTTTTAGACACATTGATTGTCTCTCCCTGATTTTACATAACTCCATTTTAAATTAAGTGTAATTTGATGAACATCTCTGATCACAGAAAACTGCATCTGCTTTACAAAAAGGGTGCTCTTTTAGGCAATGCTCTCACAAAGAGAACTTATTAAAAACCTTCATTTAAATTGAGTTGGTCACGAGGAAACAAAAGCATCTTTCTACATTCTGTTGACCTCAAGGCAGAACTCCTGGAAACGGTATTCCCGTGGTAGTTTCCAACTTATGAAGAAAAACGCTGGCTACAACTAGCAGGAATGTATTAAGTTTGTTTTAGGGACATCATGGTACCAAAATGTAAAGTTAAAATAATACTGCTTTAAGGCGTCATGGCCATGGCCAGGCCTGAAAAACGCAACTTGGAAATTAGACTACAAAAGGCACACTTTAAAAGCCTTACCCTCCGCGAGTATTGATTTAACGTGATTGAGCTAGACTTGAATCTTCAAATTAAATAATTACTTTTTTTTATTCATGATGTTTTAGATCTGTAGCTCACAGCCAGGCGCGGATACGGGGGGGGGGGGGGGGCAATAGGTGCAATTGCCCTCCCCTGAACCGGAGGCCCAGGTAACTCCAGTAGGTCGGTAGGAAAAGTGGTAAAATTTTCGAGCTCGCTACGCTCGCTCTACAAATCGCTTTTTCTTGAATTTATCTAAAATTTGACCAAGTAACTCCTAGATGAACATTCGAATCCATTCTAACCTGTCCAAGGCAAGGTGTCGTGTAAGAATTTCACGCTACGCTCCCCCTCCGCGGCCCAAAACCTGGCGGCCTCCTTGTAGGTACCTTGCATATCATGGATTTCTGTAAAGTAACACCCATTTATTATCCAATTGTTTTTTAAGGAATTTTCCAAAAAATCCGCGCCTGATCACAGCAGAGCCTATCCAACCCGCATGCGGATATAGAATAATGTACAAAAACATTGCATTTTGCAAGTGCAGTTTGTTATTCGTCGTGGTCACGAGACCCACACGTAATAACCGCCAGCCGTCTGATTATGTTTTAATCTCGATAACTTTAAATTCGACATTTTCGTAAAAATTACATTAAATTATTCTCGAGCACACCCAATCTCGAACGTAATCATCCACCAATAAAATTGATGTTCGATATGATTTTCTGAGAAACTGTGTATATTATGTGTGATGTAGGAAGATACTTTGTAGGCCTATAATACGTAATAAGTACTGAGTGGTAATTCGCTCCAGTACTTTAGTACTTTCGAAAATCGAAGATCATTGCTTAATTTTTGGGTACTTACTTATGAAGCAATGAAGCATTAAAATATCCAAGAATTTTAAGTACATGCTAATGTGTGCAAATTATCGATCATACGACATGGCCGCTCCATATAAATTGGTGCGTAGCTTATTTGCATTGACCATAATAAATAACGTATAAAATCTACTAAAAATATTCAATCTTTTATACCATAATTTATTGTAATGGAAACGTTTAATGGATAATAATAAACAACTAGCATCTATTTTAAATAAATAAAAGCTTCTGAATTATTGTTTAATTTATAAATCTTACACTATGTCCGGAGTATCAAGGGTCGTTCGTTATTTACGATGAAATATACTTATTTATTGTAGCCATTACAATTGCATCTGCATTTTTATTGTTTCATTGTGGAAGGGAATGAAGCGCGATGCCTTATTTATCTGTCCAAGGTTTTATTTCTTTTAGTTCCTGCGTAATTACAGTACCTTAGGTGTACTACAGACGGGGTTACAGGACTGTTCGAAATAGATACCGTGGCCTCGGAACACAAAGGGCGATGAAGGAACATGGCATCCCGCTCCGCCCAGAGCGGGAGGAGTCATTTGATGATTTCCCATCCGAAAAAAAAAGGTACAGACTAGCTTACATTACAAAACCGTAAACAGATAGTTAGAAAAGGTTTAATTTGTGTTACTTTTGGAGACGTGAATTCTTCCCACATTTGGTAGCACAAAGTACCCACGCATCAATGCGTAATTAATACAATTATGTCAACATAAAACACAGCAATAAATAACAAAAGCAGTTCAATGTGTGGAACTGACAGTAACAGCACTAACAGCACTCAACATGTGGAAAGGGCAGACGATGGCCCACGGTCGCCGCCGCCCCGCGCTTGCTCTCAACTCCAAAAACGTAATTTATAACTACATTTAACCGAAGAGCCAGCCAGACGACTTCGTCCAATATTAATATCGGCGTCAGCATCATTAAGGCATTCCTTTTATTGCGACTTTAAATAAGTCCGTTCGCCGATCGCGTTTATTAAAAGAGGCTACCTTTCTCCAAGGTTTTGCAACGTCGCCCTTCTTTTGAAGCGGTTTTTTTAAACGGTAATACAGCACACCAATTTACTGGCCACTGAAGTAACAAAAGAAATTCTTATAAATTTTTGTGGTAATTTTTACACGCTTTTTGTGCTTAATAATCACTTAATCTGCGGTGGTATTTTTGGTTATTTATTGGATGGTTCGGCGGATATCTTGGAGGTAGGAATCGGTAGCGCATCGACAAACATCGCTGCGATTCGCTGTACCGGTAATGAGACGAAATTAAACTTGCATGTATAAGGGAAATTGCCTGTAGCTACGAGTATTTTGAGGTTGGTCTTTACATTAATATTTAAGCATAATGTTAACAGTAAATCTTGACAAAACGTGAATAATAAGTGGTGTGTTGGAATGGTGAAGGTGTCAGCTAAGGGCTACCGCTGAAAGGCCTCCGACACGCTGTTTGTTTTCGTTATTTTATATTCTCGCCGCGGACATGTCGCACCCGCATAAATCATTTGTACTCCATGTCCCCACATAATGTAGACTACTTAAACTACCATAAGAACTTTGATAATGCTTTTATTTTGGGTATTTATTAAATCAACACATCAATAAATTTAAAAAAAACCGGCCAAGTGCGAGTCGGACTCGCGCACGAAGGGTTCTGTACCATTATCTATAGATACAACATTAGACAAAACGGCAAAAAAATCACGTTTGTTGTATGGGAGCCCCCTTAAATATTTATTTTATTCTCTTTTTAGTATTTGTTGTTATAGCGGCAACAGTACTGTCTACCTATTACGAATCATGAGATACAGCCCGGCGACAGACACACGGACGGACAGTTGGTGACCCTTCGGATACGGAACCCTAAAAAGCAGTGCAACCTGTAGAGCTGACATTGGTAAGTCTTACAACCAGTCTTACTACTAAGGGGTATCGTATTACCCAATACTTACCAGATTGTGGTGGTTAGATAGGCAGTCGCTCCATTTAAAATTCTGATATTCAGCTGCATCCGGTGAAACTGGAAGCCGACCCCAACATAGTTGGGAAAAGTCTAGGCAGATGATGATGATGATTTGCCAAATGTTACGAAGGAAACCGGTGAAGACTGAAGAGTATACCTACGTACGTTTTCGTACAAAAATATCCTCCTCTAGTGATATTTCAAAGCACAAATAAAATGATCAATTATAACCTAGCACATTTATTAAATTAACCATAAACTAAATTTGTACATAATTAATTAAAAACTATAAAAAAATAATTATAACTACTTTACACTACATTTTTTTAAATTGCACGTTTCAAGTCCGGTGACAAAAAGCTTTCCGAAACTTGACATAATGAACACAAAGCACGCTGCGCCTGCGCTGATACTAAAGATCCTTAATTATAATTACAGAACTTTTTCCACAACGAGATGATTTATTTCATTATAAATACATTTTTGATGCAACATGTAGGACGAGTATTATGTACCAGTAATTAACTTATGATATTTTAAATTGCTTATGAGTTCTTAATTAAGAAGGTCTTTTTTTGTTTTTGGGTTTAATGAGTTGCGATGAAAATTATATATTTCCGGGTAGTCGGAATCAGTAGCTGTTTCGAAATTGATACGCAAGTGATTCAGTGATATCTATAATAGTTTTAATGATGAGACAACTAGTTCTGGATATAAATAGTTAATTGGTTTTCTAATATTACTGCACTTATGATAGCACCTGTATCCGCAAATAATGAATAAACTAATTTTGTAAGTCCAATAAAAAAGTTATGACTCGAAATAAAAGTTTTTTATTATGTTATTTATTACTTAACATATTATCGATGTCGAAAATCTGTCTGCATAAGTTTTCATCACTTGATGTAGCTGAAGCTTTACAATCGTAAGGCGTGTTCTACATGACCAAACTAGTTTGACGGCACATCGCCCTTGAAAACTTCAACTTTAAAGTGACACCTTACGACATAACTTACACCCACAAATATCGTCTTATCGCATCTAAACATCACTTATTAATAATCATGTCAATGAATAAATTATGTTTCGTGATGCATGAATTAATATCCACGAAATTCGTGGCCGGACAGTGGACAGAGGACAGTACAGAGTCTGACCGCAATCCGTTGCGTAAATCAACGAAATTTTTTAAATTTTAACATCGATTATTTCGCTCTCGTCACGACAACGAGACAAGTGCATGTTGCGGCTCTAATAATTGCTTCGGAACCAAACTGGACCTACGTTATATAAACACAATATTTCTCTCTCGCTCGGAAACCGTCGCCCCCGAAGGCCCGAAAATATTGCCCTACTCCAATTTATCAGCCGAACGGGCAAATTATCTCGGCTTTTATTCTTCGCAGTTTCGTTATTTTGCGTAAAAGTGAAAAAATGTGCTGCAGTTAATGTCAGTGGCGTGTGATAATTAATTGAGGCCCCCCAAGTAATAATTCGCACAAATAAAATGTGTTCGATGTGGACATTCCCACGCGGTGCGGCTGCGCGGGCGCAGGCTGTGTCGCGAGTGATGCGCGGCATGTGAAACTATGCGAAGTTTGGGTGGTATCGGCCCATTCTCGCCGTTACGCGCTGCTATTAACATGCCTCGAATCCTGGGAAAGATGTTAGTCCACCGATGTAATGGAGAATTCAAGTTTTTCCTTTTAAACTGAGCGTTAGTAAGAATTACAAGAATATTTCTCGCTTTGAACGTTTAAAAGTTTTGCGAAAGATCATTAGGGTTAAGACAACGAGTGTGAGTACTTAGAGTGTAAAAAAAAGGTTGGTCGATATTTCAATGTTTCGTCATGTAGGTGTCAGGACCCATGGGGCTGACTCACATGAGTTATGAAAAGCTGACGTGCGCAGGGCTGTCACGTCAGTGCGTCAGTATCGACAGGTTGCTCTTTACATGATGCTGCATACAGTGCGCTCATTTAAGCTCTCACACATCTTGACAGGACACCATCTGCGAAATAATTTGAGAACAACAACTTTAATTTTTTAATTTCAAATGAATGAATTAGTAATGCATTAACCTTTAACCATTTGGATGTACCCATTTTAGGGTCTGCATTTTTTTATCGTATTACCCAGTACTAACTGGGTTGTGGAGGTCAGATAGGCAGTCGCTCCATGTAAAATACTGGTATAGAGCTGCATCCGGTTAGACTATAAGCCAACCCTAACATAATTGGGAAAGGTTGGGCAGATACTGATGAACGCCGTCACCTCCTTCTGTGAAGCAGTCGTGCTAGAGAAGGAGGTGGCGGAACGTGAGAGGGAGAGAACCTCACGTCCCGGCCACCGCGGGCGACGCCCAGGGCGTCGGGGGCCACCACGAGGCCCCCGGCCACCGTAGGCGCGGGTCTGTGGACGGTGGGCTATATGCTAGCTCGCCGTCCGTCCGTCTCATGACGACAGGCCGTCTCGACGGCGCGTTCGTGGGCCTCAAAGAGAGTCAGCATAAGAAAGGGGTCCGCAAAGATTGACGCCTGCCGGGGTTGCGGGACTGTTCGAAAGAGATACCGTGGCCCCGGAACACAAAAGGCGATGAAGGAACATGGATAGGTTTTACTCAGTAAAAGTCTGACACTCCCTCCTGCTCCGCCCAGAGCGGGAGGAGTCATTTGATGATTTCCCATCCGAAAAAAAAAGACTGAACCATTTTTGGGGAAAATTAAGCTATTCTCGAGATTTTTTTTATATTACGATATGCTGCATCAATACCTGCTAGTATCAAATCCAACACTGTTCCAATTTCCCCATCCACAAAAAGTCTTGGGAGTGATATTCCCACATTTTCCAAGAAACGAGCAGCTTTTACATATTGTTTCATCAACTTTAACCATCAACACATCACACAAAACCCACGTGACAAGTAAAAAGTCCGGTAAAACGCAACATTTACTCGTAAAACCGTGAGGTCAATGGATAGTCAGTTAAAGTGCGCATTAAATTTACCTTCAAATGGACAGGTATCGACTGCCGACATCCTTAATTAAGGTAGAACGTCGGCCCGTCAACTGGATTAAAAGATCGGATTTGATTTTGATTGATATTGCGGTGAAACTGTGCTCACTCGGCCACTCTCGGATTTTCTCGGGTACTTAAGGGTTTGGACACAACGCTGGTGAGAACGGGACTGTCGATCGGTGCAGGTGACTTTAGAATTAATGTAATGAATGGTCCATCTCGGTCAGACGATTTAAGATATGGATGTAAGTATTTTTCGGAACTAAAGATTGCATTTATGCTTATCTATACTGATACCCTTTTTCTTTTGGATGGGAAATCATCAAATGACTCCTCCCGCTCTGGACGGAGCAGTGTCAGACTTTTACTGACTAAGACCCATCCATGTTCCTTCTTCGCCCTTTGTGTTCCGGGGCATATGCAGGTAAGTGGATATGAGAGATTCGACAGAATTTTCTTAAGACTGTGTTGAGAAGCTCATCATGGTATCATAAGCGGTGTAAAAAGACTCGTAACGAAGCTAAAAGGCACTTGTTATAGTTGTTATCCCCGTCTTTCCGATATTTTTTTTGTTCTACTAGCTAGACCATACCTGGGAACCTTCTAGTTACGGAGATATTGGGGTCAACGTTTCAGACTTTTCCATAAGTTTTTTTTAAATCCGTTTTTAAAGTAAGATTTTTCTCCACGACCCCCGAGTATTCAATCCATCCACCACCACAATGTTTTAAGTGCGGTACATTGAGTTTTACATCCCAAAAACAAAGTCGTTTCCCAGCAATAATTTTTGCGTAAAGTTACTTAGTATGATGTACAGAATTATATACTTGGTTGACGGCTTCGTGGTGAGTCTGTTTACACCCTGTATAATATGTGGAACAATACAACTGGAAGCCTTAATTATTCTGGATGTATCCATCTCGTATAAAGCTGACATGTTGACAGATGATACCTTTGCTACGTACATAGTTAGATAGCTAATTAAGTATATACTTATTAATTTATAACTGTTTTTTTTTAATATTTTGTGTTGATTGACCAGTGGATTAATTTCATGGCATGGTGTCGTTTTGAATATAAATCTATGCAATAAACCTGCAATAGGAATAAGAGTTGATAGCCACACTATCGAATTAGGTTTAAGATTACCTGTAATGATAGTTGTAAGTTGAATAAATAAATGTTATCACATGACCGGAAACCTAAACTAGAGTGACATGGAGCTTTGATGACATCAGTAGAGCCTCTTCAATAATGCGTTTTTCTGTTAAAAATCCCAGCATGTGTGTGGCGTAGCCTTTAATCTGCACTCAGGAGTAGAAGCTATCTCAGTGACTGCGCCTGCGCACATGCGACGGATGAGGGGATTAAACACGACAAATCACTGACCGTTCCCAAAATATGATTTGTTGTTGCGATAAACAGGAGTTACTGTTAACGAGGCCTGTCTGGTTGTGACAATATTAAAAAAAAAACTGATGGAATCACTTTACGAGTAAGTAATTGACCGTAATTGGGTGATCAGGAGTGACTGCCTGGTAATGACCAGCAGTTGTCAATGTGATATGTATCAGGGTATTTGTTGAAGCTTTTATACGAAGTTGGGCAAAACTTGAGACACCCCACTAACATTATAAATGCGAACGTTTGTGAGGATGGATTGATGTTTGTTCCTCTTTCACGCAAAAACGGTTGAACGGATTTGGGTGAAATTTGGCACACACATAGTTTATAACCTGGATTAACACATATAATACTTTTTATACCCACAGTACATAATACCGTGCCGTATGCCGTGGGATAATTATCTTACTCGGGGCGGGTGAAGGTGCTGGTATAAGCTAGTTTATCACACAACAATCATATCTTCTCATCTTCTGCAATACCGGAGACTATTCAATTACTATTTCTCTCTTGCCATTGTCTCACTCGTCAATTCACTGCTCTTCACTCATATCTTCTGTCAAATAAACTGTCGGAATTATGAACACCATGAACCCTATGATCATAATTATATTTATAGCCTATGTATAGTACTAGAATAACGTAGTACTAGAATATAGTAGAATAATGTAGCTTTCTGGCAGTGAATTAATTTTTAGAATTGAATCATTCGTTCTGGATATTGCCCCCACATATAAACTTACAAACAAAACCTCTTTATAATATTAGTATGGATCTAAAGTTAATCAACCGCTTTGATAGCGCAATTTTAGAACCAATAATAATTATTATTTAAATGCTGCGCAAATAACATCACAAGTTTTACCTAACAGCAGGTACTCTGAAATCATAAACACATAACTTTAATCATGTTTTTCCTCTTGGAGATCTATATTGCAATAATTCAATTGCCCGTTGACGATGTTTATACGACAGTTCTAAGGACATCTGGGCGGGAAATGCTTATTATTATGATTACGATTACGAGCAAAGCTCATGTGTGTAATAAAACATAATCATTATAATATTCATAATAAACGCACCTTGAAAATAATGCGTTATGTCAATAAAATATGTATAATACAAATATTCTGGTACTGTCGGTAAATTAGGTGTGTCCGTGAGGTTATGTTATATGCCTTGTCTTTTTTCGGCTTCCAGTCTAACCGAATGTAGCTGAGTACCAGTATTTTACATGGAGTGACTGCCAATCTGACCTCAACAACTGAGTACTGAATTATACCATACCCCATGCTTAGACTGATTGTCACACTTTCAGGCCGACTGCCTGTAAGGACTGTCAAAGATCTACAAATGACAGCCGGGACCAACGGCTTAATGTGCTTTCCGAGGCACGGAGGAAACTCGCTATGTGATGGATGGTTGGCCACCCATCCACGGACCAACCTAGGCAACGACTAACCTTGAAGATGCGGCTCTAAGTAACACTGACCGAATTATCGACATCAACACATGTCAACCCCGCGTAGTTAGATATATATAAACCATCTGTGATGGAATCATCATCATCATCATCATCATTTCAGCCGAAAGACGTCCACTGCTGGACATAGGCCTCCCCCAAGTGTCGCCACATTGAACAGTCCCGTGCGACTCGCATCCAGCGGATTCCCGCAGCCTTCACCAGGTCATCGGTCCACCTAGTGGGAGGCCTTCCAACGCAACGTCTTCCGGTTCGCGGTCGCCACTCCAGAACTTTTCGGCCCCATCGGCCATCCGTTCTGCGAGCAATGTGCCCTGCCCACTGCCACTTAAGTTTGGCAATTCTTCGGGATGTGATGGAATAATATTTGAGAATTTATTAGAAAATATATAGTTTTTTGTAGTTTCAATCGGTCAAATAAATAAAAAATACCAGTTTCGCAAGGTATTTTCTAAAATATTTGGTCACCAATAAATCAGATTTCTGAGACTAATGATCGGAACGAATTCAATCATGTTTTATTTCTAGACAATAATTAGATTTATTAGGATCAACTGTCGCGACGAAATTATTGATTTACGATTTGAAACGTTGCCTTTTGATTGAATTTAAGGCCATCACTAAAGTCGTAATGTTGACAAAAAATATATGTATTTAAGATAATTATCATAACGTAACGTCATGCCCATCAACTCGGCAATAAACATGAGATGCTACTAAGAAATAAGGTTTTTACGGGAATTTTTCTTTGCCCGACATGGGTATCGAACTCAGGTCCTCCTCAGAGACTAGACCAACGAGGCAGTCATTCATGAATTTAAAGGCCTTATTTATTACCAATAAATTCTACAATTATTTTCAAAACAACATTAATTTATCAACGTTAACTTCACCGAAACCAGAGACGATTTCTTAACCTTTTTGAAAGTTCCGTACTAAGGACATTAACAAGTTTGCCAGCAAGGAGGTAGAATAAGTAGCATAGGTGGAATAGTCTGGCAATTCATCTCGATTTGTCTGCCGGGTCACGGAGGACGGTCGTGACTCCACGACATATGTGCGCCCGCGCAGATTTGTAAAGACAACCGACAATTGCAGATTTAGAAGCGATTTTTGATACCTATTTTGATTTGAAGATTCGAGTTTTTTTTAAGTTCTAAAGGAATATTAAACAATGCATTTAGATAACAATAATATATTTTTTTTTATAATCAATTAACTCGTTCATTTCTTCAATTAATTAAGCAGCGATAACTCAAACTTATTCAACTGGTTTCGAATGACCTGTCATTAAATATCTTCCATTACGAGCCAAACATTATTAAATTGACATTTACCCGTTATGTACCTATAGCAACACAAGAACATGCTTCTTAAGTTTACAAAAAGTTTAGTGTTTGGAGCTTCCCTTTAAGCAAGTAACACAGGCATGTTGGGAAGCCTCGCTCTTTCATAGAAAAGATTACTAACTATGGACTGGACTGCGTGATGCATGAATTGGCAAAACAGAAGGTGTCTGATGAGATAACGATAGTAATAAATAGAGAAGTATGGAAGACGAAGACATGCTGCGTCGACCAAAAATGAATTGGGATAAGGGCAAGAGAATTATGACGTATTCAATAGACAGATATCTATCTATATTCAACCTACGTAGTTCACGCTCAAAATACAGGGTGTAAAAGACCTCATCACGAAGCCGTCAACCAAGCATACTGTACATCAAACTAAGTAACTCTACGTTAAAAATATTGCTGGGAAACGACTTTTTTTTTGGGGTGAAAAATCATGTTTTATAGTAGATAGAACTCAATGTAACGCACTCAAAACATTGTGCTGATGGATAGATTGAATAGTACGGATGTCGTGGTGGTGTGTAAAGTAAAAATCTTACATTAAAAACTTATATTAAAAAAAAACTTGTCAAAAAGTTGGAACTTTGACCCCCAATATCTCAGTAACTAGAAGGTTCCCGGGTATGGTGTAAAACAAAAAAAAATGATCGCAATGACAGGGAGAACAGGTGCCTTTCGGATTCGTTAAGAGCTGTTTTACATCCTTTATGTCGTGAATAAAATTCTCATCATCTACCTAGCCTTTTCCGAACTATCCATTATATATCTAGTTAGACTAGAAGGCATGAATAAAACTAAAAAAAAAAACTAAATATTTAAGAATGGCCGTCAAACGAGAAAATTATCTGTGAAAATTCTTTCTCAATTTCTTTGTAAATAAATACGTATAGAAGAAACACGTCATTAACCTATAACTACCACGAGAGCCGGTGTCAGCGTCCAATACAACAAGATGAAATCAGTATTTTACACGAACCAACTGACACTTGACCTCCGCAACCCTGGGCCAAACCGATATTCTGAAGTTGTAAGTAATTACTATGCGATTTAATAAGAATTAAATAACCTTTGTAAATACAAGACTTTGATGCAGGACAATGTTCCACTAGCTGTTGCTCGCGACCTTCGAATCGGTCCAGCTGTTTCGGAGATCAGCCGCAACAAACAGACAAAAATTAAAAATATATATATTTTTTCGGTATAAATGCCGTATATATATTTTCATATGCATTCAGTAAAAGCTGTTATTTTGATATACATACAGACACTTCAATTTTATTTATTTACAGTTTCGATCGACGTTTTACTATCACAACAGAGTTAATGGTAACACTAGAAGGGATCATTTTACTAGGCTCATAATTTACGTGTCCTATAACAAACATCTAAAATTTTATATGTAGCCACGTTATTTACAATCTATTCACTCGCCTGATCGACCCCCTCGTAAAACTGCTGCTATGACCAAATAACCGCCCAAGGGACACACATTCAACTAACCAATGAAGGAGTTTGAACTTTTTGCAAATCAGTTAAGGTTCGCAATGCCCCGCAGGATACTTACAAAGAAAATAATCTTATGATTTAGAGCTCCATATCTGTCAACTAGCGACCGATTATGTGAATCTGTTTGCGAACAAATAGGTTTATTGGCTACTGTCGTAATAAAACTGCATGATTTATCAATGGAGATAGCGGGAGATAACATTATTTTGACGTCGAATGATGTCATTGATCCCTACCGCTGCCATATTGTGTTTCAGCCGCATTTTGCACATAGACACGACCTTTATCTTACAAAGTTGCAAAAACAAAACAAGAATCCATTCGCGTTGTGGTTTAAAATTGTTTTATCGTAAAACAACATAATATTATGGAACAGTAACACAATCAGACGCGCCTAAATATAACGGACGAGAATATGATCAAAACCGAAGAAGATTGCGTTTCTGTAATGTTGCACACTGATTAAATAAGTAAATACACTAATATTATAAAGAGGTAACATTTGTTTGTATGTTTGTAAGTTTGTATGTAGGGGGTAATCTCCGGAAGTAATGAACCAATTTTAAAAATTGTTTCATTGGTAGAAAGCTACATTATTCGTGAGTGCTTTATGCTATATTTTATTCCCGTACTCCCATGGGAACGAAAACTACGCGGGTGAAACCGCAGGACGTTAGCTATAAGTGAATAAACGGCACAATTTGCCTCGATCGACAAAGAGGGTCTGTTGAAGGTTTTTATTTTGACATTCATAAACATAATAAAAAAAGCTGTAAAGTCATCATAAAGGCAAGCAACCGGTATCGAAAATAGCGGAGCTGAGTTGTGCAAGTCACATCATGAGGCACAGGATCGAACGTCAAGGTTCTGGTCAGTCGTGCGTGGAGGTACGTGCTCGCTGAACTAAAATTAAAATTAAGTCAAGCCTTTGAGCGCAAAGCAGTTGGTGCACTCGACAAAGCGGTCTTCAATACCGTAATAAATGAAATTATTTTGTAAGGCAAATAAAATGAGACGGCAAATCTGATTGACGGATCATTTGTGACCTGGCAGGTCTTCTTGTAGCCTGTAACTCTAGAATTGCAAGAATGAAGAAGCTTCGTGATTGTCAGTTATTCACACTCAATTCAGGAAAATTCTGATTTCACACCCTTTTGAAGATGCAACTCCGTGTTTTGCAGTCATTCAGCATGGCACTGCTTGTGTTGTTTTTCAGTATTTTTTACAGTTTGAAATCAACAAAAATATTCACGTTCATTGCTGACAATATGATCAGATAACATCGAACGAAATCAATTGACGCTCTTTGTTTACAGATTTTTCAATATAATTTAATAACTAAGTAACTACTACCAACAGCAACAAAATTACAAAGTTACATAACCTAATATAACATCACACCTGCAAACCCCGAAGGGTTAAGCAGAGACGTGTACCTACCTAATAAAACACCGACGTTTGGCCAGTTATGTTTGAGTCCCTTGTAATAGGGGGTGACCCTATTGCCATCAACCGGAAAACTAACAGACACACAAATCCAGACTTCGACGCTGCAACTGAGAAATTCCTCATGGAAAAATCCAATTACACTTTGCCCGACCCGGGAACCAAACCCAGCTCAGCTGTCGACCACTAGATCAACGAAGCAGTCACAAACAGCAGCAGCAAAGTTGTTGTAATTGTAGTCTGAAGATTCTAAATACCGAGGAAATAGCGAAATAAAAACTAAGTAAACGTGTACGATGGTTGCTATATTTTTTAAACTTCAAACTTACAAGTTCAGAATTAAAACTTGAATCTTTTTATCGACTTTAGAAAAAGAAAACAAAACCTAACAAAAAGTATAATAACTAGTAGGTTTTACAACAAAAGTAGATACAAATATTTGCGCCAAATAAATATTTAGCACACTCTTAACCTACATAGTTGCTTAATAAAGCAATTAAATGTAATTTAATCGCAAATTAAGTAAGGAAGATAAATGTAAACGCTTAATATATATCGGGTCGGTAAATCTATGCGCACGCGCCGATGGTACCAAACTACCTTAGTTTAAACGCTTGATAAGATCTTAGACATATTAATCTAATAATAAATAACGATAATATGCATGTAAGAGTTTAGGATTCCTATCAATACACTCACCCATTATAATTAGTGAGCAATTTGCTCAACAATATATAAAGGTTGTAAGAATTTATTGGCGCAGATGTTAATGTCTGACACTGTATATGTAATTAGTTGAGGATTGTGAATGTAGTTGTGATGTTGAGCAAATATCGTGGGGTAATAGAAACTTTAATAGGTACTTTAATCATCATTACTACATATTATAAAACAAAGTCCTCCGCCGCGTTTGTCTGTCTGTCTGTTCACGATAAATTCAAAAACTACTGCACCGATTTTTATACTGTTTTCACCAATACATAGAGTGGTTCTTGAGAAAGGTTTTAGTATATAATTTGTCTAGTTTTTGTATAAATTGGCTAAAATATAATGATATTTGTTGGATGTATCGGAAAAAAATAAGCTTTACTTTCGGTCGCGATAACCGACATTCACGCAGGCGAAGCCGCGAGCATCAGCTAGTTTAAAAATAGATATCAGAGTATAGGAAGACGAAAGAAAAGATGGAGGGACTGTGTGAAAGATGATATGGCAAGAAAGGAGGTGTCTGATGAGATGACGAGTAACAGAGAAGTGTGGAAGAAGAAGACATGATATGGCAAGAACGGAGATGTCTGATGAGATGACGAGTAACAGAGAAGTGTGGAAGAAGAAGACATGATATGGCAAGAACGGAGATGTCTGATGAGATGACGAGTAACAGAGAAGTGTGGAAGAAGAAGACATGATATGGCAAGAACGGAGATGTCTGATGAGATGACGAGTAACAGAGAAGTGTGGAAGAAGAAGACATGATATGGCAAGAACGGAGATGTCTGATGAGATGACGAGTAACAGAGAAGTGTGGAAGAAGAAGACATGATATGGCAAGAACGGAGATGTCTGATGAGATGACGAGTAACAGAGAAGTGTGGAAGAAGAAGACATGATATGGCAAGAACGGAGATGTCTGATGAGATGACGAGTAACAGAGAAGTGTGGAAGAAGAAGACATGATATGGCAAGAACGGAGATGTCTGATGAGATGACGAGTAACAGAGAAGTGTGGAAGAAGAAGACATGATATGGCAAGAACGGAGATGTCTGATGAGATGACGAGTAACAGAGAAGTGTGGAAGAAGAAGACATGATATGGCAAGAACGGAGATGTCTGATGAGATGACGAGTAACAGAGAAGTGTGGAAGAAGAAGACATGATATGGCAAGAACGGAGATGTCTGATGAGATGACGAGTAACAGAGAAGTGTGGAAGAAGAAGACATGATATGGCAAGAACGGAGATGTCTGATGAGATGACGAGTAACAGAGAAGTGTGGAAGAAGAAGACATGATATGGCAAGAACGGAGATGTCTGATGAGATGACGAGTAACAGAGAAGTGTGGAAGAAGAAGACATGATATGGCAAGAACGGAGATGTCTGATGAGATGACGAGTAACAGAGAAGTGTGGAAGAAGAAGACATGATATGGCAAGAACGGAGATGTCTGATGAGATGACGAGTAACAGAGAAGTGTGGAAGAAGAAGACATGATATGGCAAGAACGGAGATGTCTGATGAGATGACGAGTAACAGAGAAGTGTGGAAGAAGAAGACATGATATGGCAAGAACGGAGATGTCTGATGAGATGACGAGTAACAGAGAAGTGTGGAAGAAGAAGACATGATATGGCAAGAACGGAGATGTCTGATGAGATGACGAGTAACAGAGAAGTGTGGAAGAAGAAGACATGATATGGCAAGAACGGAGATGTCTGATGAGATGACGAGTAACAGAGAAGTGTGGAAGAAGAAGACATGATATGGCAAGAACGGAGATGTCTGATGAGATGACGAGTAACAGAGAAGTGTGGAAGAAGAAGACATGATATGGCAAGAACGGAGATGTCTGATGAGATGACGAGTAACAGAGAAGTGTGGAAGAAGAAGACATGATATGGCAAGAACGGAGATGTCTGATGAGATGACGAGTAACAGAGAAGTGTGGAAGAAGAAGACATGATATGGCAAGAACGGAGATGTCTGATGAGATGACGAGTAACAGAGAAGTGTGGAAGAAGAAGACATGATATGGCAAGAACGGAGATGTCTGATGAGATGACGAGTAACAGAGAAGTGTGGAAGAAGAAGACATGATATGGCAAGAACGGAGATGTCTGATGAGATGACGAGTAACAGAGAAGTGTGGAAGAAGAAGACATGATATGGCAAGAACGGAGATGTCTGATGAGATGACGAGTAACAGAGAAGTGTGGAAGAAGAAGACATGATATGGCAAGAACGGAGATGTCTGATGAGATGACGAGTAACAGAGAAGTGTGGAAGAAGAAGACATGATATGGCAAGAACGGAGATGTCTGATGAGATGACGAGTAACAGAGAAGTGTGGAAGAAGAAGACATGATATGGCAAGAACGGAGATGTCTGATGAGATGACGAGTAACAGAGAAGTGTGGAAGAAGAAGACATGATATGGCAAGAACGGAGATGTCTGATGAGATGACGAGTAACAGAGAAGTGTGGAAGAAGAAGACATGATATGGCAAGAACGGAGATGTCTGATGAGATGACGAGTAACAGAGAAGTGTGGAAGAAGAAGACATGATATGGCAAGAACGGAGATGTCTGATGAGATGACGAGTAACAGAGAAGTGTGGAAGAAGAAGACATGATATGGCAAGAACGGAGATGTCTGATGAGATGACGAGTAACAGAGAAGTGTGGAAGAAGAAGACATGATATGGCAAGAACGGAGATGTCTGATGAGATGACGAGTAACAGAGAAGTGTGGAAGAAGAAGACATGATATGGCAAGAACGGAGATGTCTGATGAGATGACGAGTAACAGAGAAGTGTGGAAGAAGAAGACATGATATGGCAAGAACGGAGATGTCTGATGAGATGACGAGTAACAGAGAAGTGTGGAAGAAGAAGACATGATATGGCAAGAAAGGAGGTGTCTGATGAGATGACGAGTAATAGAGAAGTGTGGAAGAAGAAGACATGATATGGCAAGAACGGAGATGTCTGATGAGATGACGAGTAACAGAGAAGTGTGGAAGAAGAAGACATGATATGGCAAGAACGGAGATGTCTGATGAGATGACGAGTAACAGAGAAGTGTGGAAGAAGAAGACATGATATGGCAAGAACGGAGATGTCTGATGAGATGACGAGTAACAGAGAAGTGTGGAAGAAGAAGACATGATATGGCAAGAACGGAGATGTCTGATGAGATGACGAGTAACAGAGAAGTGTGGAAGAAGAAGACATGATATGGCAAGAACGGAGATGTCTGATGAGATGACGAGTAACAGAGAAGTGTGGAAGAAGAAGACATGATATGGCAAGAAAGGAGGTGTCTGATGAGATGACGAGTAATAGAGAAGTGTGGAAGAAGAAGACATGATATGGCAAGAAAGGAGGTGTCTGATGAGATGACGAGTAATAGAGAAGTGTGGAAGAAGAAGACATGATATGGCAAGAAAGGAGGTGTCTGATGAGATGACGAGTAATGGAGAAGTATGTAAGAAGAAGACATGCTGCGCCGACCACAAATAAATTGGGATAAGGGCAAGAGAAAGGGGAAATTATGATGATGATCGGTTTTAAATCGATGATTATAATTGTTGTTTGGGTTTTACATACATATCAGCTGGAAGAATTTACTTACAAGAAAATATTCTATATATTAGGACTAACTCACCTCACTATTCCTAACACTCACAGCGATTCTGTGAGCATGTATCAACAGTGCGACACAACCAGAAAGCGCCGAGACAATGAAGTTCTTGTATTTGCAATCAGCCCTAAGGCTATGATCACATGTATTCTTTGATGATGTCATGCGGAGTCGCTTCCCATTACCAGCTACGTCTTCTAGCTCTAGGATATGATGACGTTTTAGTCATCTCACACACTGGTCCATGGTGAGTTGGCGAGCAAGTTCGTTAGGGTGATGGATCAACCGTTCTCTGTATTTAGCTGCCAAACTCCGAATTTCCTCTTTGATTGTTGTCATTTCAAGGTGCTCGTGAACTTCATTGTTGGTTATGTACTATCGAGGACACTCCCGCCTGACCACCTCTAAGATCATTTTTGCTTGCACTCGCAACTTAAAAACGCTCTCTAGCCCCGCCCCGTTGACTTTGTGTAGAAAAAATGAATGAAAAGATACCGAATCGGCCGAGCGCATTGACGACGCACGCCAAACGAGAGTTATTGTTACTTTGCGCGCCAAAGTTGATGCTTTCCTAATAGGCCCAAACTTTAATGGGCGTGGCTCGGCGCCTCCGCATGATTTAAGCGAAAAAAAATTAAAATGGTCAGGCGGAAAAGGCCCCCATAGTACCATGGTACTTTTGCAATTGTTCTTAGGATCTTGTTCTTTTGACGCTGGAGTATTTTTACGTTGGAATCGCTTACACTGCCCCGTAGTTGAAGGCCATATGTCCAAATGGGCTTTAGGATGACTTTATATATAAGCAGTTTGTTGTCCAAAGAGACTCTCGAGTTCCTTCCTAGCATCCAGTATAGGCTGTTGCACTTTAGCTGAAGCTCCTGCTTTTTACATTTCATGTGGTGCCTCCAGGTTAGTCTACAATCAATGTGTAATCCAAAATATCTGACATGGTCACTGTGGGGTAGAGTACATTGGCCCAACTTTACAGGTGGGCAGTCTCCTATTTTAAGAGTGAATGTCACCTGTACTGACTTTGCAGCACTAGCCTTTATTTTTCATTTTTGGAGCCATTCGTTTACTTTGTTCTTCTCGGGATCTTTATTACTTGCTAATATAGCGGTGTCGTCTGCAAATGTGGCTGTGGTTATTCCTGGCGTTAGTGGTAGGTCAGCAGTGAACAGGATGTAGAGCATGGGACCGAGAACAGAACAGATCCTTGTGGCACCCCGGTCAATCTCTCGGAACTCAGGAGTGGCGTCACCTTCTTTCACATAAAATATGCGATCCTCGAGGTAAAATTTGAAAATTGCAAAGTATGAATGGAAAATAATAGGCTTGATCTTACATAGTAGGCCTTTGTGCCAGACCTTGTCGAACGCCTGCTGGATATTCAAAAATGTTGACGAGCAGTATTCTCTTTATTCTAAGGACTTTCTTATTCTTATGGCATCGCATACTCTGTGGGCTTGTTCCACTGTGCCATGGCGTTCTCTAAAGCCAAATTGGTGGTCTGGTATCACCTTGCGCTCCAGGAGGCTTGGCATAATTCTGTGAAGTATTATCTTCTCCAGTACCTTGGATATGGTAGGCAACAGACTGATTGGTCGATAGGATGTTTTTTCAGTCATTACTTTGCCAGCCTTGTGAATCTTGATGATTTCCGAGACTTTCCACGCATTCGGGAAGTACCCTATTCTTCTACGAGAAAAGGTACCATTTATTAACCACTGCCCTAAACATTATAAGTAACCTTTAAACTACTTCTTCTAAGTTCATTTTGTCTAGAAACCTGATGGAAAGTGATACATTTTACTATCAACATAATTTACGAGCCTATTCCTGCTTCTTTACTGGTAAAATAGATAACTGAGGATCGTCTTTCAAAATATCAAGTTCTCGTTTCCAAGTATCTTCTTGAGATCATGTTTGTTCCTACAAAGTCTTTAGATTGAAGTCTTTATATTGAAGAATTGAATACCGTAGTATTTCGTTATAACAGGTAAGATGATTTTTGGCACACATACATATTTTTTATTATGAAATCTGAATGAACAAACTATTTCTAATAAACTTTATATTGACACGATGAGACGTCTATTATCATAACACTTAAAGTACTTACGGGATAATATCCGTGGTTTTCTTTATTTACGAGTTCCCGATATTTCGACGCAAGAAGCACGGGATGCTTGCAACAGCAAGCATCCCGTGCTTCCGCGCGTTGCTATTATCCCGTAAGTACTTTAAGTGTTATGATAATAGACGTCTATTATACAGTCTATTATCATGTCGAAACTTATCCTTGTTTTTTAGGGTTGACTTCAAGTCAAACCGGATGCAGCTGAATACTGGTATTTACATGAAGCGACTGCTCATCTGACCTCTATAATATAGTAGTTAGCTAACGTTACCCATTGGTAAGACTGTTAGTCAGATTATCGGAGGTCTCACTACCCGTAACAACTATTAAAGATCGATAACATCGACAGCTGGTACCAACTGATGCTGCTATATTAACTTCTAATAGATGGTCACCAATAGTAAGAGACACATTCATGGATCGACCTCTGCGAACATGGCTTAACCTTCGATTGAACGTCTGAACATAATTTTAGCTAGATCAAGGTGCTTGCCTAACTTTAGATAATCTGACTGAGCACATCTGACAGATGTCCTAAACTGGACAATCAACCCAATGAATATGCAAATAAATAATCCCAACAACTACTTCACACATAATACCATGAATTAAATTCGACATCCATACTAAAATTATAAATGCGAACTGTATGTTTGTCGGTCTTACTGTATGTTACCTTTTCACGTCTAAACGCCTGAATGGCTGTTTTTAATTCTTAGATATTTGACATAGAGATACTCAATGAACAGAGTTAGGTCATAGGATACTTGTTATCCTAATAGAACAGTGACAGTCAGTGAAATTTACGCGTTAAATACTTAGCTAGTAGGTACAGTTTAAGTTTCATATACATTTTTTGTTGCAAATAGTATGCTAAAATCATGCATTGTTTACAAGGCCGTCGTGTGGGTGTAGACGAGTTTTTTTATATCGAATTACAGCATCAGATAATGTAATAAAACAGTCGAGTGCAAGCTTGTACGGTATCGAGAATATCCCCTTTCATTTTCAATATGAAACATCAACAACTTTCAATAAAAATTACAATGCATTGAACATTTATTCTGCATCTTTACAAATAAGTGTAAAAAGGTGTGTTGACGCTGATATAACTCAATTTTCTCGGAAAATATATCTTAATAAAACAATTTATTAACCTTGTGATGTGAATCGTATTCTAAAGAATTACTTTCAATGATTGAAGTTGTAAGTAAGAGGCATACCAGTCCCTATTCCATCCACTTCAAGCCCAGACTGTGACCAATTACTATGACTTTCAGGATCCACAAAAAAAACGTACATCGAACACTTTTTGCTTGTTTTGCAAACTTTGTGACCAATCGATTAAAAAAAGTGTCATTACAGAATATTTTTGGACAACGTTTGACCTTGTTACGTCTTTGCGCCACCCGTCACTCTTGAGCTTTGTAATTTACTGCGAATTCTACAATGCTGTACCTAATAAGGTCTTTTGTTGACCCTCCAAGAAAATTTAACTGCACTATAGATACGATAATTGCACGGCAAACGGACGGCTTTGTCATTCAACTACAATTAAATGGTAGGAAATAGATGCAGGTCATTATGTGTTTTAGTTTGAATTTAAATGTTTGAGACACGTGTCCTTGTTTGTAACTGTTGCACTTTTAATTACATGCAATAATGAAATGTAAAAAAATTGCTTCTTATAACATTTCAAATGACGAATATATTAATGACAGATATATTAATTTATTACTCATATTTGCTTATTTTAAAAAGACTCATCAGGAAGGTCGAATAAGATCCATCATAGGTATGGCTAATGGGTCTTTTGAGAAAAAAAACCTCACTAGATCCATCATGGATCTAGCCAATGGATCTTCTGAGAATGATCCTTCTCAGTAGATCCATATCTTGGAATCAGGATCCAATGAGAAAAACAATTCTCACTAGATCCATCATGGATCTGGCCAATAGATCTTCTGAGAATGATCCTTCTCAGTAGATCCATATCTTTAAAATCAGGATCCAATGAGGAAAACAATTCTCACTAGATCCATCATGGATCTGGCCAATGGATCTTCTGAGAATGATCGTGATAAATTAAACAGCTACCTTTTTCTGTTGTACCTAATCATAATTCTCGCCTTTTTGTCTCCAGGTGATAAGCGCTGAATCATGTCTTACTTAGATAACTAGACGTATATCACTCTACTCTGGGCCCTATCAGAATACCAGCGCTCTGTAGCGTTTTTTTAATGTTACAGCATCATGCTGAGATAAATTGGATTTTTGGCCTCGTACAGAACCAATTTCGTTTCTTTTTATTTTATTATTTTTCTCTTTGTTTAATTTTTATTAGTTGTACCTACTGTTCATTTCGCCGTTTTAATTTCTGTTTTGTCCTGTGCGTGCATGATTTTTTTTGCAATGCAATACATTTTCTTCCTTTATCCTACGCGACTATGTATGTGGTGTGCAATCGAAGAATACCACCGAAAATCATAGCAATGATAGCCTAGAGGTGTAACCGTCGGACTGCCAAGTCAAAGATCTCGTGTTATAAATGACTAGCTGACGTCCCGCGGTTTCACCCGCGTAGTTCCCGTTCCCGTGGGAGTACGGGAATAAAATATAGCCTATAGCACTCACGAATAATGTAGCTTTCTACCAGTGAAACAATTTTTAAAATTGGTTCATTACTTCCGGAGATTACCCCCTACATACAAACTTACAAACATACAAACTTACAAACAAATGTTATCTCTTTATAATATTAGTATAGATAGATAAATGATGATAAAAAAGTTTATTTTGCAAGTAGGTTTTTACAAACACTTTTACACGTCATTTTTTTTAAACTAGATGGGGCCGGTGTTTCGTACCCGACTACTCTGAGAAGAAACAGCCGAAATAAACTTAGAGGTCATACATAGTCTTTGAAGTCCAGACATAATCTTGTTCAATTCACATGTAGCCTGGGCAATAAATGATTGTGGTTGGAAAAGTTGAAAGCAGAAAATCTGACTTATGAACTTTGTTTGGACTAGTTAGAAGATAACATTAAAAGTCCTGACCCCTCCGAGGTGAGCCCGAGGGGGGGGGGGGGCAAAGAAGGTCCCGTTTTTTGGTTTTTTGCTTATATCTCGAAAACGATGCGTCGTATAAAATTTTGTTGTACTACATAATAAAACCACATAAAATTCTCTTCAACTTTGCTTTTCAAATTTTTTATCTATCTCTTATCGTTGAATTGGTATGAGCTCCGAAAAACGAACAATTTTTAAAAATTTGTCCAATTCTCTGTCCCGTTCGTTGTTTTTGGTTTGCATCTCGAAAACGGTGTGTCGCACGAATACTTGTTGTACTACACAATGAAATCTGATAAATATCTCTACAACTTTGCAACATTTTTTTTTTTTTTTTTTTTTAAATATTGGAGATAGGTAGATAAAAAGTGTGACAAACAAAGTTGTAGAGAATTTTATGAGGTTTTATTATGGGTTCTCTATTGTATTACCTAACTTTTTTATTCATAATTTAAAGTGCCATAACTTTTTTTGTCCTAATCATCATTTGTCCGAATGATAACTTACCCGAACTTAATATCACATAATATCACATGCCATAAAATTGAAATTCCTAAATACAATATGCTCTAAACCCGTTTGTCATAAATATTACAATCAATAATATACAAAACACTTAAAATCGTTTTCAATAATAGTTCTAAATCCTAAATTTAAAAAAAAAATTTTAGATCTTAATAATATTTTTAAAACAAACCGGTATGTTCCCAGACGTTCCCAAAAGGGAACAGAACATTGTTATTTTAATTGTGTCTGTAATTACGGGTACCTACAGTAAAGTAAGTATTACTTAGCTTTTGCTATGCTATGAACTTCTCTCAACACACAACACATTTTTATACAATATTGCTCTTATGAAATTTGTAAGAACTAAAAAGTAAACCATCATATCGCAGAAAGTTCATAGTTAGAATCTTCTTTTGTTTTGGCATACATTTCATATAAGTAGTCACTAAAAGGCAGAAAATCAATCAATCAAACCGTCAATCATTATAAAACAGTTGAGTGTGAACATAATTATGTGGATTTTATTTTTCCCTGTCTATGCAAGCATGCAAACAAACATGCAGCAAGCAGGCAGCAAGCATGCAGCAAGCATGCAGCAAGCATTCAGCAAGCATGCAGCAAGCATGCAACAAGCTTGCAGCAACCATGCAAGCACTCATACAGTATGCAAGCAACCATGCAAGCGAGCAAGCAGCATGCAGCAAGCATGCAACAAGCTTGCAGCAACCATGCAAGCACGCATAGAGTATGCAAGCAAGCATGCAGCATGCAAGCGAGCAAGCAACATGCAGCAGGCATGGTTTCTGTCACGGCTCCGGCGCTGCGGAGCTCCGGCGGTCCCACGCGAGCTTATCGTCGCAGATGTGTTACAACCACCTGCTCCTCAACTCGCGGGCCGCCTCGCCCCTCCGCACCTACGCGATTTTAAATTACACTCTAGGGGTAGGGCAGACAAGACTGCGTGGGGTCGGATTTACAGCGATTCGTTTCTGTCACTAAAACCTATTTTTTAGCAAATGTTTTAGTACCAAAAATTTTATTACACTTATATGGACATTAGGAATAATACACATTATATAATATAATACTTAGGATAATCGACTTTATGGCTTATACAATTAGAAGATTCAATTATTATAGTATTCGATATTATGACAGAACAGTTTTAGAAATAAAGATAATTATGTAAAACAAAATTTCGGGATTTATTAGTACCTTTATTATGTAGTACAACAACATTTTATACGACGCATCGTTTTCGAGATATAAGCAAAAAACCAAAAAACGGGACCTTCTTTGCCCCCCCCCCCCCCCCTCGGGCTCACCTCGGAGGGGTCAGGACTTTTAATGTTTATCTTCTAACTAGTCCAAACGAAGTTCATAAGTCAGATTTTCTGCTTTCGACTTTTCCAACCACATACCTACCCCTTTTGAGCACTCATTTACCAGACTAATGAGGACTATGCAGATTAGTGTCTGAGATGGTCTTTTGAAGAAAGAACCACACAGATTTGAGTGGACTTGTCCAGTCAGTGCAAGCATTTGTCAGTTATCGTGTAGCTCGACTTATAACACAAGGAGCTCAACGAAACGACGAACAATACCAAAGAAAGGGCATTTGGGTAGGTCGCTTATAGTACTCAAACTGCCAGACAGTTGTGGGAAAAAATCAAACAAAAAAATTAAAAATGTGACCCACGTTCGAACCCAAGACCTCTGATTTTTCAGTATTGTATAATTATCCAGATGGTTTCCTTCACCCAAGCATGAAGGAAAACATTTTCAGGAAACCAGCATGCCTGAGAGATATTTCTCGACAGCATGTAAAGCCAAGTCAGAGGCCCATGGGTGGCATGACACCAGGCAACGCACTGACCACACGAAAAAAAAATAACTGAAGATCATGTGGCAATAGAATCAATGAGAATATAAGTACTGTCAGGATAAAAACTATCCTTATCCCTAATACAGGTCGTGGTTTATCCATGTGCCTTTGGCCCTAACCCATTTAGCCATTAAGGCGGCTCCCCGAGCAAATGACCTTGAGCGAGCAGTTTTTCGGAGCCTACTCCTCTTTATCCAAAAGAAATACCAACTAATAAAAAATACATTAAGTTACTACATATCCTTGACTCTAAAATTGTCGTTTCATATATTTTTTTTAAGTAGCTTAATGTTTAATAAATCCCCTCACAACGAAACCATAGAAATGGGAAATAATTATTTATAAAATGCTACTCCTCGTAAAGTAACCATTATTTTGATTTGCTACTTATACTAATGGATAGGCAATTTAATAATGAACATAATTGTCGTTTCATTTTTTCCAAAAGACGTAAGTTTGATTTTATAAAGAATAAAAACCACTAATTTCGCACAATTCGGCCTGCAGTGACTGACGTAACGACCAATTCGTAGTGCAAGCTGATTAGAACTTTATTCTAACAGTATTTCAAGCGAAGTTTGAACCACCACAAATAGAGTTGCTAATTTTGCTCGGGGTACCGCCTTAGGGTGTAAATAGGTTACAGAAAACCTGGATGAAGCTGGCACAGGAACGTGGAGATTAGCACAAGAGAGGCCTATACTCGGCACTGGGTGAGTTCGGGCTGTGAATGATGATGATGATGAGGTTACAGACAGACGGAGTTACTTTCGCATTCATAATTTATAATACAAACCATAATATCACGCTTGTAATAGCGGAAAGGTTAGCAGAAGTTTACCTAATAGTACACCCACATTGCTCTAGTTATGTATAAGTACCATGTAATAGAGGGCTATCTATTGCCATCAACCGGGCACAAATCCAGACCCCGTAACTGCTACTGAGACATTCCTTTTATTTATTTATTTGGATCCGGGACCGCGATCCTGTTTCCAAAATCCCCACGACCCAAATTAGCAAGTGCTGAATGTTATAGCTAAGTATTTTAAAATTATCGGTGACATAAAATCTTTGAAAAGGATTTAGTTCTAAAGCATCTGCTTCAGAACTAAATCCTTTTCAGCTCTTCACATTAAAGGCTTATTTTTTTATTCTCAGTTTCATTTCATGCCCCCTATAGCTAATAGCTACACCTATATAATTAAATGGCGACATTTTTTGCCTATCAGTCCGTCTCCTAAGGCCTTGACAACACGGAAGACTAGACATAACACCAAATAGCATTTAGCTACTGGGCAATAATCGTGTTTATTATTGTGTTAATCGTGTTTAGTGTTCTACATTAAAGATTAAACGTTTTAAGTATCCTAGACTTGTATAATGTGTGGCTTAACAAATTAGAAGCTATGTTTAAGCATGTTTGTTTCGTGTAGATCAGATTTTTTTCTTAATAAAATGTCATAGGTGTTGTGTTTGTTGTTGAACTATTTTAAACCCTATTTCACAACACTGAAGAACTATTGTAGCTACCAAAAAGCGACGTAAAAGTAACAGTTTTGGACAGAACTGATAGGTAGTCAAGTAGACCGTTAAACAGACAAAGGCTTTAAGCTTAAACTGCTCTTTTTACGTGAAACTCAAAAAAAATATTCTTTGTGACTAAATTGTTCCAGATTCCACAACAATACTATAGACAATGTGACAAAAAACGAAATCACAATCGGATACAGGATGTATCAAAAACTGGGGCAGATTGGCAAACATTCAAACAAGAGCATCAACACAATACATTTGACGGCGCAGGCGGCGTACCACTCGTACCAGCCGACCACTACTCGCATCGTAAAAAAAGAGCGTACCCAATTTCACGCAACGTAAACTCCGTGAACACTTTTTGCCATCTTATGATGACAAACGGCTATTTCCTAGTTGGGCTAATTGTCCAGGCTCATTGTGCCCGACTTACTCATCGATGTTTTTGCCTCCATCGGCCCTCACCTTGCACTTTCGATTTTGCTCGGGTTACACACCGATCTGATTGAAGCTCGCGGCTCTCTTTGTGTGTTACCAACGACCTGAAGTATTCCGGTTTCGGTTCCACGAAACGACTTTGATATCTCTTATTGGATTACAAAAACTTGATGTCCTCTGCGTTTCCCCAATTTCGCGTAAAATTTATTCGTTTATGCTCGAAGTAAGGTGAATATGTAACAAAGTTCGATTTGGACTCGAAAACCTTACTTGGTAAAAGAAATGTAACTAGCAAAGCTCGCGGTTTCGTTCGCCACTTAATTATACTTTCAACAGCTGAAGCAATAAAATAAACTAAGGCACAATTCAAGTTATATTTTGTGTTAAATATTATTTAGTTTAGCAAACGTCGTTGTAAGTTATCTAAACAATACTAAAACGGAACCCTAACTTAAACCTGGGGCCACAAATTATAAGCACGCTATCGGACAAACATTCCGCCTTGCAACATTAACATTAGTTACCGCGGAGACAAGTCGTTGAGTAACGCAAGGCCATCGAAAGTAATTAAGTATATGACGGAGACACGGACCACCTTGAAGACAATTTTGGGGCTTCCTCGTCAAGGACGATGGCTCCTTTGGCAAGCTCAACAGGCGAATTGCTGCGGTTTCACAAAAAAAAGTTTGAGTTTAAAAATCTCAGCTTTTTTAACGAAACCGTACCGTTTGGTTGGATGGTTTAGAGGGGTCGGCAAGTAATGTTAAGTGGGGTCCATACAACGATGGAATTTTTTTATCGAGGTCTAAAAGTAAATTTGATGATTTTACGAATTAATACGTTTTATGATATTTATTAATTATCAGTAAAATTAGTGCGAAAAATTACACCGACGGTTTTTAGACGAAATTTGGTTCACGAGCGGAACACCAAATGCGAAGTGAGTCTTCAAGAGCGTCCATTAATCTCGAACGATGTTTGTTCTTCAAAACATTATTTTTTGAAAATAATGACTCTTCAGAGATCTTCTTTTTATATTCAAGAATTGTTAACAATATTCGGCGGTCCCAGGGTCGATCTTACGCGGTCCGGATATGGACCGCGGTCCGCCTGTTGCCGACCGTTTAGTTGTTTTCAGGCTTTTGAGCACAAGTGATAATTTAATACATGGAAACAGAAATATGTTAGCTGATTAGATACAGTTATAGGTTGGCAAAGTGGCTGATTTTGATGACCCTAACAGCGAAGTGTATCGAATCGAAGGCTTTCCAAAATTAAAGACAGGTTTTTAAATGTCTTCTGAGCCTGTATTTTAATGAATGAGAAAAGATAGTCCTTCAGTCAGGAACACAGCGATAGTTGTGAGGTGAGTCGACGTTACTGACAAAAATTATTCACCTTGCACCTCAAGTTTCATTCAAGCAATAAAAAAGCATATCAATCAACGATCAAACGGCATTACCCCAGGCGAAGACCACCTGTACACTAAATAAAAGACAATTAAACCATGTACAGTGTTGTGTAACAGATGCCTATGACGTATATAAAATAGAAAGTTTCGATAAGAGCGCTTTTAATAGGTTTCAGTCTCGTTTGTACCATGCAAATACTGTTACATCAATCGGTATCAAACTATCAACTGCCATTCAATTACCTAACGAACAACCTGCCTTGTAATTGACAATGTGTGTTTTTTTATTATTTTTGTGCCGAGAGACTGGTTTGTAAGAGGAAAATAAGTTTGTTGGGTTTTCGTATACCAATCAGCGAACGTCATTAAAGTTCAGACGGTTTCTATTGTGACTCGATCTTTGTCAGACATATCTGGTAGTCATAACATATTTAAGTATAGGCTTAATTAATCTACACTAATAATATAAACAGTTGTTTGTAAGTTTGTATGTTTGTTTGGTTAATCTTCGGAACTAATGATCCAATAAAAAATTATAAGCTGTAATGCTCCCTGCTCTGTTATTTGTATTTGCTATATAATTGCTCTCAACAATGTATGTGAGATAAGGAGACCAGGAGACCCGTAGCACAGGTTTTTACTTAGTATGGGCTCCTGTCTCCCATCTTCAAAATGTTTTGAATCGTATACTTACATCTAAATATTTGTGGGAGAAAATAAATAAATTTGAATTTGGAATTTAAATAAAAAAATGAATTGGATCATTAGTTCCGAATTCCCTGATTGAAAGATACATTATTTGTTGGTATTAATTTTAATTATATTTATATTATGGATATTAGCCGGGCTTTCAAAACTTTTTCGGACGAATTCGCGGGTGAAGTGGTAGTCTATAATATCCCCACTGTTCGGACACAGGCCTCCACTCTATGAGAAGGAATGGGTTACAACGTGGACCCACAGGCTGGTAAAAGTCAGACACCCGAAAATCTATAAAATAAATAAAATACCGATAATAATAATAATAAATCCTTTATTTTCAGGCTACTTTGGCCCATAGATAAATACCTTACAGACTAATATATACATCATAATAGTACAAAGTGTGTTAGTGTATAAACTTAAAACTATGACTCGTGTTACCCAGTTGCTGGTGAATTAAGCCAGTCGTTCTTTGTAAAATACTAGTCTCCAGCTGCATACAGTAAAACTGGGTTTATTCCCAGGCGCTCCATAATTTTATTCCCGGTGGCTCCAAATTAAAAAAGCAATATTATAGTAATAAACAAAATCTTTCCCATGAGCTCCAAAATTTTCAAGTACTTACCACGAAATTATAACATTGATGGTAGCAATTTGTGTTTTGTTGACCTTACGCAATTTGGTTTGGAGCCGCTGGGAAGAATTTTAGTATTTTTATTATTTAACTAATAAAATCATGGAGCTGTTGGGAATCAATGTATGGAGAGAAATTGTTTGGAGAACAATAGATTTGGAGCTCCTGGGAATAAGCCTAAAACTGGGTGCTCACCTCAGAATAGTCGGGACAAAGCTAGTCAAATGTTGATGATGATGATGATGTCTATGGCGTGTTAAAGAAAAAGAGCTGATGTCAGAGTTTTTATGCCACCCATAGGCTTCGGACTTGACTATAATAATAATAAAACTTTATTTCACAAAAAACAGATTTAACATGTTTTAAGTAAACACAATTTAAATGAGCTTAGGTAGTAACACAATGCAATACAATCTAGGAGCTGAAATCTGTACACAATATGGAAAACCCTACCTCTCAAACTATGTAACCTGTATCTTGAGAGACAGTGATTCAGCGTAAAAAGTGATGCTATAAGTATAATAGTAGACTGTGTCGATCTACCTGAGCGATTATGAATACAAAGCTAATTTAAGTAGTAGTTTATATTTTACGTAATGTGTGTGACTTTAGATGTCGTCGAGAAATATCTCTCAGGCATGCTGGTTTCTTCACGATACTTTTGCTTCACCGAAGCAAGTGATAATTATACAATATAGAGGTGCGTGTCTTAGGCTCGAACTTGAGACCTATGATTTGTCAGTCCGACGATCACACCACGAGGCTATCACTGTTTTTTATCCATTGTATTAAACGTATTGTTAGCTTGAAAAATAGCAATAAATCCCAGAATATTGTGACTTTCATTAGATTACCAGTAAGCCCGTCAACAGGTCTGCCGGAAGCTCTAAAAATCAAGTACTTACCTACTACGATTTAAAATAAAAATATTATATATAAGCACCTATACACAATGTTGATTGATTACGATTCAGTTGACATATTGTAAATTAAATAGTTATTAATCAATTAATTGAAATCAGATGTACAAGTCAATTTGTTCCTATAACTTATAGTAGCGGAACAACAGCTTTAAAATGATTAATTACGATTAAAAATAGATCTGTAACAGGCTTAGCTAAGTTGTGGTGTTAGGAATGTCATTGAATACTATTGAGTAGTCAATATTCAATTTTATTTTGTGTGAATTATGAATTAAAGCCTTATCACATTGACAAATTGCGAAGTTTGAAATTAATTAAGGTTCAATCCACGGTCCGGAGCGAGACGGAACGGGACGCCGTCACCTCCTTCTGCGAAGCAGTAATGCTAGAGAAGGAGGTGGCGAATAGAGAGAACCTCACGTCCCGGCTGCCGCAGGAGATGCCCTCGCCCGGCCACCGTAGGCGCGGGCCTGTGGACGGAGAGCTATGGGCTAGCTCGCCGTCCGTCCGTCTCATAACGACAGGCCGTGGCCGACGGCGCGTTCGTGTTTCACGCGCGCCTCAAAGAAAGTCAGCAAAAGGAAGAGGTCCGCAAGGACCGATGCCTGCCGGGGTTGCGGGACTGTTCGAAAGAGATACCGTGGCCCAGGAACACAAAGGGCGATGAAGGAACATGGATGGGTTTTAGTCAGTAAAAGTCTGACACTCCCTCCTGCTCCGGCCAAAGCGGGAGGAGTCATTTGATGATTCCCCATTCGAAAACATAAAAAAAAATGGGGGATGATCATCTTTCACGGATGTATGACGCATCATTAAAACTGACTTTTCATGCCAGAAATAAAAATTAAGCGCGCTGCTTTGCCCGCGTGGAATTCGGTAATTGTCCCACGGGATCGTACTACCGGGATAAAACGTATCCTATTTGTTAATCTAGCTTATAAACTATCAGTGTGCTGAATTTCATCCCAATCTTCTCACGAGTTTTTTGCATGAAAGAGTTACAAAAATCTATCCATTCAGCTATCCTCACAAAGTTTCGCATTTATAATATTAGTAAGATTTTCTTACATAAAATCATGTACTTTGATTAAATAAATAATAAAATGATAATATAAAAATGTAATAAAATTATTGAAACAAACAATATTTCCCCACAGAACTATCAATAGTGATTTTTGTTTTGTTCACAACAATATTAGACCCATAGTAATAAACTAAATCAAGATCTACATCTTACTAATTTAAAAAAAAGGTAATCTGACACCTGCAGAGTAGTGCAGAGGTCCAGTTTTCACAACGAGTTCGCTTGGCCAGGTTACCAAATGAAAGCGGCCCGTATTCTGCATATCTTACCCTTATGAATAAATAAATCACTAGGTTCTATATGCAAATCTACGTTTCCTAGATGTTACTACACCAACTGTATCAGTTGCTTCATCTTTGCAAAAATAAACCAACATAGCTTTAACTACTATCATCTGCCTAGCCTTTTCCCAAAAATATTGTAGTCGGCTTCCAGTCGACCCCGATGCCGCTGAATACCCGTATTTTAAATGGAGTGACTGCATATCTGACCTCCACAACACAGTTAGTACTGGGTAATACGATACTCCTTGGTAAGACTGGTTGTCAGACTTTCAGGCCACTTTTTGTAATGTATTGGATTTGTTAGTCCAAAACATTTATAACCGATAACGTTATGCCATAGATACTCGTTGCAGAAATATAAAACGCCTTGAAAGCCACTTGTCTAAACCAAAGTTCCACTTGTCTAAGCCAAAAACGGTGTCCTAATGGGTTATTATATTTTTTACCAAAATTGCACCTTCAAATGTGTTCTGTCCATGATTACGGACGGCATGAGCCAAGCTATTTTATCTACCAATGAAATCCTTATCTACGCTAATTTTATCTGAAGACTGGCATACAATCGGAACTACACCCGCTTGAAAACACTTTACCTATAAGGCACTCGGCAATGTTGCAGCATCAGTGAATGAATCTTGAAAGTAATTTCAGACCTTTACCTCCAACATTACAATCTGCTGAAAATACTTACGGACGATACAGATGACTTTCGGAACATCTCCCATCGCCTAAGCGCAGATAGCTTTAGTTAAGCCTTAGTAACATGCTCATAACCAATCCATAAACTTAGATCCACGAATGATACTAAAATCCAGCCGCGAGTACATCAAATTAGATATAGTATTAGATTAATAAGAACCGTTACAATGTCGAACATTAATAAATTTGTCCTGCGTTATAGATAGCGCGAGAGTGCGAGCGTGGACAATGAGCCTGGCAAGAGTTATAGCCATGATGGTCCATTAGTCTCCGAAGCTACAGAATAATGGCCCAAAGAGATGTACTATCTATCTACCTAGATATGGCAGTGGTATTGTGGCCTTTAAGGTGTTTGGGCCTCCTTTAGAAATGTTTTAAAACGGGACTGTATCCTAACTAATATTATAAATGCTAAAGTAAGTTTGTTTGTTTCCTTTTAAAGCCTAAACCATTGAACCAATCATCCTGAAATGTGTCAAGTGTACAGAAACGGACATAGGTTAGCTTTCATCCCGAAAATAAGCACTGTTCCCGTTAAAAACAACAATAATTGAATTTATATTTCGGATCATAATTGAATTATATTATTATTTATAAACTTAAGTAGTGTTATGAGTTTTTTTTATGTGAAACACCTATAGGCGCGGTTAAAACCAAAATATGGCGTGGCGACGCATGCCCCGGCGACGCGTCGCCAACTGTCAAGTTGTCAACACGGCCCGAAAAATCCCGAGCATTACCGACCTATTAAAGCAGCATAAGATCTACATATTCGCCACGGTTTACAACAAGCCAGCTGGTCTCGGGGCACAGCGCAGGGTTACAAGCTCATGACTTCTACTACATGACTTTCTTGAAGAAGAAGAAGAGAAAATTATTCTAAGTTACATAATAATTTAAAACGAGAAGCGGGAAATACTAAATACTATTTCCTCTTTGGAAAAAAACGTACACATTGGGTGACGTTTCCGTGGCACCTGTAGCTCTAGTTTTACAAAGTTACTACCGCTATTAACGCTAATCAAAATAATCATAGTCCATAAAACACGCGTAACACAAACATACAACAAGCGTATTTAAAATAACTTAACAAAACAATAGCAGACAATACTAAAGCACTATAAGATCTACACATTCGCAACGGTTTACAACAAGCCAGCTGGTCTTGGGGCACAGCGCAGGGTTACAAGCTCATGACTTCGAGTAAATCCCAGCATAAGGATTTTCTTTTTGTGAATCGAGTCATTTTGTTTTTATTTTATTTTATGTGTTTGTTTTTTTTTATTTCTTTTTTTATAAGCATATTACTTGTACAAAATAATTTCGATGTTTCACATCTGCCAGGCGTCCCGTGACGGCTCACTTTTTTTCTAAATTAACACGAACGAAACTGCGGGTCAAAGCTAGTAAGACAATATGATTCATCGTTACCCTGAATGGGTGGTCTTTGTGGGTAAATGTATTCTTGTTGTTAGCTTTAACTTCCTGTTAAATCATTAGGGTCAGTGAATTCTGCTTTGCAATCTGTACAGGCATTTATTTTAATAAAGACAATCTGGGCCGTCAAGTCTGACATTACTAACATGACATGCAATGAGCTAACGTGATGATGCTTCTGACTTTGCTGAAGGAATAAGTAGGTACTATCGAGGACACTCCCGCCTGACCACCACTAAGGTCATTTTTGCTTGCACTCGCAACATAAAAACGCTCTCTAGCCCCGCCCCGTTGACTTTGTGTAGAAAAAATGAATGAAAAGATACCGAATCGGCCGAGCGCACTGACGACGCACGCCAAACGAGAGTTATTGTTATTTTGCGCGCCAAAATTGACGCTTTCCTAATAGGCCCAAACTTTAAGGGGGCGTGGCTCGGCGCCTCGGCATGATTTAAGCGAAAAAAAATTAAAATGGTAAAAGACCCCCATAGTACCTGAAACAAAGCTTGTGTCATCTATACATATAATAAATCTGTAGAAAAGTCATTTTTGTACATTGAAGAAATTGAAACAAAAAATAGCCAGCGTGTGAAAAGATAAGTAACAGAACCCATTTCCATCATTTTTGAAATTTTTGTCTGTTTGTCTGTTTGTTTGTGCGCACATCACGTAAAATCTACGAATTCAATGCTGACAATGTTTATACATAAAAATTGTGTGTAACTTGGGGTATGATTTAGTATTTGTTTCATTGAAATCGGTTAATTCTATCAAAAGGTATATGAACTTAAAGTTTTCAAGAAGAACTAATCATCAAATGTAAGATACATACATGCAGCGACATCTGTTGAACTAAAATGATACCAATGACTAAAAATGTGCTCACCACAGTCATAACTTTTAAATCGACTGACCAGCTTTAAAAAAAAAATATAGCATAGGTAATATACTTTAGCAGTTTAACATTTTGGTCGATAGACGGCGTTGTTTATTTCACTCCATTTTCTGAATTGAATGACCCTCGCCCGTGTCAGTTGCCTATTTTTTGTTTTTTTTTTCGGATGGGAAATCATCAAACGACTCCTCCTGCTCTGGGCGAAGCAAGAGGGAGTGTCAGACTTTTACTGACTAAAACCCAGCCATGTTCCTTCATCGCCCTTTTGTTCCGGGGCCACGGTATCTCTTTCGAACAGTCCCGCAACCCCGGCAGACATCGGTCCTTGCGGATCGGCCCTTCCTTTTTGCTGACTCTCTTTTAGGCGCGCGTGGAACACGAACGCGCCGTCGACACGGCCTGTCGTCATGAGACGGACGGACGCAGCGAGCTAGCCCATAGCCCACCGTCCACAGGCCCGCCCCTACGGTGGCCGGGGGCCACGTGGTTGCCCCGGAAGACCGGGGCGTCTGCCGCGGCGGCCGGGACGTTGAGAGGTTCTCTCCCTCTCACGTTCCGCCACCTCCTTCTCTAGCATTACTGCTTCGCAGAAGGAGGTGACGGCGTCCCATTCCGTCTCGCTCCGGACCATGGCTTGCACCAGGGCCGGACGCGAGAGGTCGCCGCCGCAAACGTGTAAATTGCCTCAAGATTGGTTTTTTAACCGACGAAACAAAAAGAAGGCAGTTCTCAATTCGACGCGTATTTTTTTTTATATATGACCACGGATAACTTTTACAGAGAATTCCGTACATGGCCCTTTTGTTTGTAAAAAACGTAGGTACATCTCAAAGTTGGTCCCATTTATAATTGAAATATCGTATTTGGGCTAATTTCTTGCACCTTTGATGAGAACTTTCGACCTAGCTGGAGTATGACTGTCATCGAGTGTCTAAGGATGAAGGAGGTGGCGGAACGTGAGAGGGAGAGAACCTCTAAACGTCCCGGCCGCCGCGGGAGACGCCCCGGGCGTCCGGGGCCACCACGTGGCCCCCGACCACCGTACGCGCGGGCCTGTGGACGGTGGGCTATGGGCTAGCTCGCCGTCCGTCTGTCTCATGACGACAGGCCGTGTCGACGGCACGTTCGTGTTCGACGCGCGCCTCAAAGAGAGTCAGCAATAGGAAGGGGTCCGCAAGGGCCGATGCCTGCTGGGGTTGCGGGACTGTTCTAAAGAGATACCGTGGCCCCGGAACGCAAAGGGCGATGAAGGAACATGGATGGGTTTAGTCAATAAAAGTATGACACTGCCTCCTGGTCCGCCCAGAGCGGGAGGAGTCATTTGATGATTTCCCATCCGAAAAAAAAAAGGCTGTCGAGGTAAGCCCTTTTTTGGAAAAACATAAGTAGATTATTTTAGCGATTAATGCAAATATATCGAAGAAATTAAATTGTTACCCACTTGGATCTACGTAGGTATATATCTACTAATATTATAAAGCTAATGAGATTTTGGTTGGTTGAACGCGCTAATTACAGGAAAACTTTTAGTGTTGAATAGTTATCGAGGATGGCTATAGGTTATCTAACATCACGCTATAATTAAAAGGAGCGGAGCATCAATGATAAATGTTGCAAAAACAAGGAAAATTTATTTCTTTCGAGAGCTTCCTATGCGGGCGCTGCATAAACGGTTAAAGTTGCGCAACAATCATGTATTAGAGAATTGTTCGTTTTAAAGCGTTCTAAAAAAAACCGCGATAGCATTATGTCTATCTTTCAAGGTTGACTCCACTCTCTCTAACCCTCTCTCTCTCACGTGACGCAGACGAAGTTGCGCGGGTCAGCTAGTACTAATTAAAAGTTTAACGCATATTCATTCATTCATATACATGTGTAACTATAGAAAAGTGGTTTCTTAAGGCTGTGTCAACGAGTGGCAGTGGCAGTTAAGTGGCAGTGGGCAGGGCACATTGCTCGCAGAACGGATAGCCGATGGGGCCAAAAAGTTCTGGAGTGGCGACCGCGAACCGGAAGACGTTGCGTTGGAAGGCCTCCCACTAGGTGGACCGATGACCTGATGAAATGATGTATCAACGAGCGTGAAACAAATATTACAAAAAAAAAAGTGAGGATGGATAGATGTTTGACTTTAACTCTTTCACGCAAAAAATTCTAAACGGATTTGGTTGAAATTTTGCACACAGATAGTTTATAACCTGGATTAACACATAAGATACTTTTTATCCCGATAGTATGACCCCGTGGGACAATTATCGACTTCACACAGGTGAAGCCGCGGGTATAAGCGAATATTCAAATATTAAGAGTCCTATTACATTTTTTACGCAAATTCATGATTTTGACGCAGTAATTTTCAGCAGCAGTAAGACATTTTAATTATTTGCTTAAGAATAACGATAGTGCCATTCTCTTTCTTGTAAGTTAGAGTTACACATTTTCATTTTTCTTTTCGTGTAGGTAATTTACCATAAATATTTTACGAACTCAGTTTGCAAGAAAAACCGTCGGTGATGGAACTTTGATGCTCAAATTCACATTGTTACATTAAATTCTTATAAAAGCTAAAATTACTAAAAGATAAGTTGAATGGTTTACTTGTTTATTGAAGTTCTAGAATTTCCTTAAATTCCTTGAGTTTTCAAGGAAAAAATCGTAAAGAAAGCATAATTTAAGCCATAAATGTTTTTCAGAATTCAGCGTCCATTATATTCCAAATAAACTCAATTTTATCAAATAAAATAGGATATAAAACTTCGATCTACAATGAATACGTTTCATTACTTTTCGTTTGTCAATATAACAAGGCGAAATTACAATAAATAAAATTAAAGTACCATAATTCTGCGTCAATTCAGCTCGCTCCTCGGTCTCATGTCGGTATCGTCTCTAATTTTTGTCAATAACAACAGACAATCGTCTGGAGATCGCTATTATTATCGACTCGTGTACGCCGATCGAAATAATATGATCCAGAAAGTAAAAATCAAATATTTGCGAAAAAAATGTAATAGGACTCTTAAGAAGACGACGACGTCAGCGTTAGATTCATAATTGTAAACAAACCTAGTACATTATCCTACAATTCTGTCCTAACCATATCCAGTGAGCGTACATCTACAATGCGATCCTTTGCAAATAATGGTAGTGCCAGCCGGTAAGTCACTAAGCGATGGTATCGCTCGTCGATATGCTTCTTTTTATGACCATTCCGCACTCGTAGAAAGAGTTGGCCAATCTGAAGGAAGAAGGCTTTATTGGCTTGCACTGGTGGTCTTCTTGAGCTTGTTATTAGGAGTTAGGAATTTGTAGCAGCTTTTAGCGATTTGCTACACAAATAATATGAGTAGATATTGTTGTAATATTAACCTGATGCTATTAATGGAGTTATAATCAAATCCTTCGTGAAATTGTATACTTCGTTGTCATGTGAAGTCTAGTGGTTTGACTATTGGACTGCCAAGTCATAGGTCTCGAGTTCAAACCCAAGACAGAAACCTCTGATTTTTCGTATTGTAAAATTATTACTCGCTTTCAGTAAAGGAAAACATCTCGTGAGGAAACCAGCATGCCTGAGAGATATTTTTTGACTGCAAGTTAAGCCAAGTCAGAGGCCCATTGGGCGGCATGAAAACTCTGACACCAAGTTAGATAATTACCAAACGATAAAGAAAAAAAAGAAGATATTGTGAAAATTAATCTAAGCTACATAATAATTTGAAACGAAAAGCCCGAAATACTAAATACTATTTCCTCCTAGGAAAAAAACATATATGTTGGGTGACGTTTCCGTGGCACCTGTAGCTCTAGTTTTATAAATACAAATCGAGTTACTACCGCTATGCTAATCAAAATAATCAGTCTATAAAACACTAAAGCGTATTTAAAATAACTTAACAAAACAATGGTTCGATTCTGTTGTGCACAAACTAAACTTAATTTAGGCTACTGCTGTCTTTTACTAAAAGACAGTGCGAGAAAAGGACGGCTATAGCTATGAACTAAGTTAGAGATGTCAAACTAGTATATGCCTTGCGCTTCACCGTGTTTTTAGTCGACATGTTTTTACGTGCACCCTTCATTTGTATGGAAAGATTAGTTCCAACTAAATTTGACAGCTCTAAATTACGTCCGTGTCTTTTTCGTTTTATTAGAGAGAAAAAGATAGCAATAGCCTAAATTAAGTTTAGTTTGTGCACAACATAATCGACACCAATACTAAAGCTACACACTACACGCTAAAATACCTACATTACATATTTAATCAGAGTCCACGACACGACTGGACTCCAAGCTCAAAATACGTATAATTTGAACTAAAAACCTTTGACCTTTACCGACTCGATTAAGGCCGCAATTAAGCAGAACATGGCTAATAAGATGTACAATGGGTTAATTAAGACATGCAGCTGTCATGCGCCTACGCAGCCTCCTTACATTCCCTAGAAGATACCAGGTAGAGATTCACCCGCTGGCATTTCTAAAGTACTCGATATTTCTCCGAGAATTCGCATTAACACTAATTAGAAGCATTAAACTTGTGATTTGTTTTTATATGATGTTGATTAACGTTTATTTTCCGATGCAGCTCTATGTAGGGTTGCCAATCGCATTGAATAACTGCTATTGGTACTCTCTTCCGTTGTCTACACCGGGTGATTATTAAACGTGGTTAATACTTTAGGAGCGGGTACTCATGAAAATGAACCACTTTTACTATTGGAACATATATGAAATCGCGAAAAAAATATCAGTTGCTCCATACATTTAAGGTCGTATAACTGAAAAAAATGTAGTGGGCAGATGTTTTCCTCCATATTTCGAAGTGAATCCATAGTAAAAGTTGCTCATTTTTATGAGTTCTTCACTACCATAAAGTACCTACTGCCCACGCTTAACCAATCACCCTGTATAAACTAAGTGTAATATTTAGAGTACTAGTTTTATTGTTATTTCACGCAACTTTCTTGCTATATAATTATTAAGGTTATCCATTACAGACTACATCCGTTGAAATAAAAAAAAATGTTCTAGTTGAATGTCAAAACCAACAAGCGACCAAAACCTGCAAGCAAGTTGGACGGTTAATCCGCATTGCAAAATCCAAGTTCCAACTTCAGCGAAGAACTTCCTATGTCCCTGTTCATCATTCTTACCAAGATGGTATGGTGTCGTTGACAAATACGTCGATAGTCGATCAGATGCCTATCTTAGTCCATTTAGGGCTGAATTTCAAACCACCACGCGTGATATTTAAGAAAGAAAGAAGAAAGAAAAAGCGTGTATTAGCCCGCACAGGACAAAACACAAATTAAAATGGTAAAATTAATTAAAAAAAAAAAAACACAGAGAAAAAAAAAACAAGAAATGAAATTGGTCCTGTACCAGGCCAAAAGGCCCCTATCTCAGCATGGTGCTGTAACATTTAAAAAAAAAACGTCACAGCGCTGGTATTCTGATAGGGCCCAGAGTGATGCCATGTGATGTATTTCGACTTTTACCTAGAAACAGTGGCTTCAGAGCAAGTCCTTAATAAAAATACCTAGTTGCCATTCTCCTGGTCATCATTTTTAACTAGGTTAGCATCATGTCGTCGAATAATATGGAGATAGTCATATCTGCTCGTTCTCAAATCCGCCCAAATCTCAAAAGCGCTATACGTTTGGGGGTTTTAGCCCGAAGAATTGTTGCTCTAGTACAACAAAATACCTAGTCGCCATTCTCCTAGTCATCGTGTCTTACTAGGTTGGTATCATGTCGTTGAATAACATGAGAATAGGCCAATATCCTTGATCTTAAATCCGGCCGAATCTCAAAAGCATCATATGTTTGAAGGTTTTAGTCCTAAGAATTGTTGCTCTAAGTCTAGTACAACAAAATACCTAGTTGCAGTTGTTACCTAGTTGCCATTCTCCTGGTCATCGTTTCTAACCAGCCTGGCATCGTGTCTCCGAGGAGTGCGGCGTGTATTACGGTTGCGCGGCTCGCCGGGGGCGCGCGTGGCTGTCGATGATTTATCAATAGCCTCCGCGATGCCTGCACGACGGCCTGGCCGACACCACTCTTCCTGTCATACGGAACAAGGTACGGGATGAAGCGGTTAAGGGTATCTGAGTAAACTAGGCCACCATGTTAGTTTCTAAGACTAATGTGGTAACTGAATTTCACAAATCAATTTATCTTTTACAAATTTATGGAAGGGACTCCAAATCTATAAGCTCTTCCTAAGTTAATCTTAGATTGTCTAACACTGAAGGAAAATATATAATGTTTTCCAAAATACAAGAAAAAGATGATTTAGCGGAATTGGATTTGAAAGTCTGAAATCTCAAAGAAGCAGTGAACAGATCGTTTTGATCAATGTTCCTTTCATATTTGAAGAGGTTTTGACTCCGAAGATTAAGAAGCATTCCTGTTTGTATTGAGGTGGTCAAAGCCTTACAGTCAAAGCCACGAGGATTTCACAGCTGGAAAAAGTCTATTCAATTTGCGTTATTACATACTGAGCTCTGGTTAAGCACATGCTGAGTAACCCGCCAAATCATCATAACGTCATCGACGTACCGGTTTAGGAAGTCTTCACAATAACCTTGTACTCTTGCAAATTCAACCCAACATTTTTGCACTAAATCCTTTCTATTCTCCCGCTTATACCTCACACCATCGCCAAATCGTACTGTCCCTTCAGTGCCCGCCCCGCGCGCCCCGCTTCCCTCCCCTCAGAGCCTAGTTGCGCACGCGTCGCCACGCCCTGCCCCTACCCGCGTTAAATATATCATAGGTCATCTGGCCAGGTTTGTCGGCTTGCCTACTAAAAGCTCAACTTTACAACTGGTGCAGATGTATAGATATAGTCCGCTATGTGACTTGGTGATAGTGTTTAAGTAGTTCAGGTGGCCTGTATACGCCTATGTTTGGTTATCTATGGAAATTGACAGTGTTGTAATATTTAGTGCTTTGGTTTTTGCTGTTTCGACACGACACGGTTTTGATTCTAAGGGGTTGGGTGTCATACTGTCGGATATATAGAACCCATAAAATACAACCTTTCTGAGTGGATATATTGACAAAGGATCGCAGCATAAATCAACTTGAAACGGTCCCTATCCTGGGACACAGCTCCTTTCCTCTCTTTGAGAGGGACCTGGTCTTAATCCACCTCGCGAGCTCAGTGCAGTTTGGTAAATGTCTTCGAATAAGTGGACCCCACAAGATATTTGAGACGCACGTTTTTGCTCTGAAAAACCAAACCGAACAAAACTTGAACCGTCGATCGATCATCATAAGCACAAAAACAAACCTACTTAGAACTAGGACGACATAAACTGAAGCAACCGCAGAAATCGAGAGTCAATTGCATCTAAAATTAGAATACAAGACCGACAGAATCGGACACCCACCATCAAAAAACAGAATTTCAAAAGCTCACCATACATTTGCGGTTCTCTTTGACGAGTTTTTGTGGCTAACTGGAGCCCCGCAATGTATTGGGTAGTGGAGGTTGAAACTTCGAGGTTGGTACTGCATAGTGGCTCCTTAGATTCCAATGAGATTCAGCAAGGGGCATGTCGTACGCAGCGGGACCGCTGCAAGCGGCGCGCGCGCACGAACGGCCCATAATCAACGACAACCGACTTCCTTACGTAAGCCCAAAACAGATAAAATGGAGAATATGAATTTTGCCGAACAATCGCTACCAGTGTTGCAATACCGCAAGCCTAGATTTTTGACAGACTGTCTTTTTTGATCGATGGATTACAAATTGACTGCAGATTTGATCTGCATAACGTTTTCGACTTTCGCAACAAACACGAAAATGCAGAACTTTCAAAAAAAGCTTGCAATCACACACTTTGTCCTTTCAATTGGGCATAATTTATCAATTACGCCGAAAATCATATGCAAGAAAGTAAGCACAAAAACAAATAACCTTAACTGAATGTACAGTTACTTAATTCTTGAAGACTCATTGCTGTTTCAGAGCACACCATCCTCGGCGCAGCCTAAAATGTGACCCAAATTATACAGCTCGCAATTTCGGGCATAAGCAGAGAGATGCGGCAATTTGATCCTCTATACTTAGCGTTCCAGCCAGCTATAATTTACTTTAGTTGCAACATTACAGGCCAATTGCGATGGCCCTCGGTTTTCACCTGAGAGAAATAATTTCGAAAATTTATGGCGTTAATAAAATCGCCTGATGGATTGATCGATATCTTGTTTATCTGATTGTACACTTGCATGTCTGAAGAAACGGGTAGATATGACAAGAATGCACGTAATTAAATTAAATTCCTTTTTTACCGGTGAATAGGAAACGTTGTGTGTAAGAAATTATACAACTTCATTATTCCTTTACAACTTACTAGTAGATACTATTATGACAAGGGACTTGCATAAATCAATATTTTAATACTTTATAAAGAAATGTTCTAAGTATGTCTTACATTTTATTTTATGTATTTATTTAAAAGTTTATTCATTTTTAACCCCATATTACCACTTTATAAATATCTATCAAATACAATATTTTGGTAAAAGTAACGGTTGTATTGTAATTGAAAACAACAATGCACATTGCTTTCAAAAAAAGAGCAGAATAAATTCTCTATTTCCCAAGTCTGTGGTCAGCTGGTACAGACAGGTTGCAAGCTCCAGCCCCTACGTGATACAATCTTTACCCACATTGCCGACTTATTTATTTGTATTATCTACCCGATTCAGATTTCTTCATTCAACGTACAGACGAGTTCCGAAATAAATTCGCAGAATGTCTTCATTTAATGCATTAAAGTCGTTATTACGCCAATTTGCTGTTTACTGAGAAATCATATTGTTTACGATTTCGTTGAATTTATTACTGTACTTGAGAGATACGCACTAATTTGCTTGACAGACAGAAAGGTACCCATTTTAGCAGTGTTATATTTCCTTCATTCTATAACCAGCGACTTGCCCCGGCTTCGTACGGTTTTCACGTCTGACAACATTGGGATTTCTTATATTCCTACATAAGTACTATAAATACATAATATTCAGGTGTATGTTTGTAATTTCAAAATAACAGCTTGTTACTGAATGCGTATGAAAGTATATACGGCACAATGATATTCTAATAAACAGATATGTTATACACCAACAAAACCAACGAAAAAGTGTTCCGCGGGGCAGCGCCAGATCACATACACGCAGTGACGCAGAATAAAGGCAAAACGACCCAATTGGCCCATTTTCGAGTTTTCACGATTGCGCGCTCCACGACATATCTGTTTAATAGAATATCATTGATACGGCACTTACTATAAAAAATTAAAAAAGTTGTCAGTCGGATTGTCTGATTGTCCCGGCTAGTCCCCGAAACGGCCGGACCAATTTTGCCGGGACCCTTACTGGCAGATAACATCAGTTGATGTTATAAGGAGTACAACTTAGACTATGGCTTTATTTAAAAAAAAGGATTAGGGTTCCTTTGAAAATAAATTTAAATCCATGAGATTGTTAACAAAATCCAATTCAACCATGGAAGCTATATTTTTATAATCATTTCACGCGAGAGAATGTCGCAGGCAACAGGTAATTATTTAATGCAAGTTTGAAATAAATGTGCACATAAACCTGCTGGAATAAAGTCTCATAAAGATGGTGAAGACCACATCAAAATCCGGTGCATAATTTAGAAGGTCAACGATGATAAAGACAGGCACGAAAACCGTTACGTCCGTAGACACGAAAAGTCTCTCCTGTATTCTATTTAGTTTCCGAATTCAAATCTAATTACATATTTACACGCAATCCACAGATTACATAATCCAGTTTTATTCGTGGACCTATCGGTTACATTCGAATCAACTCGATTGCTCATTGAACGCGATTTCTAACGTAACACATTAGACGAATGGTCACGGCATAGAAGCAAGTAGGCACAGCTTAAAAAGGTGATTTAGTTTATTTTACACAAAAGATTATAAAAACCATCGTGATATATAAATTCAGTGTGAAATTAAGAATCAGCGACCACCGTACGGAGTTCGATGAAATCAATTGTTTGACCACAAAACTCATTTCGTGGGAAGAGTGAAATTTTGATTGATGCAGTCTGGTTGTATCTTTCTTTCTATCACGTATACAATAAGGTTTGTGAGCAGCCTAATGTTGGAAAGTTTTAGTTTTCATTAGCGGTAAGATTCGATATGAAATCTGTATCATAATCGGCAGAACTTGTAACGGTTTTAGTCTTGTTGGTTTTGTGGACGGTTGTTCTTGTTTGGTCTCGGTACCTAACAAATGCGGTACCTACTTCTTCTAAGGAAAAAACATACAAACTAGATTCAATGTGACAAATCTCGTGAATTTCATACATTTCAATCAATATACTTGTAAGTACACAATCACTATCACTACATAATATAAAACAAAGGCGCCCGCCGCGTCTGTCTGTCAGTCCATTTGAATGCTTAGATCTTTAAAACCGCTCAACGGATTTTGATGCGGGTTTTTTAAATAGATAGTGATTCAAGAGGAAGGATTTAGTCTATAATTTGTGGTCGGGCGAAGCCGCGGGCATCAGCTAGTTATGTATAAACGCTTCGATTCCCGTGTCGGGAAAAGTGTTATTGAGTTATTTCATCAGGTATTTCTCAGTAGCAGCCACGAAATCTGGATTTGTGTCTGATTGATCAGCAATCCCATGTAATAACAAGGGACTTTAACATAACTGGCAAAATGTGGGTGTTCTATTAGGCGTTCAATTGGATAGACCTAAGTTGCTAGTAGGCTGACGGTGGTGGAGGTGGTATTAGGCACTCCTCTGCATTACAGACGTGACGTCATACAGGGTGGAAGCATCAACGTACAGACATTTTTCATAGGTAATTCACCGAGGCAGGCCCAAGATTTACGACGATTTAGACTCGTTCCTGATTGATTGGCCAGAGAAGGGAAAACACCGAAAGAGTTGGAAAGAAATGGGGAGGCCTTTGCCCAACAGTGGGACAGCACAGACTAATAAAAAAAATGGTTGTCTGTAAAGTCGGTTTACGGACGATTAATTTACGTGATAACGTAATTTTTCATGATATTAGTCATTTTAACTGTAAAAACAAAATTTCATCCCTCTTTTCACCCCCTTAAGAATTGAAATTTTAACAACACCGTTGCACTTCCAACCATAAGCCTAGATAATACATTTTGTGATTTTTACTTCGAAAATTAAGGACTTTCCATACACACAACTTCATCCCCTTTTTTAACCCTTTGGGTTTTAAGGGAACCACTGTGCAAAATTTCAGTTTTCTAGGTCCAAGGGTTTGGGCTGGGCGTTGATCGGGCGTTCGGAACGGTGACACTTTTTCGTGCGTGCAGCCGGTGTTCTAAATCGATGAACACCGGCTGACACTAAGACGTTATCACATTAAATAATAAACAGCTGGGTCCTACAAAAGTACAATAATTTACCTACACAGTCAAAATGTATAGAAGAGCTGATTATTTCGATGTGGATCAAAATAAGATAGATATCATAATTATATGACTATCATTAATTGCATTATTTTCATGTAAGTAGTCTGTGGCAATAAACTTATTGCATGTTTTATGCAAATAGCAATACGTATAATTATAATTTCAAACACATAGTTCCTTATTGTAAAGTTTATACAACATAATGACCATTCATTAATAGAAGTGTGTTACGCGCATCACTATTAAGTAAAGCGCTGACACTGCTGGCACGAGGCACAACGCGTGCGCATCATCGACCCGGTTGCTACGAGGGGAAACTGCTGACACAGAACACGAGGCTCGACGACACCGTCTACGTGACCGAGCCCGCTCACTTCGTTTCCACCATCGATCGAGTCAATTTGCTTTCTTATTAATTGTAATTTCTTTTTATTAAATAAATTAGTTTGTAATTAATTCGGTTTTTTTTGAGTCCTCTGGCAGTAGCCCACGTATTTGGCGCAGCCGGTAGGATTCCCGGGTCGTAATTGCGATTACCGGTATATCGCACCGCGTTCGCTACGATAGACTTTCAACGTCGCACCGGGAGATCCTGAACATCATCAACGAGACTACGCCAGAGTTCCAGACATCGATACCGCTCAACGAAGACCAGAATGTTCATGTAAGTCCGCTGAATTTTCTTAGTGGTTGCTTGCTTCCTTTTTGTGTGTAGATTCCATATACCTTATCCAACATTTTTTATCCACGTAGATCTAGTACACGTAGGTTAGTTAGTAGTAGGAATAGAAGTGTAGATTCTAGGCGCGATATTATTAGTCCTGAAATTGAACCCGAGATGGCCGATTTAGACAGCATATTTAAAGCCCTCCGCTTAGTTCCCGATTTTGATGGGAATCCGAACGTACTTACCAGGTTCATCAAATTGTGTGACCAGTTAGTAGCTGAATTTATCCGAGAGGGGCAACCGTTAAATAACATAGCGCTTCTAAATGGCATATTGAACAAAGTTACGGGGCCCGCCGCCCGTCTGATTAACGCGAACGGTATACCTAATGATTGGGCAGGCATACGTAGTGCTCTTGTAAATAATTTTGCCGACCAGCGAGACGAGACCGCTCTCTACAACGATTTGGCTTTACTTACACAGGGTTCCGGTACGCCAGAGGAATTTTATGAGCGTTGCCAGGGACTTTTCAGCACCGTCATGACATATGTTTCATTGCACGATACCCTAGACTCAACTATTGCAGCCAAACGCGATTTATATCGCAAACTAACTTTGCAGGCCTACCTCCGCGGTTTGAAAGATCCTTTAGGCTCGCGTATAAGATGTATGAGACCAGAGACTATTGAGAAGGCTCTAGAGTTCGTGCACGAGGAGACTAACACTATGTATTTGCAGAGCAGAAATGATAACTTGTCAGATAAAAAACCCTCAGCGAGAATGCCACCCAGTCATCATAACGAAATTAATCATAAAATGCCAGTCCATCCAAGTAACATGCTTGTTCCATTTAGACCACAAGGACCGCAATTTATGCCGCGGCCCTGGCCATCTCAGCACCAATTCGGAAGACCGTTTAATCCAAATAACATACCACGTGGCCCGACCCGTACGCAACAAGTATTCAGTGCACCACCACCTAATAATAATCAGGGTGGTTCTGGATTCAGAATTCCCCCAAGGAACCAATATTTGCCGAATAATGGTCCCAGGCCGATGAGCGGCGTAAGCCACTTTGTACCAAGGCCTCTGCCTGCTACCAACAGTTGGAATTGGGCACTACAGGGCAATCCACCACCTTCCAACTATCTTAAAACTCGTGATGTTAATGTAAACGAATGTTCAGATTATGGGGAGATTTACTATTACCCTGACCCATCCGACTACCTTTACATTGATCCCTACAACCAAGACTACTTTTATTTTGACGACTATGCATATGACCATGTTACACCGGAACAGACCGACGGAATTAACGACAAAGACAAGACAGTTACCGCCGACCAACAGCAGCCTTCAACCAGTCAGGATTTTCAGAAAGTTCCGAAGTCAAACAGCTCAGGATAGAATTAAATTTGCAAACCCAAAGGCAATTACCGTTTGTTCGTATCCATAATCCTCCACTTAATCTTCTAATAGACACCGGTGCAAATCAATCATTCATCAGTCCAGAAGCAGTTCAGACTTATTTCCCTCACATACCTCTTAACTATGATCCATTCGAGGTAACTAACGTCCATGCCACAAGCAGGAGCGATTACTCTATTAACTTAACCTGCTTTCCCGAATTCGGTGACACGGAATCAATTAAACTATTCGTATACAGATTCCACGATCGTTTTGACGGTTTGATAGGAATGGATTAACTTACTAAATGGGAGGCTAAGTTAGATTTGAAAGATCTTACATTTACAACTAAGTTCGCAATTAATCCTATCCAAATTTATAACTCTCGAAATTTAAATCTCTATGAGGAAATCATACCAGCAGGAAGCTCTAAATTAATACGGTTACCCATTAATGTACCGGGTGGTGAGGTTTTTGTAGAGGAACAGATAATTTGCAATTGTATTATATCTGAATGTCTGACCACCGTCTCTAACAGCCGCGGTATAGTCGAAGTGACCAATCCAACCCATAACGATATAATATTTTCACTAGACCATGCCACTCAGGCAACGATTTTTAATGTTGAATGTACCGAGCAATTATCACCCCGCGCTAAAGATGTTACATCCCGGTTACGTATCGATCACTTAAACGAGGAGGAAAAGGCTTATTGGCACTGTGTTCAAAGTATGCCGACGTCTTTTACATTGAAGGCGAGGCATTAACCTTCACCAACAAAGTAAAGCACAGCATTAAAACTACAGATGAAATTCCAATTTATACTAAAAGTTACAGGTATCCGTTTATACACCGCCAAGAAGTTAGTGATCAAATAGAGAAAATGTTAGATCAGGGAATCATTAGGCCGTCTGAATCCGCATGGAGCTCACCAATTTGGGTCGTCCCAAAGAAAACTGACGCCTCCGGAAAGAAGAAATGGCGTATAGTTATTGACTTTCGGAAGCTAAACGAAAAAACGATTGATGACAAATACCCTATCCCTAATATCACAGACGTTCTGGATAAACTAGGCAAGTGTCAATATTTCACCACTCTTGACCTAGCATCAGGGTTCCACCAAGTGGAAATGAATCCCAGTGACATTCCAAAGACCGCCTTTAATGTTGAACATGGGCACTTTGAATTTTTAAGAATGCCCATGGGACTTAAAAATTCCCCGTCCACATTCCAACGAGTGATGGACAACGTACTCAAAGGACTACAAAATGTCATATGTCTCGTCTACCTTGACGATATAATTGTATTCAGTACTTCTCTTCAAGAACACATGAACAACTTAGAAAAGGTGTTCCAGAGGTTAAGAGAATCTAACTTTAAAATCCAGTTAGATAAATCAGAGTTCTTAAAACTCGAAACCGCATACCTAGGTCATGTCATCAGTACCGAAGGGATAAAGCCTAACCCAGACAAGATCACAGCTATTCAAAATTACCCCATACCTAAAACACCTAAAGAAATTAAACAGTTTCTCGGACTCCTCGGTTATTACCGAAAATTCATTCCAGACTTCTCCCGTATTACCAAACCTATGACACAATGTTTAAAGAAAGGGAAAAAGGTAACTTTAAACTCAGACTACATTAACTGTTTTGAGAAATGTAAGACTCTGTTGACTAACGACCCTATCCTTAGATATCCCGACTTTGACAAAGAATTCGTGTTAACCACAGACGCTTCTAATTTTGCAATCGGCGCGATACTCTCACAAGGTTCTATTGGCTCAGATAAACCTGTAGCATATGCGTCACGGACACTTAATGAAAGTGAAGTAAATTACAGTACGATAGAAAAAGAATTACTAGCTATTGTATGGGCAACAAAATACTTTCGGCCTTACCTCTTTGGACGCAAGTTTAAAATAGTAACAGACCACAAACCACTACAGTGGGTCATGAGCCTAAAGGAACCAAATTCACGATTAACAAGGTGGCGATTAAAGTTAAGCGAATATGATTTTACCGTCATCTATAAAAAGGGCAAACACAACACCAATGCCGACGCCCTCTCTGGCGTTGAGATCCATAACGAGGAGGTTAGTTCGATGATTGCAAACGCAACTGACAGACCACCATCCCTAGCTAACTCCAACACCTTGACAGCACATACTTCTGAGGAAAACCCTATACTTGAAATACCCATCACCGGCGAACCACTTAATAAATTCCACCGACAGCTATGTTTAACCGTTGTAGGTGACTTTAAAAAACGGACTACTGCGACCAAGACATTTGACACCCACACTCGAACATCCGTTCAGCTATCTGAATCCAACTTGGAAGAAGATCTGATTAGCGCCATTAAAGAGTACGTCAACCCTAAGATCAAAACTGCCCTGTTAAGGCCGTCTACGCCAAGCAAAGTAGGTATTTAACGCTACCACCCTTTACGCGAAACGAGTCGTGCACACGCGTCGCCGACTTGAACCCAAAGCTGAGCGAAGTGTCACAGTATAGGTAAGCGTGTCGTGTAGGCAGTAGGTCAACTTATTTTATTAAATTGTCAGCTTGATTTATTATAATAGGTAGTAATTGCGAAAACCTAACATTTAAATGTAATAAATTAATTTGAATAGATATTGTAAATGCAAATTGCTGCAAGTCGTAATTTATTCAATTATTTGTGTACCAGACGGGTGGACTCGTGTTTGGAAATTCAAAAACTATAACGGAACCAAATCTGAGCCACTAACCGCCCTGTATCGAAAGTTCCGGGTGTAAACGTTAGCTTCGTGGAACGGAGAGGTGGGTTTGGAAAATACTGCACTATTATTGTAGATGGAGAAGAAATGAAACACTATTTGACTATGGTAAGACACTACAAGCAGACAATACTGGAAAAACTGAGCTGAAACTATAATCGGAAAGAACTGTTAACTATTCGGATATCGAAACGAAACTGACTGCTTGAATATCGTAAACAAAACTGACTGTTCCAATGTCGAAAACAAAACTTACTATGCGGTGCCTGCCTGCGCTGTGCTTTCATACTATTAGCAGACACACAAAAAATATTCGCGAATCCTCTAGCGATGTGTAGTATTTGTTCGCTAGACAATCTTTTAATTCATACAAAAAGCATGAACAAAAAACATTAACAAAAAAAAATACAAAGGAAACTATAAGCAAAAGGATAATAAATAACTTGAACGGAAGAAGGAAGTAGGTACTTTACGCTCTCGGCGTACGGTCGAAATTAAATTAACATTTCTCGATGTTTTTTATAAGTAGTTTGCGTACGCGCACCTGTGACGAGACTTCTCGAGGGAATTTGTACCTACTTACTTTTAAAACTAATAATAACAGAAAGTACTCGACAAAGAATCACAAACACGGCAATAGCGTACTTTCTCGAACGTTCTTTCTATAGACTATATAAAAACACTGTTTGAGACACTTGTCGCGAACAATTTGACTAGGTTTCTTACATTGTTTTTATCTCACGAAGAGACATGCTTTATTTGTTGTATGTGTCACCGTAAAATTGTAAATACCGTTAGATTATAATCTATCTCGTGAGATTGTAAACTCGTTCGTTGAGGAATTCCCTCGACTGTCTATGGTCTCCATCATCAGACCAATGGCACTTACAACCCATATGGGTGCAAAGTTCTCATCAATAGAAATGAATTAAATCCAAACACAAGGTAGCTACTGTAAAACGTTGAGGAGTTCCTTTGACTGTCCTTCGTCTTTATCATCAGACCCCTAAAGATGACCACAACCCATTTAGGTGTAAAGTTCTTATCAATACAAATTAATCAAGCCCAAACACCAGGTAATTATTGTGAATCGTTGAGGAGTGCCCTCGACTGTCTTCGGGTTCCATCATCAGATCGAGTCCAGACTTTCTTTAAATAGTAGTGCTCTAAAATACTCAATGAACAAAAAAACAAACGCACTAGTCGCACTACGATGTTCAAAGGTTCCCCTCGATTTCTCTAAGATGCCATCATCAGATCCCAGTTTCATGGTCATGGTACTACTCTTGGAATATCTTCTTTCCAACAAAAAAAGAATTATCTAAATCGGTTCATAAACGACGAAGTTATCCTATGGTCAAATTGTGAAACCTCCTCCTTTTTTTAAGTCGGTTAAAAAAGACTGTACTGTTATAATTACACTACGTTCTTTAAATAAATCGTTCGATAAATCAACGGGACAGCCGTGCGCCAGCAAAAGGGACATAGGTCCTACCTCGTCAAGGCCTGGCGGGCGACTGAATCCACGTGCGCAAGCCGTTTTCTTATATAATAATTTATTATTAAAAGGATTAAATTGTTTTGAAAAAATTAACCACAAATAATTGTTCTATATGTTATTAACTTTGCTTAGATATTTTTTTTGGAAGTAAAACTTTCATATTCTCCAAGTAAAATAAGAAAAACATAAAAAAATATTCGAATTAGGCTCCTGTTCGGATTTTTTTTTCATCGAGTGAAGTTTTTGATATCATGTTTTGAACCACAAATTATCTTAGTAAATATAGTCAACTATAATATCTATTTTTTTTGGCTTTAAAAAATCACTATTTCTTTGATTACTATTGAATCAAAGTTATGTAAAATTGGGAAAATTGGGACTACCTGCCCTTAATAAATCCACCTCTTGCAATGTACAACATAATCCCTCTGTTACAAAAATATTTTAAAAGTTCATCTATGAAGTTGGTATTGGCAAAAAAGGAACTTGAAAACGTAAAAGAATACCTGAGGCAGCAGGAAATTATTCGTCACTACCACGAAGGCAAGACCAACCACCGTGGCATTAACGAGTGCTTTCTAGCCTTATCTGTTAGATATTATTGGCCCAAGATGCGAGAACACATAACCAAATTCATAAATGACTGCACAATATGTGGGCAAGCAAAGTACGATAGGAGCCCCATAAAGCAGAAGTTCAACATAGCGCCCCCAGCCACCAGACCGTTCGAAATAATACATATGGATAGCTTCTCAGCACAGAATGAAAAATACGTAACGTTCATAGACGCCTTTTCAAAGTACGGTCAAGCTTACCTCCTTCGAGATGGGACTGCAGTTAGCATCATACAAGCTTTACTAACTTTCAGCACGCATCATGGCCTACCACTAACCATTATTACAGATCAAGGGACCGAATTCACCAACCAGATGTTCTCCGAGTTCTGCAAGGTTCATAAAATAATTCATCACCAAACACTCGCATACTCACCTAACGCTAACGGTAACATTGAACGCTTCCACTCCACCATACTGGAACATCTTCGTATTTTGAAACTAAAACACAAAGATGAGCCAGTCGTACATCTGATGCCATATGCTATCATAGCGTACAATAGTTCAATCCATTCTTTCACACGATGTAAACCATTCGACCTTATATTGGGACACACTGACCCACGAGACCCGACTGACATAGACCTGACCGGACACCTACTGCAACAATATACAGAAACACATAGAGAACGTATGCAAAAAGTATACGAACTAATCAATGAGACGTCTCTCGCTAATCGAACGGCGCTTATAGAGAGTCGTAATAAAACCCGTGAGGATGAGGTCGATTATGAACCCGACCAACAAATATTCATCAGTAATCCCTCCGCTAGTAGATCTAAACTCGCACCCAGATACACCCAAGACACCGTTTTAGCTAATTTACCTATCCATATCTATACCTCCAAGAAAAAGGGACCTATAGCTAAATCTAGATTAAAGCGCGTCCCTAAAACCGCGAAATTGTTGCAGGATACCCCTGATGCTGTCACTTAGCCTAACATGGGCGCAGGAGATCAATCTAGAACGACTAGAGAATGGACCTGGACTACTGCCCTTCAAACTAGGGCCCATGAAACTCATTACTCATTATCATACATTCCTGCAGAACATTGAACTAACAGACATAGACGATAACATTAACGAAATACGAATCCAACTTATTAAAGCCACAGATAGACTAGACAATTACACTCGCACTTTATACGAGTTCCAAATAGATAACTTGAACGCGAAACTAAATAAAGCCTCATCTCATCTACAAAGCCTAAAGCCCAATCGATTCAAGAGAAGTTTAATAGATGGTCTCGGATCCGTAATAAAGAGCATTACAGGAAACCTGGATCACACAGATGCCATCAAGTACGATAATGCCCTTAAAGCTCTCAATGATAATCAGCAACAGATAGCTATTGAGCAAAATCATCATATAAGCCTTAGCAAAGGTTTGATGAACGAACATACAAAAATTATTACAAAATTAGTAGAAAACCAAGTACAATTAAATGATAGTCTGCATATTTTACTTGACGCCGATAGGTATAAACAACACAACCTCATCAAGTTTGCAAAGTTTTCGCAAATACTGCAAATAATTAGTAATAACGTAGATAGTCTATTAAGCGAATTAAGTAGGTTAGAGAACGCAATAGCACTTTCCGGTCAAATGCATACTCATCATTCCATGTTAGGTACAGAAATATTAAGCAATATGATACGCAAACTAAGCGCGCTTTATAATAAAGACCAACTAATAGAATTAGATATTAGAGAATATTATGACATCATTAAACCATTAGCTTATTATCGTGGAAATCAAATAGTTTTTGCATTTAAATTTCCCATAACGTCTCCACTAAAATTCCTGTTGTATAAGTTAGTCATTGTACCAAATAGAAATAAGCAGGCCATCATCCCGTCCTACCCATTCCTAGCAATCACTGGAAACATTCACGCGTACATAGAGGCAGAATGCCCGAAGGTAGCTTCAGAGTATCTCTGCGAAGAAAAATTCAACCACCAAATTAGAACCCATCCAGACTGCATCTGCGACATCATCGGAAGTCAAACACCGCACAAATCATGTAACACGATCACTATTAGCCTGACGAAGCCCGCAATGGAAAAGTTAGATGACCGCCGCTACGCTCTCGTGTTCCCGAAACCAACACAAGTCCAGTTAATCTGCGAACAGGAAGAAACCATAACTCTAGCCGGAAGCTTCCTAGCCACCATTCCACATAACTGCAAGCTACGAACAGACGAGTTCACCATCGTCAACATCAACGACCACATTAGTGGACAACCCATGAAGATAAGCAGCGTGCCAGATGACATCGAAAGATCAACCATGCCACCTCTTCAAATCAGTGCTATTAACTTAAAGAAGCTGCACGATATTCAAGATAGAATAGACTCACAGAAGACAATCCACATTGAACCAATCTCAGCTATGTACCATACAACAATCCCATTTTATGGTACACTGCTGGCCTTATTTGTACTGGGAGCAATACTATCATACCGAGTCCACTCCCGCCGAAAGAAGCAGATGACAACTCCAGATGAAGCCATGTACACCGAGCCTGAAACATCTGAAACCCGCCGGAACCAGCCGGCTTCCCAAGATGAATCTAAACTCTCGACGATATTTCATCTCAAAATCTGAAATAGTCGTCGATCTGAGGGGGGAGGTGTTACGCGCATCACTATTAAGTAAAGCGCTGACACTGCTGGCACGAGGCACAACGCGTGCGCATCATCGACCCGGTTGCTACGAGGGGAAACTGCTGACACAGAACACGAGGCTCGACGACACCGTCTACGTGACCGAGCCCGCTCACTTCGTTTCCACCATCGATCGAGTCAATTTGCTTTCTTATTAATTGTAATTTCTTTTTATTAAATAAATTAGTTTGTAATTAATTCGGTTTTTTTTGAGTCCTCTGGCAGTAGCCCACGTATTTAGTGTAAGCAGAACTGTTATCATTACATTTATGTATTTAAACATTTTATTGTAGACCACTTAAAAATAAAAAGGGATAATAATTCTGATGTAAGTTTACAATAGACATTAGGCTAAATTACAGACCGACTTAGGTTTATCTTTCTTAACTGAACCAAATACTAGAATCTGTCAAAAAAATGCTGCAAAAGATCAAAAGGTGACCTGTTTAGAAAATTCAAAAAAATTTCAAAAAAAGTAAGAGAGAGACGTAGTCATGTTTAATAATCTCTAAATAGTGAGTGACCCGCTAAATATAACTGGACTTTAATAAGTATTCTAACAGTGTTCCGACTTCTGACTTCACATATGGACGACCCGAATGGCCCAGCGGTAGTGAGGCTGCCTTACGTTCTTAAGTTCCCGGGTTCGAATCCCGGTAGGAGCATATGTTTCTGTGATGAGCATGGACATTTGTTTGCGAGTCATGGATGTTTATATGATCAACTATCTGGTGACAACGACAAGCCTTATTGCTTAGTGGGGCACTAGATGGTGCTGTGTGTAATATCCAGAGATATTGATTCATTTAAGTATTTACATATCAAAGAGAAACGAGCTCACGGGGAAATCCATTAATGACACAACAATTTCAGAGATGCATGGAAGCGCCAAACAAACAAAGGCATAGGGCAGTAAACTGTCAATTAAAGGGTATTTGGTAAATGAAACTTGGAATTCGACAGGGTCTGGCTTCGTCAGGTGTGGCCAGTTCGGCGGCGGCGCGTGAGTCACTGCGCCCGCGCCGCGAATTCCGTAGATAGCCGACAACTCCTTTATTCTCTCTGCTATATCGAGCACTCGGCCATATTCGTGCCCTTTCGGTACGCCCGACTGTTGTTAAGTTTTGAATAATTCAAATATTGGCTAATGGTCATAATAATAACGTTTGGCTAAGAGAATTCGTGGCTGGATTTTGTTTAAAAAATTGGTTCAGATTATTTTATTTAGGTTTAGTGAGCGGTCTTCGAGGACTACGGGTTTACCTAGCTACTATTACATTAAAACACTACTTGAACTCGAAATGACTATGCCACATGGATAGTTGCTGCCAGTTGAGATGGCAATAGCGATCATTGACCCAACTACATTTTTTGAAAACCAAAAATAAGCCTGTTCAAGTCTTGACTCATCATCTATCGTGATCTTCAAATTTTTTTCTACTGAAACAGAAACACTGTCACTGTCTTTATAAACATGGTTCATTTGTTTTGGTTCGTACGAAGCTGGAGATAATAAGGAAAGGGCAATGACCGCTATTGTCATCTTAAATTAACTGGCAGCAATTATAGAACAGATAGAAGGTATTAGGTACGTGGAGGATCAAACGACCACGAAAAAGTTTTAAAAATCCTAACTAATATTATAAATGTGAAAGTAAGTTTGTTTGTTACCTTTTCACGCCTAAATCTCTGAACGATCATCCTGAAATTTTGCATATACGTTATCAGGTGTACCAAAACAGACATATTATGAAGGCTACCTTTCGTCTCGAAAAAGAATACTGTTCCCGAGGAAAACAACAATAACGTTCTTATGATAATAGATGGCGCTACGTGTCTTTCGAATCATGATTGAATAAGGTAGATGACAAAAAAAAATCTAATTAGTCCGTCAGATAGATTTCCGAAAAATATTGCACACAATTTTTTTCTTTTTTCACGTAAACAAAAAATGAAGACGATACAGTGCGTCGAAAACTCGTGTGACTTCACATTTGAGTACATTTTTACTCAAATGTGACGTCACAAGCCCCCACTCATGATCTTTGACACGTTTTATCTTCGTCAATTTCTATTAATTTGATAAAACAGAAAACACGTATCTAGAATTTTTTGATAATCTAACTGACGGACGAAACAGAATCACATTTTTTTTTAGTCAGTCACCATCCCTTTTTACAAGAAGAGTACAACCTGAATTGATTAAACATATTCTAAATAACGCGAGCGAAGCCACAAGCAAAAGCTAGCAAAATAATAAAACAACTGCACAAAAAAGGAAGCAACTTACACTTGTACGTTACCTGTCTTAACTTACTTAAACAACTTTTTATATCGCGACCAATCAAAAGCCAGTATTACAATGTCTCAAGGGTCGGACAAACTCGTCGTTAAACGAAGTTAATAACTTAAAGTCAAGGGTCAGGAACTCGCTCTAGATTTTGACCTAGACCAATTCACTTTCACTTAGTTGTGTTGGTATTTTGTTAGACTATGTTATTGGAGATTGAACATTGGTAACCGTGCTACCTGGAGTTAATTTGGATCATTCCCACTAGTTCTACCGTAGAACTGTGTAGTAGAACTAGTGGGAATGATCCGTGGATCATTGCCTATGACTTTCAAATACAGGGTGTAAAAGACCTCATCACGACGAAGCCGTCAACCAAGCATTCTGTACATCAAACTACGTAACTTTACGCAAAAATAATTGCTGGGAAACGACTTCTTTTGACGTGACAACGTCTTATAAATTGGTTTGCCGGGTGACACTTCAAGAAACTGCGTTACGCTCCGCTCACGTTATGCGCTCACAATGAGAGCGAGTGAGAGGCACGCGTCCCTTCGTCGCGTCCCTTTCATCCTTCTTCCTACTATACGAATGAATATTCACATTAAAATTATTTTACCACTCAAAGTCGTTGTCACGTAAAACTTTCGCCCGTATACCGACTTTACAGGCAACCAATTTTTTTGGGGTGAAAAATCATGTTTTGTGGTAGAACTCAATGTAACGCACTCAAAACATCGTGCTGATGGATGGATTGAATAGTACGGGGGTAGTGGAGGTGTTTAAAGTACAAATCTTACATTGAAAACTTGTATTTAAAAAAAAACTTGTCAAAAAGTTGGAACTTTGACCCCTAATATCTCCGTAACTCGAAGGTTCCCAGGTATGGTGTAGAACAAAAAAATGATCGCAATGACGGGGAGAACAAGTGCCTTTCAGCTTCGTTAGGAGGTGTTTTACACCATTTATTACTATTTTTTTAAGTAAAAATAAAACTTGACTGCTCTATTGGACATTTGTTTCCGAGTCATGGATGTTTATATGCATAATAAGTATGTATTTACAAACAAAAAGTATCTATGTAGTATATCAACTATCTGGTGTCCACGACACAAGCCTCGTTGCTTAGTGTGGCACTAGATGGCGCTGTGTGTAATGTCGAGCAATATTATTATTATTATTGGTCTAGTGGTCACAGCGCAAGCGTGACAGCTGAGCATAAATCCTGGGTTCGATTCCCGGGTCGGGCAAATTGTTACTGGGTTTTTCCATCAGGCATTTTTCAGCGCCATAGTCTCTAGATATGAACCCGGTTGATGGCAATAGGCTCGCCCCAATTACATGGGACTTAAACCTAACTGGAGAAATGTGGGTGTACTATTAGGTACACCTCTGCCTAACCCTTCAGGGATTACAGGCGTGATGTTATGTTATGTAAAACTTGAGTGGATGGGAACAGCATCGCTTCAATTGGAGTCGTTCGGGACTCCATACTACAGCGCACACTGGTAAGCACCGTCACAGATTCGCTTTGGATCGGGATCAATGAAGTGAGTTGTTGTCAATCCGGTAAAGTGCCTGTAAATTTTGAGTGTCCCAGGCCTGAACTCTACCTCTACAGGAATATAGTCACTTCACTACATATTATAATAAAACAAAGTCCCCCGCTGCGTGTGTCTGTCCCTATGTATGCTTAGATCTTTAAAACTACGCAACGGATTTTGATGGGGTTTTTTTTTTAATAAATAGAGTGATTCAAGAGGAAGGTTTATATGCATATGCTACATTGGAACCGCGCAAAGCCGGGGCGGGTCGCTAGTTCAAGATAAAACAGGTTCAGGAGTCCTCCTGGTATCTAGGTCTGGATTCAAGGAGTTCAAGGTATTAGGTAGATCAAACATTTTTTTTTTCCTTTAGGATATTGCAGAAAAATGTATTTAAAAGGATTATACAGGATACATTTTTCAAGTGGCCGTGAATGCCCAAGTCAGAAACTATGAGGAATAGCTAAAAATACTCAAAGGAAGTCTCGTACTAAACTCGTTACGAAATGGGATTCAATGTAAGAAGATCAGAATAGTTACGAAATGGGATTCAATGTAAGAATATCAGAATAGTTACGAAATGGGATTCAATGTATGAAGATCAAAATAGTTACGAAATGGGATTCAATGTAAGAAGATCAGAATAGTTACGAAATGGGATTCAATGTATGAAGATCAAAATAGTTACGAAATGGGATTCAATGTATGAAGATCAGAATAGTTACGAAATGGGATTCAGTGTATGAAGATCAAAATAGTTACGAAATGGGATTCAATGTATGAAGATCAAAATAGTTACGAAATGGGATTCAATGTATGCAGATCAAAATAGTTACGAAATGGGACTTTTGTGATGCTATTTTGTTAGTTGTCGAAATGGGAAAGTTAAGAGATAGGTCGGACCCATCAAATATTGAAATAAAAAAATCAAGTGAGTATTTTCGTATTTCGATTTTCCCCAATACTTGATCGATGGCTTGCGGTAAGATGAGCCTTTTACAATGATAAATATGGCTAAAAGCTTGCAACGATTAACGCGATAACAGGGTAATTTGACAACCCTGTATATCTACTCGGCTGGCTGACTGTTACACCGTGTTGTAACTTTAATATATTTTTAAATGTAATATTTTAAAGTTAAAAGAAGTTTTTTTTAGAAAAGTGTTTCGGTTTGTTTATGAGTAATATGAGTATAAAAGACTTATTCGTTAGCTGGCAAGTGTAAAACTCGCGCGTTCGCGTTGGCACCTTCCGATTTTACCTTACCTTATTTTTTATCGGCAACTCGCTCGGCCTTGAAAGTCTGACATCAAAAACTTTTTTAAAATGTATAAAATATGTACCCACTTTAAATGTAAGTATTAGATATTTTATAAGACTTGACTTTAAAACTCGCTCGCACATAATAAAGTATCTACAGTCAATTAAAAAAAAAAAAAATATTTATATAATAAAATAATTTTATTTGACAGTGGATCCTGTTTTTTTTTCGGATGGTAAATCATCAAATGACTCCTCCCACTCTGGGCGGAGCAGCAGGGAGTGTCAGACTTTTACTGACTAAAACCCATCCATGTTCCTTCATCGCCCTTTGTGTTCCGGGGCCACGGTATCTCTTTCGAACAGTCCCGCAACCCCGGCAGGCTGTAGATCCTTCATTATGTGCGAGCGAGTTGACGACAAAAGAAATAGGTAAAATCAGAAGGTGTCAACTCGCGTGCAGGCGCGAGTTTCTCACTCGCCAGTTGACGAATAAGTCGAATGTAAATACAAGTGAACTCTACAATATTCAATGTTTACGTTATTTGAGTTTGCCTCGTTGGTCTAGGTTTTGGGTTCGATTCCTATGTATTATTGAGTGTTTCCATGACGATTTTTTCAGTAGCAGCCATGGACTCTATATTTGTGCCCGGTTGAAGGTAATAGGTTCGCTCCTATTACATGGAACTTAAACATAACTGACGAAATTTGGGGACACTGTAGGTGCATCCCTGCGTAACCCTTCGGGGATTACCCGCGTGATGTTATGTTTACTTTTCTCTCATAATACACATAAAGGTGAACGCAAAATTATCCGCGCCGAAAGAAACATTTTCTCATCCGTATAACGTCCATCTATTCGTCCCAGGCCCGGACTGGCCATACGGGCAAATCGGGCAAATGCCCGATGGGCCGGATGCCCGATGGGCCGGTGTCGATTTTCTTTTGCTGTTTATAAAAACATCGCAATACTTCGGTAAATAACGTCCTCTACCGTCAAGTCAAGAACCTAATTCAATTTACTCTTGGACTCTATCTGTAGTGATGGTACTCTCTAGAGGCACAGGAATTTTTAAAGTTTGGTTTGGTAAGTTAAATCCAATAGGAGTGCTATTGGATTTTCGCATGATCGACCGGTATAGACAGAGACTGAAATAAATTAGGAGCCCCTTGCCCCGAGGCAACAGGCAACTTTGGTTGCAAAAATGGAGTATGTAAACATTTTGATCTCATATTACATATTATTAATTTCTGAATTTATTCCAGGTAAGATGCAAAAATTCTCGAGCTCGCTACGCTCGCTCTTGGATCTTTAAATTGTTTATTATAAGTCGACCAAGTAACTCCAATAGATCGAAACAATTCTGACGCATCCACAAGACAAGGTGTCAAAAAATTTTCGAGCTCGCTGCGCTCGCTCCTGCAGGCTACTTCCTCTGAATCATGGCTTTGTCTGCAAGACGACCAAGTAACTCTTGTTTAAGGGTCGACAAAATTCTAATCTGTCCAAGGTAGGGTGTTCAAATTTCCGAGCTCGCTTCGCTCGCTCTTGGAAAATAGCTTCTTACTGTTTTTAAAATTGTCTCCATAAGTCGATTTAGTAACATCTATTTCGAGTCTTTCTTTATCAAAGTCGCACCCTAGTAGCATTTCAGCCTAAAATTCTTTTTTAGATAATTTCTTTAGTTGATTCATACATTAGTAGTTTTCCTTTCCGTTGGGAGAGGAGGGCCGACTGTCTCTAAAATGCCCGGGCCGGTTTTGCGTCACAGTCCGGCCCTGATTCGTCCGATTCGACGCGGAAGTGTGCGAAGTTTTATAGGATTTCATACAAGTAATTCTAAAATTCGATTCTTTCGGCTCTTTCGCTTCCTATGGCTCTGATAAGTGTGCGTTCACCTTTAGTGTGACACACAGTATTCTTAATTGGCAGACTAAACAAGACTTTTAATACATTGCCGCTGTAGGCATCCTTGTAGAAAAATATAACCGTATCGAGTTCCCTCATCATCTGATAATTGAGACACCATGCTGTGAGCCGCAATACGGGAAGCTGCGAATGTCAACAGAAATATTAATAAACTACGTGACACGTATCACCATAATTACGTACTTACCTCTGCTTAAATGTTAAAACAAAAAAAAGAATACATAATTTCGAAAACTTATTGTATGGTCCTGTCATTTGGGTCAATTAACACAAAATAACTCGGATAAATGAAAATAACTTTAAAGAGCAGTGAATTACAATGTTACAAGCGTTTAAACAAGTGAAAAGATGAAAAAAATATTGACGTTTTATCCATATTTTAGGTCATCATCTGCCTAGCCTTTTCCCTATGTTGAGGTCGGCATCCATTCTAACTGGATGCAGCTGAAAACTAGTATTTTACATAGAACGACGGCCTATCTGACCTCCACGACCCAGGTACCTGGGTGATACGATACCTCCTTGGTAAGACTGGTTGTCAGACTTTTGGGGCCACCCGTAACGACTGTCAAAGATCTACAGCCGGGACCAACGGCTTAACGTGCTTTCCGAAGCACGGAGGAAACTCAGTACCAGTAACTCAGTATGGATGGGTGGTCACCCATCCACGGACCAACCTAGGCAAGCAAGGCTTAACCTGAAGATTGATCCGAGCGGCTGTTATTATTTAGCCACTAGCTCCTCTTTTGAGTGATAAATACTAAAAGAAATAAATCATTTAATTAAATTTCCAAAAACCCTCAGGCGAGAAGCGGCACTTTTACGATGTAGGTACCCAATGAAATGGTTTTATTTAATACGCAACAGTTTTATTTATTGTTCACGATACATCTTCGCTAATCGGTTATCTTTTAATTTATCAATCGTCGATAACAATGACCGACATACCGATGTAGGTCGAACGGCTTCGTGGAATGATAAAAAATGTATCTACAATACCTGCAATATATTTTTTTGGTCCACATATAGGTACTAACATGAAATAATAAATATTATACATACACTAGCTTATGCCCGCGGCTTCGCCTTGTCCCACAGGATCATACTAACCGGAATAAAAAGTATCTTATGTGTTAATTCAGGTTATCTGCGTGCAAAATTCCATCCATATGTGTTCAGTAGTTTTTGCGTGAATGCCATGAGTAGCAAACATCCATCCTCACAAGATTTCGCATCAACAAACTAAAACATAAACGCCTCTTTCTATGAGAATAGGCAGAAACTACATACCGCCACCAACTACATCCTTCTATATTATTCCTTTTGCTTCGCTCACCTTTATATCAAAATAGCTACTAAAAGAAAGCTCCTAAGATTAAATAATTTTTACATTTTAGCAACGAGCTTACGACACATCCTATCAAACATTCAAATTAGTAGCTCTTCTTGATAACACTACTACATTTTTTTAATTAACCCTTCACCAATTGAGCTCTTTATTGCGAAAAGAAATTCAACGAAAAACGCGCAGTCATTTCAATGCAATTTATAACGTCTGTTTTTGTCGAGACAGCCTGATCCCTATCTCGATCTCATTACATAAGTTCTGACCTCGTACTTATATACTGTTTTTCAGATAAAGTAACAGGAGCAAATTGCAAACCCAATAACTTGGGTAAATTACAACGAGCAATATAACCCTTCACTATCAATTGACATAAACTATAAAGGAAGAGTGTTGTAAAATTGTCGGACTGTGATCTCATTTCGCAATGAGAGAAAATGCAATAACGCTACTATAAAAATGACAGTAAAACTCAAAGGTTTCGATCATAAACATCGCATTAAACAGACAAAATGACATGTAACTATATACGCATGTAACTGCCATCGTGAAAACATTTTAATTGCCAATACATCAAACGGCGAATTATTCGATCAATTGTTTGCGAACTCATAACAACTTGCAGTTTGGACTGTAACATTTTACTTTTCAAGGTGGCCTGTCTTCACACTGTGATGTAACAATAAACGGTAATAAAGCTTTGTTTGATGAACAATCTATATTTTGTATACAACAAAGAAACAGTCGATACTTTTACTGTTCCTTTCGTTGGTATGCAGTGAATGATTGAAGGCATTTAGGAACAGAATTGGTTCACCTTCTATTTGTGATGGTCGTTCGAACGAGTGAATACAAATCAATATTGTTTTCTAATAACTACTAATACTGTACTTGTAACACATTTAAAAATAAACAGTGTCACTCCATGTCAAATACTGGTATTCAGCTGCATCCGGTTAGACTGGGAGCCGAGCTCAACATAGTTGGGAAAAATTTAGGCAGATGAGATGATGAAAATCTATGGAAAAATATAAAAAAATATTTATGACGTGTAAAATGCTGTGTGATAGACGTCCGCCCTAACCCATTTCTGCAGTGTAACTGAATAAATGCACAAGCGGAATTAAATTTAAAATTAGTTGCATGCTTTTTTGTTAATCAAACCATCCTTGAAGGAGTTCCGCATACATACTCAGACCAGGGATAACTGTCGCTCCAAATTTTAATAACGGATTATGTCACGAATTCACGATCCTTACCTATTATGGACATGACAAAAACACTTCTTGACAAACAATTTATAAATGCAAAAAAACTAATCCATTTATTTTTGTGTTAATTCAAATGCAGATTAGTCACTCACTCAACGTTGCGGAATTCATCACGTGGAGGGGGCCGCGAAATTTATATTTTCATACGTTTTTTTGCAATTAACAGGTCAGTATCAAACTGTACGTTGAAGAAAATATTATTAGCGATCGTAAAAATTATGGCTTTTCAGAGTTAGATTCATTAAAATCATCAATACACCTCTCTAACTACAATATTTATCCCATTGAATTACTTTTTCATGAAATAGACATACTTAGAATGGGATTAAATGCACTTAGAGGGTTGATAACAAACGGTATTGACGGTTTTAAGGATGATATCTCTGTAAAGCCATTTATGTTACAATTACGATATGGATTTTGCGGGCTACCCTGGCGCTTTCCAATTCCAATTTCGGAAAAAGCAATACAATTCTTATAACGTTCGGCTCCTAATTTTTTTGACAATCCACCTAACGTCCTCTATCAGAACATTCTAGAAAACCCAATTACAAAACCAATCACCGGATCAATAGTCCTTATTCGACATTGCTATTCCACTGAAATATTAGGCATGGCTGTATTACCGTAACCACCCAATTTCACGTATCCTTGACACTTACTCGGTTTGGGCAGAGTAGGCACGTCCGCGCCGATGATTGGGGCTATTTCGGACAGGTGCAATCATTCCTCTATTATTTGTATTAGTATTTTACAATGGACACGTACGTGATCCGACTGCCGTCCCACACCGACCCACTTACCGTGACCTTTTGGTTTTCGAGCAATTTCGTTGATGCAAGGTTTGAAGTTGTTTCCATTATTGACACATATTTTCAACCCTCGATTGGACGAGTGTGTCCATGACAGATTTTTATCTTTGAGAAATGGCGCTGAGTTTCCAAGTCACTTTCACCTTTAGTATAATTTTTAAGCAAGCAATTAGCGAATTAATTTCCACCTTTGAACTTCTAGACGTAATCAGAAAACTATAAAACTCCATGGAATTACTCCAGTTCCAGGGTTGCTACTGTGCACCTTTATAGCCAAGTCGAGCGACTTTTCCATAATTAAACTATAAATAAGTAGTAAAATAGTGGTTCTATAGCCAATCGCTGGTATCTGAGCACGACGTAATAAAATGGTCGGGAGAGTATAGCCAACAATTGCTTTTTACCGTATTAATGTACTCAAAGGTAGTATTGGTTGAGTAATCGAAATTGCTGTTATCAGATCTGTTGACTGTTGTGGATGCATCTCTTCTGGTTTTATTTCCAGAGGTGAGTGTACAGAATAACTAACTTTGGAATGCTGTTGATTTTGATCAGGAGCTGGCGTACATGAACATGAACACTCCTTCCTGCTCCGCCCAGAGCGGGAGGAGTCATTTGATGATTTCCCATCCGAAGAAAAAAAAAAAAAAGGGGACCACCATGATGTTTTCCCTCCAATGATGACTATCATGGAGAACATCATGGTGGTCCCCTTTTTTTTCTGATGGGAAATCATCAAATGACTCCTCCCGCGCGCTCTGGGCGGAGCAAGAAGGAGTGTCAGACTTTTACTGACTAAAACCCATCCATATTCCTTCATCGCCCTTTGTGTTCTGGTGCCACGGTATTTCTTTCGAACAGTCCCGCAACCCCCGCAGGCATCGGCCCTCGCGGACCCCTTCCTATTGCTGACTCTCTTACGGCGCCTACGGTGGCCGGGGGCCACCGCGTGGCCCCCGACGCCCGGGGCGTTTCCCGCGGTGGCCGGGACGCTGAGAGGTTATCTCCCTCTCCCGTTCCGCCACCTCCTAATCTAGCATTACTGCTTCGCAGAAGGAGGTGACGGCGTTCCATTCCGTCTCGCTCCGGACCATGGCTTGAACCAGGGCCGGACGCGAGAGGTCGCCGCCGCCAATCGCCGCTTCGAGGACACGGCGGTGCTCCGCCCACGCGGGGCACACCTCCACCGTATGCTCCACCGTGTCATCCGGTCGATCCTCGCAGTGGAAACACCCAGGCGTTTCCTCCCGCCCGATTCGGTGCAGGAACCTCCCGAAACAACCATGTCCGGTGAGGACCTGCGTCAGGCGGATGGTGAGGACGCCGTGGCGTGTCTCAAGCCACTCCGCAAAGAGGGGACTTATTTCCACTATTGTGGCGTGCCCTATCATGACTTCCCCTACCAAAAATATTCGAATGTAGAGGGTGCGAGGGTTGCCGCATTCTACATCCAAGCCTGGATCTAATATTTGCTGAATAAATACCAAAATTTTGTTGCAAAACATTTTCTAAGACTGTAGTTTTATACTTCTTGAGTTTGGCTGGTTTGAAATTATTTTTTTTTTTATTGCTGCGCTTACTTAGGTTGATCTGTGGATGGGTGACCACCCTTTTCATACCGAGTTTCCTCCGTGCCTCGGAAAGCACATTAAGCCGTTGTTGGTCCCGGCTGTCATTTATCTTTGACAGTCGTTATAGGTAGTCAGTGGTCTGAAAGTCTGACAACCAGTCTCACCAAGGGGTATCTTATTACCCAACTGGGTTGTGCAGGTCAGATAGGCAGTCGCTCCATGTAAAATACTGGTATTCTTCTGCGTCCTATTAAACTGGAAGCCGACCCCAACATAGTTGGGAAAAGGCTAGGCAGATGATGATGTTGTATTTGAATTACCTGAACCTTCATTTGGACAATATTTATGCACTATTTTTCTATTATTTATTCATCGCCCATTGTGCTAAATTACCACACAATTCCTTATTATTTGGTAAAAAGGTTAACAAATTCATCTTGTTCCGACACAAGTTCTTTTGGATAACAAGCATGTTTTGCCCACTCAAAATACAGGTCTTTCTTTATAAAAACATAGCAGATCACGTATTTTGCTCATGTGCATTCGAAGCCATAAATAAATCAGTTACTGTACTTGAACGGCAGCTTGATACCGACTAATGAATTGTCAAAAGTTGACATACAGCATGCAGCTAAAACGTTGTAGTAATATCGGAACGTATGTAGACATACTCGACATACATACCTTTAGTAATGTTCATGTCAGTTGTGCAGCAGTGATGGCCAAGTGGTAAAGACTCCGACTTACGTGTCGTGTCGTAGTAAGTTCAAATCTCGCCTTTGTTTAACCCGTATGCTCCCGGCCGTGCCTCCAGAGGCACGGTGCATTGTTATTTTAATTGTGTCTGTAATTGCGGGTATTGAAGTGTTAAGTTATTTCATCACCATTGCTCTCAAAATGGTGAAGGAAAACATTGTGGGGAAGTGGGGAACCCTAATGTCTAAGAACCATTACGAAGGTAGGTATCTGACACCCACCAATCCGCACGGGGCACGCATGGTGGACAACGGAGCACTCATCATGTGTCCTAGGTATAGGAATAGGGCACTCGAAACTCGGTTTCGGTTCCAAAGTAAATCAACACCCAAGCGAGCGGCGAGCGTAACCCAATTCTGGGTTAAGCTTGCCGTTGTACATAAGCTATATATTTTAATCGGTGTGTATATTTTTTAATTTTGTGTGCAATAAAGAAAAAGAATTAAGAATAAGAATAAATCCCGGGAAAACCAGTTTTACTAAAGAAAGGATAACCGGTCCCATAGGCCATAAATAGGAACGTTATACTTAGACTTATTATGCCATGGCTTAGCTAATGATGTAAACGAATTGGATAACAATACTTTTGGTTTTGTCAAGTCTGAAATTACGGAAAGTAATGAATCACGATACGATAGGTCGTCGATTTTCAGACTCCTTCTGCCATATACATTTCATAAAATATGTTACTACGTGCCCTGGAGTGTCTGGAGTAACTACTTAGCTATATAAGGCCAGAAGCAATCCAGATAAAACCGTGAAATTTTAATGCCAACATACTTATTACCAATTATCGGTAGTATCAACGAATGAAGTTTCCCCTAAACTGCTAAAAATCCCCTACTATCGTTTTACGATACTTAATTTGCATTTGTTTTTATTTTGCGTATTCTTTTCTTCCTTTTTTGGATTAAGACTTTTACCCGATACACCAATAAATGAATTTAAGATTTCAAAACGTTTACACCTCAACTCCTTTCTAATAACCTATATGTTACAACCCTATAACCCTATATGTTACAACTTTAGTATTAGAACTCACAAATGATAAAATTACGTGTACCATCGGATACCTGAGCAATAATTGCAGTAACCTACGCAAAAGTAATCCAGCCCACTCGCAATCAAGTTCACTTTTAAAAAAAAGTCGTTTTAGTATTGCAACAGGACTCTTCGTGCCGCACTTTTTCGTGTCTGAAACTAATTGAATACAATCGGCGTGAAATAAAAACATTATTGAATGTTTTATTGAGTCTACACCGGCAATCGATGGTTTTGCGTGACTGCGAAGACTGAAAGGTTTGGTCAATGAAATTGCGGACACGCAGTTAGTCAGTTACGCAAACCGATGAGCGACTGTCGAGAAATAGGTCTGCGTTTTTTTAGTTTTGTTTTAGCTGCGTGCGTAAGATGTAAAAGAAATACGTTTTTGTCATTTACAACTTTGGAATATTTCGTATAGTTAGATGTTTTCATAAATATACCTATGTTTCCTGGAATAAGTACGCTTTCCGCTATTGCTTTTGGAATTTGCAAAATTTTACTTTATAGTTGCACGAATAGTGCGAGTTACATTAACACGAACGAGATGTGTGCACCGTTATCTCTTTAAATTTCTTTTTAAAAGCTGTTTTCATTTGTATTTCTTGAATACTTTCTTGGACCTTTAGTAGCGGCCATCGGACCGACATCGACACTCAAAAAAAAATTTACAGCGGCAATTATACGATCATACAGAACCGATCATTTATCGATGTTTGTGTAATTTTTAAGAAATTATCACCGACCGCCTATGGTGTGCTCGTCATTATCATAATTTAAATTTTGTAAAATATACCACACAAAAATCGATGAGTCTTAAATTGAATTCGTGGAGCGCGCAAATAAGAAATGGAGGCGCGAAAATTGGACGAAGCACCGTTTAAAGTATCGTTAAGGCTTGTCGGAGAGAAAATATTGTAATCGCAGGCGCACAGCCGATCAGTATGCTTTATGAGCTGCGGAAAGCGGCTCCATTATTCCACTGGTTGATTTAGTTCATTATAGTGTACCGAGAATTCATGGCGTGATTTTGGCAGTGGAAGGCGTGAAGCAAAGGCCTTTTGGTGTGAACAGTGAGATAGCTATCAATTTCATTATTTACACCGTCCTCTACAACGCCACCACTATTTTGCATTTTATTTTCTCCGGACACCAGTTACAAACAGCTCAGGTTGATACACTAGATATCAGTTAAGAAATATTTTCTTACTTCTAACGACCATTCGTTTACAGGATTTCTTACAACTAACAAGCTCTAATTTACATAACTGCTAAAATCATTTACCATATCGCGGCAAAGGATTTAAATTATGAACACGACCATAAACTACCAACCTACGATGATGACAGACGTAAAGGTGGCTCGACACCATAATGGAAATAAACAGTCTGTTTTTTAAATTAGAAAAAAGAACGAACATTTCAAAAGAGGACAAGGGAAAAGAAAAGATAAATTAAAATAACGGCGCAGGATCGTGAGGGCAGCGCGGACGTGCGCGGAGTATCTCACGCGATCGTCGCCTCGCCTCGTCCTTCTACCGATCCTATCCACGCAAACACTACGGGTCACTGTGTCGCCGACGGACATTTCACATTCCATCTTCACCTCCTCTAATCTTTATAATTTCGTCCAATATGTAGATAGCACTTACTTTCTATCAACCCCCGGCATTTCTGCCCGCACAAAGAGATGCCGCTGCATTATTCTCAAGATAAACCTTTCATATTTCTGCAACACGGTCAAAGAAATAGCCATAAAAGGTACTATAGAAATTTGTTTACATAAGTCTTCGAAGCGGCTATATCAAAACGTTCTTTAGAAATTATTAAGCGTACATAAAGAAAAATAAAATATCAATAACACGGTTTTTTACTACGTCAATGCGTATAACACTAGCTATTATCTGGGACCGATGAAGCATATAATTATACGTAAGAAAAACTATAATAAAGTAAGCAAACGTCAAGTGAAAACGCTTTGCAAAAGTTTAATGAGCTTACGTAAATTTCTTAGCAGTAACACCTCCGCAGCTCGGCAACTAATGATACGCAAGAGGAAATACAGTTTAAAAACACATTTGAAAAATGTGTTCAATAACATTAAAAAAGGAAATACAAATGAAGCCGGCGAAGATTCAAATAGAGCCGCTAATCAAAGGACGGTAGCTCAATCAGATGGCAGTTATAAATCTTCAAAAACCAGAAGATTCAATTACACGGCTACCGGAAGGCATGAAGAGTGGCATTAACAAATTGTCCAAGATAAATAAAACCTTTTTAATCTAAAGAAGAGGTCCCGAACTCGTTCCTGTTATCGGTGGTCGCGGCGTTTTTCGAGAATTTATTGAACGCTTAATGTATCGACCAAGAATTAATTGGTCCCCCTGAGTGAAAGGTGCGCCGCTTTTAAATTATAACGATCAAAAACACTTTGAGACTGAAGATCATAAATTGATAAGGTACCTTGTTACATGGGATTGTACGGTTTGATACGCATCAGGAGCTTCGATTAGATGAACAGGTGTCTACTTTTATGGTTACCAAACTAAATCGTTTAACATTCATGCTTACAATTACTGATGTGTTAAAAAGATTTTATAAGATTTAATTACAAGATGGTCTAATCAAAATATTTGTTGAATTTCAATGATTGGAAAATATAAATCTGTCAAACGTAGATAACAACGTAGAAGAAGGTATCCGTATTACTGAAAATACATAAAACGCTATTATAGTGCTTGAGAGAGATAGATGTCCAACAGTGGACGTCAATCGGGAAAAACACGATGACGATATTGCTTGGGAACATACATACAATTTGCACAGGTAACCATCAAATGCTACATACAGATGAACATAATATCTACAGCTTCTGACCTTTCTGAAGCACAAATTGAAACAGATATCATCGTTTGTGTCACTTTTATTGCATACGATAAGTATCAAAAGGTATTTTTGGATAACTAGGCGACAGAATAAATGCTTATCATCGTTCTAAAGCCTACCCACATGATGGCTTGAATAATATCGTCACGTCCTACGAAACTAGATTTCAGTGCAATGATGAATACCAAAGTGCCGAATATGAGATCAGTGATGCTGCAACGGCTCTTTATATAAGAGAAAGAGCATCAGATGTTGTTACTTTTATAGTGATAACTTGAGAAAGGATGAAACGGCAGCTGAAGATATAGAAATCACACGAAAAGACTTTGGATTAGAAACAGTGTATTAAAATGGTGTAAAAGAAAATTCCAGTGAAAGACAATTCATTCAAGTATGTATTTGTAGACACTGTTATCACAATGCCAATGGGATGGTCTTAATTAACAGCATATTAATTAAAAAGCTGAAACATCTCTCTCGTCTTTCACATTAGACCCTCAGGACATTCTCTGTTTATCTTTTGGAGGCATCCGTGTGACTCGCACATGCCGACACGATGTGAGATGGCGCGTCGCTGTACCAAACCGACGCAGCCATGATCTAGGCCACTATTTCGCACATACTACCAAAATCTCTCTCACCGTTACCTTCACCCTTATCTTTATCAAAATTAAAGTTAATATTGTTTGTGTTGACGATAGTGTTAAGTTGGTATCAAGTTTATGGTCAGCCCTATTTGGTAGTAGATCTCCGTTGGGAAGTGAAGTGACATGACACCTCTATTGATCGCGTGCCGCTGTTTGTGTTCTTGTATTTGAATATTGTTGTCAACACATTATATTGTATGTACAATGTTACTAGATACTACAGCAAAATATAACATGCTTCATACTTTAATCATTTCAATTTTGCAATCGAATTCATTCGCTATTTTTATCAGACCAGACGCTAGACAAATACAAATATGCAATTAGCAGAATCATATTAATCGTCCCGACAGTTCACTCTTAAGCTCGTATAATAATAAAATCAGTTTCAATTAACTTGCACATTAATAAAACGAAAATGTTTTAATTGAAATATTGCATGAATACGTAATTTAAATCATCAAACTGCCGTTATAATCCGGATTAGTGAAGTCTGCGCAGGAGTGTCACTTAATTGGTCGGTATTTCATCGCCTACTCATCTTTACAGACGTGCGATCATTAATCGAATTTGTGCTATTATATGGAAACGGACTCCTAACTTAATTTTGTGTTTAGTTAATTTCTGTTTCTTTGACTGCTCTATTAATTTCTCTATTTCTGTACAGTCTATGTCCTATAAGTTTGATAAAGCGATTGACAACTGAAAGTTTTGCCTGAGACAATATTAATTTGGCTCTTTTTAGGACTGCAATTTTGAATGTAATGTAATTGGGATTAAGCTGCTCCAATGAAATTTGCTCTGTGAATGTCGAAGCTTCGGACTTCGCTTGTTTATTATTTATTCCTTTCTTTTCCTTTTTTTATTTTTTCTTTTCCTTTTTTTATACACACTGACATTTAATGTTTTGACATGTATTGTATTATTTTTTATACACTCTGACATTTAATGTTTTGACATGTATTTTATTATTTTTTACTTTATTATTATTTTATTTGACATTTACTGATTTGACATGAATACTTATTTTGTTAAGTATTTTACTTTTTTTTTATCATCATTGTGCCTTTTAATGACTTTTGTGATTTTTATTTACATTATTTTTGAATAGAACTTGTTATGAATATTATATGATTATTGTGAATGTGGGGACCATGTGGGTCACATTTATATTTTATGTTCATTTTTTCCCACAACTGTCTGACAGTTTGAGTACTCTAAGCGACCTACCCAAATGTCCTTTCTTTGGTATTGTTCGTCGTTTCGTTGAGCTCCTTGAGTTATAAGTCGAGCTACACGTTAACTGACAAATGCTTGCACTGACTGGACAGGTCCCCTCAAAACTGTATGGTTCTTTCTTCAAAAGACCATATCAGACACTAATCTGCATAGTCCTCATGTGAATTGAGCAAGATTGTCTGGACTTTAAAAGAGACTATGACCTCTGAGTTTGTTTCGGCTGTTTCTTCTCAGAGTAGTCAGGTACGAAACACCGGCCCCATCTAGTTTTAAAAAATGACGTGTAAAAGTGTTTGTAAAAACCTACTTGCAAAATAAACATAATTTATCATTTATCATTTATAATAATTATTTATAGGAAACTAGAGGTAGAATAAATGAGATATGAAAGCTTCTTACTTGTAATTTGTGAATAGATTTGCCAAATATTTCAGATCAGAATTAGTACGCAGGTACCTAAGTACATGTAACGGTGCATGGCGCGTTCATTCGAATCATCTCCAAACACGACATGACGCGAATATTCCGAGCAGTCTCGTCTCAGATATAAATTTATTTTCGTCACAGATACGACGTGCATCTTCCATACAAACAGTTAGCATAAAAATCTATATTTTAACGATGTTAAATCTTTGTTTTCCACTGGGAGCGACACAATAATTTACAACGCAATGATAACGGCACACGTTTAAAGATAAAACCGATTCCTCGTGAGATTATTGCGATAAAAACTGTAGCAGTAGTGGACGTTATAACGGAATACAGTTTATAATTAGAATCATGTTCCAGTGCTCCGCAATGATAGTGTTTTTCCTCAGCGTAGCTGCCGTCATTCCTTATGGTAAGCTTTCATTTTTTGTCCCAGAAAAAAGCTTGTAAACAAATGATAAAGTTATTTGTATTTTTTATGTAATGATTTGTTAATCTATTGTGTCTACAAGTTGACATCCGATTGAATATAAATAAAACAAAGTGCTACACGTTACATCATGCGGTTTTAAATTCATTTTACAAACCGGCCGCCCGCGCCTGCGCCACACAATGGCTCACCGAATACCGACTCATCTTGCCTCTGGATAAATATTTATTTATTCTGTTGACAATAGTATTTACATTGTCAATGCGTCTAGTAATGTCGACACAGTGCGCGTGGGCAGAGGATTTTATGTTGATGATCACTAGTTATGAATTTAGGTCAGTTCTGTTGTGACTTAGATAAGTGAAGATAACGCGATTATAGGTTTGTCTAGTGCAATCTAGTGAATTTCTGCTGTGATTGTTATGGGTGATTATGTTATAGAATTTCGTTGGGGCTTTGTGAGCTGCACTTACAGATACTCTGACGTAGACACAGCCCAGGTACAGATGCTACAAAAAGCATCTGCATCTGTGCATCGTCAGACAAATGAGCCACTTGAAGCTATTGTCTATCTTCAGATGGATATGTTTATTCTCTTACTCTATTCACTGCGTGTTTTCTTCTGTTTCATACATCTTCTACAACAGTTTTCAATCAGATCCTTTATTCTCCTCATCTGGTCTAGGTTCTCCAAGATTTCTTTACCTATACATGTTCATGGAAAATCCAAATAACTGCACTTACATGGTTCAAAGTTTCACTTCTCCCCGATTAAATTTCACATCTTTAGACAGCCTGCAATGGTCAGCTTTCTTTTGTAACTAGCGGTCACTCATATGGACTCAGATGAACGAGGAACCAATATCCTACCGGCTGAGGTGCAAAAACTGGTCCATATAGAGTTACAATAGAGACACGGCACTTGGCAGCAATAGCCGTGCACAATTATGTCAGACGCCTATCAAGCACTTTCTCGGGCGCCGGCCATAGACAAGATGTGGAGATCACAGGCGGGATCTTACGCACCGTCGCGCGTCTACGAATCGTTTCTAATAACTTGTAATTGTTTAAGTAATACAGCGGTCTTGTGCAGTCACACAAATATTAAGATGTGTCGTTTAGAAAATATCATTATTTGATTAAGTAATGCATTAATCGTAATATTGAATTTTAATATGTTGAAATTTATGAAAATGTTTTATAGGGTCATCATCTGCCTAGCCTTTTCCCAACTATATTGGGGTCGGCTTCCAGTTTTACCGGATGCAGCTGAATACCAGTATTTTACATGGAGCGACTGCCTATCTGACCTCCACAACCCAGTTAGTACCGGGTAATACGAAACCCCTTGGTAAGACTTGTTGTCAGACTTATTGGGCCTCTGACTACCTAACGACTGTCAAAGATCTACAAATGACAGCCAGGACCAACGGCTTAATGTTTTATAGGGTATCGTAATTAATTAAAGTTATAAAGAACTGCTGTCAAAATAAGGCTATATTGCTTGTTATCAAAAACAATTTATAGATATAAATGTATTGAATGTATTTAGGTTACATACAACAATAGATACTGAACTGGTAGGTCACCTGTCACCTACACATCAAAACGTAGATAGTTAGGTACCCTACATCAGTTACCAAACTCATTAACTACAGTGATGATAACACTATCTCTTAATCTAATATCAGCTATTACAATTTAAAAAGCGAAACTAAACAGCCGCTTTAGATAAGCGTTCGTGCATACCTCGACGTCGAGAGCGGATTCTCTGCTTTCAAAGTTTCAATAATTACGGAGCGTACGCGCCGAACGGATCGAAGCACGGCTGATGGCCGGCAAAATGGCGCGAAACGCGAGAAAATGACATATGATTGCGGCGGTTAAAACAAACGTAAACTGCAGTGAGGAGTGGCATTACATGACGGGTCCAGTCCACTGCGCCGTGTAAAGGCCGCTGCACAACAATCCGATTGGACATGGACATGCATTGTGCGAGAAAATGCCGTGTGCATTGTGCAGCAGCCGTCAATCAATAATTTCGCGTCCTTAGATTTTTAATCTAAGTTCGCGTCTTTAGCTACCTACTCATCTTGACCTGAAACTGAGGTCTATCAGTAGTTACACCTATTGTCTATCTAGATGGGTGCTTTTGTTATAAATGGCTGTTCACTGCACTACTCACGGATTAGCCAGTTGTTGACTTTTGTGATTTTCCCGAAAAAAAAAACAAAAGATGCCGTTTACCAGACTTTAAAAAGTAAATAAAAATCGAAATATATAAAAGAAGAAACTGACTGACTCATCTATCAACGCACAGCCCAAACCGCTGGGTCTACAGATTCCAAATTTGGCAAGCAGGTTCCTTATGCGGTTTAGGGGTGCACTAAGAAAGGATTTTTCAAAATTTACCCTCTAAGGGGGTTAAACGGGGCTCCAAAGTTTGTATGGGGAAACAAGATTAGTTAGACTATTTTATTCGAAACTTCACAGGAGTGCTCCTATTGATAAATGAGTAGAAATGGGTTTTAGGTTTTTTTAGAATTCAACCCCTAAGAGGGGGAAATGGGGTGGCAACGTCTAAAAATCAATGCACAGCCCAAACCGCTGGGTCTACAGATACCAAATTTGGCAAGTAGGTTCCTTATCTGGTCTCGGGGTGCACTAAGAAAGGATTTTTCATAGTTCACCCCTTGAGGGGGTTAAGCGGGGCTCCAACGTTTGTATGGGGAAACAAGATTAGTTAGACTATTTAATTAGACACTTCACAGGAGTGCTTCTATTGATAAATGAGTAGAAACGGGTTTCAGGTTTTTTCAGAATTCAACCCCTAAGAGAGGGAAATGGGGTGACCAAGTCTAAAAATCAATGCACAGCTCAAACCGCTGGGTCTATAGATACCATATTTGGCAAATAGGTTCCTTATGAGGTTTAAGGGTGCACTAAGAAAGGATTTTTCAAAATTTACCCCCTAAGGGGGTGAAACGGGAGTCCAAAGTTTGTATGAGGAAACAAGATTAGTTAGACTATTTTATTCGAAACTTCACAGGAGATGAATGAGTAACTTTGATAAATGAGTAAACGTTTGTGTTTCAGGATTTTACAGAATTCAACCCCTAAATGGGGAAATGGGGTGAAAATGTCTGAAAATCAACATGGTCATTGTTTGTATGGTGTATCGCGTCGGGAGCCTTGCAAAAACAACGATTTTAAGATTTAATGTGGTGGACCTGAAATACCATAATTCCCTATTGGGGAACCTTGGGGTTTAAATGTCTAAAAATCAATATGGTGTCGATTCCGAAATTATCAGGGGTGCTGATTACGAATAGGGCTTTTATTTTGAGATCCAGAAGATGGCGGATTTGACTTCCATACAGGAATATTGTTGATTTCTTGTGATGATTGTGGTAAAGATGATGATGATTGTGATAACGATGATGATGATTGTGATAACGATGATGGTGATAGTGTCTATGAAAGTGATAGTGATTGTGCTATCACTATCACTATCACAGACACTGTGATTGTGCTATCACAATCACTATCACTATCACAGACACTATCACCATCATCGTTATCACAATCATCATCATCATTATCACAATCATCATCATCTTTATCACAATCATCACAATAAATCAACAATATTGCTGTACAATCACTATTGATAGTGATAGTGATTGTGATATTGATTGTAATAGAGATTGTGATAGTGATTGTAATAGTGATTGTGATAGTGACAGTGATCATGATTTTGATAGTGATTGTGATAGTGATAGTGATGGTGATGGTGATTGTGATAATCCTAGTGATTGTGATAATGATGGTGATTGTGATGATTTTAATTGAGATGATGATGTAATTTGGAACATAGATAGTTTATAAGGTTATAAGGATAAACATGTAGGATACTATTTATACCTTTAGTATGATCCCGTGTGACAGTTACCGATAACTTCACGCGGGCGAAGCCGCGGGCAACAGCTAGTACAAAATATATAAAGGCATTTCAAATTTTTCAATAACAGATAGCCAGTGACAGCTGCAATAGAACACTCCTAGCCAAAAAGGTTTTATTCATTAAGTAATTAAAATAAATTAATGTCTGTACTTAATTAATGTTTTAAAAAAATGTGTGTGTGTGTGATGTGTGTGTGTGTGTGATATATGTGTGTGTGTGTGTGTGTGTGTGAATGTGTGTTAGTGTGTGTGTGTATTAATGTTTATGTTTTAATAGAATATCATTGGTATCAACATTTTTTTTTTTTAAATAGGATTCCGAATTCTAAATAATTGTACTTTATTGCTTGGATAGTTTCGAAAATCTGACCCCTGTTAAATTAATAATGAGCACTAAACCTAATCTGGACCTCCAACACCACCTATATAATTAAATCAGCTCTTGGACCGGTCCAAGAATTGGTATTCAGAACTAATTTTGCAAATTCGCACTTACCAAAGCAACGTTACATAGGCCTACTATGACCTCGGACGAACTCTCACCACCAATACGCCTTTTTTTGCTTGCAGCATTCGGCCGCTATTGAAGCGCTTATCAACCAATAGCATCGCAGCATCTAATTCCTAGTTTTTGTTAATGAAAAAAGGGTCAAAAAAAAAAAACAGATGTGGAGATCATGTGCACGGGATTTTGTTTTAAAAATGGGCAGATTTTGTCCGAGCTCATGGTACATGCAATATTTCGCATGCAAGAGAAATCAGAACACAAATACATTTAGTGATAACATTCGCGCCAAAAACTTCTTAACGGAACATGACTTGATGAAAGCCGTTTTGCGCAGTTTCGCTGAACTGCTTCATAATTTAACACCTTTGTAAAACAATAAAGACATGAATTTTGACTGCATTACACCTACTTTGCATAAAAATCCATTAGGCAAAGGCGATATTCCTTTCAGGAGTTCCTTTTGTCCTATCTATGAAATAAATTATTACCTCGTTACTTGGAAAACAATCAACGGTGTGAGCAGTTAAGGATAATGATGTGGTAAACAAGACCGTATACTCCGTAACGATTTCAATTACAATAAACGTCAACGGATAATAAAATCCGCATTGGAGTATACGTAATCATCAGCTGTGCTTCAAAAATAAACTTAAATTGACGCCACAATGGGTGGATTATTACAGCGAACATCCAATTTTTGTTCAGAATGAAGGGAATCCGTATAACTGGGCAAGTGGCCGTGTGGTATCCGGCAGAGTAGAATAGAACCAACCCATTACACTCACGGGTGTCGTATGAGGCAACTAATGTCTGAGGCAGAACACCTTGCGCCTCCGTAGACCAGATAATGGGCAGCAGCGTTTTCTGTTAGTCTTTCATCACTGCGATCTCCAATCCGCCTGCCAAGCGTGGAGATTACAGCAAATTCCTCCCATCATGGGAGAGGCTTATGTCCAGCAGTGGACGTTATGGGCTGTTGTTGTTGGGCAAGTGGACTGAATTCGCAAGACATTGTGGAGACTGACCGTGACAATTTCATGTGTTTTTTGCAAAACACATTAGTTAGTATCTAATTATAAGTGTAACAGTATTTTACCTCACATAATAATCTCGTGTCGGTGTCCTAATTGAGATAAGTATTTAACACCTCTTTTAGGAAGGAACTTATTTATTTTTCATATTTTCGCCGGATCCGGGAATTTGACATAAACAAACCGTCATTAATCCTAATTGATCCATGTTCCTGTTACCTAAGTACATAATACAATTTAAACGACATAATTCTCTTGTATTACATAACGGGCTGGTGTCCGCAACTATACGTCAAAGCGCGTATTTTGCGTGCGACATAATATCTTATTTTTCTTTGCCGTGTCCTCGATGTCTGAATTGAGGATCCCTCAGCATTGAATCCACATACGGCGCATGTCCAAGATGCGGTACTCCGCAGTGACAGCTTACTTCTAGCTGGCAACAGCCTTCTTGATGGCCATCTTACTGGTGCGCCTGAAGCGCTTTTGCTTTCTTCGAACACCCATAGGACATACCTAAATGGGGAAGGAAATCCACCTAGATCATCATAGAGGGGCTTTGAAGTTCACTCTTGCAATATTCCACGGTCAGCCTTGCCAAACTAGCAAATTGGAGCATAATAGGTACACATGGTACACCTCTACTAAAACTCTTCAGAGAGACGGGCTTGAAGTTATGTTATGCCTTACGAATTGTTATCTCCAAATTACTTGCTTCGAGCTGCGTGAAATACAATTATCAAATCGATCCCTCATTACATTTCAGCGGTGCCCGAAACCTGCTTCTACCAGCGCTGTTTGGGCTGCCACCCAGAGCAGCTGATAGCACATGGAGCACCCGTGGAGTGCCAGCCAACCAACTGGGTGTCAGCGACATGGGTACATAACTACGGACATCCACCGCCGACCACAGACTCTAGGATACCCATCGAGTACCGCTGCTTGAAGATGGTCGCGACGCCGGATGATAAGACTTGTAAGTTTTCAGTGATACTGATATCTATATTTGTTTAACTTTGAGGTAGGTTTAAGGCTAGTGACTGGATAGGCAAAATGCAGTGGGACGCGGCGTGACACAGAGGTAATGCACATGAGCATTTTAAAAACTTAGAATCGAACTGTCTAGAATACGACACGGTATAAAACTGGAGTTCATAGAGACGATTTCTCAATGAACTCCAGTTTTTAAATGCTCAATTGGCGTAGAGCGATACTCACAACAGGCCTCAATAGGGTAGATTCTGATGACCCCATAAAACAATAATTCTATCTCTAAAAAACACTTTATTTCCTGAAAACCCGATTTATTTTCAATTAATAGCCAAATTTGATTTTTGCTGCTTTGAAATCAATAAATAATTAAGTCATTGAATTGAATAAACAATGACGTCACAGTTGGCTATTGTCACACAAAATCTATGAGAACCGCGTTTTGACAGCTCTTAAAAAATTGGTGTGTCATCTACCCCATTGTCATGTCAGTACCTATTGCCTTATCTGACATCCTAGGAGTCGAATTTTTCGCTACTATCACTCACTATTACCTGCGGGTGGCCTAGCCTTATGTCAAGACTTGTTCTCCAGTTTAACCATAAGCATCCGACACCAATAATAAGGAGCGACCGCCTTATACCTGACCCACATCACTGATAACACGGTACCTTTTGGGTTAGGCAGAGGTGTACCTACTTAGAAGTACACCCACATTTTGCCACTTCATTTTAAGTCCTAAGTAATAGGGGTGAGCCTTCTGCCATCAACCGGGCACAAATCGATATTCTGTGGCTGCTACTGAGAAATTCCTGATGGAGAAACCCAAAAACACTTTGCCCGACCTGGGAATCGAACCACCTCGTGCACGGCAATCGCGCTTGGCCATTTGACCCACGAGCTACTACCAAAATCTTACTAAAATCTTTTCCTATACCTTAAATAAAACCTTACCAAAGATCCTTCTTTCAATGTATACAGGGTTACTTTTCAATGACCAGCTAAAATTTAAAATTAAGATCTAGTTATCAAACCAAAAGTGCATTTTTAATTACGTATAAAATTTATTACGTAAAATTATTATAGAAAAATATAAAATAAAATAATGGCATTCATTTGAAAATGTCCTAACAATTGTCTAAATCATAAACCTAATGGGAATCAATGCACTTGTGTACGTGCATGCACCGCCAAATTTATGTGTTGCTAACTGTTACCTATCTAGGTTTTTGAACTGAATTGAGCTGTTGCAGTATCCACACGTAAGCTTTTTATTGGTGGATAGGAATGAGATTTTATTTGAAAAAAAATTGGTTTTTTTTTCATTATATCGAAAATATTATCGATTCTAAACCATCTCTGAAAATTTGGCCGGTCATTGAAAACTACTACTCTATAATGGTTATTTTCAGTTGGCAACACAGTGGATACTCTACGAGGCTGCGTTCCTCGAGCGCAGGTAGATTCGGTGTGTATGGGCCTCCTAGCCGTCGAGAGAGCAAGAGGTCACAGCGACGCGCGTTGCTTCACATGCAACGGAAACAACTGCAACTCCGCAACGCAAGCAACTGTATCGCTACAAGCAACGATAGCAACTTTACTCCTATACTTTGTTCTAAGGTGAACTTTTAAAAAAAAGGGAAATTTGAATAAAACGAGCGTGTAATAAACAGTTAATTTAATGACATAGATTCTGATATAATTTAATTTAATTGTACTTTTTATACTTTTTTTGTAAATCGACAACATTTGTCAAAATAAAAACGTTGAAGTTTTATCAGCATTTCATGTTATTTGTGGCAAGTAACTGTGATGGTTTGCTGTGGCCTGCGGACTAATTCCTTAAAGATTTATCTAAAAGCACCATAAAAAGTCGCTAAGCTGCCAAGAAACCTTGCTATAGTTGGTGCCAGTTAAGATGAGAATAGCGGTCATTGACCCACTTAGATTTATTAAACTTCTTAACTTTGAAAACCAAAACTAAGCCTGTTCAAGTCTGGAATCGTCATCTATCGTGATCTTCAACATTTTTATGTAATGAAAACCGATACATACATGGTTTATTTGTTTTGGTTCGTACGAAGAGATATTAGGGAAAGGGCAATGACCGCTATTCTCATCTTAACTGGCACCAGCTATATAATATGCACCTACTGGTCGTCATCAAGCTACCCGAAACTGTCAAATCCCAATCAATCTTGAACCTAAAGCTTTAGCGATAAAGTTAAAGATAATTTTTAAAAAATTGACAGGTTGTGGTGTCTGTACAGGGAAATTTATTATGATTATTTTTTTACAAATAAAAGTAAATTATATAAAAGGCTACCTAGATTGTCTACTACGTTTAAAAAGCACTTCAAATTACATTCCATATTGATTGATAAAAAATATAACTAGTATGTATTTATTTAGACCCGAATGCTCGCAAAGTGGTAACTGGAATGTATCGCCGAAATACTGTAATTAACATAAGAACTAGTCAAGTCTTAGATTATAAATGAGTCAAATTTAAGACTAGAAGTTTAAAAATAAATGCTGGACGTGATTTAAAAAATCGATAGAAAATATACGTTTATCAAAAAATTGTATACAGTAAAACGGGGCTATTTGAGCTTTATTTGGTCCCATATAAACCAAAATGTTATTCGGTATTTCCACCATGATTTTACAGTATTAGCCAATCAAAGTGTTTCTAGACATTGTAAAATAACTTCTACCATACACCAACGGACAGTTATCGATATTTTTGTTCGAAATTATTGGTCATCCCAAATAGCCCCCAAATCCCAAATAGCCCCGTTTTACGGTAAGAGTTGCCGCGAATTAGTCTTGATTAAAATATTACATATTTATTTAAAGAAATTATTTATAAAAAATGTAATATGCAGAGATTCTCAAGAGATAGTGGGGTATCTCTATAAAACTTATAAATAACTTTTAGAACTACTCAATAGGTTTTTAAATTATTTAAATTAAATTCAGATGATATACTTTACATTTAGACAGTTTTTTGAGGTTATTATTAATAGAGTCCTTAGTGCCTACACAATAAGATCGATTTTACCATCAATCATTATAAATCAAAAAGTTTTAACAGAACACAATCGAGAACAGTATGAAACTTAAATATATCATTATTTTGCAGAAGTTAAGGTTAATCATAACAACAGTGGAATGTTATTTTAGCGGTAATAGTTGCCGCCATTTTGTACATGTGTTCAATACACGAAATAGGGTAGATGACTAAAAAAAATCTAATTAGTCCGTCAGATAAATTTACAAAAAAAGTTGGACACGTATTTTTTCTTCTGTTACGTAAACCAAAATTGACGAAGATACGACGCTTTTAAAATTCTCAATACGTCAGGCCGTGGCATAATTTTTAGTGCGTTGTGGCGTCACGAGCCACTCCAGAGTTTTGATGCGTTTTATCTTTGTCAATATTCATTGATTTCATCATCATCATCATCAGCCTATTAATGTTCCCACTGCTGGGACACAGGCCTCCTCTCAATGAGAGGGAACATTCATTCATTGATTTACAAAAACAAAAAATACGTGTCCATTATTTTCCAATAGGTATTCTAAATGACGGACTAAATAGATTTGCAATTTATTGATGGTGGAAACTAGCCTATTGCTTTATCACGTTTGACAAATACCTCTATATATCTAAATTGAAAGTTCACTAAGGTTGCAACTACACAAGGTGGAAGAGACGCCAACAGTTACACGACTCCGCTCCCAGCCCAGCAAAAAAAAATATAATTCAAATATGGACTTTCAAGTATTTCTCTTTAGACATAATTTACATTGGCAACAGCTCGCTGTCAGCGGGCTTACCGCCGTCAATGCCAATGTAAAGTATATCTAAAGTGAAATACCTAAAGCCCATATTTGAATTATATTCTTTTTGCCGGGCTGGTAGCGGAGTCGTGTAACTGGGCTAAGAGACCTTTACACGTACCTATTCAGTGCATCATTCTGCAAAAAAAATCAGCTGTTCCATAAATTTTGACCGTGTAGGTATTGCAGTTAAATCATAAATCATTTATTTGCATAAAACAATACGATGGTGTTAAATAAAATTATCTATCTAAAGGGCCACCTCCGAATCGCGATATTATTGTCCTTGCCACGTTTTTCTCTACACTTTCTTTTGGGCCGTCTCTACGAGCGAGAGAATCGCGGCGATATTATCGTCCTCGCCACGTTTTTCTATACACTCTCTTTTGGGCCGTCTCCACGAGCGAGAGAATCGCGACGATATTATCGTCCTCGCCATGTTTTTCTATACTCTCTTTTGGGCCGTCTCCACGAGCGAGAGAATCGCGGCGATATTATCGTCCTCGCCACGTTTTTCTATACACTCTCTTTTGGGCCGTCTCCACGAGCGAGAGAATCGCAGCGATATTATCGTCCTCGCCACGTTTTTCTATACTCTCTTTTGGGCCGTCTCCACGAGCGAGAGAATCGCGGCGATATTATCGTCCTCGCCACGTTTTTCTATACACTCTCTTTTGGGCCGTCTCCACGAGCGAGAGAATCGCGGCGATATTATCGTCCTCGCCATGTTTTTCTATACACTCTCTTTTGGGCCGTCTCCACGAGCGAGAGAATCGCGGCGATATTATCGTCCTCGCCACGTTTTTCTATACACTCTCTTTTGAGCCGTCTCCACGAGCGAGAGAATCGTGGTGATATTTTCATATAGAAACATGTTGAAGCGCCGCGATGCTCTCGCTCGTGGAGGCGGGCCCTTAGCTAAACATGTTTAAATGTTTAAAACATATTTAGCTAAGATAGAACATAGCATGCCAAAGTTTATGGTTGAGCAAAATGTTACAAGTTTAGTTAGAAACAGCTGTTTTTTTTTATAACCGACGAAAAATTTATTTGTGCGGTTTGGTTCAGAATGATGTACGGTCGACCAAGCTATTTGGTTTACATATTAACATGCAAATTACATTGTAAAATGTAAACCAAATAGCTTGGTCAACCGTACATAAAGCAACATAAACAGAATTCTTCATCGGCACTTTTTTCTTAACCTGCTGTTTCGTAGAAAAGTGCAATACCTACACCAACACCACAGCAAGTTTTTTTTTTTCAATACATAGATATTTTTCAGGGGCGTTGATAAAAAAAATGTTATGTTTCGGAATGATGTACCGAATAAGTGGTCTTTGTTTGTCCGTCGATGTCCCCCTTCCACCCCCTATACACCGTGTTTCCGGACGATATCGATAAACTTCGACCGGTCATTGTACTCATCATTATGAACAACTTTTACTATGGGACCGGACCAACCCCTGAATGGCGAAAAAAAAAACAGCTGTAAACTCGTCAAAATGTATTGAACAACAGATTTTTTTTGCGATTCAGGGTTTGGTTGGTCCCATAGTAAAAGTTGTTCATAATGATGAGTACAATATCGTGTATGATTAGATACACCTTATATATTATTTTTTACGTGCCAATATTTCTCTGAAGCACTCTAAATAGAACTTTTTTTTATTTTTTTTTCCGATGGGAATTCATCAAATGACTCAGGGAGTGTCAGACTTTGACTATTTGACGTGCTTGCAATATCAACGCTAGGGCATTGAGCTATTAGGTACTACTACGTACAGAGGAGACAGCGCGAACAAAATCTATGCGCAGTGCAGGGGGCGGCTAACCCCATAAATAAAGATGTTCTGTAGCGAGCAAGCGACTGAGTGAACTGCGGCCGGCCGACCGCAGTTGAACGGAGCCACAATATAAAAATGGACAGTAGGGAAACTGCCTACATTACGCTCGATACCGCACACTCACACAAACATGCGCATCGACGGGGCCCCCGAGCAGACGTTGCGGTGCTGTCAGTAGCGCGTGCCGCGCCGAGACGACTGGTCATTTGTATAAGTTTTATTCCCAATCTTTTTAAAAATGCCACGAACGTATTGCGCGGTATACGGCTGTTTGAATTTTTAACACAATTCAATCTAATAATATAGAATTTCGAACGTGTCGTAGCAGAAGATAGTATTTTTCTGTTAAATAATTTGTAATAACGAAGATTTTTTTTAAGTAATAAAGGTATTTTTTCATGTTATAGTTTTTTAATTCCTAGGTATTCCTACGCATTTTCGGGTTGAAACGCGGTACGGTTCGCATAAACTGTTTTCCGTGTTTAAACTATCGTCTTTTGTTGATATTAACCGACGCCATAAGATAACTACGCCATAAATACTATTTAAATTGTATTTGTAAGCTAGTGACATATTTCAATTAGATCGATTGATCACAACGGAATAAAAATGTTTTAATAAAAAAAAAAACAATATCAACAACATTAAAAGGGACAACCCTATGGCTTCAATGAAGCGTAGGTTTATAATGCATCAACTAGGCTTAGTTTCGCTACTGTCCATTTTTATATTGTGACGGAGCACAGATTTTGTTCGCGCTGTCTTCTCTATACGTAGTAGTAATAGATCAATGCCCTAGGGTAAGGTTACGAGGTTGACTAAAAATAAACTATCTAAAACGTACCTACCTTATACTGTCTTATTATCTATTACAAAAATACCTATGATGTTAATAATGTTAAAAAATCACAACTTATGGTCTTGCTCCTACAAACTAGTAATTTCATTTCAAAATAATATCATTATAAATCACAGGTGCTAAATATAACTAAGTACCTTCAATATTATATTGTACAACATTTTAAAGTTATTTACTAATATAAGATTCGGAATCAGATTCAAATAGTATTAAGTACTTACATAAAATCTAATTTTGCACTAAAATTAATGTACTTTTAGATTCCTGGCCTTAAAGTAGTGTCATTTCTCTGTTATTTTATTGCTCGGTGTATTTTTAATTTGTACTACCTACTTTTATCACAATATTAACGCCAAGGCACGCGATTAAAATACCAGATTTGTTTATTATCCGTCATGCACTTTTTTGATGTCAAAGGATCACCGATGCCACGGGAGTCTTTAGTCACCACTAACGTAAGACATAAACCATCCTGAGTTTTTAATCTGGGGCCTTTCTGCACCCAGATCTGTTTGCTACTACCACTGCAGCTTTTCCATAGGGCGCGTCCATTCCCTTGCTGCAAACATAGGCCTTCGTCAGCCATGACTTTCCCCTCTGGAGTGAAAACTACTAAACTTTCTAAGCCCATTGTTTCACAGTCAACCGCGACGGCGGGACTTCCCAACCCAATTGTTCCAACGGTAACTCCTATGCAACCACCTTTCTCATTTTTTATCTTCCCGAACCATCTCTGGTCAGTCGGAAAAAAGTGTTGGGGCCACACGGTTTTTAAGTACCATCCAAAGCTTTTGCACTTTAAGTTCTTTCTTAATTCTACTCTATCTCCGACTGACTGTTGGTCACGGATTGTAGCTACTTCTGGGTTGAATTTGAAGAAGAAATCAGCCCATTCGTCCATCCAGACAGTGGCCGCTCTCGCTAAGTTCGCATGTAGAACTTTAGTCACCCCTCCAGGGTACTTGTAAGGGCTGTGACTCCTAAATATATGTCCGACTCGAGAGCACGATGTTATTTCGACTCTTGCGCCGCATTGCCAGGCTCGCCAGGACAGTTCTAAATTTTCTGCTCCCCATATGATCATGCCTTCATCGTATCCACCTAGACGCCAAAAGAGGCTTTTGCGTACTGCAAAAAGGCCTCCTGCCATGGCAGGAGTTGGGTAAGGCTTTGAAGGGTTCTCTGACTTCTTTTTAAGGACTTCGGCACTTGGTATGAGCCACCGGAAGTGCAGTCTCCAGCTGAAGGCGCCCCAGTGAGCATCGATGCTCTTCGTGTATGCTAGAGTGTCTGCGGATAGCAGGTCTATGTGTGGACATATGAAGACATCGTCGCTTCCTGCACGATCTAACAGTGGTTCGATCCATCCTTTCGTGACCTGGAATAATAATTTTACAATTTAAGTATTTTTCAACACACTTGCACTAAAATAATAATAAAATAAAAATAATAAAATGGCTCTAATTTCACTGCAATTAGGCACATAATGACACCTGTAATCAAACTGTGACTTTTTCATTGCTATTATTCACAAGTGAGTTATAGGTTTTTTTTACGTTATTGGTTGTTGTTGAGTTGCTTTGTTCTTAAAAAATTTCGATACAAAAAAAATCGTGTTCAATAGTACAAATAAATTAATGTACCTATTACTTGCTCATTTCCTGTGACTTTTTCATTGCTATTATTCACAAGTGAGATAGAGGGTTTTTTATTATTTTATTTGTCGTTGCTTTGTTTTTAAAAAAGTTTCGATACTAAAATGATTTTTTTGTATTATTTTCTTCACAAGTGTGTTGAAAAAAATCGTATGATACACGTGTGTATTGATGATTACCGTCTTCGGCTCTCTTAAGTAAGACCCTCGCCTAACGGCTCGGGTCTCAATGGCGCCTCAGCGGTATTCACCAACATTACACACTTGTACCATAATGTACTATTTTCATCGGAAGGATTCTTATTACTATTTAGTACTGATTGATTAAAAGATTACTGGAATCCAACCCTAACATTTTAGTAAACAATTTAAGATGGTTTCTTTTTTGGGGTTCCATTGTTTGATTGGTCTTTTAGCCACCGATTTACGATAGTAAAGTTACTTTAGACTGTTTTTTTTTAAAGACGGTTTTTTTTTAACACAGCCGAACATAGAACTTCCTCCTTTTTTTAGTCGGTTAAAAGCGATCACCTGTTTTTTAAAAACTTGCCTGCCAATTAAATATCTTGTTAAGGCGGCTCCCCGAGCAAATGACCTTGAGCGAGCAGTTTTTCGGAGCCTACTCCTCTTTATCCAAAAGAAATACTAACTAATAAAAAATACATTAAATTACTACATATCCTTGACTCCAAAATTGTCGTTTCATTTTTTTTTTTAAGTTGCTTAATGTTTAATAAATCCCCTCACAACGAAACCATAGAAATGAGAAATAATGATTTATAAAATGCTACTCCTCGTAAAGTAACCATTATTTTGATTTGCTACTTATACTAATGGATAGGCAATTTAATAATGAACATAATTGTCGTTTTATTTTTTCCAAAAGACGTAAGTTTGATTTTATAAAGAATAAAAACCACTCATTTCGCACAATTCGGCCTGCAGTGACTGACGTAACGACCAATTCGTAGTGCAAGCTGATTAGAACTTTATTCTAACAGTATTTCAAGCGAAGTTTGAACCACCACAAATAGAGTTGCTAATTTTGCTCGGGGTACCGCCTTAATATGTCGCTAGTCTTCACTCACCTCGCAGTGAGCATCGAGGAACACCAGCACATCGCCTGTAGCCTTCCTGGCGCCCATGAGCCGAGCGCCGACCAGCCCCGACCTCACAGGGTTGCGCAGTACTTGCACATTGTCCAACTTCGCCACAGCCTCGTCAAGCTCAGCGTGAAGGTATCTCCTTTCACTTGCATCGTCTACTAGAATTATCTGGAATACAACAGTAAAAGCTTATACAATCAGCCTTTAATGGCCCCACTGATGGGACACAGAACTAATCTCTAAACCAACATAACAACAGTCTCGATAATTTCACGCGGGCCCACAACATACTATTGATAACACGCGGGCCCACAAAAAACCGTTGATAGTTCCACGCGGGCCCACAATAAACTCTTGGTAATTTCACGCGGGCCCACAATATACTCTTGATACTTTCACGCAGGCCCACAATAAACTGTTGATAATTTCACGCGGGCCCACAAAAAACTCTTGATAGTTTCACGCGGGCCCACAATAAACTCTTGATAGTTTGTAATTACAAATATCGCATAGGATAGGGCACTTAAGGTGGATGCTCCAGGGTAGCCCGCGAGTTCATAAAGGCGAGGAACGACTTTTTCAAGGTCAAAGTCATTCCTCGACCTATAAGAACTTGGAGGGTTGTATTGATGACTTTGATGATTATAATTCTGTGACTACATACGTCTTACAGTCGTAAATAATATTTTAATCAACATGCAACCTAGCACTGCCTTGCAAATTGCAAAAAACGTAAGATAATTTGAATTTCGCGCGCTGGCATTCACCTTAACGTCTAATTTGGAAACAAGAGAGTTATCGGTATGCTGATTTAATCAGCTCTGAATTATAGCCTGGCTATCAAATTGATTTTGACGCATACTTTCATTAGGTACCACAAAAAAACGTAGTAATTTACTTGGTTAACAGTAGATTAATCTAATGCACATGCAGGTAGGTTCTTATCCATAGAGATCTTATACGCTAGGGAATGGGCAACTACAGTACTTTCACAGTTTTTATGTCTTGTGACTGGGACTGTAGCTACATTTAATTTTCATCTTTGTTTCGACAATTCAAAAGTGCCTGTAACTGGCCTACTTGAAAAAAAATTCTTTGATTTTGATATTCTGCTAAACGAAATTTAAATCCTCGTCGTAGTAGTCGACTACCCAACATGAGGTTTCGATTCCCAGGTAGGGCAAAGTGTTATAGGGTTTTTCCATCAGAAATATTCTCAGTAGTAGCCACGGAGTCTGGATTTGTGCCCGGTTGATGGCAATAGGCTCACCTCTCTATTACATGGGACTTGAAAATAACTAGCGAAATACGGGTGTAGTATTAGATACACCTCTCGTCTAACCCATAGGCACACCGCTGGAGGCGCAGCGGAGCGCATTTGAAGACAACAATTTAATATAAACCTTAACTACCTTGATACTTACACGGTCAACATAAGAATAAATTCGCACGCGGTACTCGGAGCAGCCTCAAGCTACTACAAGAGCATGCGCGCGACCGTATACCAAGGTAGTTAAGGTTTATATTAAATTGTTGTCTTCAATTGTGCTCCGCTGCGCCTCCAGCAATGTGTGCTGTGCCTTAGGGGATTAGAGGCGTGAGGTTATGTAAAAGTTAAATTACAATCAATGTGTACAACAAAGCAAGTGCAATGACACTTGTCATTGTTGAAACGATGTCATTTACCTTTCTTCTGCTACACCTAATTATAATTCTCTTTTGTTCTCGACACCATAGTAACAAATTACGATATTGATAACGATATTGTCGGATTGCCTATAAAGATAGACTAGCTTATAACCACGGCTTCGTACGCGTTGTGTTCGGAAATTGTCCCACGGGATCGTACTATCGGGATAAAAACTATCCTATGTGTTAATCCGGGTTATAAACTATCTGTTTGCAAATTTTCATTTAAATCCGTCCCGTAGTTTTTGCGTCAAGGAGTAACAAACATTCGTCCATACATGCTCACAAACTTTCGCATATAATATTAAGTAGGACTGTTAAAATTATAGGTAGACTAATAAAATAAGTTTTAATTTTTCAACTGAATTTATCAAAACGATCGACACTGCTACATGGTGGAACGCAGAGCCAAAAGGCTTATCTAGGCGACGAACGCGGCGACGAGACGTTGGTAGCTTCGCTTCACAGCCTAGCTTATCGGCGTAATGTTGCCTGCCTGTCGGTCTTCTACAGACTGTACTTCGGAGAATGTGCGCAGGAACTGCACAACCTGATCCTACCATCACCCTTTTACCACCGGACTAGCAGACGTACTGCGGCGTACCATCCGCACTTGGTTGATATCCCGACAAGTCGTATTAAGCGCTTCTCCTCCACTTTTATTACGCACATAGCCAAAGTGTGGAACTCTCTGCCTGCGTCTATGATCCCACCCACATTTAACCCGTCTGCCTTCAAAGCAAGAGTGAACAGGCATCTTCTGGGCACGCTCGTTCCATTATAGACCATCCATCGGTTTCCATAACGCGATTCAGCGCGATCGAGGTCAAGAGCAGGCCCATTTTGTAATTTAAAGTAAGTTGGTCCAGTGGTCACAAGCACGACTTCTGAGAGGAGTTCTGAGAGAGCTGGAGTTCATTGCTTCGATTAGCAGATCGGGCAAAGAGTTATTGGATTTTAGCAGCCATGAAGTCTGGATTTGTGTTGTCGGTTGATGGCAATAGGCTCGCTTTCTTTTATATTGGACTTAAACATAACTGGCGCAACGTAGGTATACTATTAGGTAGGTAAGTACACTAACTAAAGTAAAGGCTTTTATAAACACACAATTTCAACATTAGTTTATGAAACCCTTAAAAAAACACACGAAGATTTGAGTTTTTTCACAGGCGTAATGATAATGTTAAGACGTATAAATATTACCTGCTGCAACAGTTTAGGTGGAGACCTCATCAGCACAGACATGACGGTCCGCATGAGAGTGGACCACGCTTCATTGTGGAACACTATGATTACCGTTGCAGTCGGCAGGTTGTCTATGTCGAACACAACCTCTTTGCAACTGAAACAATTGAATGAAAACTTTAAGGATCGATGGTTTGAAGTTGGTGTACTTAATGTTCAAAATGACGTATGCCACATTGGGCACCCGCTTTAACGGCACCTGAGGTATTCCACATACGGCACCTATCAATATTTTTCGCAGGTGCCATTAGAGGAATGGTTTATTATTTAATACAGGATAAGCGCAGACCGCAGCAAAATTCTCGAAAATGCGGTTTGCAGCTTCTGTATTTTAACGTGTTCATGAAAAACTGCTTAATCAGACAGCGGTAATATGATACCTACTGTCTGCACAGACCCGTATAGCCCATTGAATCAAAAGTTTAAAGTAAAGTTAGATTTAAACTTAAGGCTCTCTGCGTTTTCCCGTTTCTGCATCCCGCGATATTGCGATATGAGTTCTTGGAACATTTGGTATTGGGCAAAGAAACGCAAAAATGCGCCTGTGTGTGGATCGCATGCGTCCAAATACCAAATGTTTTATGAACTCATATCGCAATATCGCGGGACGCAGAAACGTAAAAACACGCCTGTGTGTTGGGAGCCTTTTTTCAACTAAGCCATTTTCAACGTCAAACTTTACAAGGAGTTAAAACTAATGCCCATTTTGCGAATGAAGAATTAAGTGATATCCGCTTCAGTAATTTCTTTTTGTTGTTCAACGTGTTTAACGAACTACAATCGTCGATCATCAGCCAACGTTAACGAGTCGATCACACCCTAATACGCATCACAGAATTCACAGACAAATATGCCATTGTAGTGATAGACAGCTAATCACATTGTAACCCTATTGTGCTGTATTCATGTGTAAACTGTGAAGCGACAGTTATCTCACCGTTCACATAGCTGTGCCTTCGATCTCTGATAGGCCTAACGGAATTGAGTCTGGATCCAACACAGACGAAAACCGCAAAAGCTATCAAAATTGTGCTGAAGGCGAAGATTGTAACTTTGATGGCTTTTATCATGGAAACGCTTCGATCAATTATTGATCGAAGTGGAAACGTGACGCTTTAGAAGATTTGGTCTCATAAAAAACTTGTTTGTATTGATGCCAGCTATTGATAAATTAAATACAGGGTTTACGACAAGTTGATAAAATCGAAGTTGTAGTGTTAGAAACTCTTTCTTCGATATACTGATTTCCGGAATCGATTATTCATTTTTATCTACCTAAAACTGTATTTAAATATAATAATGTTAGAAACTCTTTCTTCTGTCATGATTTTTAAATATGTATTAATTAATACGATCTGCTGTGATCTATTTAACCTAATATTATGTAGGGTTTTTAAGATTTTAATAATTTGTTTTATTTTTGAGAAATGACAACACTGCCTGACAATATTGTAGCGGGAAGGGGTAGTTGATAAAAAAGCATGGCACTCGGCCGAGAGGGCGCGATTCGTTGGAAGAAATTTCTTCCAACCGACTCGACTTCCTTCTTTTTTCGACTTTCTTCTTTTTAGGGTTCCGTAGTCAACTAGGAACCCTTATAGTTTCGCCATGTCTGTCCGTCCGTCCTCGCTTAATCTCTGTGACCGTTAGCACTAGAAAACTGAAATTTGGTACCAATATGTATATCAATCACGCCGACAAAGTGGTAAAATAAAAATTGGAAAAAAATGTTTTATTGGGGTAGCCCCCCTATATGTAAAGTGGGAAGTGATTTTTTTTTTATTTCAACCCTAACGTGTGATATATTGTTGGGAAGGTATTTAAAAATGAATAGGGGTTTCCTAAAATCATTTTTTGATAATGTCAATAATTTCGGAAATAATCGCTCCAAAAGTAAAAAAAAATGTGTGTCCCCCCCCCCTCTAACTTTTGAACCATACGTTTAGAAAATATGAAAAAAATCTGAAAAGTAGAACTTTATAAGGACTTTCTAGGAAAATTATTTTGAACTTGATGGAAACAACAGTTTTTGTACAAAAAAACAAAAAGTTGTACAAAATAATTTCTGGACTAAGTTTGTAGTATATTCGTATATGCAAGCATTTTTACATAATGGATACCCACCTTTAAACTCATAAGTGGGAACACTTATTGTGACGGACGGGAAACTACGGAACCCTACACTGAGCGTGGCCCGACACGCTCTTGGCCGGTTTTTTTTTATATGTCCGCAGAGATGTGAATTATTTGAAATACCTACCACCACCCACCACAACAGCCGATAACGTCCACTGCTGGACATAAGCCTCTCCCATGAGGGGAGGAATTTGCCGTAATCTCCACGCTTGGCAGGCGGATTGGAGACCGCAGTGATGAAAGACTAACAGAAAACGCTGCTGCCCATTCTCAGGTCTACGGAGGCGCAAGGTGTTCTGCCTCAGACATTAGTCGCCTTATACGACACCCGTGAGTGTAATGGGTTGGTTCTATTCTACTCTGCCGGATACCACACGAAACCTACGAAAACGGACGGACGAAACGGCTACCTACGAAATACCTACATATATTTGAAATGCAAATACAAAATGCAAAATACCTATTTTTATTTTACATTTGAAATACTTTTTTCAAAATGTATTTTGTATTTTATTTGAAATACTTTATATAAATATAAAGTATTTGTAAAATACAAAATACTTTTGTTACATTTTCTAAAACAGTTTTCTTTTTCATTCCTAAATCCAAAATTACTTTATTTATGAAATCACTGATCGTGATCCTAAATGTTGTCAACAAGAACGAACGAAGAGAAAAGATGAAGACAATCCTTTAGAATCGTTGAACAGATCTCCAAATGTCAAAAAATAGTAGATTGTATGATGTATATAAGAGAGCAAAATAATATTTTTACGTCGAGGGATTCTAAAATAGAATCCTGAGCGTAGCGAGGGATTCAAAGTACATCGCCTGAGGGAAAAATATTTTTTATTTATCTCGAGTCATTATACTCTACTTTTCATCTCCTTCTATGAGAAAATAGATAAGAGACACTTTTAAGTAATTAATGAATAAGATTAATAAAAAAAATTACATGAATGTAAAATGGTCAATTACAAATTTATATTTATATTTCATACAGTATACATTTTTAATTAATTTTTCTTTTTAAATTCCTAAATCCAAAATTACTTTATTTATGAAAGCACTGATCGTGATCCTAAATGTTATCAACAAGAACGAACGAAGAGAAAAGATGAAGACAATACTTTAGAATCGTTGAACAGATCTCCAAATGTAAAAAAAATAGTAGATTGTATGACAAAAGAGCAAAATAATATAAGTGACGGATTCTAGAGTAGAATCCCGAGTGTAGTGAGGGATTCTTTAGTAGAATCCTGAACGTAGCGAGTGATTCAAAGTACGTCGCCCGAGCCAAAAATATATTTTGCGCCCAAGTGATACACTCTACTTGAATTTCTAACAATCCGTGAATGTACCAAATTCAAAAAGTGCGCGGCAAAGATTATTGCGACGCACTTATCATCATCATCATCATCAGCCTATTAATGTTCCCACTACTGGGACACAGGCCTCCTCTCTATGAGAGGGAATGGGCTATAATCCACCACGCGGGCCCAGTGCGGGTTGGTAGATGTCACATGTCTTCGAATTTTTTGGTTCTAGGACATGCCGGTTTCCTCACGATGTTTTCCTTCACCGTTTTGAGAGCAGTGGTGATGAAATAAATTACACAAAGTAATGCGCCTGTCTGGGTTCGAACCCACGACTTACTGTTCGTAAGTCGGGGCCACCACCACTGGGCCACCGCTGCTCCCCACGCACTTATAAAGAGGATTAAAAACTCATTACTGCCCACTAAAAGTTTCAAATAAAAAACACCACCTTTGGGTGCACTTAAAGGCTAACCAAGTCCTCCTTTTCGAATAGAAGGGATGAAAAAACTATTCCTTAAATTTGATACCTACCTGCTTACCAAGTTCTACAATTTGGTGGAATGGTTATGATGAGGCCCCATAGAGAGAACATGAAAGATGAACTCTTTGAACAACATTAAAATCAGTTAAATAAATAAGTAAAAATGTATTTTATTTGAAAAACCTATTTTTAAAATACGTATTTTGCATTTTGTATTTAAATACTTTTATTTAAAACTATTTTGTATTTCTATTTGAATTATTAAACTATCAATGTATTTGCACTTTTACCTAAACTATTTTTCACATCTGTGTCCGGTAACAGTTAAGTGTTGTAATTATTGCATTTTGTATAAAACGTGAAGTAATATAGAATTTTGTAATACCAAATAGTTTAAAAAGAGTAACCATGGAGTTTCTTGCCGGTTCTTCTCCATGGAAGCGACCAACCCGAACCGTGCAGCCTAATAAATATTGTGAGTGATATCCTGACAAATTGTCTTAATTTCCCTAGGTTATAACAGTAGGTAGTAGGTAGGTAGGTACCTACTGATAACGCCATCAAAGTACAATCTCCCCGATTGTACTTTGATGGCGTTAATCTCGGAAATGTGATGCTTTAGAAGATTGGTCTCATACAAAACTTTTTTGTATTGATACCAGCTACAGATTAATAAAGGTTTAATGCGAGGCCGCTATTTTGAAAATAAAAAACGGCGGAATTTAGGTAGGTATGCCAAAATTTAAAAACCCACAATCAATACTTTGCTTGAGCAATTTACGAGTTAACTCCTATATTACGCATTTTTTCGATTCGTTACGATACGATTATATTTATGTACCTAGTCCAATGATATTCTATTAAACAGATATGTTGTGAGCGCCCAATCGTGAAGGCTCGAAAACGGGCCAATTGGCCTGTTTTTGTAAGAAATCGCAATATTTTATAGTCTGTGACAAGTTGGCAGCCCGCCCTTATGTATGATAATACTCTGTGTGTCTGTAGAAAAATGTAGCTCTGTGTAATAAGATGTAATAATATGTCTATGAAAAGAATAAGAAATTAATAAACCCATTATAAGAAGTCGTCTACGAGTATCATTACAAGTGTTGCCTTTATTCTGCGTCACTGCATTTAAGTGAGCTGGCTCTGCCCCGCGGCACACCTTTTTCGGTGGTTTTGTAGGTGTTTAAAACATAGTGTATAAATATAGTGTACATAGCATATCTGTTTATTAGAATATCATTGACCTAGTCCTTTTTAGGTAACAAGTAATTGATATACTTAACTAAAATATATAAATAGGTAGGTATAAAAATTACGTTATTTATTTGCAATAAATGTGGTACATTGGGTACAGTGGTACTTATTTAGGATGGTAAAAATAATATGTAGTGCAATAACACATTTCGCCATAAAATTGGCATGCAAACATTAAAGAATAATAGATGCTAATTTCAAAACACATTAACTAAATGTGAAACAAACCTTAAATTAAGTAACTAAAACCAGTGTTTCAAAGTACTCAACACAAAACAAAATTTTGCTGTTCTGTTAAACACTTGGAACCAAAAAAAAAAAAATGTTAACAGAAGGAATATAAAATATTTTTTATATCCAAAAAGACAAATAGGTACCTACACAATGACAAAATGGCATACAATGCCGAAGACGGTGCTAAGGCGATGACAAGAGCTAAACGCGAGTTTTATAATGCAAAAAAAGCATATGATTTACTGCAATAAACAAAACCAGAAAAATATATGATAATCTTCAGGATATATGCTAGTACGATAGTGTTTTGAAAACTTAATAGAAGAAATTTCATTCGATAAAAAAAATCACGAACTTATTTCTAAAAATTTCTTTTAACGAGTAAAAATTATACTAAAATACATGGGATCATTCTGATTTTTTGGCAAATAAAAAACAAAAACAACCAACATATTATCATCATAGTGTTTTACATTTTTAGTCCAATCAATAGATTTTCTGCAAATCGCAAAAAACCACTAATTTCGCACTATTCGGGCGCAGTGACTGACGTAACAACTACTTTGTAGTGCAAGCTGATTAGAACTTTATTCCAACAGCATTTCAAACGAAGTTTGAACCACCACAAATAGAATTGCTAATTTAGCTCATGTAATCGCCCTATGAGTTTGTTAGATTTTAGAGAAATGGAGGGCTCGAAAATCGGGATTTTAAATTAATTGGTAATGCGGTTGAGATACTGTATAGGTAGTACGCCCCTTTCAGATCAGACAGTTTTTTTAACATATTGTATAAATTTTTAACGCTCATTCATCTGTCAATTTACACTCAAGAGCAAAAATAAATTTAAGATAACAAAAAAAAACCCACAAACAAGATTTCCGAGAATAACAGTTAAGTGTTTCATTGTGTCTCATTAGCAAACACAGCCCGCCAGACAGACTTACAGCCCGATCCCTCTTCCAAAGAGGGGGATTGTGTCTCGACAGTGAAAACCCTGTGCTGATTATGATTACGGTTAAGCGTTATCCACACATGTCCGAGAACCGGGCCCTGACGTGTTTTGTACGAACAAACGTGTCAAACGGTGGTCAAAGGTGAACGCAGACTTAGACGCACCGCAGTCACCGCATTCCAACTCTTCGTAGGCTGCTTTACGCTGCCGCCGCCGCGCCGGGGCAACACTGTGCAGCATTGGTGCATGCTACATATTGTGGCGTGCGTCATCTTGTGGTATGCTACAAATACCCAACATAGGTATGCGGCAGACTATTTTACGCCGAGAGGCAACATCGATCGTGCTTAGATAGTTTTCAAAGCATCGTAAAACATAACTTAAAAACTGTATGACGCACCAAAAATGTAGCATGGAATCCATTGTGTTTGGATCAATGATATTCTAACAAACAGATATGTTATACACCTACAAAACCACCGAAAAAAGTGTGCCGCGGGGGAGAGCCAGCTCACATACACGCAGTCACGCAGAATAAAGGAAAAACAGGCCAATTGACACGTTTTCGAGTCTTCACGATTGCGCGCTCATAACATATCTGTTTAATTAAATATCATTGGTTTGGATAGAAGCTCCGACAGTCTGCCACATGACGCAAGTTGTTGCCAAGACGCACGATTCTTGCCACAATGTGCAACCTTTTAAATGAGGGATTTTCTTTTTAGCTGTTCCCTATTCGCTGGATAGATGGCGCTAGGAGTAAGTATGATAATGCAAGGAACGGAGCCTAAAAAAACTGATTTTAACAAAGCGCGAGAGTTGTAGGTTATATTCGGAAGGTTAAGCAAATGAAAGTGTCAGTCAACGAGAGTATGTGACGTGACACAATGTATTTTTTTCAAGCGTTTTGGCTTTGGCACCAACTATCATAGTAAGTTCAACGCCATCTATAGAGTTCATGGAAACTAAGTTTTTTTTTAAAACCTCAAAAGGAAAACCTCTCATTACTGTAGCATGCGGCCTTGTGGCATGCCTCAATGCCGCATAGTGCTGCCCCGGCGCCGCGGCGGCGTTGCAATCTGTGTCTATGTCTGTGTGCGAGATTGCACAGAAAAATTAGAATGCGGCGACTGTGGTGCGGCTAAGTCTGCATTCACCTTAAATCTATTCGAAATCGAAAAAATCAAATTATGAAAAACATAAAGACGGATTTATATACACACATCAAAAGTATCTAGGGATCAACATATATTTTTGCAATAACTTTTCTCCTGATTGATATTAATTAAAATTTTCTTTAAGGATTCATCAAATAAAGTGTTTTCGTTTGTCACAGTAACGATAAACCAAGTCACCTTTGCATTAATAAAGAAATTTGCCATTTTCCTAATAAAGGGATTTTTGACATTTGAACCACTAACATTAAAGTTCGAAAAAATGACTGAAAACACAGTTTTCTTTAAAATTTTATTGGGTAACTTAAACAATTAATAATCCGTGTTTCTACCGCGAACACTAACAACACAAGAACATCGGTTTGGCATACTCAAAATGAGTTCATCCAAATCACGCTGTGGAATGGCCGCCCATGTTCGTTGCAACAACAAAAAAAGGTCTTCTTGCGACTGGATACCCTCCATATTCGGCAGAGCTCTTCTCTGTAGCATATCCCATGCATGCTCAATCGGGTTCAAGTCTGGCGACTGAGCAGGCCAGGGCAGGACATTGATGTTAGCTGCGGCGAGAGTCTGTCTTACAACTTTAGCGGTGTGCGGTCGTGCATTATCATGCATTAACTGAAATAAGGGACCGATTTGCACTTGTAGAGGAACGATGACGTCTGATACAATCGTCTCAGCATAAATTTGAGCGTTGAGGTTGCCTCTGATCCAAATCAACTCAGTTCTTCCGCCGATCCAAATACCCGCCCATACCATGATGGTTCCACCACTATAAGGATGGACTTCCTGGCAGGATTTTAATCGCTGTTGGCGTCTAGGGGTTCTCCAGTGTCGTATACGTCTTGTATCCGGTCTCATACCAAAACGAGACTCATCAGAAAAGCACACGAAACGCCATTGTTCTTCTGCCCAATTTCTGTGTTCAAGAGCCCATTGATATCGAATCCTACGATTGTGCATTGCTATAGGTGGTACCCGTAGCGGTCTTCGGGAATGAAGGTCCACTTCATGCAAGCGGTTTCTGACTGTTTGGTCGCTAATTAAGTTCCCTGAAGAGTGATGAAGCCTCACGGCTAACATCATGGCGGTTATTGTTGGAGCTCTTCGAGTTAAGATTTGAATGTATCGGTCTTGTCTCCGTGTGGTGCAGCGATACCGTCCTCCATGGCGCTCAGCCACGGTACCAGTGCTTCGGTAACGTGTCCAAAGTCGACTGATAACACTCTGACTTGTATTCAGAGCTAAAGCTACAGTACGTTGCCGGGAACCAGCTTCTATCATTCCCACGGCTCTGAGCATTTCTTCCCTGCTTAAATGACGTCGCCGCTCCATAATAACGTTGGTTTTAATCAGTAGTAGGGAAACAGTAGCACTAATAATGTCTTCAATGCGTTGTATGTTTTTATAGGGAAAATATTGACAGCTTATTTTCATCTTTTACTCGAATTTGATTGAGAGTTCCTGATTCAAATTATGAAATGCACCAAAAAGGATCCATATAAATTTATAAAATCATAAATTTATTACAAAGCCACATCTCAATCTCAAGAAATCCGCATAAAAATGCTTGATCCCTAGACACTTTTGATGTGTGTAGTAAGTACCTACCTAATGCTTAAGGTAGGTACTTACCTAAAGCTAAGGCTTCATAGATTGATTCCTAAACTAGTACTTTGTATTATGACAAAAACGCGTACACTTTTTACGTTAAAGGTGCTCGTTATGGTTTAAACTTTACGATTCAAAAACTCGCTCCTACCCCAATCAAAGCTAAATTACACAGTGTAACACAGAACTAGCCCTCAAGTTACATCAATAAAAATATATACAACTAAATTGAATTAAATTCTGGCAAGAATGGTAGAGAACGTATTAAAAAACGAGTCAGAAAACTATTACATAAATTGACAATGGGGAGACCCACTGTCGAACTAAAGCGGCTTTCAGACTACGCTATAATATAATAGCATATAGTATATTATAGTTTATAGCACAACAATATCGCGCACCATACATTGTTTGTTATGGACACGTTCACACTGTACTGTACTATATATTATTGGCTTACTATACGCTATAAAATTGTGCGGTGCGCTGAATTCATGCTGTGCTATATCACACGCCGCGCTCTTCCTCATCCCTCACCCCCGGCCGCCCCGCAAGCGAAACGAGCGACACTGTCTGGACACGATCCTGTGCTTGCTCTAAACTATAAATGCTTGCGATAATATCGCATAATGTGAACGCCAAGCTATATAGTATAGCATTAGGTCCTTACCTTTAGGTCCGTAGTCTGAAAGCCGCTTAAAGCGGCTTTCAGACTACGCTATACTATTGTGCTATATAGTATAGCAAAGAAGGACCTAATGCTATACTTTATAGCTTGGCGTTCACATTCGCAAGCATTTATAGTATATAGCAAGCACAGACGTGTTGTGTCACTCGTTTCGCTTGAGGGGCGGCCGGGGGTGAGGGATGAGGAAGAGCGCGGCGCGTGATATAGCACAGCATGAATTCAGCGCATCGCACAATTTTAAAGCGTATAGTAAGCCAATAATATATAGTACAGTACAGTGTGAACGTGTCCATAACAATGTATGGTGCGCGATATTGTTGTGCTATGAACTATTTACTTGCTATTATATTATAGCGTAGTCTGAAAGCCCCTTAATGGCGCTAGCATAGCTGGTTCCCAACATCGTCATTGGTTGAAAATGTAAATGTCATTTTATATTTCAAAATAGCATATCCTCATCGGTCAGATTGAGACCAGCTATGGTGGCGCCATCTTAGATTATCTTTGCCTGTGTCTCCCTATTGCTTTAATTCACGTAGACAAAAAATGGATTGTTGTGCCCATGTGAACTTGTAAAACACCTGTGTTATGCAATTAAAAATTGAATTGCCCATGGGGCCATGGCGAGTCCCCATGTCCATCTCTTTGTTCGGTGCTCAGAACGAATCGAAAAAAAGGTTTGCATTTTTTACCATTTGTGTAACGGAACCCTAAAATACTCGTTTCACACATAACGATGTCGATTCTGTTGTGCACAAACTAAACTTAATTATTTATGCTATTTTAACAATGAGTTACAATCGAGTTACATGAACTTGGAGGGTGGTATTGATGATTTTGATGATTATTATTCTGTAACTACATACGTCTTACAGCCGCGAATAATATTTTAATCAACATACGACCTACCACTGGCCTGGAATTGCTAAAAACGTAAGAAAATTTGAATTTCGCGGGCTGGATGTTCTTCTTTAGTAAACGATATAATTGGAAATAAGAAGGGGTTTTAAAGTAAGTTACAATTTTAGTATGTTAACTAATCAAGAGCTTTTAAATTTATATTTTTTAATTTTGCAACAAATAAGTAGGTACCTACTTACAATAATTTTTGTAACAAATACATGTATTATGTACAATTAAATATCAATGTCAACATTTTCTTTTTTTGCAAAGTACAGTGAAAATACAGCGCAGTTTAATTCGAGGTGCCACGGCCTCGGCTGATTAAAATGAGTGGATACCTGTGTATGACAAGTATAGGGAACGTGCACAACGACGGTGCTGCCAACTGGCGTCGCCAATCCGAATCTTGTGCTCCATTAATGCTTGACATAGACTTTTCTAAAAAGTAAACAGAATTCATTTTATAGTGAAAATTAATTAACTAATTATAATGCATTGTTGCATTTCTAGATGTAGGTACCAATACATCCACAAAAATGAAAATAAATCAATTAGCGTAAAATTCTATAACTTTCCAAAGAATACTACTATCATACCATGTTTTGGTGAAAAACGCAAAAATGGATAAACGCAGTAAAGAAAAATATTTGAAAACAACTTGTTTTTGTTACACTCTGCATTGAAAAGGCCCTCAAAATCAACCGTCCATGCAAACATACCAGAACCATTTATACTTCACCATACACGTGTTCTACTAGACCGCACTAAAGTACACACCGAATATCCCTCAACAATTAATCAAAGACTCCACATGTACTCAGAATATAAACATGGTTATACCCACAATAATGTTTTTAGTTGGCTGCACTCCTTTGGTTTTTTAAGTTTTGTATCTAAATGCTACGCTACGGACTGCATTTTATTGATTGCTTCATCAAATGATTGTGAACTAATTGATTTATTAGGGCCTGGAGATACTGTTCTCGCTAATAAAGGATTCTCTTCCATTATATCATGTGTTTTAATAAGAAAGCTATCCTAATTATGCCAGCCACCATGTCTTCATACACCACAATTTTCATCAGAAAGTAAACGAAAGATATAAAATTCATATTATTAAACATTTATATTACGCTGACGATCGTTATTGATAAACCGGAACACATATTTTATACCTTTTAGCATATTCAAAAATAATATAATTGAAGAGACAATTTTGTCTAGATATATTGAAAGCACGATGAGAAGTGATAAGTTTCCTTTTCTGTCCGCATAGTGTCTCTTTTGTCGATTAGTGCTGCCACCTATAGTTCCTGCACGTTCCCTATATAAGTTCCTTGGTATGAAGAACAACGGGTAGGTAGGTAGTACATCATCTGTCAAAAGTATCTGTCAAAAGTAAAAACGGTTTCTTTCTTTCTATCGATTAAATTTATCGATCTAAAAAGGCTACTTTTTGTAAAAAAATCTTGACTAGTCATCGTCTCTTCCGTGTTTTGTTTGTTTTACTTCGTTTTAATAAAGTTCACGGCTAAATACACGTAACTACCTACAAAGCGGGGTGAGTAACTCTATTGTGTTAAATTGTGAAAAACCTCATTTCTAAGATAGTGGCTCCGCGGCAAAGCATGACACCCTAACATAACACTGCTTGCATAAACACTTTATTGGTAGAATCGTTTTAAATCAGGAAATTTTAAGTTGAAGAACGAGCCTCGTGGTCGGCCGGTTACTATTGTCGACAACGACGAATAATTGAAGGCGAACAGATCATTAATCTCCAGCAAATTCACATTATCAGCTAAATAATACTCAAGTTGTTACTGTCGTTTATAAGAGCATGTATTTGCAGCATGTCTTTCATGATAACACTACAATCGGCCTGTGTGAAAATATTCTCATGATTGGGTATGGATCAATCTAAATATCTACTCTTATTTCAATATAGTTCATTTTGCTCTAACCAAATTACATGGGTACTATTTGTTCATTTATGCTAAGTGTAGCATTATAAATTAACAAAATTATAGGAATCCTTACATTGTACATCAATAGGTACTTGCAAAAACAAGCTTTAGAGCTTTAATATCTGCCAACAATACTAACTGTCATTGAATGAAAAAAAAAACAAATTACAAACGTTAACACAAATTTACATGATTCGGTAACGCACAGCTAGTTGAAAACAAACATTTTAAGCGTCAGTCATGAGTTCAGATTGGCCAGGTGGCAAAATATATATTGACTTGATCAATTTTGCTAGTTGACCTGTACCAAATCAGGCCGAACTGAACAACCCAGCACCTCAGAATCCATTTAAAAATAATATTCACCTGTCACTGCGCATATCCGGGAGACTTCTGTTTATAGCTATCTTGTCGCTAATGAATATATTGTAGGAATGTAAAGAGTACAGCTCCCGGGCTGTGATGAGTTCTCTCTGGGACAACTGCACTGGTCGCCCACCTTCGCCAGCTCCCGCCACTGGCGCGTAGTTGTTACTGTGTATTACATCTAAAAAAGAAAGAAAATATGCTGTTGACCAGACAGACAGACATTTCTATATAAATTATGCATAAATATCTATTATAAAACAGTAGTATTCTATCGCCTCTGGTAAGACTGGAAACCGACCCCAAGTTATATAGGAAAAGGGCTCTGCAATCGATAATATTATTATAAAGAAGTTAGCCAGCCAATAGTTTATTCATATGGGGATAATTCAGGACAATCAGAGGTATTCCTATAATACAGCATTAAAAGGCTTCTGGCATTCAGTATGCTTTGAATTCCCGAGTGAAAGGCCAACATTTGATAGTGACGAGACAATAATTTAAATGTAATCATGAGGGGCAGTAAATAATAAAAACTTAATGAAAGTAGTCTTTTCAATTTAATAATAATTAAAAACATTCTTCATGTAAAGTTTTCATACAAAGCATAACATACATACCTGTTATCAAAGTATGTGGTTAACAGGTAAATATTATAACACTATTTAATTTCAGGAAGAAATTAATCAATATTAGCAAAAGTGAACAGCTTATCAGTAAATTAAATAACAATTACCAAGACGGCTGCCATTTAATTAAATTGTAAAAACTGTTTAGTTGGCAAATCCAAAAATTTATAAATTAAATACTACTTCTACATATTTCTCATAAATAATTTGCTCTATATTTTTTTATAATTTCTTATTTAGCGCTTTTTTTGACACAATTAAAATAAGCTTGTAGTGACAATCTGATAGGATCTTAATTTTTATTGAAACCTGTACAAATGGTCCCAATCCTAGGCAAGTCTCAGTAGCAGACTTTTATTCTTCTCTCCTTTTGTTTTTAAATATATAAGGAGACAAAAGAAACTACAGATTGATTGGTGGTAGTGGTGATATGGTAACTAGAAAGGGTGTAGATAGTAAGATGATAATGTTGTACCAACCACACAAGACAAAAAAAAAGAGAAAGGCAGGGCAATGTTAAATGGCATACTACATGACCAGTGCTAAGAACCTCTAATTTATTATTGAACATGCTAGTTTTGAAAAATAGTAAATGAATAATTATGTTGGAACAATTTTTCAAAATAGTTGTTAAATAATAGAGAAACAATCAAACTATTTCCTGTTAAATTAACAATGTGTGCAGAAAGATAGATATCTCATAAATATTCAAGGTTTCATGCTTTCATTGTGAGTTAACTACCTAGTGTTCGTTTTTTGGTTAAATTAGAGAAGCCAAAAGGATTAAAAAAAAAAAAATTGTTTAGCTTAGATAAGACAGTTGTAGAAATATTAGTTAGGTGATTCTTTGAAGTAAATATCTTTGAAGTAAATAAATGTGACATAACTGAAATGGGGATCTTTCCAAGAATTTGGCATATGGTTTACAAGATCTTTTCTATTCCATTGTTTACCTTCAGATAAATTACCACCATTTGTTCCTCCAACATAATGTCCAACTATAACTCTCATTCCACTCTCATCCACGTAAGAGTCTTTATCAAAATGCAAGCTGGAATAAAAAATAACAAATTAGAAAAACATGGCTCCAACATAATATTATTTTAAAAACATTGTACACTGTGTGAAGAAAATAATTTATAATATTATTTCATAATATTCTCCTACTCACCTACTATACCAAGGCTCTTTCTGTTTCCTCTTAACAGTATTGTAAAGTTCTAAACTAACATAAAACAAGCCATTCAGTAAAAAAAGCAGTATTATAGTAAGCGCTAATATTTTTTTCTTACGCCCTCTGCATAATAACGACCAATAATCCTGAAACAAATGAAGTGTTTGTTTTAAACTTTTATTTTTAAAATAATATGTAAAACTTTTGGAGACATCATTTAACAAAACCTGTAATCATGTTAAATGATAGAAGCTTACATTTTTAAGTAGCATTGTTTTCCCAACTTTTAATAGGTACTTTTGATTAAGGGTGAATAATCATAAAAAAAATATTCATGTATAGTAATGTACACAGAACATACTGGTTCATTCATTTATCCACTATATTGCTGTTTGATTGAATGACACTGACAAACTGTCTGACACTGTAAGTCAGTGACACTGCCTGCTGGTTGCTGGTTGACAAAACGATTCTGTCAATTAAGTAAATACGGAACTAATAAGTACGCCCCTATGAATGACCTACTTATCCGTGAGAATTTTGCTATCGTTGGTTATTGATTTTATTTTATTATTAATTATTTTATTGTTAACCGATGAATAAAATGTAGATGTTCAATATTCGACACGATACATATGAGTTATAGAGTATGAGAAGAGTTCATGGAAATACTTGGGGGAGGCCTAGTGGTGGGCGCTGCGACGACGAACCGTGTTCATCAAATACCGTTTTGTGTTCTGCGACGATGAAACCATTTTACGTCCTGGGTTCAAACAGTCTGCGTTGCACAAACCAGTCTTCGATTTACTTGGTGCGATTTTTATTTTCCGGAACACTTTCATAGAACGGTTAGTCAAAATCAACCATATAGGTACTATTAATATAAAGTTTATTTTGGATTGATCCTATTCAATAACTTAGTTTTCACTTCTATCGGCAGTAACCAAAGACAGCCCCGCATGTTTTTTTTTTAATTGACTACTCGTTATCGCTGTGTATACTTACCTACTATCATAGCTGGGCATTAACCCGTTAATCCGTTAATCGTTAACGGAGTTAACATTTTGGTTAACGAATTAACTTTTAAGTTAACTTTTAAAAATGTTAACGGACACGTTAACTTCCGTTAATAAGCAGAAGTCCGTTAATCGTTAATCCAATGTAGGCATTGGATTAACGATTAACGGACTTATTTACCGCACGGTACTGACAAGCTCCGGACGGCGCGTGGCAGCGAGTGAAACAAAACTAGATAGGTATATTTTGCCGGCGCGTGCGAGTGAGAAAGAAAACTGCGAAGAGATTTCTTTCGTTTGATCATTTTATTACTAGTGACGAGTGTTTTGTTTGTTTGTTCTTAATAACAACTTGTTATTATAAATTACTGTCAGTGATCATTTCCGTGTTGATAATTAGAGTGCAGTGAGAAAGAAAAAGTGTACTGTGCAGTTACTTCACTCATTAATGAATGAGTGAAGTACACTGCACAGTACACTTTTTGAATGAAATGTCATTCGTGTTCACTAACGCAACGATATAAAGATGCAATTTTACACATATTAACAGATTAACGTTAACTTGCATTAATTCTTCCGAAATGTAACGCTTTATCGTTTAACGAAGCTAACTTTTTTCGTAGCGGATTAACGAAGTTAACTATTTGATTAACGGTGCCCGGCTATGCCTACTATGTTAAGCGTTTAGAACATTCTCATGCCCTTCTCCCAAATTATCTAAGGTGCGGCACAGCACACCACGTCATCGTCATTCCATTCGTAGAAATATGCTATACTGGCTAATGCAATACTCTGAATGATTATGAGCAGTCCGGTATAGTTCTGTTCAAACTTTTGCGAATGAAGGTCTGCTCATTACACAGTCAAGACGATGCGTCCTCTACGCCTCGCTGGTACACTAAAACTGTGTTCTGCTGCCCAGCTTTAGGCTTGCTAGCTAAAGCTGCGCAGCAGAACACAGTTTTAGTGTATCAGTGTTTCAGCTAGTTTTTTTTAGCTTTTTTCATGATGAATAATAATAAGTACAGAACTCTAAAAAACCTGAATTAATTTCAGAGATCTAACAGATGGCGCGGCGCTAGAAAGGGTGAAAATGGAAACTTACCCCACTGATTCTGATCACACAACTAAGTGTCCTGCTGCGCATCTTAAAATAAAACAGGAACCTTTAAATTCGTTCGTTGAATGGGAACAAGGATACAGCAATGACTTTGCTCAGATAAAACAAGAATCTACTGACGATGTTGTTCAAATCAAACAAGAATTGACCGACGATGTCGTTCAGATAAAACAAGAAATGGATGACTTTCTTCCAATAAAACAGGAACTTAAATATGATCCAGTAGAACCCAAAGTGGAGTCACGCGACAACTTAAAATACAATCCTCTGTCTAGAGGTGTCTCCCCTGCAAATTATGGTCATATTCGTAAATCAAAGTAAGATATTTTATGTATTTTTATTGACTAAAATAAAAAATATTTACATAAAGTAACATCATACCTACCTATAGTTCCCCAAACGGGTTATTTTGCTAGACTACATGTTTGAGTCTCATATTTGCTCATATTATAGGTACTAAAGTTTAAATGGGCGGTAGGTACTATTAAACTTATTTTATTATGACGTCATTATCTGAACTATCAGGACCGCGTAAATTTTTTTTATTTATCAGGTGACCCCATTTATTATTTTATCTACACCCATGCTATAAATCCTCTATAAAGGTATCTGAAACAGTTAGCTTATGGCCAACATTAAAACAGCCAGTGTCATAATAACCATTATAACACCCAAACGGGTGTTATAATGTTGTACTGAATTTCATTATGCAACTCGTTTTAAAAAAAGAACATCGAATGTGGTAGTGAATCGAACGTCTAGCACGTGCGATTCACTACCACAGCGCCGTAATAAAAAAAAAACTTATAGGTTAATTCGAATTCACGTCGTATCCCGCCATTTTTGTTCGACATTTGGATAATAGTATTGCAGTATGTACTTTGTTGTTTACAAAAATGAGTGATACAAGCTTTGTGAATTTTGATAATTGAACAATCCAAAATGTAAATAATTATATTACTACCTATACACGGTTTGTTTGTATAAATACAAGCAATTAAACTTTCCATGAGTTTACATAGACTTCTTAGAACACTGCAATACCCCATGGTTTCAGAACCTTTTATGGAGGATTCATATCATGGATGTAGATAAAGTCTTGTATGCAACTGTACATAATTAGGTATTAAAACACTCATGTGATACTATTATCACACTCGGCTTCGCCTCGTGTGATAAACCCACATTCGTGTTTTAATACCCCTCATTATACAACAGTTGCATAAATAACTATTAGTTAATTCCTAATTTTAGTTCAAGTACCGACCTCGGTTAGCGAGGTGATAACAATACACTTAGATAAAACAATACACTGTTTTTAAACGTCACATAGATGTCATGTCACTGTCAGTCAAGTCAAATTTAGTCAAATGTCATTATCGATTTGACGAAATCAAATCGTTAAATTGTTGTATTTCTTTCTGCGAAAACAGAAAATTAAGACACCAGCTAAATAATAGTAAATTGACATTATTGTGCATCGTAATGCTAGGCTACTGACACACACTAGAAGTATTGGAAGATACTGTTTTGAAAATAACACAGTTACCTAGCGTTTAATCGGAATACCCGATGTTTATTTCACGTTTTTAAGTAAAAATTATTTCCTTTTGGCAGAAAATCAGTAGTTTGGACAGGAAGAGGGATGTCTCGACGTGGAAATTGGAATAGAGCGCTATATAAAAATAGACCCACAAATAGACCTCATGGTTTGCGCGGCAAAGATATTGGCCTCTATTATAGAGATCTACAGATCAAGAAAAACAAAAATAAGGAAAAAGGTTTCATGGTAAATATGTGTCTATAATTCTATTTAGATTGTTTACACAACAAGGAATGATTTTGTTTGTGCAAACGTAGGTAGCCCTGCTTTCATCGCAAATATATCCAAAAAGTGATGTCACGATTACTTGTTAAAACGTAACAAAATATTTAAACAGCTTTGAAATGTCATGTCAGGCCATAAATACTGTATTGAAAAACACAAATCTACCTCATCCCAGGAACAATTAGAGTCAAAAATGTATGTAACCCAACAATCTGAAACTGAGAATAGAATGAGACCAGTATCATTCTCGTCTCCTGCCACCAATTTATTTTAGTTTCTTTTCTCTCTCTAAGATAAAAATAGAACCATTTTTAAATACAGAATTTGCTCTTCTGGTATTTAGTTTAATGATTGGCTTGTTTTATTGGTAGAATGTGTTTCTTTTTTAGATTAATTTGTCAATTCCACCAGCAATATTGTTAAGCTTGCAAAAAAATATTGAATCTATAAAAAAGATAGCCAAAGACTATCATATAGAAATATCACCACCCAAAACTATGAATTTGGGTGAAATAAAACATGAAAGACATGAATTTTTGAATGATGTGAATAAGATAGATTTTAAGCCTATAAACGTCAATAACTTTATGAAGTTGCATAGAGAATCAAGTTCATCAGAAGGACCAAGCACTTCCAACTACAAAGCTAATGAGGCTATGGAAGTAATAGAGCAATCTACAGTGAACACTGAACAACTTACAGAAAATATTAAAGCTAAACTAACTGAACAGGCTGAAATAGGACAATCTAGTCATACATGTGGTGAAAGACGCCAGGATTCTCTCAGAGGAGCTGGAGATTACAAGTACGGATATGAAGATATTATCACAGGAACTTTTGAAGAAAAGCTTGAAAAGTGTCTCTCTCAAAGTATAACTATATCTATGGAGAATCATTTAAACAATACATTAAATGATACCTTTTTTGAAAACTATACAAATATGATACAGTCTTATGGATACAAAAAAATGAAATCATTCCGTGAAAAATTACCAGCATACAGAAAGTCAAAGGAATTATTAAATGAAATAAACAAAAACCAAGTGATTGTAATAAGTGGTGAGACAGGATGTGGAAAATCTACACAGGTAACTTAATATGATAACATAACTTAACAATCTAATCTTAACAAAAAGGACAACTTCATCACCCCTTCAGCCATCACCATCGCCAGCGATTTTGAGCTAGCTGTTAAAAACGAGTTGGGGAGCAACTTTGAGCGATGTTGACGGACGACTACTGGCTCAATGAGTGTACTGTGCGCTAAGGGAGCACAATTGTTTGTTGCAGCGACATCACTTACAAGAGTCCTACAATCTTTTGTAGGATGTTAAAGTCAGAAAATTATTAAAAGCTACCAGGAAGCGACTCTTCCTGGTTGGCTGTGCATGTCTTTTATAATGGCCTTTAATTAAGTTTAAGAATAGTCCTAGAAAAGTAATATAATATGAAGATTTATCAATACTGTACTATTTGGTAGTTTTTAAATACAAATGAAAACATTAATTTAAATATTTTCAGATTCCACAGATAATTTTAGATGACGCAATTGTCAATAAAAAAGGTGCTAATATACATATTCTAGTTACACAGCCAAGACGTATTGCAGCTTCATCTTTGGCGATGAGAGTGGCTGAAGAAAGATCGGAACGACTTGGAGTATCCGTAGGATATGCTGTTCGATTAGAGAGGTAAGTTTTATTAATTTATATTAAACTAAGTACTATTTAGACGAGTGTTATCTGCTGTGTATTCATCTAAGACGTTTGACTTAGATTTCATTGTATAATGGGGTGGTGTCCGCAATTCCACACGTTAAACTCACACTCACTTAGATTAATTCACAGATGGTTTAGCAATAACTACTTACTACAGAATTTGTGGACTTAGCAAGGATATTACGTTTTCCTATTTAATTCAAAAGCAAATACTTGGATGAAAATGGTGATATTTTTAGGAATCCTATCTGTTTAACATAGGTATGCCCCAAGGATCGATTTTCGGCCCTTTTCTGAATTACGTAAATGATCAACATTTAAGTAAACACTGTTTTTGTTACTTATATTACATTTACAGTACACTGTAAATGCTTATTCTCACATACTTAACTATACCCAAAACCAATGATTTTCAGTGTGGAGCCAAGACTACGCGGTAGCATTAAGTTTTGTACGACTGGTATTTTACTGTCTGAGCTGGAAACTAATCAGGGTTTGACTAAATACAGTCATGTGATACTTGACGAGGTGCATGAAAGAGACTGCCATATTGATATATCTATGTTAATGTTGAAACAGGTAAAAATACCACTAATCAAAACAGAATATCGACAGTGGAAATGCGAAATAACATAATCATGCTTTTGTATATTCTATGTATATTTACAGCTCTGAGCAAATTTACCAGCGGACTCAATGCCCCTTACGTTATTTCATACTTGATTTTGACCGCGTTTTTATTAGTATGTATTGATTTCCTCCGTCGATATTTGAGTTTCTGATATATTTTATTTATCATAAAAAAAAAAAAAATGTTATTTTTGTAGGTACTAAAACAGCGCAAAGATCTCAAACTAATTCTAATGAGTGCAACAATAGATGCTGAGAAACTGACGTCATATTTTGATAACTGTCCAATGAAGCACATTGAAGGCCTGGCTTTCCCTGTGAAGGATTTTTACTTAGAGGAAGTCCTACGCATGACCAATCACATTCCATGCCTAGAACAAGTTGGTGGTGGCAAAGGAAATTCTATGAAAGGACAAAACCATAAGAAAGGAAAAAAGGCAGCTGAAATGGAGAAGGATATAAAATATAAAGCCGAAATTGGTGAGAGTAATTTAAAATGTGTTTGGTTTTATATTGGTGTCGATTCTGTTTTGCACAAACTAAATATAATTTAGGCTATTGCTATCTTTTTCTCTCTAATAAAACGAGAAAGAGACGGACTTAATTTAGAGCTGTCAAATTTAGTTGGAACTAATATTTCCATACAAATGAAGGGTGCACGTGTCGAGTAAAAACACGGTGAAGCACAAGGCATAAACTAGTTTGACATCTCTAACTTAGTTCATAGCTATACCCGTCCTTTTCTCGCACTGCCTTTTAGTAAAAGATAGCAATAGCCTAAATTAAGTTTAGTTTGTGCACAACAGAATCGACACCATTACCTTCTTTAAATACAACAATAACAATTGTTTTTCCGTTTCAGCTCCATGGCTTGAATCCATAAAGAAAGACATAAGTCGAGATGTCTACAATGCACTCAAAGATGCCAGAATTGAAGATTTGAATATCACACTAATTTACGAACTCTTACTTTATATTTGTAAAGGGGGCCCGGGTGCTATACTCGTATTTTTACCAGGAATTGGGGAAATAACAAAGTTACTGAAGAAAATGTCGGAAAGTAACTGCTTCCCCAAATCCCAATTTGATATCTATCCTTTACATTCGAAGTTACCATCTTTGGAACAGCGCAAGATATTCCAAAGGCCGTCAGAAAATGTACGGAAGATTATATTGGCTACAAATATTGCAGAAACATCTATAACTATAGATGATATTGTGTATGTTATTGACTGTGGTAAAATAAAGTACAATGGATTGAATGTAGAAGAAAATATTTCTACTTTGCAAACTGAGTGGGTTTCTCAAGCAAATATGCGACAGCGGTAAGTTTTTATATGCATGGAAGAGCGACTTTTTCCAACTGATTATCTGTATTGGAAAAAAAGACTTTATCCTCAATATTTTTAAGCTCCTTTTCATTTGCAGCCGAGGCCGTGCTGGTCGATGCCAACCAGGTGTTTGTTACCATCTGGTAACGTCATACCGCGCCAGTAAGCTTGAGGAGCGCCTCTTGCCGGAAATACAAAGGGACTCGCTATTGGAGCCTGTGCTAGCTATAAAGAGACTGCGATTAGGAAAGGCTGCTGAAGCTATGAGTAAGATGCCGTCTCCACCCGCTGACACCACTGTGGACCGGGCTATCAAACATTTATCGCAGTAAGTATGGCGCCCTGTTTGATTTATAGTTTGACTGTCACTAGTAGGTATTCTAGGAAATTACTTTGAATAGGGAATATGCACGTAATTTTTTCTTCACTTAAATCATTAAAATACAGTACTATCAACCCAAGAAAAGTATTAAAAGCTAAGTTCAACTACTGCTTATCGCTTAAAAATAATATTAAACTCCTGCAATTTTCTAGGACAGTTGAAACGTCCGTAGCTGTCGCAGCCATGATGTGACGTCATTTACCACAATCTGCCTTGTTTACATCAAATTTGTTGCCCTTAATAGAATGATTTTACTAATTTTATGTGCTCTAATCAAGTAAAAATTGCAATAACAATATTATAATAAAATCTTAGTGAAACTTTAAGCACTTTTCAAATAAAAGTTTTTTGACAGTTGTTTGAAGTCTATACTTCGACGTCACTACCGGCGTTATCGTGGTCGACGCGTTTTGAGAGTGCGTTCCGTTTCACCAAAAACATGCTACATAAAACAGTAAATTGTAAAATAAGTGATGTATTAGCAACTTAAACAAGTGTACCACAATATTTTTATGGGCCAATACAAGGCATTTTTAATAAATAAAAAAAGTTTTGTATTTCATGCATATTCCCTAATAGGTGAGTGGTGTCGAATTTGGATTTGTAATATCGAGGACACTCCCGCCTGATCACCACTAAGCTAATATTTTTGCTTTCACTTACAACATAGAAACGCTCTCTAGCCCCACCCCGCCCCGTTGACTTTGTATAGAAATAATGAATGAAAAGATACCGATCGGCCGAGCGCACTGAGGACGCACGCCAAACGAGAGTTATTGTTATTTTGAGCGCCAAAGTTGACGCTTTCCTAATAAGCCTGAACTTTAAGGGCGTATTTTTTTTTTTAATTTGAATGAGTATGATTTTTTTTTCGCTTAAACGAGTGCGCCTCCGCATGATTTAAGCGAAAAAAAAAAATTAACAGGCGGAAAAGACTACGACTGTACCAGCAAAAAATACACTATCTAGGTATTTGTGCAAACTTGAACAAAAACCCTTTAAAAGCTCTTATTGTAATAATCGATTTAACAGACATATACAAAGACGATGTAGTGACAAACTTGGTTTTAAAAACTAGAAATCTTTTAACAGAGTGGGTGCCCTGGACAGTGATGAGAAGCTGACTCCTCTAGGCTGGCACTTAGCACGGCTGCCCGTCCACCCGGCGGCTGGCAAACTGTTGCTGTTGGGGACAATGTTCGGCTGCCTCAACCGCGCAGCCAGTGTTGCCGCTGTATGGGGCTTTAAAGACCCCTTCCAACTCGTTATCGGTGAGTAGGTTTGAAGTTGAAAGATTTTTCAGCACTTGCCAAATAGCAAAAAAAAATGATTTGATTTGACAAAATTTTTCATCCTCATATCCTGTATATTATAATACGACTGCCTCATTGGTCTACTGGTCGCAATCGCTACTTATGGGCTTTAAGGTCTCGGGTTCGGTGCTCAGGTTGGGCAAAGTGTTATTTTGTTTTTTCGGGCGATAGGTCTGTCCACTACTACTTATATTATTATTTTTTATTATTTTATTTATTTATTCATTTAACAATTCGCATTGTGTTTGAATTGGTTTGTACATTAATTAATATTTTATAGATATAACAACAAATTATGAATATGAAAAAACAGTAAAGTCCACTCAATTTAAAATCTAAAATAACATATGATAAATATTGTGTCAATAGAATGTAATTAGTAATTATATAAATTATTTTAAATATTATAATGTCAAATACTTATAAATCTATTCTCTAAAATGTAAAAAATCGAATAATGTCTTGAAAAAATATTTAATGTCAAAAGGTAAATTACTAAATATAAAAACTATTCACCATCATTTGTCACCAATTCAGTTAAAGAATATAAACATTTATTCTACAGGAACGCTTTAAGTTTGGCATTGAATAGAGTACCTTTGTAAATCAATGATCGTAGGTCAGTAGGCAACTTATTAAATAATTCTTCTGCTTGGTATTTAGAGCAATGTTTAGTAATATTAGGTTTCGGTGCAATTTTATTTTTTATAACGTTTCTTCTAGTTTTCTCTCTAAGTTCACGTTCTTCTTGTGATTCGTGCTCGTGTATGTATTTCGCAAAGTGACTGAGTATTACTAAAACATATAAACTTGGTACCGTCAAAATAGCTAATTTTTTAAAATATTCTTTACATGACTCTTGTTGTGGGATTCTGACAATCGTTCTTAACGCACGTTTCTGTAGTATGAATGCTCTTTGGCAATTATACCCGTAACTGCTTCCCCAAAACATAATGCTGTATCGTAATCTGGATTCTACTAATGCATAATATACAGATTTTAGCTGCTTTAAATCAATATCGTCCCTGAGGCTTCTTAGCGCGTAACAAGCTGAAGATATTGAGGAATCAATGGCGGTGAGCTCTTTTTTCCAATTTAATAGGGAATCTATAAAAACTCCTAAAGATTTTACTTCGTTCACCAGTCCAATATTTTCCTTTTTGAGCTTGACATCTATGCTATCTTTGTTACGTGACGTTGTTTTAAACAACATAACATTGGTTTTATTTGGGTTTATTATTAAATTATTTGCTGTAAACCAAACAGAAAGATTCTTTAAACACTTATTTACATTTTCTGTCAACTCATTTAAATTTGACGACCCGATTATGGCGTTCGTGTCATCTGCAAACATTATAAGTCCTGCGTCGGGTTGGGTATTATTCATAAAATTTAGTAAATCACATCAATGACGACCCGAATGGCGCAGTGGTAGTGAGGCTGCCTTACGTTCTTAGGGTCCCGGGTTCGAATCCCGGTCGGAGCAAATGTTTGTGTGATGAGCATGGACATCTGTTTCCGAGTCATGGATGTTTAATGTATAATAAGTATGTATTTACAAACAAAAAGTATATGTGTAGTATATCAACTATCTGGTGTCCACGACACAAGCCTCGTTGCTTAGTGTGGCACTAGATGGCGCTGTGTGTAATGTCCAGCAATATTTATTTATTTATTTATTTATTTGTAAAAATTAAATATAATATTGGTCCTAAGATTGAGCCTTGAGGCACACCGCGGCTTATGTTGGTCATTTTAGACTGATATATTACTTCATTCACACACTTTACGTCACAATTGTTTGAGTTAATGTCTTTTATTTCTACGTACATTCTACGGTTTTTTAAATAAGATGTCAAAAGTTGTAACGCTTTTCCTCTAATGCCATAATGCTCTAGTTTAGCCAGAAGTAGCTCGTGATCTACTGTATCAAACGCAGAACTTAAGTCAATAAATAAGCCAGCTACCTTCATTTTATTATTCAATTTACTAATAATGTCATTTACAAGATTATCTATCGCATCTGAGGTGCCTATCCCCTTTTGGTATCCAAATTGTCTAAAGTTAATTATTCTATTTAGATGTAAGTGGGTCACTAATCTAGTTTTCAATATTTTCTCAAAAATTTTTGATAAAATTGGTAATAAGGATATTGGCCGGTAGTTTTTGGGATCCGTTCTTGTACCCTTTTTATGTAGCGGAACCACCTTGGCCAATTTAAGTTGTTCAGGAAAAACAGACTCTTCAATACATTTATTAATGAACTCAGATAGGGGATACGCTAATATGTCTATATTATCCTTGATCACCGATATTGGCACGTCATCGTGTCCACAAGACGCTTTGTTTGTCATCTCACTTTCTACTCTCAATGTTGAGTTTCTTAGGAAGGACATCGCTCTTTCTTCTTCTGTTTTTAAAAGTGATGATTTATACACAAATATATCAACAAAAGTATCTGCTATTTCTTGCGGATCTGAAACCACCTTGTTGTCAATGTTTAGAACAAGTTTTCTTCGAACTTTGTTTTGCCCTCTCTTTGTCTGATCATTTAAAATTTTCCATGCCTCCTTTAATATATTTTTGGCTTTGTTGAGATGACATGATATGGCTAACTTTCGTGCGTGCTTTAAAACTCTTCTATAGATCCTTACGTAATTCATTTTATAATTATAAACACTAGTATTAATGGTGGTGCCCGAACATAATATTCTTTTCATTTTGCTAGGCACCTTAATTACCTTGGTGATCCACTTTATTTGATTATTGTTCCTCAGTTTTAATTTACTGGTTTTCTTTGGGTAACACGCACGAAATGTTTTATTAAAATAATTGAGAAATGTATGATGCCTACGATATTATCATTAGTATTTTGAAAGCACTTTTTAAATGCAACATTATTTTTTGTGTTGAATGTTCTTTTATTAATCAATATGGTATGTTCAGATTCATTTGTCTTTTTATCAATCTTATCAAGAATTATATTACAAAGAAGGCCGCCATGGCCATCTGCTAAACCATTATGATCTACCAAACACTGCTCTATATCATCGTCGGAAAGATTAGTCAATACATTATCAATGCAAGAGTATGATTTGTTTCGAATAAAAGTTGGAGTATTTATAAGGTGTCTAAAATTGTACGACGTTAATATACTTATAAACTCTAAAGATTTTTTACTTTCCGCAAGTGGCGATTTTAATGTTGACAACATTAAAATCGCCACATATAACGCACTTCCTGTCAATAAAATGTTCTAACAATTTTTCTAGGCTCTTTAAGAAACTGTCAAAATTTTTGTCATTTGGACTTCTGTAACAACAACAAATATTTAATCCTGTCTCAAGATCCTTTACACCACAAACCTCAAAACTTTCTGATCTATATAACTTCTGTATTGCATCAATATTTTCACATTCTCTATTCATATACGCTAAAATAAGACTACCACCTCTTTTTTTGTTTGTCCTTGTGTTATAGGATCATCATCATCATCAGCCTATTAATGTTCCCACTGCTGGGACACAAGCCTCCTCTCGATGAGAGGAGGATAGGATACTAAGTTATAATTGCATAATTGAAATAATAGATTTATCATTCAAAAAATGTTCTGTTATACAAACATAGTCCATGTTTTTACAAAAAGTTCCAAAATAAGATTCAAGCTCAAGTTTTTTATTATTAATACCACATACGTTTTGGTGAAATAATATGGGACTTACACAGCTTTGGAACTTACACAGCTTTGGAAATGTGTGTGGATTACAGGTGTGACGTTATGTTATGGTATCGTAATAGGTTGAGTTGTGCCACATTATTAGGATCATAGTATGATCATCATTCACCTTCCACGTGTGCCATGCAACTCATCATCATCATCTGCCTAGCCTTTTCCCAACTATGTTGGAGTCTGCTTCCAGTCTAACCGGATGCAGCCGAATACCAGTGTTTCACATGGAGCGACTGCCTATATGACCTTCACAACCCAGTTAGTACTGGGCAATACGATACTCCTTGGTAAGACTGGTTGTCAGACTTTTTGAGCCACTGACTATCTGTAACGACTGTCAAAGATCTGCAAATGACAGCCGGGACCAACTGCTTAACGTGCTTTCATGCACGGAGGAAACTCGGTATGTATTAGGTGGTCACCCAGCCACAGACCAACCCAGGCAAGTACGGCTTAACCTAAAGATTGACCGAGCGGCTGTTATTATTTAGCCACGAGCTCCTCCGCCATGCAACTATGATAATATTATTTATCCATAACCCCATAAAATTAAGATATACTAAACATAAACTAAGTCCATTATTTTATTTTAGGTAAAGAAAAAGAAGTAGACGAAATGAAACGCAACTTCGCATTAGGCGAGCCAAGTGACCATGTCGCAATATCAGAAGCTATAATACAGTTCGAGAACTGCCATTCTTACCAAGCAAAACGCAACTTCGCCTACGAGAACTTCCTAGCATTCAACACTTTAGAACTTTTGTGCGACATGAAGAAACAGTTCGGTAATAACCTGAAGCAGATGGGATTCTTGTATGATGGTAAAGTCACATCTGAGTGGGAGAATCGGAATGCAGATAATTTGAGCCTGTTCAAAGCTATCGTTGCTGCTTCGCTTTATCCTAATATTGCGACTGTCAAGTAAGCTATCTTATAGTTCGGTGCAAACTTAATGGCGGCTCGGAAGTTAGCTGCGCAGACCGTCACTTGCAGCTAACTTCCGAGCCGCCATTAAGTTTGAACCGAACTACATCTTAAGTTTTTTTTTTTCATTTTGGTAAGTCTCCCAGAGTATCGTTATGCTCCGGTTGAAGCAATATGCTCAGCCTTATTACATGGAATTACGATGGGACTTTTAACTCAACTGGCGAATTTTGTATACCCATCGTACCTACCTACTTTAAATAACGTTAAGTGAAAGTTGTGATTTTTAGGTTAAACGAATTATTCTTAATAAGAGCATTTTTTCAGATGGAAGAATCAAATGAACAGTTGTGGTCCAAACCAACCAAAACCCAAATTCAAAACCAGAACACCAGAAGATGGCCTAATAACTATACATCCAAGCAGTGTAATGTCTTTTAAATACCATCCGGGACAAAGGCAATTAGTATCGGCATGTCCTACGCCGGGTGCTAATTGGCTGGTCTACTGGCTCAAACAGCGGTCTTCAGACCTCTTTCTCATCGATGTCACCCTGGTATACACGTTGCCGTTCCTGTTCTTCGGTGAATTAGTAGTCTCGGAATGTAAGTGTTATGTATTTATATTCAGCCAAAATTCACTTATCGGGTTTCGTTCGATGGACATGCGAATCTCTGTAGATCTAGACTAGTCCTTAGAGGCCTTGTATGGCCAAGCGTGATCTGGTTACTTAGGTGAAGCGCGAGGGTAGCCCGCGAAATCAACAATACAACCCTTTCAGTTAATTTAATCCCAATAAAACCGGCCACCATTGAAAACTTACCCTGTATAAAAAGTCATTCAATGGTATTTAATGATCTTAGAGGGTTGTATTGATGATTTGAATGATTATAATTCAGTAAAGCCATATTTATTACGATCTCGAATCATATTTTAAGCAACATACAGCTTGACACTGACACTGGAAAATTGCAAAAAAAACGTAAGAAAATTTGAATTTTGCGGGCTACCCTAATAACACGATTGTATTATAGGTTATGTTGGTCTTAGACAACCTTAAAAATAAATTAATCGTTTTACTGTGCGATTAATATACATTTCTGTAACAAAACTAACCACAACGTTTAATGCTTTTTTTGTAGCGCAAGAAACATCAAACTACTGCATCCAAATATCAAACGTTAAAGTAACTTGCGACAGGACGACCATGGATATACTGTGGCAATTGCGTTCTCTATTAGACCAGGTTCTAGCATCAAAGATCGGTGACTCAAGCAAGCATGGAACCCATCATTCTCTTTTTGAAAATCAAGTGTTGGAGTGAGTATAAATTAAAATACCTACTATAAAGGGTGTAAAACACCTCTTAACGAAGCCGAAAGGCACTTGTTCTCCTCGTCATTGCGATCATTTTTTTGTTCTACACCATACCTGGGAACCTTCTAGAAACGGAGATATTGATGGTCAAAGTTCCAACTTTTTGACAAGTTTTTTTTTAATACTAGTTTTTTATTAAAGATTTTTAACTTTAAACACCTCTACGACCCCCGTATTATTCAATCCATCCATCAGCCCAATGTTTTTAGTGCGTTACATTGAGTTCTACCACAAAACATGAGTTTTCACCCCCAAAAAAAAAAGCAATAATTTAAATATTAAATTTTAAAACAATTATGCTACCCACAACGTTCTCCACAGATTACAAGTCGTTTCACAGTAAGTTTACATATACAGAATGCTTGGTTGACGGTTTCGTGATGAGGTCTTTTACACTCTGTATATACATGCGTGATGTTTGCGAATATTTATATCAGGGAGGTCAGTCGTGACGTAAGCAACCTTGGTCGTCGTAGGCCGTGGCCTTAGTCGCGAGGCCGGCCGCACGGCCGTGGGCGAAGTCATGGTCAAGGTAAAAAGAAGGCCAACAGTGTGGCACACGCACAGTCACACAGTGTCCCATGGAATGATTGATAAAAAACATAACACTCCTTTTTTCGTACAGGCGTGTGAATATTTCGATATGGCAATTTTATTCAACCATTTAAAATGCAGGCCTGGCAAGTGGCAAACCAATTTAAAAATGTAGCTGTCTAAAATCAACTCGCTTATCTTATCAATACATTAAAAACGGCTGTTAAAAAAGCATAATATTTTTAAAACGATTACACAATAGGCGCGTTCGTAAATTATCCGAAAAAACGACTAAACATCTGATTCATTTGTTTCAGTGCTGTCAAGGAGCTGATTACTGCAGAAGATGAACGTGCCGAATACATCGACGATGATTCAGAATCAGATTCTGATCACGAATCGCGTAGATTTTATCGGCGCTAAATATATTTTATATCGTTATTTTTTTATTTTAACTCGCTTCTTTCGATTTTTCTCGTGTGTAAACCCTATATAGACAGTATAACGTTATATTGACAACTTGTTTGATGCATTGAACTATTACTACTACGTATAGGAGAAGACAGCGCGAACACAATCTGTGCGCAGTGCGGGGCGCGCGGGGGGCGGCTGACCCCGTATAAATAGATGTTCTGTAGCGAGCAAGTGACTGACTGAACTGCGGCCGGCCGACTGCAGTTGATCGGAGCATAGATTTTGTTTGCGGTGCCTTTTCTATACATAGTAGTAATAGCTCAATGGTTTGATGTTTTTTTAAAAGAAAAGTTAATTAACATAATTGGGATCTCATTTTTTTTGTAGTTTTATATTTTTATGTATATTATGCTTTTTGTGTCTGTTAACCCTATAATGACAGCTCAACATGATAACAACTTGTTTTGATAAAAAAGTTAACATTTTATTTGGTTATGAAACTATATTTGTTTGGAAGTTTAATACTAAATTGTACCAAAAAGTCAGCTTTAATCTTGTATTCTTAAGAACAGTCAGTTAAGAAAAATGCTAGTTTCTCTCCAGGTGGGTTGAGATTGAGACTAAAAGTTTACACAGATTTATTACACGTAAGAATTTTAGACTGATTAAACTTAGAATCATCTGAATATTTTATTTAGGTACTTGAGTTTAATGATAACAATTTTATGTAATACTATAGCGATTAGAACACAGACTGGGTTCAGATAATAATGTTAAAAGTAAGATTTAATCCAATCTGTGGTTTAAGCGCACAAGGATAAGAAGTCAAATTTCTCTGATAATAATCCTACTAAGAATAGTATTATTTATGCCACTTGGCTCCAATTTATAGGAATATTTTAGCTTGTGAGACAGGTTAGAGCTCCAGGTTTAGAATGACTTATTCTCGGCTTGCCTTCGTTGGCTGGTCGATACAAATTTGAAAAATGACAGTAGAATCTGGCCAAATCTGGTACTTTTAACGAAACTCAATAATAGATTGTTGTTAACCCCAACAATTAGCATTAACCCTTTGTCTGTAGTGTTTTAATGGCTTCATCGGCTTAAAAATAAAAGGGCCTATCTTAAATCTATATGTAGGTACTCTGAAACACGTAGAGGTTTGCAAAACCAAGTACCTGTGTAATTTTGTTCTAATAATCGCATTATGGTCAACTTAAACATTTTTCTCTCAATTTCTGGATGTAACTGATGTCTTGTAAGACTGTTGAGAGCGCCCCAGGTTTAAAACAGTTATTGTCGGCTGGTCGAGAAAATACAAATTAGAGACTTATTTATTTAGATAAGTAGTTAAAAGTTTAAATTGCCAATTTAAACTTAAAATGTCACTTACGGGATATCTTCCGTGATAATTGATTATTTAAAGATTAATTAGATTTTGGTTTTATTTTTGATTTTAGGTTTTGTTGATTTTTTTGATTATTTTTATTTTTTATTTTAAGTATAGTTATGAACCGTGAAAACTTAAAACAGTATTTGCCAGTTTAATTTTCAAATACATAATATGCTTTACCTAAACTCTAACTGCCAAGTTTGGTAGTTTTCCCTAAACTCGATGATAGAATAGAGACTATTGTTAACCCCAACAATAGAATTAACCCTTTGCCTATATAGTGTTTTAATAGCTTCATTGATTTAAAAATAAGATGGCTCATCATAAAACTAAATGTAAGGTAACGTGAGGTTTGAAAAACCAAGTAGGGAATGAACTCTATAAGGTCAACTTAAACATTTTTCTCTCAATTTCTGGATGTAACTGATGTCTTTTGTTTTTCAGAATAAGTGTTTTAGACCATTGTCTTTGTATTGCCGGGCTTTACATAGCCAGTACATAATTACAAACGAGAGTAATGGAGCCCGTGAAATTACTCTCAATCACGAGAAAACGAAGTTTGTATTCATGATCAAAAAAAATTTGCTAGATAATAAGAATAATAATTAAGAATTTCTAATAAATGTGTAATTTTTGTGTAGAAACTCACTGTCATTGGATATGATGAAATACCTTATAGAAGCGATAAATACAAACAAGGATGACACATCTTTGAGGGCTATAGTTTTGAGTGCCAAAGGAAATGTATTTTCTGCTGGTCATAATTTGAAAGAATTGGTAAGTTCGCAGACTTCTGGAAGGCTAATCAACTAAAGTCACAACTCAATTAAACTAAAAAGTATGAAACGCTCAAGCTGTTATAATCAAGTCATTAGAATATTTAGAATTAAAAAAATCTTGAATAATACCTAAAAAAATATTTTCTATGTCAACTAATTAGAATTTACCAAACCATCTTGAATAATAACTAAAAAAATATTTTCTATATCAACTAATTAGAAGGTACCAAAGATCTTGAATAATACCTAAAAAAATATTTTCTATGTCAACTAATTAGAATTTACCACACATCTTGAATAACACCTAAAAATATTTTCTATGTCAACTAATTAGAATTTACCAAACAACTTGAATATTCCCTAAAAAATATTTTCTATGTCAACTAATTAGAATTTACCAAACATCTTGAATAATACCTAAAAAAAGAAACTATGTCAACTCAGTAGTAAATAAGCTCGCCTCCGGTTCCTATTACATGATAGACATATACATAGGTTATGCCTCCAGGGAATACAGTTATGATGTTATATGTTGACAATTGAATAGCCTTTCAGAAAATAGTTGCTAATAGTCTTAAGATCCCTTGAAGAACGACCTTCACCGAGCTGGTTATTGGATGAAAAGTGTTTTATTTCAAATTAAATATGTCAAAAAATATATTGCAAATGGGTTGTCTAAAAAATTTCACGTCCAGAATATGATTAATTATCAATTTATTTTTTAAATATATTTTTTAACTTTTCTCTGGTTTGCTTAATAGACAAATTCCATACCAATTGAAAGTATGAAGCCTATAGAATATATACAAACGTTAGGTTGACCGGTTAACCTAATGTTTGCATATTCTATAGGCTATAGAATATGCAAAAGTTATGCAGCCTATAGAATGTGCAAATGTTAGGTTAACCTAACGTTTGCATATTTTACAGGTTTCATACTTTCGATTGGTATGGAATTCGTCTATTAGCCAAACCAGTGAAATGATGAAAAAAAAATAAAAATAAAAAAATATTCTGGACTGAAATTTTTGAGACAACCCGTTTGCAATATATTTTTTGACATATTTAATTTGAAATAAAACACTTTTCATCCAATAACCAGCTCGGTGAAGATCGTTCTTAAAGGGATCTTATACTATAATGTAAGATCATATGATGTGCAAATAACTGCAAAACTAACGGATGATTCTAATTTATAGCAGTCCAATACTGGCCTAGATCAGCACAAGCTGATATTTACTACAGCCACTGAACTAATGAAGGCTATAATTCAAAGTCCTGTGCCTGTTATCGCTAAGGTACATGTTTGTAGAATTAATTATGTATTCTTAATAATACTAATAAATGTATGTAACACAAGTGCTACTTATATCTATCTACTAACCCGCATTCATCTCCATACTAACACCCAGCTCTATGTTATTGTCCTATTGGCACTTCTGGCCAATTTGGCGAAGTGTGGGTTTACTGCCAAGCAATTATCGACTTTTTCACTGTGGAAATAAAGTTGAAAATAGTAACTCCGACACAAGCACACAAAGGAACCCGTCGTTTTCAACTTTATTCTAAGCAATGCAATGTTTATATTTGCTTCACAGTGAAACCTACACTGCGCTGCGCTTCGCCGACCCTTACCCGTCCTAAGGTTTTAGTTTTAAGGATGCTAAAGCTAGATAGTGATTGGTATAGTCATAAACAAGGGCCACGTGTGCATTGTATCCCCTCCTCCCGATGTGTATTGATGTATGTGATTTGTACCACCTATTCTTATTGCTTTGATTTGACGCTAATTTAATTCGGGGGAAAATATAATGACCACCAAAAATAACTTTATGACCACTAACATATTATTATAACACATAAAATATCAATTGATCACCAAATTTAGTAAATTGAGCACCAAATTTTAATGAGGTGGTTGATGACAACTAGTTTTGCCTAGGCCGACTTGGGGCACCCCGACACAGATAGATTGGTTTAGAAGGGTATGGACCCCGAAGCGAATAGACCCCGCGATACCCTTCGTGGTTATTTTTTTTATAAACATTTTAGAAGTGGGAGCCCCGAAGCAAAGCTAATTTCACGATAAAATGGGGATTAATTTGGTGATCATTTGCTAATTTTGGCGGCAATTAAAAGTGTTTTTTTGCCGTTACATTTTGATAAATCTGGTTCGTTAATTGTATGGCATTTAAATCTTGCTTTCTTAATCTTATCTCTGTTACTGGGTTTAAATTATGTCTGTCTGCCCTATTAAATGGTATCTTTTGTGGAACATGTCATTTATCTCAAATCTACGGATAAGTACCTGAAGCTATTTGTGCGTATGAATATTTGCATTTTATCGACATCCACAATTCCACATCTACATTACAAGCATGAGCATAGGTAATTGGTGCATATTTCATAATAATATATATAGGCTTGTATAATCAGTGTTTCAGTCATTATCTGAAGTATATTTATTATATGCTATTTAATTTTTATGTTATATATTTGGTAGGTAAATAGTTTTGCAGCGGCAGCGGGATGCCAGTTGGTCGCTACATGCGATATGATAGTATGCTCAGACACCAGTAAATTTTCAACACCTGGGTAAATAACGCAATGAACACATACTTACTCGTTTTTATGTACTGAAAATAATGAAGTTTTAATTTATTGGGCGATTTAGTGTAGACGTGGCCAATGCTTTCAGGGCGAGTATAAGTACCTACTCATGGAAATGAACTACTTTTACTAATATGGGACGGAACATGAAAGCGCGAAAATCATATCCGCTGCTCCATACATTCTTGGTCGTGTATTTGGAAAAAAAAAAAAATTGGCAACAGCAGTTATTTTTATGATATTTCGTAGTACTATGATACTCGCCATAGTAATAGTTGTTGCTCATATGAGTAGGTAATTCAAATATAACCCACGTTTAACCAATCGCCCTGTATTTTGCTAAACTATTTTGACGTCGACTAAACGATTTCAGCGCCAACTTTGGCATATTTTGTTCAACGCCAGGAATAGCCGTTGGAAGATGTGTTCCGAAATCCAGAGCTACGTATATGCTGTTTACAGGTTTGCTATTTACCCACTATCTAGTATATATGTTATCGCACTATCGGTTTTATGTCACGCCTTTAAAACAATGTGGTCATAGTCATAGCGGCCTATTTAAAAGCCACCACGTCATTGAAAAAAAAAACTGTAGGCATATTTGGGGTTTACAATCAGTAACCATGTGTATTCAAGTGCAGTCGTTTTCACACAACTATATCAAGTGTTTATGATATCAGCAGCAGTGGCCTAGCTAAGACAAGGACTAGCCGTGTTGCGTGTGTAGGTTTTAAGATTCCAGAATAAGAAGTAAGGTACCATTGATAAGCCTACGCGGGACTGCGGGTCTGTTCGAAAGAGATACCGCGGCCCTAGAACACAAAGGACTAGGAAGGAACATGGATGAGTTTTAGTCAGTAAAAGTCCGACGAGTACGTTACCCCAGCAGGAAAGTGTCTCCTAGAGATATATGAGTGGAACGTTTAATTAGTGCCCTAATTGCTGTCAATGTGCCCCCACTTAAAAAATGTGTGCCCCCTGTCGTTTTGGAAATAAACGGAAAAAACGATTCCTGCTGGGGTAACGTTTTTCTAGCAGGAAAATTCTAAACGAATGATCAGAGGGAGAAACATTGTGCATGGCTTTGTAGCTTATGTTAGTGCCACAATGTGCCCCCAAAAATAAAATGTGTGCCCCTTCAGGTTTTCGAGATATTGCGTTTCCTGCTGGAGTAACGTTTTGCAGAATCGTATATCTCTGAAACCATTGTATGTGCCCCTGTGGAATAAACATACACGAGTAGCTCTTAATGTGTGCCCCTTAGTGCCCCAATTAGATTTAAGAAAATATTTCTAATTTCCAAGTTATCGCGGTTTTATGAAAACTCGAAAAAACATCGCAGCGCCTAAATGAAACAAGGTATAAGCTCGCTGAAAACTGTATTCTGTCCGTCTTGACACTAATAATAACCATACAAAGTTTCAGAACTGTTCATGCATGCGTTTTTGAATTATCTTGTTATAAGTCAAAACGATGGTGACATAACTTTGACGGCAAAATACAAGGAACCAGCTCAATCCCAGATGTGTAGGTGTAAACCAATAATGTGTGCCTTTAGTCAAGAATATATGGTGAAAATATTTAGCTTGGAATGTTTCACAATAAGTAAATATCGACAAAAAACTAAACATGTAAATAACGGCTGGTTATCCGACCAAATTCGAATGACTACTAAAAAGCGACGGATTCATACATAACGATGACCTTCTTTATTGGACGTATTATACCTAAGCTGTCGTCCATACCACAGTATAAATATGGACAGTACGGAAACTAACTACAAATGCTCGAAACCGCACACTAACACAAACATGCGCATCGACGGGGTCCCCATAGTCTAAGATCCCTTACAAAACGACCTTCACCGTGTTGGTTAATGGATGAAAAGTATTTTATATCAAATTAAATTATGTCAATAAATATTTATTTATTTATTTAACTATTTATGTACACACAGTAAACAACAGAGGAAAATACATTAAAAATATGAATACAAAGGAACTGCTTATTTCTTAAGAAATTTCTTCCTGCAGTCCTGCAAAAGGAGAAATGAAAAAGAAATGTAGACAATAGTGTGTGAGAAAAAGAAGAGAATAGACATTGGGTGCCTTACCTAACTTAACCTATTAAGATATATAAATACACATATAAGTAAATATTAATATATACTTATATAAATACATAATGCTAAGATATATAGACTAATAAATATAAATATGTATATAATAAATCATGGTTGAGAGGAAAGGTAATGCTCAATATATTACAAATGGGTTGACTAAAAAAATTCAGTTCAGAATATGATTAATTAGCAACTTTAAAATTATATATATATTTTAAACATTTCTCTGGTTTGGTTTATAGACAAATTCCATACCCATCGAAAGTATGAAGCCTGTAGAATATGCATACGTTAGGTTAACCGGTTAACCTTTGCATATTCTGTAAGCTTCATACTTTCAATTGGTATGGAATTTGTCTATTAACCAAACCAGAGAAATGTTTAAAAAATATATAATTTTTAAATTGCTAATTAATCATGTTCTTAACTGATTTTTTTAGTCAACCCATTTGTAATATATTTATGGACAAATTTAATTTGATATAAAATACTTTTCATCCATTAACCAGCTCGGTGAAGGTCGTTTTGTAAGGGATCTTAGACTATGGGGACCCCGTCGATGCGCATGTTTGTGTTAGTGTGCGGTTTCGAGCATTTGTAGGTAGTTTCCGTACTGTCCATATTTATACTGTGGTATGGACGACAGCTTAGGTATAATACGTCCAATAAAGAAGGTCATCGTTATGTATGAATCCGTCGCTTTTTAGTAGTCATTCGAATTTGGTCGGATAACCAGCCGTTATTTACATGTTTAGTTTTTTGTCGATATTTACTTATTGTGAAACATTCCAAGCTAAATATTTTCACCATATATTCTTGACTAAAGGCACACATTATTGGTTTACACCTACACATCTGGGATTGAGCTGGTTCCTTGTATTTTGCCGTCAAAGTTATGTCACCATCGTTTTGACTTATAACAAGATAATTCAAAAACGCATGCATGAACAGTTCTGAAACTTTGTATGGTTATTATTAGTGTCAAGACGGACAGAATACAGTTTTCAGCGAGCTTATACCTCGTCTCATTTAGGCACTGCGATGTTTTTTCGAGTTTTCATAAAACCGCGATAACTTGGAAATTAGAAATATTTTCTTAAATCTAATTGGGGCACTAAGGGGCACACATTAAGAGCTACTCGTGTATGTTTATTCTACAGGGGCACATACAATGGTTTCAGAGATATACGATTCTGCAAAACGTTACTCCAGCAGGAAACGCAATATCTCGAAAACCTGAAGGGGCACACATTTTATTTTTGGGGGCACATTGTGGCACTAACATAAGCTACAAGGCCATGCACAATGTTTCTCCTTCCGATCATTCGTTTAGAATTTTCCTGCTAGAAAAACGTTACCCCAGCAGGAATCGTTTTTTCCGTTTATTTCCAAAACGACAGGGGGCACACATTTTTTAAGTGGGGGCACATTGACACCAGTTAGGGCACTAATTAAACGTTCCACTCATATATCTCTAGGAGACACTTTCCTGCTGGGGTAACGTACTCAAGTCCGACACTCCCGCTCCGCCCAGAGCGGGAGTAGTCTTGATGATTTCCCATCCGAAAAAAAAAGGCAGCATTGATAACTAAGTCAACCTTTAGAAGTTATTCCGTGTTATGGCCAGTGGGAACAACCCAACAGTCTTAATACAAGAGGGCAGAGAGCAATTTCTTTTGCTTTCCTGGTTTATCTACACTAATATTTTATAGAAGATTTATATTTTTGTGTGTATGTATGTAATGAATAAACTCGGACTACTGCGCCGATTTCAAAAATTCTTTCACCATTACAATGCTACATTCACCCTGAGTACAATCATCGGCACGATTCTTGAGCGCTGACCTTCACCTGCGCAAAAGTGAGTTATTGGGTCCCTTTGGTGGTATGAAGTGGGGCGCGTATAGGGAACGTGCACAACGACGGTGGTGCCAACTGGCGTCACCAATCCGAATCATGTACCAAATTAATACTTGACATTGACATGTAAAACAAGTAAACAGAATTAATTTTATTATTGAAAATGATTATTCTAGCTAATCATAATCCATTGTTGCATTTCTGGATGTACCAATACATCCACAAAAATGAAAATTAATCAAATAGCGTAAAATAATAAAATTCTATTACTTTCCAAAGAATAGTACTCTCATACCATGTTTAAGTGAAAAACGCAAAAAATGGATAAATGCAGTAAGAAACATATTTGAAAACAATTTGTTTTTGTTACACTCTGCATTGAAAAAGTTCAATGGCCTTCAAAATCAACCGTCCAAGCAAACATGCCAAGTACAATTTAAACTTCAGCGAACACACACATTAGACTGCATTGAAGTTCACATCGAATATTCCTCAACAGTTACACAAAGAGTCCACATGTACTCAGATTATAAACATGGTTATACAATAAAGTTTTTAGTTGGCGGCACTCCTTGTGGTTTCATAAGTTTTGTATCTAAATGCTACGGAGGGCGTTCTAGTGATTGCTAATAACAAAATATGGGTGTGGATTAGACTGCACTGAAGTTCACACCGAATATTCCTCAACAGTTAAACAAAGAGTCCACATGTGTTCGGATTATAAACATTGGTATACAAATAAGTTTTTACTTAGCCGCACTCCTTGTGGTTTCACAAGTTTTGTATCTAAATGCTACGGAGGGTGTTCCAGACTGCACTGAAGTTCACACCGAATATTCCCCAACAGTCTCCACATGAACTCAGATTATAAACATGGATATACAATAAAGTTTTTAGTTGGCTGCACTCCTTGAGGTTTCCTAAGTTTTGTATCTAAATGCTACGGAGGGCGTTATAGTGATTGCATAACAAATGATTGTGGATTGATTTGTTATAGCCTGGAGATACTGTTCTTGCTGATAAAGGATTCCCTTCCATTAAAACATGTGTTGAAAATAAGAAAGTTGTTTTAACCACCATTTTTTCATGAACCACAATTTTCATCAGAGAAAGTAAACGAAACATACAAAATTCATATTGGTCAACATTCATGTTACGCTGACGATCACTATTGATAGACCGAAACCCATGTTTTATACCTTAAAACATAATCAAAAATAATACTTTTGAAGAGATTTGCGTGACAGGTGACAGCATAAGTTTCCTTTACTGTCCGCATAGTGTCTCTTTTGTCGTTTAGTGCTGCCACCTATAGTTCCTGCACGTTCCCTATAGGTGCACGATGCGCAAAGCGATCCCCACTCTTCCGCCGAGCGCTCAAGAACCGTGCCGGTATCACATATGCTATATTTTATCTCCGTACTCCCACGGGAACGGGAACTACGCGAGTGAAACCGCGTGTCGTCGGCTAGTGTAATATAATTTTTGTATGACAATCATTGTTTCAGGTGAACCTATAACTGCGCAAGAGGCTTACGAAAGTGGGCTTGTAACGAAAGTAGTCCCAGCAAGTGAGCTGGACAATGAAGTTAATAGAATCATAGAGAAAATCAAACATAAAAGCCGCAGTGTTATCTCTCTAGGCAAAGAATTCTACTACAAACAAATTGATCTTAGCTTGATGGAAGCTTACAAGTTAGGAGAAGACGTCATGGTCAAAAACATCAACTCAAATGATGGTCAAGAAGGCATCAAGAGTTTTGTTGAAAAACGAAAAGCAGTTTGGAGTCATGAGTAGCTGTTATCACGAACATTCGAGAACAACATTAATTACTTACACATAATGTGTATTTTTATCTATTTAATGTTACCTACTGATAAACACTAGTTTGCAACCCAAATGAAAATATTTTAAAAGTCATTTTGGTACAAGTTTCTGGCAAGGTTAATGTGTAAGTCATAAAAATTGTTACTAGGTGTGGCCAATTTATATTAATTTATTATAAAAATAAAAACAATATTTATTTACACCTAACCTTTATTTGCCACTATCATAATATACTTTAACAAAACCGCGAAGCATAAATTATAACGTTAAAGCATACAACATGACATGACACAAGAAATTAAAATATTTTTGGCCGATTCATCCTATATTATTTACAGATAGTAATAGTTTACCTTTATAAATCAAGATGGATCACATAAACATGTTGTTAGTATCTGTATTAGTATTCAGTGCACACATATTTCAAAATAAAAAACTTGTAAATAATAAACTTATTCACTAAATGAAATTTTAAAAAGTTAATGATAAATACATCTAAAGTTAATATAAAGTATAATAATTTACGATACATGCTCTGCTGGATCCTACAAGGAAATGGTTTATTATTGTCAGCAACACTGCATAGCTGTTGTGCATGCGATATGAATACTTCTTTTAGGAATTAGTGATTCAGAAGTCTATTCTAACAGAAAAAAAAACAGTTTTTATGGTCTCAGATACTCTTTAGGTTAAGACACAAGGAAGTATGATTATTAAAAATATGTACTACAATTATTGCATCATACATTTACAATCCAAATTATGAGAATATGATCAACATTATTCTTTATAATACTTTCACATTACCAAACAAAAGAATGATGTGAAACCTACTCTTCCTACTCTATGGACAATAATAATATAGGAAACTGATCAAACTATACTTGAATGATTATATAGACCATTATATGATTCAAATATATAGGGCCATTTTCACAATATCATTTATATATTTATGGCTAGCTAAATTATAAATAACTGTGTCGGCAAAACATTGTGAAAAGAGCCTTCAGCCTAGTAGTATTAAAAAGACATTACTTGTATAATTACATAGAAATTTTCATAGTCTTATAGGTTTGTAGATTGAACAACAATCACAAGCTGAAAGTTGTCAGTCATTACGGGAATGTTTGTAGTCTTTTCCCAGTGACCGTTAGCCAACTCAATTTCTCACTTCTTCGCTAGTTCATTGGAGAGCCAGTCTAAACCCTCATACAGTCCCTGGCCTTGAGTTGCACATGTTGCCTGGATGTACCACTGCCAAAGAAACATTGTCAAATTTAGAACAGGATTGCTTGAAAATCAAGAAACAAAATTTTATTGTACCTCTTATTTTGTATAGAACAATAATAGACACTTTTCTTAGACAAAGCTGATTTCTTCAGGAAGGCAAATGGAGCTGACTAGGAAAAGTACAGCGGTTTAAGTTAGGAACCTTTTCAGGTATAAAGGTCAAGTTTATAAATTAAAAAGATGACTACTTACACGGCGATTCCTCATGTTATTTAGGTTGAGGGCATTTGTAAGTTCCGCTGCAGTCATAGCATTGGGCATGTCTTGTTTGTTGGCAAACACAAGGATCACAGCATCCCTCAATTCATCTTCTTTTAGCTGAAAAAATAAGGCAAGTTGAAATGCAAGAGGTGGCGGGATATACAAGTTTTAAATGCACAACAATTCTAGTCAAAAATGATAAATGAGTATGTGTAACACGTACACAAGAGAAATTAACTGGCAATTTAAAAGATACAAGACATGAAACGGTGAAAACCCGTTTTTTAAACATTAGCTAGCAGCTTTATGAACAATGGCCTACACTCACCATATTAGCCAGCTCATTTTCGGCTTCTGCTATTCTCTTTGTGTCGCTCGAGTCAACGACGAAGATCAAGCCTTGCGTGTTCTGGTAGTAGTGGCGCCACAGCGGTCTGATCTTGTCCTGGCCGCCGACATCCCATACAGTAAAACTGATGTTTTTGTACTCCACAGTCTCCACGTTAAAACCGATCGTCGGTATTGTGGTCACAATCTCACCCAACTTAAGCTTGTAAAGTATAGTGGTTTTTCCAGCGGCGTCCAGCCCAACTGCAACAATGGCGTTTACATGAATGCATCAAGAGACCATTACCACATGAAAACAATAACGATGGCTTAAAATTGTAGAAATTCTACGCAATCTTCGACCGATGAGCTGTCATGTCACTTACCCATAAGGATACGCATTTGTTTTTTGCCGAATAGCTTGGTAAAAACACTTGAAATTGTTAAACCCATCTTGGATTTTTGTGTCAGATTACAGTACCAATTGATTATAAAACTAAAATCCTAAATTTGAAATGAAAAACACAAATTCCAGGGAATTAAAACTGATGACCATACGCACGTCAACGTTTCCAATTTTTTTTTTCTCCCTATGACGTTACCGCTTCTTATTTGTTGCGTTTAGTTTCACGTATCATGCTGTCGATATCGGAAATTCAATATAAAAAAGGCTAAAAATTAATCTTAGTTTGTTCATATTCACATAACATTTTAATTTCGATTAACAACTATTATTAAATTTGTATCGACGTCAGCACGTATGAGGGTGTGGCCCAAGAATTTAATAGTGGCCACCTTTGTGTAAGGTCATCATGACGCGGCCGCCCAATGTTTCTGTTTTGGCTTCAGTTTGGGTTTTTGTTTTTCAATGTGGCCATGTGTTGTGCTGCTGAGCTCTGAATCTGAATGTCAGGTATAGTATTATTACTGTACTCTGTGGTCAGGTAATTTTGTCAACATTGAAACACGCTCTATAATTAACTTTATTTTGAGTGATAATAATTTAATCGAGGCACGATGTTCAGTTCATTGAACTTTGGTTTGACTCAAGCTATGAAGTCCAACCAAAAATAGAAAAAATGTAGAAACCTATGTTTTCGCTACCTACAAGTTGTTATAACGTTACTTTAAGCGCTTTGGGACGGCTCTAGTATGACTTTGGCTACAAAGCTTTGGCAGCACTTAAATAGAAGTAAAAAGAAAGTCTCTATGGTATCTTCTTGAGTTTGACAGGCAGTCAGGTTTGACATTGAAATTTTGACGTCCAATAGGAATCCAAATAGAGTTTTGCTGTCATGCGTCGTCATAGAAACGATTTATTTTAGAAACTTTTCATTTTTTTTGGCCGGAGTCGACATGGAGATTTACGAAGGTGAGTTTTTTTCAATGTTATTTCAATTAAACTGGATTTTACCAATAGCCCAGAGAGTGTAAAATTAGCGCCACAATTTAAAATTATAATAAAACAAAAACAGGTTCTCAGCGAAGGACCTTTTTGTGAACCCTGTCTAGTATGAATACTTGACACTGCCTACATTCCAAAACGAAATCAATCTTAACTATTTTAAATTGCGAGACGTTCAATTCCCTCTAAAAACAAGCTTTTGAATGAAAGCTTATTGCTATGGTGCACCCTAAAAAAATATTACCACCCATCGCTCTATCGAAATAAATATAATTCATGAATGTTTGGGTTTAGGGGGGGCCTTCGGGTACTGCTATAAGTGCGGTTAATTATTTAGGACATCTACATTCCCAGCTAAGACAACGTTTATTGGCGACAGGTTTAAAACTCTTCCTAGTCCGTACTTACTTTTTTTATCTGCCGCGAGCACCTAAATCCAAATTTTTAAAAGCTCTATCCACATTATACCTATATGTCTTGATTCTGACCGAAGCACCTACATAACAGAATTTATTATATTTTGTATTTCGTGTCAGATTTTAAGCTAAAGTTCCCAGCAATATTAACAGGGTACATAAGTGCCTACGTAAAGATATTGAATGAAGAGGAAAATCAGACCTATCTACAGTCAAGCCAACCTCGGGCGGTATGTTTTTGCAGCACTCAGTCAACAAATCATGTTCACCTTGACTGCAACTACGAGAAGTTCACAGTATGATGACGATTTACGGTACCTATTCACTTGTTTTGACGCAATTAAGACAAAGTGATGAATGGGAGACAAAATAGAGACTGAACACACTTCGATATCACAAGTTCAAGGACAGGTCTAGGTACATGCTGGAGTAGACTTTACCACATTGCTACATCTGACTTTCGTGTTATGCTAAGCTGTAAATAAAACTTTCGATTCAATGTAGGTAGGGTAGAGTCAGAAATCATAAACTCTTAAAAGTCTAAGAATGTGGCGAAAGTGTGGAGAATTCAGTTAAATCTGACTGCAAGCCGCAATATCTAGACACTCACTTATACTTAAAGAATACCTAGGAAGTTACCTAAAGCTCATCAGAGAACAAAGAAAAAGGCACCACTTTAAGTTTTTAAAGCTTCCTCTCTTGATTCACCATCTTTGTTTACATCATCGACCCCATCCCAGTTCTTCCGCCATTAATTCAATCAACGCAATAGTAATTTGTTTTGCAATTAGAAATATTCAATTGGATTCAATTACGTCAACTTTTAGCATAACAGCAAATACACCTAACACTACACCAAATAGTGTGGATACAGCACTTGTTCTAAACGCCGTGGAACAAACCGACATTGTTCTCTTTCAGTATAAGGTGAACACAAATATGGCTAGTCGGTGTTTTATCGCACTTGGTTTCTATGGACAGTAAATATGCAATGGCGCGCAATAGGCCACACCACATTACGTCATGTGTACAATACCGATCGGCTTAGACATGTCTAATTAAAACTTTACAACCACTTGTTTTGCCGTTTGTCTGCGAGTTTTTTAACATCTCTTAATTAATTTATGAACCTGTTAAAACGGTCACAGTCTTAAAAACGAACGCTCTAGTTTCTGATTGTCATTACGAACAGCCTTGCATGTGTTTGTCTTGCGGTTAGTCAATGTACTAACTACTTCGAAAAGTGTAAGATTTCAGTCTCACAAGTCTCACACACTACTTACTTATACGACTTCAAGACATAATCATGTACCTAGGTACCTAAGTATATTTTTTTCATCTTAAATGTCAAGCAGAATATGTTCCAATTTCCGATATATTAAATTACATGACCGTGCAACTAATGTTACAACGTCTGTTGTAATGGCTACTTATCGTTTTTTGATACCTGATCATCAAATTAACCTATCATGGTCGACTGGACATGAGCTTTTCAAATTAAGTTTCAACCGTCGATCTTCCGCTTTCCACGTCAAATTCACGTCCAATTAGGCATGCTCTCCTCTTGTCTGCAAAGCTCAGGCTTTCCTAAACCATTATGGCCTTCGTTCGTGTATCTAGTTTCACAGCTAATAATGTATTCTTCGTTGATTATTAAGCATTTATTATACAACAAAGGACTTAACGTTGAATAAGGTACAGATCTTATATCAGCAAGGTAATATTGTGTAGGTAATATAGTTCTTAATGGTGGTCGACCGTAAGTCGTAATTGCAAACCACGGCTGATGATCGCGTGTACGACTTGTATTAGAATAATGTTTAATAATGGAACATGGTTACGTTCTTTTACATAAGAAACGAATATTCAAAGTGTTTGAAAGTCCTCGATTCCAACAGAAATGTTATCTGAAACTATTTTGGACAGAACTCCTCGATTCTCCAGAACTATTTTCTCGACCGCAGAAATATACAAAAGATCTGGTACCACTAAGACATGAGATTAAGCCGCATAATATTAGATACTTGAAAATATTACGAGCAAATGAGACAACTTGCAATTTCCAGCATCAATTTGTAGTTTAATAGATCATCATTCTCCTGCCCTTATCCCAATTTACTTGGGATCAGCGCAGTATGTCTTCTTCCTTCTTTCTTCTCAGCAGTCACCTCTTTTCTAGCCATATCGCCTTCATACAGTCCATCGTTTCTTCGGTCTTCCTCTACTCTTATTGGATCAGTAAAATAAAAACCTAAGCCCTACGTCAAGTCTTTATAAAAATATTCGATTATGGCAATTCTTACTTTTTCTTGCCTTCTGTGAATACGCATCAATTTGTAAATTACTCCAAAAGTTGTATTACTAGTCAAATTCACAGAGGTTCGCATATATGTACATACATCTCCATAAACACTATAATTATCATTGGAATTCCTATATTATTATTGACCAAACTTTGAACCTGTCAAAGCCATCGTCGTTTCGCAAAACCAGTATTTTCATTACGGTATTACCTCTAGGTTCTACCATTCCATAACGCTTGAAATTCTCACGAGAAATAAATTCAATTTTATAATAGTTTGACACCATTTTAATTCCTAATAATTTCACGGATTATTTAACGTTCTGATAGGCACTTATTATTTCTTTTAATCTTGCAATTTTGAATATTATATTTGTGAAATGAAAGTTTTTTAATTTTAACATCTCCGTGCAAAATTGTCAAAGTTGCCGAAATAATGACACAGGCTCTATCATTCATTTGAGGTAGGTACCGACCATAATGGACATAATTCGTGTTAAATGATGCATCAGCCTAGTTTGTCTTCCACTTATCACAATTAACGAGGTTTGTCTTCTCTCGTTTTCTTTTTTAAACAATGAGTGTAAATAGGCAATCGTTTTTTAGCCCTGTCTGTTTACGTTTTGCACTTTTAACTCAATATCTTCTTGACCAATACTTGGTTTGCAAGCTCTGCATTTCACTCTGAGGCTGATATTTATAAAGGTGTGAAACTATAAATTTACTATTTTAATTTATTCCATACTAGCTGACCCGCGCAACTTCGTCTGCGTCACATGAGAGAGAGGGTCAGAGAGAGTGTGAGACCTTAAAAATAGACATTATTATGCTATTGCGGATTTTATGTTGAACTTTTTAAGAGGAACAATTCCCTAAAACATGATTTTTGCGTAATTTTAACCGTTTATGCAGCGCTCGCAACGGAAGTTCTCAAAAGAAATAAATTTTCCCCGTTTTTTGCAACATTTATCATTGATGCTTCGCTCCTATTAGTTACTAAATTTACATCATCACGCTACTGCGTGGGTTGTCGCTAAAGCTTGGTAGAAAAACTACCTCGTATATAATGGGTCATTTTAGGCCCCGACTTACGAACAGTAAGTCATGGGTTCGAACCCAGGCAGGCTACATGGAGACATGGAGAGAGCGACTGTCGCAACCCCGTGCAGGGCACGCCACAGTAGTGGCGATAAGTCCCCTCTTTGAGGAGTGGCTTGAGACACGCCACGGCGGGCGTCCTCACCTTCCGCTTGACGCAGATCCTCACCGGACACGGCTGTTTCGGGAAGTTCCTGTACCGAATCGGGCGGGAGGAAACGCCCGGGTGTTTCCACTGCGAGGATCGACCGGAGGACACGGTGGAGCACACGGTGGTGTGCCCCGCGTGGGCGAAGCACCGCCGTGTCCTCGAAGCGGCGATTGGCAGCGGCAACCTCTCGCGTCCGGCCCTGGTTCAAGCCATGGTCCGGAGCGAGTCGAAATGGGGAGCCGTCACCTCCTGCGAAGCAGTAATGCTAGAAAAGGAGGTGGCGGAACGGGAGAGGGAGAGAACTAGGGCTTTCAATACCGGTATTCCGGGATCCCGTAATACCGTGATCACGGATTTTATTTTGGCCTTTTACAATACCGGTATTGACGCCCCAATACCGTGATTACGGTATTACAAACATTAGACCTGAAAATTGTGTGATCTTATTCTCACACTTGTTTTCTCCAGCGCAAGCGTCCCGCTGTTATCTTAAGCTCACCCTCCCGCGCCCCGCCTAAGACAATGCCTGAAATCGAGTTGTACATACGTGTCGGTTTTGTTATTGTCAGTCAGTTTCGCAAAGGCGACGGGATAAGACGTCTATAGACTTTGTTTTTGTGTAGTGTTAGCTTGTGACTGTGAAGTTGTGATCTACTAGCGCGTATTTTTAAATGATAAATGATGTTTATTTTGCAAGTAGGTTTTTACAAACACTTTTACACGTCATTTTTTTTTAAACTAGATGTTTCGTACCTGACTACTCTGAGAAGAAACAGCCGAAACAAACTCAGAGGTCAAACTCTTTTGAAGTCCAGACAATCTTGCTCAATTCACATGAGGACTATGCATATTAGTGTCTGAGATGGTCTTTTGAAAAAAGACCCACACAGATTTGAGTGGACCTGTCCAGTCAGTGCAAGCATTTGTCGGTTATCGTGTAAGTCGACTTATAACTCAAGGATCTCAACGAAACGACGAACAATACCAAAGAAAGGACATATTAGTGTCTGAGATGGTCTTTTGAAAAAAGACCCACACAGATTTGAGTGGACCTGTCCAGTCAGTGCAAGCATTTGTCGGTTATCGTGTAAGTCGACTTATAACTCAAGGATCTCAACGAAACGACGAACAATACCAAAGAAAGGACATTTGGGCTAGTTTAATTAGATTACCATCGTTGCTGCTTCTTCGTGTCTTACCCTTTCTACAAATAATGATTAATAATAATGTTGATTCTTGATTTATTTTGTTACTTGTTTAGTATTAGATTTTTTGATTGTTTTTTATAACTTAATTATTAAGAATGTTACTAAAATGATTACCAAATGATTGCTAGCGAGTTAAGGTATACTTTATTTACTTACATTTTTACAAATAATGATACCCATGTTGATTTTTACATGATACATGATGACATTAAGATAATAATAAGCAATTTATATATTTTTTTAATTGTACAAACAAAGTCTATGTGAAATACTTCCTGCAAAAAGAGTAGATTAAGTTTAAGTTTTCATTATGTTCCTAATTCCTAGTCCTACCTAAATAATCAACTAATACCAAATTATTATATTAAGTACAAGAAAGCTATATAAAAAACGTATTTATTTTATTATTTTCAATAAATAAGACCAATAAAGACTGATTTGAAAATAAAAAGGCGTATTTTATTGGTTTTATTAATGTCCTAATTGAACTTGCATTCAATACCGGACTACCGGTATTGATACCGGGATCACGGTATTGACTTTTTCAATACCGGTATTGATACCGGTATTGAAAAAGTCCGGTATTTGAAAGCCCTAGAGAGAACCTCTCAGCGTCCCGGGCGCCACGGGAGACAACCCGGGCGTCGCAAGGGCCGATGCCTGCCGGGGTTGCGGGACTGTTCGAAAGAGATACCGTGGCCCCGGAACACAAAGGGCGATGAAGGAACATGGATGGGTTTTAGTCAGTAAAAGTCTGACACTCCCTCCTGCTCCGCCCAGAGCGGGAGGAGTCATTTGATGATTTCCCATCCGAAAAAGAAAAAAAAAACTTTGTGTAATTTATTTCATCACCGCTGCTCTCAAAACGGTGAAGGAAAACATCAATCCGCACTGGGCCCGGGTGGTGGATTATAGCCCATTCCCTCTCACAGAGAGTAGGCCTGTGTCCCAGCAGTGGGAACATTAATAGGCTGATGATGATGATGACTATAAAGCTGGTCAGTCTATTTAAAAGTTATCTGGTGAGCACATTTTTAGTCATTAACCATTCTTGCACAATAGATGTCGCTGCATCGTACATTTTATGATTATTTCTTCTTGAACTCTTGAAATTCGTATATCTTCTGATAGAATTAACCGATTACGATGAAACAAAAACTAAATAATACCTCAAGATTCGCACAATTTGTATGTATAAAAGTTATCTGTATTGGTTTCGTATATTTTACGTGATGCTTGATCATCGAAACAGACAAACAGATAAACAGACAAACAGACAAAAATTCCAAAAATGCCGGAAATGAAATCTGTTGGTTATCCTTTCACACCCTGGCAATTTTTTTTTTAAATATTTTCGATGTACAAAAACTATTTTTCTACAGATTTATTATTTATTCCATAATTAGCGTCTGTCCGCAGCTTCACCCGCGTAGAAGTCGAATTTGATCCCGCAGGAATGTACCTACTACCCGGGATTAAAATCCTAGGTATGTCCTAGGTACCTTTGTGCCGAATTTGATCGGAATTCGTTCAGCCATTTAGGCGTGAATTTTCGCATTTATTTAATATTAGTATGGAACATTTGCTCTTATAGTTTCATCAATTACGAAAATTAATAAATGCATTTCTAAAAACTGTACAGAAAACAATTCAATCGTAAAATAATAATGTTTTCGTCTTTTGAATTTTCATCATGCTGGCAGAAGCTGGCAATACAATATATTATGTTAAATTTTTCGATCAATACATTTTATCGTCGATCAATAAAAAATTTGCCTCGTTTATTTTTCATAATCTTACAAATATCATCTAGCTTTGTCTTTGTTACAGTCGAAGCAACTTTCAATTTGCTTTCTTATTTCATGCTTTACACTGTTACATCCAATAACAATTTCCTACTTCTGTCAAATTAAAGACTGTGTAGATCTTTATCAAAGTGTTTAGCTAGCTGGCCAGGCATGGTTGTAAGGTTGCGTAAAATATTAAATGCGTATTCAAGCCAGATTTAAGCAAGTCATGCTTTTGTTCAAATGTATCAACAAAGGAAATAATGTCATTAATCACAAGTGAAAGTGCTACAATCGGGTTAAACTCTGAATACACACTGTCTGACTGTCTGGTTCTTTGTTTGAGATCATATTGTCACTAATAGCCTAATCGGATGTAAAGCCAAAGTTGCAAGACACGCGCGATCAACAAATATTTTTGTACGTAGGCTCCATGGCGCTCGCCCACTCAAAGGCGGAGTCGATCCGGCTTTTTGTATTGTGGTCATCGTTCTTTAATGTATCGAAACCATCGAAGGTCGTGATACTTGTTTTGAGTGGCTATAAAAATACTTCATTTATATCATTACCTATCAAAAGAAAAGGCGTTTAGAACAGGTTTTTTTTATGAATTGTCTTTTGACACAAGACTTGACTTCAAATAATATGTGTGCTTAGCATGTGTGTTTACCGACGATTAATTCTCCGCTATTGATATTTATTGTTATGATTCGTGAGCTAATTTCGCCATCTGTGTGCAGATGAGAATCAATCATTTGCATTTAAACTACAGCTATTGAGTCCATACTCCGACGTGAGTGCTGGCAATTGAAAAACTCGCATCATTCCGCTAATAAACAGTACAATGACATCGCAATAGCTCTTATCAAGTATTGTTTAATTATAGTATTTCCGTTCGATTAGCTGAATAAATAAAATATTATATTGCTAGTGTAGTTCCGGTAATTCCCCCTCGTTTTTAAGCGTAACACTTTTAACAAAATTGTCGTCTGGTTTTGGCCTTGGTTATCCAAATTAATATCTGTATTATGAAGTTCTGAATTACTTAGATCTTGGGGTTCTGTTCACTCTATTAAAGTATAGCTATAAAGGGTGTAAATCACCTCTTAACGAAGCCGAAAGGCACTTGTTCTCCCCGTCAATGCAATCATTTTTTTGTTTTTCAGCATACCTACATACATACATAACCTTCGGATCATTCCCACTAGTTCTACTACACAGTTCTACGGTAGAACTAGTGGGACTTTTTTTCCCACTAGTCCTACGATTCGAGTACAAAATCGTAGAACTAGTGGGAACAAAAAGTACCACTAGCTCTACTGTTCTATTACACAATTTTACGGTAGATCTAATGGGAATTTTCGTTCCCACTAGTCCTTCATTATAACGCGCTACAATAGCGAAGAACTAGGCGGGACGGGACAGAATAGGACTAGTGGGAACGAAAATGTCCATTAGTTCTACCGTAAAATTGTGTAATAGAACTAGTGGGACTCTTTGTTCCCACTAGTTCTACAATTTTGTACTACCAGAAAACGTAGGACTAGTGGGAAAAAAAAGTCCCACTATTTCTACCGTAGAACTGTGTAGTACTAGTGGGAATGATCCGAACCTTCTTTTTTTTTTAAATACAAGTTTTTAATGTAAGATTTTTACTTTAAACACCTCCACGACCCGTACTATTCAATCCATCCATCAGCACGTTATCACAATGTTTTGAGTGCGTTACATTGAGTTCTACCACAAAACATGATTTTTCACCCCAAAAAAAAAAGTCTTTTCCCAGCAACAATTTTTGCGTAAAGTTACTTAGTTTGATGTGCAGAATGCTTGGTTGACGGCTTCGTGATGAGGTCGTTTACACCCTGTATACTCCTTAATGTCAGTGAAGTTCTAACAGTACGAAAGTCAAAAATGGCTACTTTACAGGAGAGTGAAAAAACTGTATGAAATGAATGTAACTTACGCATAAGGCCGTATTGTGTTTGTCGGGATGGTCAGGATTTTATTTCGCTAGGCTCGAGCTTATGTGGGCAGAAGACGGGTTTGGGTCTATGAAAACACACTGGTTGCGATACACTATTTTATTTCGCATTGCACGGTTCGGTATGGTAGTTTCCATGGAGAAGAACCGGCAAGAAACTCCATGGTTACTCTTTTCAAACAGATACACTGAGTCTAACAAATTACTTGACATTACACTTTCACACAATAGCAATGACACCCAATAATACAGGTAACACATTAGTTCAGACAAAAGAGCAACAATATAAAGAAAAGCAGAGTAACAATAATTAAGAGTAATACAACCTGTGCACCGGGCCACGCCTGAAGTCAGAATGCCCATTCGCCGCTGTGCGGCCCCTTTTATACGCTAGTTTTGGAGGTGGGGTAACAGCGTAGCGCGCTACGACGTAGCTTGCATTAACTCCGCCCCGCAGCGAGGAGGTGGGAGAACAACGTAGCATGCTACGACGCCGACGTAGCGTTCACTTAGCTCCGGCTCGAATGACGTAGCGCGCTACCGCGTGGCCTGATGCACGTGTTGTTTACAATGTGACGCCGACATAATTATTAATACAAATGAACTCTGTGATGATTTGAACTCGTGAAAATCGCGAAAATCTTTTCCATTGAAGTAATTTGGTGAATTCCGTAGTGTTGCCAGTAGTTGTCACTGACTTACGTCATGTTTCATCTAATTTATATAGGTAAACGAGATAAAATGGAGAAGGGAAATGATAAAATTGTTTAACAAAATGGTGTTAAAAGTTTATTTTATAAAAACGAAAAAAATATAATTTGTATTAAGTATAAAAAATGTTTTGCTTAAAACGAATCAACTTCTTAGAATCAGACTTGAAAACATGTACGTCATCCAATTGACGAGCCTTCTCTTTATCTTTCACTTTCTCGCTTCTTGCCATGTCTTTTTTCTTAATATGTGATCGATATTCTTCCTCTGCTACCTATGTTGCCTACCTTATACGAACAGCAAGTATCGCACTGATCTTTTTTAGGCGAGAACAGGCTTAGATCCAACTCGTCAAAAACTCTGCACATAGTCCAGCGACTAAGTGGACTTTTCGACTCTTTTTCGCACTCTTGGATGTACAACCTATAAAGACAGTTCTTGTTTTCAACAATCGGCTCTAAATACTGTTTCGATGTAGATGCCCTGCAATAGTGCAAGGGCATTTTTGGTAACGAAGCGAAGAACTGTTTGAGGAATGTCATGTCTTCTTTCCTAATAACGCGTTCATCATTGTCCTCATGTGGTGTTGTTTTAGCAATGCCATGTTCAGATCTATCGATCCAGCATCTTATAGTCGACTCTTTCAAACCCAGAGTGTTCAAAAAAGTCTTCAGACAAACATGGGTACGTCCCTCTGATGTACTGAGAAAGTACTGTTTACTCTCACTTCTACGAGAATTAGATTTTACTTTTACTTGCTTTTTTTCACAAACGGAGACGTGAGATACAAAGTACTGTTTCCGTTGCTCCCAAGTCGACATGCTTTTCCAGAACTTGCCAAAAATGTTCTCTCTTTCGATGTCAGACAAGCTAAAACAGCCACGTAACTTAGACTTCGAGCAAAATGTGGAAGTGCAACGTGAACCAATTGAACGTGCTGGACGTTTCTCTTGACCTGAAACTTTCCTGTCCCTACGGTACCCCACATATTCTTCACCTTGCATACGCTTCAGTTTTGTTGTATTTTTATTCCATTTTTTAGGTTGTGCGAATCCCTTCGATTTCCTTTTTCTATTAGAATTTATATCTTCGTTCTCACTGTCAGACGGTAGCTGCTCCAATAGCGACGGTGAATTTCCGGCAGTCGTAGAAAGCGGCTGTACTTCTTCATTTAAACAGGTAGATGGAGCTGAAGGTAAGAATGTCTCTTCAATGTCATTTTCAGGTGGTTGTGTCGCTTCTAATGGCGGTGAAATCTCAACAGACGAGGACAAAGGCTGCAATTCTTCTCTTGGCCGCAAATGTACTATGGTAACCTGTTCAGATGACGAAAGAGGTATGGTATCCTGAATGTTTTGAGGGCTCAATAGACCCAGCAAAGGCGGAGATGGAGGCTCGGATACTATTTCTATTGGTAAGTTATTAATATCGATATTTTCTAAGTCAGTCAATGTTATCGGTAATTTCTTCTGTTTTTTTGTTGGTACTTTTATCTTTAAGTCGCTGCAAAGAATCAACATGTCATCATCAAGTTCTTCGCTATCACCTAATAGAAAATCCATCTTGCTATGCAATCACCTTGAAAAAAGAGATAGAAAGTAGGTAAATATAATGGAAACACAACGTAACTCATAAAAAATATCACAGTAAACACTGCGTAAATCAGTCACTATTTTTCGATTAAAGTTTAGGCGACTAAGAATCGTAATAATAAATAAACACACTTGTTTTAACAGTTAAACCGTGACCACATAACATTAAATCGATATTATTAGGAATAAAACATCAAGATAAATTGCAAATAATACCTTAAATCGGAATCACAACATCGGAGCACTTGATGCACGACGAGTTTGTACGTGAATAGCTGACATACGCAATGTTGGCACCACCAACTGAGATACGCAATGTAACCATTTTTCAAATAACGCGTTGGTATTGGTCAGGAATCGTGTTTTGATTGGTCGACACGAAGCGCGCCACAATGCTTTATCCAATGACATTCAAATCTCAAAACACTCACAAAATGACTTACGCACTGTTAGAACTTCACTGACGTTATGTAATTTTTCTAAAATTATATCGGGCTAAGTGCTTGCGGTCTACTTACGCAAATAAAAGCACGCCGATGGCCGATCAATAGGAAATTAGCATCATCAATCATGCATTCCTTTCGTCTGACCGACATTCCCTTCCGTGAGCCGTCCCTATTCTCATTCTTTATGAGTTATTTTTATAAGTAGGTACTTCATGAAATCAAGGTTGCACATTTTCCTAATGTTACGGTATAACTTGACTACAGGTACTGTCTACAATTCTACATGATGAGACATTTCCGAAAATCTATTGTGAAATCATCGCTTCGGGTAGGCTTGTAGTATTGGAATGGGAATCAATGATGACTTTATGGCATTACCTACTTTGAAGTTAAAGGCTTAATAATGTATCATCATCATGATCATTTAGCCGAATGCCGATGTCCGCTGCTATAGGCCTTCTCCAAACTTCACAGCATCGATAGGGTCTTGTCCATATTAAACTTAAGAGCCATTTCACAAAATTTAAACGCTCGAGTTTAGGTAAAAGACCGCAGCTTTGTGTATGTGTGCGTAGCTATCCACACTTACACAACGCGAACAGTGCAGCGCGAGTGTCGAGACGGACTAAACAATCTTGGGCCGTTACAATCGTAATGCACCTTGGTTTGAGATTTAGGCAAAAATGTAATTTATTTATTCAGTCTTTAATCTATTAAACCCTTCTAAACTAATAAAACACAAATATAATGTTATGTAAATATGTTTTTACGTGTATGTTTCTATTACATATTTTTCAACACACTTGCTCGTAAAGTGAGCCTAATGTGTGCAATAATATTAAACACTAGTGCATAATAGAATTATGCCTACAATGTTAATTTAGTAGGTACCTAACTGCAAATAATATGCGAGTACACAGAGCATTTTCAATTTAACCGGGTAATACAGTTTTTGTTTTGTAACAACAAAGAGGTTTTATGTCGCTGAAAATCCATTTACATTTTTGGAATAAATAATTAATGTGTCCATAATGAGAGGTTTTCCTTTTGAGGTTTTAAAAAAAAACTTAGTTTCCAAGAACTCTATAGATGGCGTTGAACTTACTATGATAGTTGGTGCCAAAGCCAAAACGCTTGAAAAAAAAAACATTGTGTCACGTCACATACTCTCGTTGATTGACACTTTCATTTGCTTAACCTTCCGAATATAACCTACATTTTTCGCGCTTTGTTAAAATCAGTTTTTTTAGGTTCCGTTCCTTGCATTATCATACTTACTCCTAGCGCCATCTATCCAGCGACTAGGGAACAGCTAAAAAGAAAATCCCTCATTAAGACGGAAAAACATTTATTACCTAATATCAAATTATTTATAATTTACAATAAATTGTTATAGGTGAAATGTATTTGTATTTTATCACTAAAATTATAATTTCGAAGTAGGCTTTGTGGCTTTAAGTATCACCTTACATTTGGCGCGTGCAAAATAAAAAACTTGCGCGCCATTTCCCATAATTTTCATATTTTGTTTGTATCGCATTTGTTGCTGCATGTTTGTTTTTTCCTCGCAAGTGTGTTGAAAAAGTGCGTATGAAACTCGTGAGCAACTTGCTCACTAGACATTCGGCTGATTTACGCCCTCGCCTGCGGCTCGGGCTGCAACTCACAGCCTCGTACTTGCAACTTACTTGTATCATAATATACAATATTATTATACTTTTTATTATAAATGATAAATGATGTTTATTTTGCAAGTTGGTTTTTACAAACACTTTTACACGTCATTTTTTAAAACTAGATATTTAGTAGGTAGGTAGGTTGATAAACATGATAATCTTGATTTCGAAGCGCATACTCTTTCTGGTTCCTTAACTACTAAATACATTAAATTCAAGCGTTAACAGTATTTTTCAGTAACGAGGTTTTTTCATATTCTTACTTTTGATCGACTGATTATGCTCTCAGAGTTGAAAGATTTTTTTTAAGGATACCTACTCTGTGTAGGTGTATCTATGATATATCATGAGTTGCATCTATTTGCTTTGTTCATAAACTTCTTCCGTGTCGACGGCCATCTAAATGGATCCCTCTCAAAAATTTACTACCAGTTCCTTTAGTAGGTATTTAAAACAAGAAGTACTTACTAACAAGTTTTAATTAAAATTAACAGTAAGTCAGTTTATTAGTATGTTGTTTTGTAGAAGATGTCAGGAATATACTACGACTTCACGTTCTCATGTAATGTTCCCTGATAATGCCAAAAGAATACGCGCTGACGTGAGCGAAACCGCGGGCACAGCTAGTTGTAACTAAAACAATCAATTTTATTGAATCAGTCTTTCCACTAGGACCCTGCACGGCGTCTCTTCTAAAAGTACTATCCTCCTCTACTCGATTCACGCGATTTCTCATTCTAAAATGAAAACAAAAGAGCTATCAAATTTCGGACCCCAAATATTTTTAAAGGAGTGTTAAGTTTATTTATTTATTTAAACTTCATGTACAAGAGTGGTACATAGGCGGACTTAATGCCACAAGGCATTCTCTACCAGTCAACCTTTGGGTTAAATAAGAAAACATAGTGATAGGGTACAAAATAATGTCTAAAAAACTAACTTATTGTTAACGAGAATTAATATTTGATACTAATACACATATACACATAAAATAAACTAATAGATAATCTATCAAATACAAAAATTAAAAATTAAATAGCGATAAAACTAATAATAATTATTATGACTCGACTTCGATTTGAGAGCTATTTAGTCTGACTTAAATAGTAAGTACGAACTTTTCTTTTGAAAGTGAATTTGCTTTCAGCTTTTTTGATGCCAAAAGGTAGCGCGTTCCAGAGCTTTATAGTAGAGATAGCGTAAGAATTTGACATAAAACCTGTACGGTGTGAAGGAATTTGGAGAAGTAGATTCTTTGAAGCACGAAGGTTACGACTATGAGAACTGCCCAACACTTTGAAATAAGTCTTTAGATAATCGGGAGCACGTGGATCGTTCAAAATCGTGAAGAGCAAGCAGAGAGATCTGAGGGACCTCCTGAGTCGGATAGGCAACCATTTAAGCTGAGAACGGAAGGAAGAAATGTGATCGTATTTACGAAGGCCAAAAACAAACCGAATACAATTGTTGAGAAGTCGATCCAATTTATTTAGAAGTTCTTGGGAAAGATCAGAGCAACAAACATCAGCATAGTCTATAATTGGAAGCACAAGTGACTGGACCAAAGTGAGTTTGGTGCTAGATGGGAGGAAATGCTTAAATCTATAGAGAGACCGCAGTGAGAACGAGACTTTCTGGCTAACCTGAGCCACGTGTTTATTCCAACTTAAACTGCCGTCAATGTACAGACCTAAGTCTTTTACGTGAGGTGAAAGAGAGATGACAGAGTTCTCGAACATCAGTGGCATAAGTTGGCTAGTGTTCACATTTCTCAAATAGTACGAACTACCAATGAGGATGGCCTGACATTTCCCGACGTTAACAGAAACCCCAAATTTGCCAGACCATTCTTCGATAGTTCGTAGATCAGCATTGAGCGATGAAATGCAATTGTCAAGGTTGGCAATGTCTGACTGAGCGTATAGTTGCAAGTCATCAGCGTACAAATGGTAAGAACATTTGAGGACAGCAGTAATGGAGTTTATAAACAAAGAAAATAAGAGAGGAGAGAGTATACCGCCTTGTGGAACACCAGATGCCAGGTCGCACCAGTCAGAGCAATCCTGATCAGCACGCACCGCCTGCTGGCGACCACGAAGATATGAAGAAAACCAATCACATGACAACGAAGATACCCCAATTTGAGACAGTATGGCCAGAAGAATGTCGTGATCAACGGTGTTAAAAGCATTGGAAAAATCTATTAGGACCAAGACCGTTAATCTCGAATTCTCCAGGCCATCCCTTATGTCTTTAGTAACTTTAAGCAAAGCTGTGGCTGTGCTGTGGCCAGGCCGAAAACCAGATTGGGAACTAGACAACAGATTATTCTTAAACACGTACGAGGATATTTGTTTCAGGGCAACTGCTTCTAGGATCTTGGAAAGGAAAGGGAGAATGGAGATCGGTCTGAAGTGATTAGCTAAACTAGGATTGGAAATTTTAGGGAGAGGGATAATGTAAGCCTTACGCCACATTTCAGGAAACACACCAGTCTGCAGAGATGAATTGATGATGTGAGTAATAATTGGAATTAAGTTCTCAATCATAAAGGCTAGCATAGTTCGACTGACCCCATCACAGCCCACAGCCTTAGACTTAATCGAGTTAAAAAATTTGAGGACCTCAACGTTAGTCACGGAGGAGAAAGAAAAAGAGTCAGGGGGAAATATTGGCTTGGAAGTAATATCAAGGATAGTTCTATTCTTATCGTTAACCGCAAGCGTAGCAGACGTTGAAAAATGTTTATTTAGATCATTTAAAGGCAAATTAAGAGATGCAATACTAGAGGGGGACTTTGTTATGCCAAGTGATTTGAGAAACTTCCAAATATCAGCCGGTGAAGAATTGAGGACATTTTCACAAATGTATCGGCGTTTAGATGCCCTTACCATCTGATTGCAGCGGTTTCTAGCCAACTTGTACAGGTTCCAGTTCTCCTCACTGCGGTCCCGCCTAAATTTTCTAAAAACCCGGTCACGTCGTCTCATTGCCATCCGAACTCCAGGGGTAATCCAAGGAGCTGGGGGGCGCTTAACGCGAACAGCCCTCAGTGGCGCATGCGTGTCAATGAGCTGGAGTACATTTTTGTTAAAAAATTCCACTTTCTGATCCACTGATGATGACTGGGCAATATCGGCCCAATCCAGAGCTTGTGCATCGGTAATGAGTTTTTCCTTGTCTAACCTTACGTAATTCCGGATAAAAACAATAGCTGGCCGCTGCTTAGGGGGTTTAATTTTGTAAGACATATAAATTAGATCGTGTCTGGATAAACCAGGCGCAGCGATCTGACCATGGTTGGCGACAAGATCTATAGAAGATGCAAGCATGAGATCGAGCCAGGAATCGCTTGAGTCAAAGTTATGATGAGTCGGACTAAGTTTAATGAGTGACAAACTCGACGACTCCAGGGCCTCTACTCTCTAACGTCCGTCCGTCCATCCGTCTCTATCTGTCTTTCTCACTCGCACTCATCTGGAGACGTGCGCGAGAGAGACGGATAGAGACGGACGGACGGACGGACGTTAGAGAGTAGGGCCTCAGGATCGTACTCAGCCTACGTGACCTAGGGTTATCCTTTAAGAGGTCAGTGTTAAAATCACCCATGACTATCAGATGTTTGTGCTCTGAGGAAATAGATTCGAAGAGAGATTCTAGAGTGGAGAAATAATCTATAGCAGGTGGGCAGTAAACAACTCCTAGAACGGCCTTAACCCCTTTAACAACAATTTCAAGAAATAAGTATTCCGGGTTGCAATTATAAATTGGGGATGAAGAGGATAAGATTTTATATGGGATATCACTACGCAGGTAAATGGCAACACCCCCAGCTCTTTTCCCTGTGCGATCGTTCCGAATTAAAATAAAGCCCGGTAGACCATATAAATTAGAGGAAAGTTCAGGTTTTAACCAACTTTCGGACACCAAAATAGCTTGCAAAGAAACGTCAGAAAATAAATCCAATATCTCAGAATGGTGCTGAGGAATGCTCTGAGCATTGATATGACATACATTAAAACAATTGTTAAATCGCTGGCACTCACTACTCAGAAAACCATTCACAGACAGAGAATCGTCAAAAGATGAAAAAGATGTGGAAGAACAAGAATAAAAAGAGTCGTCGTCGGACATAATTACTATAAAGTTAAATTAAATAAATATGAGTTTAAAAATAATAGATATTTATATATTAGATTTTAAATGTGAAATAATTAAGTGTTTTCAAACCCTTCAAATTGTAATTACGGTTCTATATTCCATGTCGATATAATTATATGTTAAGAAAAAAGAAAATTAATATGTCAGTGTCAGGTTGTATGTTGAACAAAATATGATTCGCGATCGTAGCAAATAATGGATTTGCGGAGTTATAATCAAATCATCAATGAAATTGTCTTTTGAAAATTTGAATTTCGCGGGCTACCCTTGCGCTTTCACCTTACGTGATCGATAACTATGTATATGAATTGCAAATAAAAATAATATCCACCTCGCTTCTGTTTTCTTTTTTATTTTATTCTTTCCTTATATTGACACAATGATAATACAACCCTTACGCCCCATTGCTAAAACTGATAAAACAGAAATATAACTATTCATTTACAAATTACTAAAATAATACTTTACTTGATAATAAACGAAATTCTAACATAATGAAAAAAAAATACAAAGAGAATCAAAATGTTGTAGTCGTAGTATAACAATGCGTTTACGATAGACACGCTCGAAAATCGGGACGCGGAAAAAAATGGCACAGGTCCTTCGTCGATGGGCGCTCGGGCCGTTGTAATCGGTGCTCGCTTATGCGTCGTAATTTATTCTAATTTAGAGTGATGTTAAAAATTATTTTGTATCTGATTAAATGAATTGATTTTAATAAAACTTTGGAATTAGTTTAGTAAAAGAACATAGTTTATTTTTACATTTTTTTTTTCAATGTAATTACGCTTTATTCAAACCAAAAAATCACGACAAAATAGCAGTATAAAACGTAAAAATTGACCTAAGACTTTATTTTTTTTACTAATTAATGTTATTAATTATCGATATTCTAGTACATTATTTGTCGACAAAAGTATATGTCTGATGCTTTGTGTATTTATATGAGTGAAATTTAAAAATATTTATGATAGTATTAGGAGTCTGAAATAGACTGCGAAGATTTTTTAGTAAACTAGTTGTGGGAGATTAATCACTACATACTAAAAAAATAAGTTTTTGTAAATGTGGTACATTAAGTGCCAATAAGAAAAACTGATCTATTTTTAACACGTATTAAAAATGCCAGGGTGTTCTCTAAGATGGCAATTTAGGTGACTAAAGTCTTAGAAATTTGCGCGAAAACGTGAAATGGCTCTTAAATGTCTGTTATTTTGGAGCGCATTAGCCATGTTGACTCTATACATAAGTTCAAACACGTTGACTAAAGGAACTTCATAAAAAGTGTGTGTGATTACATTACGATTGCAGACGTCAAAGTCACATTGTATTTGCTAACACCATCCGTAGACTGGCAGTCTACCTACTGTGGCTACAGTTACACTTATACAGATATCTTCATTCATGCAGCATTTCGAAGTCAAATGCACTCGACGCTTACTCGCTGCCATGTTTCGATCTCTAATCGAATATTTATTGCAATGGATACAATGCAGCTTGTCACTTTGCAAATAGAAGTCACGTCTAAGCCATTATCGGCATGACTGCGATTCTGCGAGTCATGGTACACGAAAGCTTGATAAATTCAACATGCTCCTATTTATCTTTGTCAGGCAATTGGTCCATTTGTCCATATTTCGTTGTCTTTAACTTCTTCTTAAAGAAGCAGTGTCGCCCACACACGTTCCAAATGATTTTGGACACCTGTTGCAGTGACTTCATTTGAGTAAATTAATTCTGTTACCACATCATTCATGTTAACTTTGTCATGCCCTTCAACGTATGCTCCAACTTAGCCGTTTTATTGACTTACACACTTTATTTATATCTAAACCTATGCTATCCTTCATCAATGGCACGTCGTGTCCAGATTGTCCTATAATTAACATATTCGATGCAGGCACCAACCTTGAGATATGTAAATAATTGCGAGTCTTTAGCTTGTCCTAGGTGTATATTGTTGTAAATCCTATTCATTGTGTAAACTGGCCTCTCATTCTAAAACAGTGCATATCAATAGAGACAACATTTCATACACATGACTAGTTATGCAATCACTTAACACCTACTTATAGTTGTAACAAGATGCAAAGATAAAACGTGTCGCCTATTTTCCGTGTCACATGCAGTATTCGAGCTACGGCATTACTAGCATGAATAAACTTGGCGATTTCTAAGAATGGAGTCAACTAAAATAAGGTTGCTATATTTAATCCCGTTGCTACTTTCGCAGTGATCCTTGTCAATCTGGCCGTCGCCGCGTCGTATTTTTAACATCTCATATACAACGAGTCGATACGAAAGTCGGATTGGCTTTGGGACTGGGTTCATTGTGAAACGAGTCTATTGTTTTAAACTGGACTTTTAAGCTGGCTAGCGCAATGTGTGAGTCAGTTACGTCAGTTCCTTGTTTTGAGTGTCAAATGACAATAATGGGTCATAAACTGGTTTAGTGAGGCTTGCTTGAATTACACCTGAGTTTTAGTTTCGGGCATGTGAATCAACTGAATAGACCGTTTTAGGCATATATTCCTCTTCTAGCCTTTGTGTTGCTGTATGAGGTCATAAGCTCGTTCAGAACTTTCTGGCCAGATCTTTCTAATTCGCCATATTGTCAAGCTATTCATAAATACTGTTATCTATTTGTACTTCAGTTTATTCATCATTGCCATTTAATCATTCTTTTATTTCTTTTGCAGTTGTCGTTTGTGAATTTCATTTTATTATTTCTTATATACTAATTATGTTTTGAGGCATCAGATTTTGTGTTGGGTAAATGATACTTCCTACGTATTCTATTCAAATTCAATGTGACATGTAAGATATGTTACCGTTATGTCCTCAAACTTGATCTGATCTCAGTTTATGTTACATATCAAATTCGTTAGTTTCACTTGGTTGCAGACTGCGGTTATGTCTATAATCAAATCTGGAAGTGAACTTTTCAATATTGTTGATTTATATGGGGAAAGGACGGCAATTTATACTCTTAAATCACGCAAACATTTGATGCGCATTTAGTAGTTACGAGATAACGAGACTATTAATTGATGTCTTATGTTAGGTTACTTGTATTTTTGTTTATTGCTTTCTAATCTTTAATTATTTTGCATGTTTACGAATGTACCTTTTACTTTCGTCTGATTTATATGGCCGTTCCATCCGAGGCTTCCAAAAATGTGGATATGTGTCAGGATGCGCATCCAAGTGTGAGACAGCGGTTGGACGCGCACCATTGCGTGCGATTGTTCGAGCATCAAGCTCACAGAAATCGGCAATGAATTTATTATACTCTCTCCCTCCTTTTCTCTCGTCAAGCCTAGCGTGGTTGACCTATTCCGTGGTCCACCAAGCATGATACAATATTAATAACCTATTATTATCATTCCTCTTGTAGTTCTGGCTTGCTTCTTATTAATTAGAACTAAGTACTTACATATGTATAAGATTCAGTGTAGTTAACACAGTTTCAAAAACAACTTATTTTCATTACTCAATTTCAGTAATAACATTTGTGTCCTTTTATTATACTCGAAAATTTCAATCCCTGTACCACCCACCACCTGGACCAACTTCTATGTTACCACATCATAAAAAAAATATTCATAAAAGTGTTTATCTAACCGTGTCATAAAAAAAAATCAATATTGTTCTTATGTAAGGAGAATATGTAGTCAACTGATTCTTCACGTTCCCTACTTATGCAGTAATACAATTTCATTGTTATCCACTTGAGTATCATGTCGAATGTGGTTTGCAAATTGCTTTAAAGTGTTAACTTCATTTCGTAAGTGGCACTCCTCGTCGGTCGGATGAAGTAAACCTAAACAAACTCTGAAATGCTAACTGTGTCACAACTATGTATGATTCGTTTACGACTTGGCATATTTCACGGCATAAACAAACCAAGTTTGTTTTGCGAAATGGGAGTCTGGACCAACAAGGCGTGTTTAGTGAATGTTCTCCGCCTATGTCACTAATTGCAATAGCTTGCACATGTGCTCACGACATTATATTCTGCGTAGGGTCAATATCCTTCTTAGCAGTTCCAAAGGGGGAATCTAAAATTTTGCAAGAAGATCTTTCTACCTAGTTCTCTCTACTGAAGTCCTAAATTCGTTATTCAAACCCGAAATAAGGAAGCAATTTTCAACAGGACTAATTTAGTTGGCGGTTCAAAGAGGATGCATTATGTTTCCGTTAACGACGCCGCATCTAAAGTGGTAGTAATTATGGACCGGACTCCTTAGACCGAAAGTATCTTTATCCTTCCTTAAATCTGTCATTAGTTACTCCCCTAAGTTTAAAATAGAAGCTGTAGATATATTTAATACGTAAAGTAGATTTCCCTAAATTCATATTTTTTATTCTTTAAAAAAAATTAAACAGTATTGCAAGTTCCCACAAATCATAAGGATATTCTTTCCAAGTGAGCTTTAAATTCCTTTATTTTTTGTTACTTTTGTCCCGCTTCCCCTGCTCGATCCTTTCATATGTTTATTCTCTTCGCACCCCTTGGTGATTTATACGTAGTCCGAGCCCATTATCCAGATTTGAATCGTCGCTCTTCCCGAAAGTGCCATTCGTTAAGTTCCATTTTTAAAAAGCAGTCGGCGGATACGTTGCCTCCGGTGTTGTCACCACTGCGCCGCCGGTACCTATATCCAAATATTGCTAACGAGTTCCATACATTTCTCCGCTTGATTGAATTCCGACGGAAATGGGATTCTGTAAGCGGAAGGGGACTCAAAGTTTGTCAATTTTTGTGTCAGTGTAGCGTATACCGGTCAAGCTCTCTATTATTCTCGTGTGTTGCGCGTGCGCCGCTGCGTGTTTAGTTGCGTTCGTAGCACGACCAAGAATAGGCGTCACAGTGATGGTTCCTGCCTGAAAGGTTTATCTAGTTCGGTGTCTGAATCGTTACTACTCGTGAGCGGTCAGGGAGTTGTGCAACACTCTGTTGTCTTCTTTGAATTTGATACGCCCATCGCTACATATTATCTTGTTTGAGAGGAATTATAATAAAACATCAGTATTTTACTAGAGCCTCGGCAGTAAACTCGTGCGCGTAATTTATATTTAATTCTTATTTCACACGTTATCACTTGACGTGGGCCGGTATATTGATAGTAAGTGATAAGCATAGTTACGAGATAACCAAAAATAGGCAATGGATGTGTTTGTTTTGGCTAATTTTTGCCGTCTCACATGAGTTTGTGCTAGTGTAATTTTCTCTGCTGTAAGCTTTTTTGCTTGGCTGAAAAAACACATTAAGTGAAGAGTTTCGTGTTAAAACGTACCATACGTATGAGTGATGCGTCTGCGCGGCGGTGCAAGTGTTGCGTTAGGACTATTTTCGTAGCACGGAAATAAGAGCGGCAAAAGGAGCAAAAAGTCGAGATCGTCTGAAAAACTTTAGGACGTAGTGTCGAATGTATTTCTGTATGTTGTAAACCGATGTCTACAACACTTGTGGTTTAAATTGGTGTAATACTGTAAGAAGTATTAACTCAAAATGAAGAAGAGGACCATATCAAAACTCAAGTCGATATTCGGCTCCAAGAAAGGTAAATTTTGAAAATTCTTATATGAAACTAAACTGTAGCAACAGAAACCTTTGAATAACACAAAAATCCTATTGTGATCATGATGATTTGGAAGTTATAACAGAAGAAGTTTCGTCCGGGTTAACAACTAACAAGTTCTGTCTAAAGTAAATTTCATTCGTGCAGTTGCACTCAATACCAAGAATACGAAAAACATGCAACAACCGTAATTATATCATACATTAATATTCATTCAATTGTATCGATTGTTTTTTTCTAATTCTGTTTTAAATTTCTAATTACCTACGTTCTCTCTAAATCCATAATGATCATTTCGATTCCAGAGAATTTTTATTTAACATTAATTAAAAGATGTTTTCTTTGATGTTCGCACTAAAAGAGTAGCCTGAAATCAATAGTGTGAGCCGCCATTTCTTAACGCAAGTACACAGCTGGAGCATCTGTCACATTTTTTATTGCATTCGGTGTGACCCTGTTTGCGATGTAAGCACTACAGCTGCTGCTCTTTGATTTTTAACAACAAACGAGCCGGCTTTATTATGAAAGGTCTCGTAATATCTCTCACCGGGTAGGGTGAGAGATGGGCGGTGCATTTAATAATTTTGTAACGGTCGCTCTGCCTCAACCTCAACTTTGCCCTTTCATGATAGTTGCTCAAATAGTTTAAAAGATTATAACTTCAAAATCTTCATTTATCTGTTATTTTTACTTGGAACTACCCACCACAGTGGTTTCATCAATTACGTCAGTTTGATCTTTGACCATTAGCAAAAACTAACGTAAATTAATTTTGTTCAATCAAGTTCTTGGAACCACAATATTATACGAAGATGATAAAAACAAGTTAAATGTACTCATCCGTTCGAATTATAACATAAAAACCTTGAACACAACCAGTGAGTGAACACTTGTAGGTAATATTGTTCTAGGCACAATACATACAATACTGATAAGCACGTGGTACCCGTACTGTGAATACTGAAACCTACTGCTTACTGTGTGTTTTAAGTTCAGTGTTTAAGATAATGTTCTCAGTGTAACTTGTTTGTGTGAATATTAACGCGGTTCAAATTTTAGTCATAATGCTTTGCGGTTTTAGGATTCGCCGCAAAAAAAGTAAGTCTTCCAAAACTATTTGTTACATCTGTAGTCAATTTGGTCTATTTACTTTGTGATTCAACGGCAAGGAACTACACAATATTGCTTTATAATAATAGTTCTTCTACGTAATCATAGTAATCAAAGAACAATTTCGCGCGCTGCCTTTTGTTATATCAATTAAGTTTCGTCGACACTTCATTAATTACTTCTTTTTGACATCCCTTGTTTAAATGATGTCTTGTTTAGTAAAAACTGTCCCACCTCTCTATTGTTTAAACTTGGACTACGTTAGCTTCCGTGGGAGTTTCAGTAAGCGCGTTTTCCTCGACAAATTGTTTGATATGATCTAGCTCCCATATCTTGAGGATTGTCTCCATGCATGTTTCACATGTGTAAGTGTTAGGAAACGAGACTTTCTTGATTATTTTGATAAGTTTTCAATGTAGCTATTAAGATGAAATCCGTTGATTGTCTTTATGGCGTAAAAAAACTACTGTCCAACAATGACATGACACAGAGTCATAGTTAGACAGTAGTTTCAAAGTCACTACAGAGTACAGTACAGTACTGTACTCTGTAGTGACATTGCTTTGTGGGTTGCATTAACTGGTTTCTGTACTAGTGATCATTGTTTTTATCATCTACAGCATGCGGGTCAAATGTCAGTTGTCGCTACGTCATCTTATTGTTGTTAAAATCTTGAAATGTTTATTTTTCTACTCCTTGAGAAGCTGACACATAATCTGACATTTTATAATTATTTGTAGCAAAGATCAATTGAACATCTGCTGCCCAAAGTGCCCCACGCCTAAAACCTACCTACCTAAAGAGTTCTTTCAATTTCAATTCAATTGCTTAAACTCATTATGTCTTCATTAGACTACGCTACGACGACTGCGATCAAATGAGTCTGCGTCGAGAATTCATGCACATACGCGATTGTGAAATCTCAATTCGGAATATAATATTTGCTCCGAGACGCGACGATATCACCGCATTGGAACAATTCCGACAAGATATTTGAGATCACGATATTAGTTTTCATCAGCGTTTGATGCGGAATCGGAGCAACGCAACGGCGCCACTCAGCGTGAAGATAGAACAGATTTCTATTTGTTTATTGATGCAATGACTTTAGAAATATCATTCGTTATAATTACACTTTCACTGATTGTACTTAATTTGTAACTGTTCAATTTGACCAAACGGTAAAGTAGGCAGTCTTCATCATTTTTGCCTTACCTGGGTTAGTGTTGGTGTCTCATAAAAAAGTCAGTATATTGTGTCACAACATCCTCAGCACCACCAAAACCAACTTCAAAAAGTGTAGATAACTTGACGAACTCACTGTTCTACTTTAGGAGATCGCCGTAAAAACGTCATGTACCGAACTTACTTGACCTTTATTTACGTAAGAGGCGTGAACAAACCGAGTAAACTCACTCGCATGTGTTATCTCGCACAGGTACCTTCGTCCAGTTGTTTGCATACGTTCGTTCTCACGACTACAATATAACCTTTCATATGAAAGTGTCTGATATTCTCTAAAGCTGAGCTCGTAATAATTCTTTCATGTAACACTGCGGTCACTTTCGTTCCCATGTCAAGCAAGTTCGTGAGTCGACGCGCGCTGCAAATTGACGAACAATGCGTGGACTACTATTCATTTGTTTGTTCAGCGGCACAAGCGTTACGAAACTGTAATGCCAGACAAGACTCTTTGATTTCTCCTGAATTTTATACCATGACTATAAAATCAGCGAAGTCAATAACATATTTGTCGCTTTCATATTGAGATTTTCGTGTACACAATTGGATGATCTTAACTACCGTACCATACCATTAATCATCGATTCTCTTCACATACCACAACATTTTCCAAAGTATGAAGCAGTAGGAGGTGTAAATGATCATGTCATGACACGATAGTTTTGATCGAGGCTGTAAGTAATGGTAAAAAGTCTATTCCTCCATGTAAGTTATCTTCGACCGCAATGTTTGCTCAGATAGGAAGTAATTTCGTGCTTTATTGCATTCTTCACGCGATTTGTGGCTTGTAATTAAAGTTCATATTATAGACACGCTTTCTTCTCTAATGAGAATTATTGCATTAATTATCAGCTAATAATTTGTCTCCTACTTCTGTAATTTCATCATTCTTCTTGAACACTATCCTGCCTTGTGTTATAAGATTCATCTTGAAACATTTGCGTTATATTTTGTTCTGTTGGATTTAACGTTGTTATCCGGTTTGTTGGCCCAACTGAATATTAATGAATTTATTCTACCTCTTTCAAAATGATCACGTATAAATACTCACTTACGGACTCCAAATATGATAAAAATAAACATCGTACTACCTGGGTTTTATCGAACAATATTTCCAAACCGATGATATGCTACGTAGCTACATGTTCTTTTACAAATTCACGTGCTACATGGCCACATGGACATGCCTTTAGCTCGTTTTATTCGTGTGGTTGCACTATAAAGTTAATTAGTCGTTATCCAACGTTCTATTTATAGAAGGCGCACAGCAATCCGGATCTATTTCTGGAAATCTTATATCTTACGCACATTGCTTTACACTGAACTTGAAAACATTCAAGTTTTTAGTAAGACGATGACCCCTTATAGAAGCAGCTCCGGGTTCCGTGCTTCAAATTCTGTGCCAGGCACTGACGAGTACCTGTCACCCTAACCCTCACTCAACACGTTCGCTACCTATGTTTTACCCTCCAATAAATGAGACTTATAGGCCGTACTGGGGCTCTAATTGGCGTTTAATATTACAAGTGAATCTAAAATCCAAAATTTATTTTTAAGATGGTTCCTTTAATAATAACCCAAAGGGGGAACCGACGTTGAAATAAATTTCTTTTATGATCTCATTAACATGGCTAGTTACACAAAAAAGTGATTGGGGTTGTTACAACTTTATACAAAATCAAACATATTTATGTGATCTGGTTCCTCCTGAGACGCGATAGTGGAAGGAATTCAGGTCGGCTCGCGTCGCGCTTGCAATTATATTTGCCGTACAAGATATGGTGGATTAGCGTGACATTTTATACATAACGTTAAGTCTATTTTAGGTAATGTATGTATAGTACTGGCATTGTTCACAGACTTATCATTGTTCCTGGTTCTCTATGCAACTACTTATAGTTACTAGTTCCATCGCTCTTAAACGATTTTATTTACAGCTGCAAATAGTTCTGCCGCATTCCTTATCGAAGTTCATCAGTTGCTTTCCGCTCATTACTTGCACTGAATCCTTTGATGTAGTACGTGTGTGTACGATGCCGGCAGACAGCGTACCGCTTGTTAACAGCTTCAACGTTAAATAAAACCTGTATCAATTTGTGTTCATGGCACGCTTCAGTGGTGTACCACGTACGGCATATGCAGGATTTACGCTATTTAATATTGGGAACAGCGAACATCTTCTCGGAAAGGTTAAAATTGGTGAGATCCTTTGATGGACTCAGAATTTTAAGAAGCGTTTTGTTTTTTTTTGCCACTATTGACCTTGGTATTGAGCTATTGTGGATGTGAGAATCGTATCACCAATGTTATGGTTCTGTATGTTTATAGTAGATAATTGTACCTTTACGACTGATACTTTATCAATCCGCATTGTTTTTGCAAGATTATTGGGACTGCAGTTAATTAGCATTCTTTTCTTTATTGCCTATGCGTTAGGTATACTTATGCTGTCTTTATCAGTACGTGTTTATATTACTTTCGCATGTATTCCGGGGTTCACATAATTTAAATTGTGTTTTGTTCACTCTAACGGTCTTACTTATATGTATCAAATGGTCCCAAACTAAAGATAGTTGAATCGGGCCGCAGTCATCCGGTTTCTTCTAAACTATCAAGATGTTCCTATTTTAAACTAGGGAACTCTTTTACCGAGACCGACTAAAGTCAATTAGTAGTCGAGTCATGCGTGCTACTTGAGCGCCCTCGAACGGGATGCGCCTGCGCTGGCCGCCTGGCGAGTGGCGAGTTCAGCCACCCGACCGCGCACAACCCGCCGTCTTATCGATGGGGCGATGGTATTTATGATTTATTGCACATAAAATGCACCTTTTGTTTGTGTTACATCGTTGGATTAAGAGTTGTTAGAGCCACTTCTATGCTTTGTTATTACTACTAATGTTGGTACACATCTTGTACTTTATGTATTGTATAAGCATCCAGTACCCCAGCAGAATAGAAAATATAAAAAGCTTTGCTTTACAGCCATTGTGACTTTCAAGATAAAACATTGCTGCGAGCCACCGTAGCTGATGTATAAGTAATCGTAACCCATGTTCTCATGATTACAGGGATTTAACACTAATCATCACATCACCAACACTATACAATTGGAACCGGTTTCCCACGTGAAGTGATTCAACTATTTATTTATTGCTCATATATTATGACATTTACTGGTCCTAATGCGTGGAAATGTCGAATTGGCTGATGATGAGTGATGCATGCCAACTTCATCTACTTTTGCGTTATATCAGCTGGAAGCTGATAATGGTGTCAATTCTGTTGTGCACAAACTAAACTTTTAGGCTATTGCTATCTTTTACTAAAGGGCAGTGCGAAAAAAGGACGGCTTTATCTATGAACTAAGTTAGAGATGTCAAACTAGTTTATGCCTTGCGCTTCACCGTGTTTTTAGTCGACATGTTTTTACGTGCACCCTTCATTTGTATAGAAATATTAGTTCCAACTAAATTTGACAGCTCTAAATTACGTCCGTCTCTTTCGCGTTTTATTAGAGAGAAAGAGATAGCAATAGCCTAAATTAAGTTTAGTTTGTGCACAACAGAATCGACACCAATAAAGCCCAATTAATATTCGACAGTTGGATGACAAGACGTTATTTTAAAGCCACAGGTCTGGTTCCTCCGGTTTGCAACAGATAGGTCCTCTATGGATTACATAAATAAAACTTCAATACCGGTTGACGTATCAATGAAACCGGAATATTAATCGTTTACAAATATGATTACGAAAGGAAGCGGCCGTTTAACATCCACGGCGCCACGTAGTAGAATAAATTAACAGCCTGAGTGAACTTGAACATGATGGTGATTCCTTGAGCCTTGGCTCGATATCTAGAAGTGTTGTATCCTCATATTTGCAATGAATATTATTGGATGATAAAATAGTCGAATGAAATCGCTTCATCCTATCCTTTATCTCTGTTGTTTGAGGTCAAGTGCCTCCTCTTCATTATCGACCGCCCACACTACTTGTAACCGTTGCCTTTGTCAAATAATTTGCGCTTTTGTTATTCCCAACTTCACCTCAAGCCACAACTGTGGCCACATTTAGGGAACATTTTTACTTAGCTTGAGGTTGCGTGAGCTAGGTAGTAATTTAGCTAATCAATATAGAGGTTGTGGTCGCTGGCTTGCGTCATGTTTACATGCTATTCAACCTTGCATGAGTTTCGCGATGAATGAAGGCATTTTTTTTGGTATTGAATTTTCAAATAACCACTCCAACAGTCTCCGTCTACACAGGCTACGCTCGAGGAATATTCGGTGTAGCCTTGAATTTGTACCCACCGCTTATGTCACGAACCTAGCATAAGCATGTTTTGTGAAGAATCTTTTTGTATTGTGTGATTCGTTATGGGTGAAGCGTACTAGGATTTGATTCGCGCTAATTATCTTAAAGTTTCCAATCAGAACTTATCTTTGTTGAAGAATGTAAGTAAATTCCGTAGCTACAAGAAAGTACTAACGATCTCATCATTTGAGTCAATTTCTTTCATTTCCATGGAATGGAAACCTCCTCAATAGAGATGCTTTGTGGTGATTAAGGTAGGTATATTAAAGCTAAAGGTGAAGTTAAATTATAGTTACCACCATACCGAACACCGCTTAAGGGATTGACGATCAATAGGTCTTTAAGTGCAACAAAGTTGTCATTTATGTGAAAGCCTTGATAGATCACTTTATTGGTGTTAAAATGATTATAGTCGAGCAGTGATGCCCTTAGCAAAGAGACCTTTCTTTATATTTATAAAGAGTGTAAAAAACCTCTGAACGAAGCCGAAAGGCACTTGTTCTCCCCGTCATTGCTATCATTTTTTTGTTCTACTCTACACCATACCTGGGAACCTTCTAGTTACGGAGATATTGGGGGTGAAAGTTCCAACTTTTTGACAAGTTTTTTTTAAATAAGTACAAGTTTTTAATGTAAGATTTGTACTTTAAACACCTCCACGAACCCCCGTACTATTCAAACCATCCATCAGCATTCAGCACATTGTTTTGAGTGCCTTACATTGACTTCTACCACAAACGTGATTTTTCAACCCAAAAAGAAAGTCGTTTCCCAGCAATAATTTTTTCGTAAAGTTACTTAGTTTGTTGTACAGAATGTTTGGTTGGCGGCTTTGTGTTTGTGATGAGGTTGGTTACAGCCTGTATTGTTAAATGGTACCAGGTTATAGTTGGAAATAGGTAGTCTTTGCTTTCGCAGACATTCTAAGCATACCTAATAATTTAGGTTTAAAACGCAGCCATTTTGTCCTGTAAGTGGCACATCGACCCGCCTGCTGACAATACGTCGTTTATTTCTGATTTCGGTGATGTCATACACCTAAAGTGAATAGGTACTGTTTTAGTCTCTTCAGCCTTAAAAGTGCTGTTAAACTATTAAGGGTTAATCTTCTCTATCGTCGTTTAAGCACAAAGTATCACCCCTTTTGTGCCTTTAGCTGCTTAGATAGATCGCTGGAGATCAATGACCTTCTTATCCGAAGTAGGTACCCGTATTCCTAACAGTATACTTTAATTACTAACTCCAATCTAAACTACTTTAATAACTAACTCCAATCTTAACAAAGTCTACTAAGTCCATCCTATCACATTTGAGTATTTTCTTCGAGAACGATCATCATTCATTATCTGCTGTTTTCTATCTGGCCTTTGCAACCTCGCTAGCTAAGCTTATTGAAAAAAAAAATAAGGCTGTTTAGAAGATCTGCGGTCGCTTTTGTGTGAGGCTATGCTGCAATCTGAAATATTAGTCATCGAATGATCACTTTGCTAGAACAAGACTAGGACTATTTTAGCAAAATGAAGGGATTTTGATGGGGATTTTATACTAACAGTAATTCACAATCTGAGCAACACACCGGAGTATGTGGTCAGGTGCAGCCTATAGCTCAATCTCTTCATGAATGAACATTCGAGACTTATTTTCTTATTTTTGCAAGAATGTTTTTTATATTCGAGATTTCTTTTTTTATTTATTTATATTTATTTATTAAATAGAATATTGTTTGACACAGAATTACTTGCAATGCGTTCTAGACGTGAGATCAAACAAATATCCTGCTTGCCCGTTATATAATGTGATCCTCGTCATTCCAGGCAAGCGGCAACACCCACAAGAGCCTTCTTCGAAGCAGTCACGTTCGCCATCGCCGGCGCCGGAGCCCGCGGGGCGTGGGGTGGCGTCCCCGGTTCCCAATGATGAATCGTTCCGGCCCATCCCGAGAACTCCGCCGCCAAATCGGCCACCACCCTCACCTCCGGTTCCTACGAACCCTGTGGCCCCCGTCCCTCCACTACCTGCTGGACCACTGCCTCTTCTCCCATGCGAAGTATGCGGACGAACCTTCGTTCCAGTGTCACTAGTAAAACACGTGAAGATATGCGAAAAGACGGCGGCGAAGAGAAGAAAAACTTTTGACTCTTCCAGACAGAGGCGAGAAGGTGCGTTTCTTTTTATCTGAGGAATATATTTAAACTTATGTCCTAGACGTGTTCGGTACCGTACATGCGACTATAAATTGACCTTGAGACCTCTCTAGCTCCATGTGGGTCAATAGATAAAATGAGAAAACCCAAGATATTTAGATTTATGTAAGTAACAGCACACACTATACTAGATGTACCTATCTACTTGTTTTCAAGTAGACAAAGGCATACACAATGGAAGATTCATTATGACATTATAGGAAATTCTTGACTCGTAATGATCTAAATATAAAATCTTATCTGTTTAACCGTTTTGATCTTTTTGAGTAGTTTTGATGGATATAAGAGTTATTTAATATCTAGTGAAGCTCATAATTTTGTTAATAATGAAGGTTTTGGGTTTACTAACTCATTTTTCTTTGGTTTTCTTGGCCATAGCCTTGCGTTTTATTTTGACTGTATATTACAGATTTTGCATGTCCCCAAACATTCAGTTTTGATTTTGTTTTTTGATTTAGGTAGATAGAGTTATTACTTTTATATTAGAAAGTAGTTTATATTATTGTTTTGACGGTAGCATGATTTATATTTAGTATGTTTATTGACGTTACCTTTGTTGTTGTGGGTAATAAGGGCTGACCGCGGCGAACGGTGCTAATTCCGGTGAGTGGGTGAACGGTTTTCATATTCCCTGCCATTCATTTAACTGTGACTCCTTACCATTGTATGTGATCGTTTTACTAACACAGCCACACACGTCCTACTGCATTATACATGCTCGTGATACTTTGCGTACGGTTTCCAACAAAAAACTTTTTTGCAAAAAATAATACCGACTTAAAAAAACACAAAAAAGTTAAAAAGCTTCAGAAGTCGGTGACCTTTGTTTGATTTATTTAGTTTTTTTGTCACCCACTTCTGTAGCTAAAGTTATTTTTCACTTTTTTGTAGTCGGTTTTATTTTTTGCAAAAAAGTTTTTTTTTTCCAATTTTAGTTTGTCCCAAACAAATATTTGCCATGAATTTATTTTACATTGTTATACATGTCATGGTAATAGGTTCATCCCCAATAAATGGAACTTAACATAGGTATCTAACGGTCGAAATCTGGGTGTATTGTCCGCATCTGCGTACCCCCTCAGAGCATAAAGGCGTGATGTTACGTCATGATTTTGTATAAACAATAAACATCAAAGCTATTGCAGCAATGCCGCCTATTTTTGAAGAGTTCCAATGTATATCTCCGAAGATAAGAGTATACACTTTCAAATTAAAAAAGAATTTTGAGAATCGGGCCACAAACGGCGGAGAAATCGGTGAACATACATAAAAAAAATACATACAGTCGAACATACTATGTTCGACTTCCTCCTTTTTTGAAGTCGGTTAAAAAATTGAGTTTTCTTTCCTATTGTAGGTAGATTTTCCCAAGATGAGGCAAAATAATCTATTTTAAGGGATTCATATCCCTGATTGTTGTCAGAGTTTAAATCTCTCTCGTTAATCATTGTCATGTGCAACATTGCATCGTTATTTTACTGACGCAAAGTATCATTTCATGCTCATTAAAGTTTCGGCCATTTCAAACTCGTGAGTTCAAAAAGTCACGTTCTATCTTAAAAACAAACATTACTAACTAAAATTACTCGTTTCTGCAATAACATTGTTCACAAGGTTTGTTCGCTACTTATTTCTTTAAATGTGCCAATTATTTTGGACTGTTTTTTTTTTCTAGTAGGTTCAAGAAACTCCATAAATTAAGATAAAATTATTTGTTTCTTACCAAAGTAGTACCCCGACGCGACTGTAAGATTGACCGTCAAAGTCCCATAACCCTTCAAAAACTTAAGCTTAAAAATATTTATGTAAATGTAGATTGTATTGCATTGACAATATGACATCCTACGGAGTCTCTAACGAGGTCTGAATTAGCATATTAGTTTGTATACGTCGGCTATACGTTTAGCAACTCCGCCCTCGTAAAGTAACAGTCATCGTCGTTATACTAAGCACCACGGCTCATGTCTCTAATGAAGTCTATAGAAATGCATGGGATGTCTGCCACGGCTTGTCACTAAACATCTGGTGACATTACAAGTGTTTGTTCTACAAATTAGTGAACTGTGTCCAATGAATTTTGTGAGTTTTAATTATATTTGTTGAGTAATGTGCATTGTGTGTGTCGGAGTTAGAGGTAATCGTGTGTTGTTTCAAGTAGTTATACGGAGTGATGTTTAAATTTTATCTAGTAGATTTATCTGTGTGACATGAGCACCGTGTTTGTAGAAAGTATAAGTAACATTGCATAATGTATTTTTTAATTCACTGCTACACTAGAGTAACAAACTTACAAGGTCTCTGATTATGACAAGAGTGCAGGAGAATGCTTTTAATAACTGTTTTGGGCATGCTATGCGTCACTTCCTAGAGGTGGGTGGATACATGCCCAATCACACCTATACGTGTGCTTTGTTTGTCACATTATAGGCACAGATCTGGAGCAATACTTGCCAAAGAACTTCGGTCTTCCAGAAAACAGTCCGTTCCTAGAGAAAAGTCCGCCGCCCACTGCAAGACCGGCGCCGAAACCGAAGCCACCCAAAAAAGATATAACGAAGGTAATCTTGAATCTGTTTTATGTTGTAGTAGATAAAGTGTTAATTAGAAGAAATAAAACTGTGCTATAAATATATTCTTAACAGTACAAGCATTTCTTCTAAATGATCGCGTGCAGTGCACAGTAGGTACCCATGATTGAGGGAAACAGTTTCTGTGCTCATGACAGTAAGTTCTTACATGAATTCGAGTTTTTAGTTACAAAGGAGGTATTTATTACCAATGCAGAAAGAAAAGTGTCGTCCATTTGTAAATGTCACGTGAAGAAAGTCCCGACTAAACGGAATAGAAAATAAGCCAATATGTGGTAAAGTCCTTAGTTATTCAATAGTTTTTCACTTCTCAGTGCTAATGGCCCCTGCCTTGTTACAACGCCACTCTGTCATGTTAATATTTAACTAAGACGTCTTAATGGACCTTCTATTCAGCTAGGTGGTACCATTTTGGTTTACAATGCAGGAATGGAAATAAGCTATTTACGAGCAATAAGAGAAAATGCATAGATTCCGTAAGTAGGTATCGGACATGAACTTTTTAAAAGAAATTCCACTTAGAATTTGGATGGAAATCACCGATCAATTTTTTTTGTTCTCTTAATGATCTTCTCAAACAAAAAAAAATATACGATTTCTCGTCGTTTGTTTCAGCGATGATGTGTCTGGGTTTTCACTATTTGCAGTACCTACCTATCTAATATTAGTACCTAGGTGCTTCCGAGTCGTAGGGGGGGGGGGGGGGGGATTAGGCATGAAATACAAAACACTTTTTATTTTATTTATTAAAAATGTCTTATATTGGCCCATAAAAACATTGTGGTTATCACTTGTTTAAGTTACTAATACATCACTTATATTACAATTTAATGTTTTAAGTAGCATGTTTTTGGTGAAACAGAACGCACTCTCAAAACGCGTCGTCCTCGATAACGCCGGTAGTGACGTCAAAGTCTATGTGTCAAAAAAACACTTATTTGAAAAGTGCTTATAGTTTCACTAAGATATTATTATAGTATTGTTATTGCAATTTTTACTTGATTAGACAAAGATTTATAGCACATACAATTATTAACATTATTCTATTAAGACGTTATTTAACGTATTAGACGTTTGAACTGTCATAGAAAATTGCAGGAGTTTAATATTATTTTTAAGCGACAAGCAGTACCTAGTTGAACTTAACTTTAATTACTTTTCTTGGGTTGATTGTATTGTATTTTATTGATTTAAGGGCCTTAAATGGCTTAGCATGATCCTCCGTTACGCCTAAAATACTGCAGCATTAATTTGGAAATAAATACATGGTAGGTAAAGTTGAGGATTAATGCTAAGTACGAAAATTAAATTAATGTTAATGTGACGAAAACACGATTCCATAAACTTTTCTCGATAGAAAAAAAATCCAGTTGCCTCCAAATCGAACAATAAACCGCCGCGCTGGTATTCAAAAAGTACTTCAAATTAGATCATGAAACTTTGCATACTAACTGAACTAACTATAGAGCAGGTCTTATGTGTTTTATTTTTTTAGTCCAATCATTGATTTAAATAGTAATATATATACGCAGTAATATATATGTCAATGAGTCCAATCAATAGATGTTTTGTAAATCGCAAAAAACCACTCATTTCGCACTATTCGGCCGCAGTGACTTACGTAACAACCGCTTTGTAGTGCAAACTGATTGAACAGTATTTCAAACGAAGTTTGGACCACCACAAATAGAGTTGCTAATTTTAAGGTTAGAAGAACCTTAAGTAAAGAAAAAATAACGTGCATGTTCCCTATTTCGGCTGTAATTATACACATTGCTGTAAGAAAACAATGATTTTGTTTCCAGCCAATGGCTGAACTCCAAAGATGTCCACACTGCCACCGCGCGTTCGGCAATCGCGCATTCGAGCGGCACGTGGAGTGGTGCGCCGACAAAGCGAAGATCCTCCCCGCGGCGCCCGCGCAGCCGCCGCAGCACATCGCCGACGCCAAGCAGCGCCTCAACGCGCGCACGCAGTACAGGGCACCGCTCGCACGCGGACGACGGTCAGTATAGTACTTGACTTGAAGCCCTAAAGGCCAGCCAATAGCAAATAAGTTAACGGATTCAAGTCTCGCAAAATGCAACTGCTGCTACCAAACCCAATTATTGCCACATTTCTTGGACGGCCCAAGTTCCGAAGCTACATGAAGAATTTAGACGCGGGCATTCCTCACGCTGCTTATGGCCGTATAAGTAGTCCGCATGCAATTAAATAGGCGAGACGACGAAAAAATCTAATTAGTCCGTCAGATTTCTAAAAAATATTGGATAAGTACATATTTTTTCTATTTTCACGTAAACAAAAATTTAATCAAATCAAATCAAATAATTTATTCGCATAATAAGGGTAAATAGATGGTAATACATAAATGTTACATTACATAATATAACAATGAGGATCCTCATATTAACCATTTCTGGTTTACGAAATATAAAATAAAAGCTTTTAATAACAATTAATAGCAATGGGTGATATAACTATCATTATTGCACTATATTAGGAACTTAGTTAGTTGTTATAATAATTTTCTATTCTTATAACTAAGGTATTCCTGGACCGTGTAGACGGATCGTTAAGACGATACAGTTCATGCAGTGTGTCGAAAACTCGTGTGACGTCACATTTCGGTACATTTTTTACCATAAAGTGACGTCACAGGCGACTCGTGGTTTTTGATGCGATCTTCGTCATTTTTTATTAATTTGATAATACAAAAAACACGTATCCAATATTTTTCGATAATATAATCTAACTGACGGACTAAACAGAATCATATATTTTTTAGTCAGTCGTCACCCTTAGTCTGGAATAATCATAACAAACACACTCGTCGTAAGAAGAACAGCCTTGTTACCTTCTGATCAGCTATCACGATTGTCCAACTTCTCCCAATTGTCGTAAGCCAAATCTTCAACATTGATAAAAAACCGTTCCACCATTTAATCGCCACAAGGTTACCTAACCAAGTAGAATTGATTGATGTGCACGGGAGCCGTTTAGCCGAGAGCCCCGCTCGCTCGGACGTTGGTCATTGTCATTGGTTGTAATAACCTATCATTACTTTTTTACTTACACTTGTTATTATGTCGGCTGTGAACTGAGACGTTACTACATTGAGGTTTTTTGTTGCATGTGCAGGTTCTGTGCCGTTTGTCATTGTCGTATGAAAATATTAGTGTATTGTAAGATTTTGGTCAACATATTTTATGACTTAGACCTATCTTTTATCCGATTTTATAATGGTGAACCTCCCTCTTATTATCAAATTAACTGTGAAGACACGACTGAATATACAACAAAACTAATCGTCAATACCAGTTGACCAGTTACCGCTTCAAAAGCTCTCAGCTTTCATTATAAACAAAACATTTCCCTTTTCCAGGTCGTCGCAAACGCGCGACAAGTCCTCAAACAGTCGATCAGCGTCTGTGGAATCTTCGCGCGGACTTGCCTCTCCACAACCTCGTGAATATGGCGACTATAAACATGGACGCACTAGAGCCTCGGGTAAAATACGTTTTATACATAAAGTCAAACAGGACGCAAAAACTAAAATATACTCGAAAGATGTAAAAAAGCCTTCGGAAACTTATGTTTTTTTTTTCGTCTTACAGAATCGGTCTCTAGTAATGACTGTCACGACGAGTCTTCCCCACACATGCCAGTGATAAGAAATTGTCGGAATTCACAAAATAGTTCGTCAGGCGACGCGCATGTTAAGGCAAGACAAGCACGACTCGCCAGAGATTTGAGCAGCTCCAGGTACGAACATTATATTAACATATCATTCACACAAAATTCAGTAAATCAATTGTACGATTTTAAAGTGAATTATGTAATAAATAAGGGGAAAGGAAGGATCTCCTATTTTTTAAACGGTTTCGAATTTTGTAATAGCTAAACGGGTTTAGTTCCTGTCTCCTTGTTTGTTACTATCTAGAGAACAAATTAAGATCTTACCCTTCCTTTCCCCTTCCATAGAAAAAAACAAGATCCCCACCTATCTTCTGCCAACCAAAGTAATACTGATCCTAATATCAAGAAAAATCAACAAAATAATATTGAACCCAATGTCAAGAAGAGTCAAAAAAATAATATTGAACCCAATATCAAGAAAGGCCAAAAACAATATATTGAACCTAATACCAAAAAAAGCCAACAAAATAATATTGAACCCAGTGCCAAGAAAACCCAACAAAACAAAACTGAATCAAATGTCAGGAAAAATCAAAATACAGCTGAGCCAAACACCAAAACAGTTGAACTGAGTGTAATCGATCCTCAAATCAAGAAAAATCAGCGAAATAAAACTAATTTAAGTATCAAGAATAACCTAAATGTCCATGCGGATTCAAGTACCAAGAAAAGTCAACAAGGTAATCTTGATACAAATACAAAGAAAAGTCAACAAGGTAATCTTGATACAAATACCAAGAAAAATCAACAAGGTAGTACCGATACATGTATCAAGAAGAACCAACAAGGTAATACTAATACTGACTTAAACGTAAAACATATACAGCAAAATAGCAATGATTCAAATGTCAAAGAAATTCAGCAAAACAGCGATGATTCAAATCTCAAAGAAATCCAGCAAAGTAGTACTGAACTAAATGTCAAGAAAACTTTATCGCAAACGAAACTTAGCAAAATAACTGCGAGAAAACAACAACAATTAAAAAAGTTAGAAGAAATTGTTCATAAATATAACGACAAAAGCCAAAAACCTAGCGATGATATCAAAAAATCATCAAAGAGTCACAGTGATAAGAGCCAAATACCCATACTAAATCAGTCAAATAATAAAAAGAACAAGAAAGCATTAAATAGCTGCGATATTGATCAGTTAATTAGCGAAGATATTAGAGATATGAATCCTTCAGAAACAAATACTGAAAATGTTAAAAGACATTCTGCCAAAATACCATCTGAAGCTTCTGAAACGAATAAAAAAAATAAGGATAAGAAAAAGATGAAGATGGTTAAAGAAGTAAGTATGAGTCTAGATAGTCTTGAAGATAGCTCCGCAAGTGCTGCGGGGAGTTTGGGAATGGGAATGAATACTCTCTTATGTGTTCCATGTGTCATACACGGTAACCCAGAGAAAAAAACCAACAAGAAAAATAAGGGCAATAAAAATGAAAAGAACAGTGCTAACGAACTTGAAATTGATACGATCTCCGAACCAAAAGTAGAGGTACTATATAAAAATCCAATCATATTAGATATTAAGGAACGTATGTGCCATAGAAATCCATACATTTCACAGGATTCAATTAATTCAAATTTTGATAGCCCAATAGTAACTCCTAGTACTTCTGAAAACGATATCCCTGATGAAATTGAAGCTGACATTAACGTTGACTTTAATAGCCACGAAGTTACTGATGTTAATAAAAATTCACTGACGGAAGATGTAGATATTCAAATTTCGAACCAAAATAGTATCGAGTCAAACAGGGGCTCGATTAGTGAAAAAATCGACGAAGATATTCACAATCTGACTGGAGAACAGTTGGAAGAGATCTATGAGCGCGAAAGTGTGGAACTATCTTGTGAGTCAATGGAAAACAAGTACGACGACGATATTATCACTGAAACCAATGGAAGCGAGTGCCGGCATGGTAGCGGCGAGACTTACACAAAATATACAGATAACGCAGCAGACCTAGAAGAATTCATGAATATTACTGATAAATTATTAAGTAACGAGCTCTCTGAAAAAGAAAGTTCCAGTATTGCTAATGACATCAATAGTTTGCATACACCAACAGCGAATTCCATTGAAGCCATAAATCAACAAATTTCAGATATTGCTATCACTGAACCACCTAAACCTCAGTACTCTGATACATTTCAAGAACTGAAGAGCCATCTAAGAGAACTGCTCGAAGGCGCTGGCAATACAGTTAGCGAAGTCTTGAAGAAAACAGAGGAAACAGATAAACATTTGACATCCGACAGCAGTAGAAATGTTCGTGACATGGAACACATAACTGTTTATCAACTACAATTTTATGAAAAAACATCAGGAGCAGTAGAACAGAATGCGGTGGACGATGATCCCGCTCGCTTTAAATTGCCTTCAATAGCAGAATCAAATAAACCAGGAGATAAAGTAGAATGTGACAAGAAAAAAATTAAATACATATACAAACAAAAAAGAAAAATGTTAGGCGAACAAACTAGATCTAATAAAGATTATCAAACATTTATCGTAAATCAAAATTCAAGTGAAAATAGCTACGAACAATCAGAGGCAACTGAGCCTGTGTTGAAGCTGCCCCGAATTGAAAATAAAAGGTTAGATTACTTTGTTTGCCCACTTCTGATTCTATCCTTTACCCTTAACTTCTTCCCCTTCTTTAATTTTGATTGAGATGATAGAGAGATGATTATTTTTTATAGATTCTCGTAATGAAACATACGGTTTGTGTTATTAAGAGCATTACCGCTTTCGCGGCGTCGTGACTCGGTTTTTTCTGTACATGCAAATCTCATGTTTCACTGCGAGACTTACAAGATTGTTAAATCATTAAAATAATAATATCTGTATTTATTATTACACTTTACAGGCTTGACGACACTTACGACCCATTCGTATCAGCTGCTAGGCAAATGAAAGAACTCATGTCCTCAGACACAAACATTCCTAAAAAAATACAAACTTCAAAAGACCACAGTAGAACCCTTCCCGCCCTCCAACCCGCTAAAGATAAAGGGCCTTCCTCGTATCTGCGATCTGATAACAGTAAAATGATAAAAGACACTCTTAATAAAACTTACCAGAAAACACCAACACTGCAAAGAATGAAATCCTTCAGTAGCTCAAACAATGAAAACAGTAGTAACACGTTCGGAGGGCGATGTAGCTCATTTAGATTAAATAGGAATGATAAAAAACCTAGTCCAAAATTAAATACAACCTTTACAAAGTCCAGTAAAGAAAACATTAGTACGGTAGAAAAGACTTACTTCAACCGAAATAACAATCTGAATAGATCGTTTTCTAGTTACACAGCTTCCAGTTACAGTACACCGAAACCTAAAGATAAAATCCCTAAAATTACAACTTCCTTGTATCATAGTTTTCAACGTACAACAATTAAGCAACCTGTCAAATTAGATAAAATAAAAAGAGACGATGAAAAGAAAGATTTCGTCAATCTCGATGCCATACTCGCAGATGACAATTCTTCAATGACTGATAGTAATTATATTGATCCAAGGCTCATCAATGAAAATGACAATCTGCCCATTAATGTTAATACCATTTTAAATAACCCTGATATCATTAGTAGCATGGAATCTCTTCTCACTACAGAAAACTTACCAAAAAAATTTGAATCGTTTAACTCTGTTAATCAAAATAACAACAAAAACTTGAATAATAATGTAACTAGTTTAAGCAATAAAACCTCAAAAAATGAGCCGAATAATAACATTAGCAAAACTGCTGCACCAACAAACGAAGATTTGAGCATGCAGTATGATAAACTTATGTATTCTTTAGAACAAAGTATAGCTTCCAAGACCTCTACTAGAGATGACGATTCTCTGTGCGAGGACTTCGATCTTGAAGATTTCATGTCATCTTTTGATGAAGATATAAATAAACAGAAAATAGAAAACAAACGCACATGTAGCTCCACCACTAGGGTAGTTAAACAGTCCGACCTTGCTGACAGTAACAGGACATCAGAGTTGAATAGTATTAGTTCTTCTCCCAAAGTGATCAATGGTATGAACCCTGTTAACAAGTCCATGTCTCTCAATTTTAGCAGTAACAATGTGAGTGAAAGCCTTTTCCCATCCTCTGTGAAACGTTCCACCTCCCTCCTTGATTCCATCCAAAGGAAGCAAACACCGAAGATGGACAGTGGGAAGAGCCGCCATAAAGCCGAACAACTTGAACAAGACCTCATGCAGTCTTTAAAAGATTTTGACAAGTTCTACGAAAATGAGAAGAACGAAAATCGGTCGAGTAAAGAGGTGTCTAAAGTAAATGGCACGATAAAAAGAGATATCCGAATGAAGACTGAACGAAAAATGAAGAAAATTGATAATATTGCCAATGGAAATCATACGCCAAATGGAAAGCACAGTAATGATTCAGCTTATAGCAGGTTAGTCAGGTAATTGTTCTCATTTCATGCAGGAACAGGCTCTATTGAATGAATTGTTGGGAAAAATCATCGTCGATTGAGGTACTAATAGGATTTCACTTTTCAGTCTAAACAGAATATCGCCGACGAAACTATCACTATGTACTTCCAAAGAGCCGAGCAATGGGTTGACGTCTCTAGAACAAATCCCGGCGGGATCAGACTCGAGCGGCAAGGAAGACGCGCGCTCGATCTCCAGCGACGAGTTCCTCGCGATGGAGCGCTCGGCTGAGCTCGACGAACCGCTGCCGCCTCCGGACCTAGTCTATAAGGAACATGACAAACATGCCAGCGGTAAGTGCTAAAAAGTCTTCATGGACGTGCTGATGATGATAATTACTAAATTTAAAAAAATATATAAGTACAGTAAACGTTAGTAAGTTCATATTTGTCAATGTACGTGCAGAGAAGCGCGCGAGTTCCCGCGCGTCGTCGTCGTGGCGGGCGCACGGCTCGCTGAGCTCGTCGGGCTCGGAGGCGTCGCTGGCGCGGCGTCCCGCCAGCCGCGAGCTCGCGCCCGCACGGCGCCCGTCGCGCTTCTGCCACGAGTGCGGCAACAAGTTCCCCGTCGACAGCGCCAAGTTCTGCATCGAGTGCGGCGTCAAGCGCCTCGTCGTCTAGCGCCGCGGGCACATCAGTGAGCGACTTCTAGTCTTTTAAGTAGTGCCGGTTTCAAGTGCCTACTGGTGATTAATATTAATTAGCGCCCAAGCGATGGACGTTGTGGTTAGTGCGCTCGTTTAAGGCGATAGCGCCTCAAGCAGCGGATCCTACCACAAATGTTCAAATACAGCATAAGATGTTGACGAAATGCCAGTAAAAGTATTGATATCATGAAATACGTATCATTAATGAACAGAATGTTCTAATACTTGTAATTGTACAGGTGTCGGGAGATTTGTAGGATACCAAACAAAATGTGTTCTATAATTATTTGCGTGCTGAAAACGTTTTATATGAGTTTATTGTTGATGACCAAATGGTACATCGCCATGATAAGAATTGATGTAGCGTTGCGAGGAAATGAAAAATACATTATGTATTAGACATTGCATTATTAATACAAAATCTGTTTTTAATCTGACGATTATTTATTATACCTTAGATTTACCTCAAACATGATGAGTATATTTTTATACTTACTAAAAATGTATAGTAAGGAATTTGCACAGATCAACAATCTTGGACCACTACTTAGATATAAAATGAAAACTTTTCTGAAAGTAATTTGTAGCTATCTATAAAGTAATAACGTAATATTATTTACAAAACGTTACCAAATTGCTATAATTTATAAACTAATTTGTGCCTTCACAGCTAACTAGATTGTAATGTCCTTTATTCTGTTGGTATAATCTCTGTTATTTTGTTTGCGAAGTTTTAATTTCTGTTGCAACTTTTATCATCTAAAAACTGGCCAGAGTAGCCTTGGAAATTGTAATATCTGTGATACACAAAAAACACTTTGTTAGATAAAAATTGTTGCTGGCCCAATCAACGGACGGGGCTTATACAATCTGAAAAATTCTACCACAGAAATTTGGCATGTAATGAAATTAGGAGTTCAGGTCAACCATACGGTAGGTCACATCCTTGCCTGGTTTCGGAGGCCCAAGGCGAGCGCGGTGGCTTGCGCTTTGGTCCAGCCATTCGCCTTCATAACGGCCTCGAATTGGATCTTATAGGCCGACCACGAAGATGTTCCGTCGAATGGCGGCACCATAAAACCACGTGCTGAAGGTGCAGCAACCACTGAAGCCACAGTCCCATCTTTTCAACTAAAGCCTTCTTTACACCAGCAATCTGAACTTCGGCTTCGCAGATACGACTCTCATGCTAGTGAACTTGCTCCTTCATCATCTTGGGATCTTTACCAAATGTGGTGTGAAGATCCTTTATGAGGAGCATCTGCTCTTGCTGGCGGCGGACCTGGTTCTCTTCATCCCGTTGCAACTGCCCTTCTAACCGGCGAGCCTGCTCCTGTAACTGGCGCCCCTATTCTTGCAGCCGCGCCATTAAAACAGATAAATCTGGCGTCGCGGATGCTGGAGTAACCCCAGATGGACTAGCGACTGGCTCTGATTGAGGCTGGACACCGCGTCTTTGGTCCATGTCCTGCTGTCAATGACTCTTGACGATACGGACACCGTTCGTGTCGTCCTTTGGTAGAATTGGCATAATTTATCCCTCACTTCTGACGCCAATTTGTTACGAGCTGGGTATGGGATAAATTAAATACTACCGATTAGACAACAAAAACTTTAATAATCACAATATTTGTTGGATTATTGTACATCTCATTTGTATGTCATCTTTGTATTACTTAATCACATGCCAAATTTCATAGGCGGGAGAATTATTCGGAAGTGTCCATACAACAAATATCTTTGTTAATTGGACTATGTCATGGAAGGTTGAATGAATTCAAAATACCTTTTTAGTGCCAATTTGTTTATGAAATATGGGTTTTGAATGGAATTTTGTGTACATTATTAGTTTTCGATTTGCTATTGTTGGCGAATACCATTTTATTTTTTTAATAATTTTGATTTCCCTTCCAAGGATTTCCATTAACGTCTCTTATCCACAACATAGTTGGCCATTTTAACAAGACTGATTTTATTTTCAAAGTTTTCGAACTTGATTAATCCTTAGTTACTGTTGTATATTGTTTTTAATAAAATAACGATTTTATCATGTAATAAATTAACATTTTAATAATGATAACTTGTTGTTTGTCTTACAACCCTTTTATTGCTCTGTAATATCGACATCTTATTCCAATTATTAAAAAAAATAGCTTTTTCTTATATTTGTTTTGTTCTTAATTTTACAGAAGTTTACAATAAAGTCTAAATATAGTTTATAAATAACAAAATAAGGTGTCTATAGTCTAAACATGCTCTTATGTCCTTTTCTTGCTGGTATAGCACCTCTTACCCGCAGCCTGCGAAGAGCCTCTCGGAGGTGTTTGGGTTGTAGGGGCCCTGCTTCACCTGACTTATCTAATACTTCAAGAGCTGGAAAGAAAAAATACTTATGTTCATAACAGTACTGCAAATCAGAATCATGGTATAATCGCATAATGTTCAAATATTACTTTTAGAAAATTATGATGGGTTTATGAGCTCTTTAGAGGCCCATATAAGGGCCCACTTCAAAAATGTCAAAAACTAACAATGGGCTCCTGAGCAACATTGATTTACATCTCATTGTATGTGGTCTGAATTAAAATGGCATAAACAGGCAAAACTTAACAAAGAATTTAATAGTCAAGTAGATTTTCAAGGGTTAGGGGTGCCTTCAAATTAGAGGCTCATGTAGAAGCAGGCAGCATATTATTTTTTACAGAATAAAGGTAAGCAACTTTTTCTAGTATGTGCATAGTTCTTGTCTCTCTTCTTTCAACAGCAAAAGAAGAGAGAAATTATATAAAATCAATAAGAGTTAGCTACTTCTTCTTCAGAATTAATTGTGTAACAGTCTTGAGACGAAGATTACTAAAATTTACCTAATCAAAGCGTTACAGACGCGCGCGTACTGCGTCACAGTCGGCCCTCTGAAGCGCTTCTCTATGGTAGCGCCATTGCAGCGCTTCTTCAAGCCTCTAATTTGAAGGTGCCGAGTAAACATGTGCTTACCTTCTTCCACAACTTCTCCTACAAATACTTTGGCAATACCAGACATGGCTATCACAACATTCTGGCCAACTGAACAGCCGGTGATGGTCTGCATTAGCCTTTTTATAGCAGCCTTGGGGAAAGCAGCTCGACGGTACATCTCATATCTATCCAACTGCTCTTCTGTGAAGTTGGAGACTAGAACTCTGCAAATTAGGATTGTTTATTGTGAATATACTAATAATATACTATATATCTATTTATATTGTTATAAAAAGCAATTTTTCATGTCAGACCATGTCATGTCATGTGAGAACCCTTCTAAACAATGGATGCATTTTGGATGCACCATTATTTAGAGCAGTGGTTCCTAACCTTTGGTCCGCGGAACACCGACGGTCCGCAGGAGCCTCAAATATGGTCCACGAAAGGTTAACATGTTATTAGTACTTTTTAACTTCTACAGAAGATACAAGCTCAACCCAACCTAATTGAACCTGAGGCGAGGTGCTACATTTTTTTGAGAAACTACTGGCCTAAGTATTCCTTTTTCCGTTTGAATGATTGCAAAAATTTACGAGCTCACTTCAAATTTTTGCATTGTGTAAGTTAAAGATTCACCCCCCTCAATATAATCCTATCGGTGTCCATGTTTATCTAGGACCTTATAGTCCATTCCATGCTAACAATGAAGACACCAAAGTGGTCCCTGGTCCAAGAATGTTTGAAACCACTAATTTAGAGTATATATTCTGGGAGTGGGAGATAAATAAACTCTGTTTTCACATGTCATCATTCTCACACATCCATGGAAAGTCGGGGGGTGGGTCCCTAGTAGAACAATAAAAATGTCTTGTAGGTATTCCAATTAACATCCAAAGAAGTTCAACTTACTGCATCTTTTCACGCTCCTCTTCTTCCAACTCTTTCTTACTCTTCTTTTCCCTTTCCCTCTCATTGATGAGCATCTCTTCTGTTATTTGAGATTCATATTCAACTGATTCACCCTGCTGGAACTCATTCATGTTGGGAACAATTGTACTGTCCCTATTATCTTCTTCCAATTTGTCATATTTATCATCTGTGATATCACCTGGTTGTTGCTCCAAGTTTGTGTGGTCATATGAGTATTCATTGATGTATGGTTCATATTGGTCAGTCAGAGTATCTGGCTGTGAACTAGCAAAGGCGTCGGAGTTGTCAGTGTATATGTTGCCAAGTTCATCTGCCCTGTGAATAGTCTCTACATTCTGAGAGCTATCAGAATAAGTTTCAATTACTTCACTGTCTAGGTTTGGATTTTGTGTACTCTCTGAATAGTTTACTAGCGTTGTGTCTGAAAATAAAGGAGCTGAGTTAAAAGTGAGCTCCAACTGCTGAGCATGAGGTCCTGAGTTTGATTCCCAAGTCTGGAAAAGTTTTATTGAGTTTTTCCATTAGAAATTTCGCAGTAGCAGCCACAGAGCCTAGATTTATGCCCGGTTGATGGCAATAGGTTCGCCCCCTATTACATGGGACTTAAAACATAACCCGTTAGCTGGAGTACCTGATTATTACTGTCTGTAAGTTTGTTTATATTATGTAAGGTTACTACACTTATGGTTATCACAGATTCATTAAACTATGTGGCTTCTAAATTGAGCTACCAGGTTTGAGTAATGACGGATAGGTACACTCTAGTAAATTATACCAAGATCGAAGACTAAAGAAGATGAGGATACAAGGTATGATACTCACATTCTGGTTCATCTTTCAACAACTTTTCCTCGATTTCTAATGATATCTCCTGTGAATCGTCTTCATTGGAATCACTGTGTTCCAATTCTTGAGCCAATTCGTCTTCTGAAAACAAGCACTCCAGTTATAAAGACGACCGGCCATAAAAGGAAGAAACCAGATGAACCCGAACCTCATAAAAACACCCACCTCGTAATCTTTCGGCTTCTGAAAGGCCATCACTGCTAGGATTCTCAGCCATTCTGCCACGATCACCACTAGATATGACTTATTTCAATTTTCGTGAGAATATAACGAGAATGTTATCAACATTACAAAATATTTACGCATTTTGTGATTTTAGAAAGACATGACAGCCTTCACATCGCAGTGAACTAAAACACTGAGTTTAGCAGCAAGCAATGTTCAATTCTTAAGCACATACATATTGCTTTCTTTGTTTGGTTAGTCTTTTTTAATATTGCTATCTTGTTCTAACTTTCTAATGCAAACAATCTGCGACTGGAAAGTCAAGTATGAGTGACAGTGTGATCGACCAAAGACAAGTCAGGTTTGTCCATGGTTTGTCCAGCGTTGAGCGCTGCCGGCGCGGAACTTTTCTTCCGAATTCGGAACTTTGAAGCCCTTGGCGGAACTTTTGCGGAACCTCAGCTTTGGAGGAACTTTTTGGAACTTTGGCATACACCAACCAACACACAAGCGACATTGGCATGACATTGTCTAAACAATAAATTATTAATTTATTACCCATCATCATATTATTTAGCGTAGACTTGACTTTAAGGACTAAGTTTCCTTTGCCTAAAATAATAAAGTATTGTAACGCGGCAACCCCACGACCATAAGGTGGATATTAATGTTGGCCGCTCTGTCAGCCACATCCAATCGGATGATGGCGGGAACAGTAGAGAGGTTGGCGACATTGTTAAGTGTAGCGAATCAGGCGCCGAGATTCTTACCGCGCAACCCGCGGATCAGGCGCCAATAAGCTTACCGGGGGAAGAACAGTCTACTGGTGACACTGACCCGTGTAAGACGCGGCGTGTTTCGAACCGCCCTCGTAAAAAGCCGGCCATCTTAGACCTCTAATCTAATGTTCTGTTTAAAAAGGTAAAAATTGCCTAACGATTTAGAACCGTATGTTGAGTAAAAATAAGGTTTGAATTTGTTCGTACGAGGTGGCATGAATTCATGCCAGCGGGGCTCAACGGTATGTTCGTTATTTGGAACGAATCACGGCACTCCGGTACCGAGAGGTTAATGCCTAACGTGCCCAATTACTCACGGATTTTCATGAGATGTTTAATCCAATTGGGGAGCCGACTCCATTAATTAATTTATTTATTTAGTACAGTATAACCATTAACACTAAATTAAATACCTAATCCTTTTACTCGGTCTTCTCGCAGAACCACAAACATTCCAACAATATCGTCTTCCATTCATCAGCAAACAAGTCCAATCCAGGGTTGGTCTCCACGAGAGCGTTGAGGTTCGTAAGCATACGTGGTACAGGCGAAGTGGATCGAGCTACAGTGCGACTAAATGGAACATTAAACAATTTATGTTTCCTAGAGCGAATATAATTATTTGGAACAAATAATTGACACAGCTCAGCATGTAATATATATATTCCATATAGGGAACATCATATCGACACGGAAAATAGTTCTCCGATAGCGATACCTCCATATCGCCTGACACCTGCAAAGAAGGAGACTAAGCAGCAAGAGCTTAACAAGATGTTGGCTGAAGATATTATTGAAGATTGCGAATCTGCATGGGCTGCTCCAGCCTTGCTAGTACCTAAACGTGACGGCAGTTTTCGTTTCTGCGTCGACTATCGAAAGTTAAATTCAATTACAAAAACGGACGCCTATCCAATGCCTCGCATTGATGAACTGCTGCAATCTACTAAACGTGGACGTTGCCACATGAGTACAATAGATTTGCGATCTGGGTACTGGCAAGTGTCAGTTAAGGAAGAGGATAGGGATAAGACGGCTTTCGTCACTCCTTCAGGAACCTTCCGTTTTAAAAGGATGCCGTTCGGTCTGAAGAACGAACCGGCCACTTTTCAGCGTTTGATAGACAGAATGCGATCCGGTTCAGCATTAAAGGATGTTACAATACTAGGGTATTTAGACGATTTGTTAATTATAACGCAGGGGGATTTTTTCAAACACCTGGAAGACCTGCGAATCGTTTTTGAACAGCTGATGAAGTTCAAATTGCGTGCGAACCGAGAAAAATGCGTATTTGCAAGAGAATCTGTTAAATATTTAGGTCATGTGATCTCACAGGAGGGAGTCTCAGCTGATGAAGGGAAGATTCAAGCCATCTTAGACATGAAAGAGCCGTCTTCGCTGGGACACCTCAGAACATTCATACAAACATGTTCCTGGTTTAGGAAATTTATTCCAAAGTTTTCAGAGGTAGCAGAGCCACTGACAAGGCTAACGAGGAAAAATCAACCTTGGATATGGGGACCAGAACAAGCTGAAGCTTTCAGTCATTTAAAAAGACTTCTGACGTCAGCGCCGATCCTCATACAGGCAGACTACTCTAAACCATTCATCCTGCGCACAGATGTGAGCAACTACGCCATAGGCGCAGTGTTACTTCAAGGAGAAAAGAATGAAGAACGACCTATTGAATTTGCCAGTCGTCTGTTGTCAGCAGCAGAGCGAAATTATTCGACCACGGAGCGGGAGGCTCTGGCGGTCGTTTGGGCAGTCGACCGTATGCGGGGTTACATTGATGGCCATCCAGTTATCATAGCCAGTGATCACCAACCTTTGAAATGGCCTACGCCTACGGGTCGTTTGGTGCGTTGGGCACTAAAACTGCAGGCCTATGACATCCGGTTTGAGTACACTAACGGAAAGGTAAATGTGGTGGCTGACGCACTCAGCAGTCCGGTCTGTACAGATGAGTCTCGCGAAACCTGTGGAATATGTTCCGTCATTATTGATTTGCCTACGCGAGATCTTAAGGAACTACGTGCAGCACAAGAATCTGACCCGGTTTTCAATAAAATTATAAAGGAATTGGAAGGTACAGAAGAAGTCTCCACTCGTCGTTGGACTGAACGCGGTTATATTATGGAACGTGGTATCCTTTACCGGTATAACCCAGATACAGACAACGAGTCACCGCAGTTGGTGATACCTGTAAGCATACGTGAGGAAATTCTGAGAGAATGTCATGATGCTCCAATTGCAGGTCATCCTGGTATAGAGAGAACGTACCAAAAGATAGCTCAAAACTATTATTTCCCTGGTATGAGAAGAATAGTTACAGATTACGTAAAATCATGTTCCTCATGTCAACGCTATAAAGCGACAAATGAAAAGCTGATTCAAACACCGATTTTAAACCAGCGCAATGAAGTCTTGGCTATCGACTTATTCGGACCACTGCCAGAGGGCGAAAACGGGGAGAAGTGGATCCTGTTAGTGGAGGATACCGCGACAAGATGGGTAGAATTGTATGCGCTGAAAGAAGCAAACTCTATCGCCTGCGCAAGAGTACTCATCGAAGAGTATTTCCTTCGGTTCGGCTTACCACGTCGCATTATTTCGGACAATGGTGTCCAATTTGTTTCAGCAGTCATGCAGAAGTGCATGTTTATTCTTGGCTTTACACAAGACTTGATACCCTACGACCGCCCAGAAGCCAACCCAGCGGAAAGAAAAAACCGGGATATGAAGACACAATTGGCTCTGTTGGTTGGTATGGATCACCCCTCATGGCCTAAGCAGCTACCGATAGTACGGTTTAGTATGAACAGCGCGGTTTGTGAAACGACAGGAGTTACTCCTGCATATTTGACGTTCGCACGTGAGTTGAGGTCACCGTTAGAAGTGTATAATGACCCAAGAGCGGTCTTACAGAAGGATAATTTTGTACCACAGATCACTCCCTACCTATCAAGATTTTTGAACTCCTTAAGTGAAGTTCGTGACAGAGTAGAAAAACTGCAGGACAGAAGGAAGATTTACGCTGATCGTTCAAGAAGAGTAGGACCAGAATTCAAAGTAGATGACAAAGTTTTGTTGGCTACACATCAGCTGAGCGACGCCAGTAAGTCAAAAACGGCTAAGTTTTTTCCTAAGAGAGATGGGCCTTATGTTGTGAAGAAGAAATTGAGTCCAACAACATACCTAATCGCATCTCATGGAAGTCCTGGTGAGGTATTGGGCAAATTCCACGCTAATCAGCTCACCCCTTTTCGAGGACGAGTAGATGAGTCCACTCAACCACTGGAGCCTAAGAAAAAGCGAGGCCGACCTCGTTTGCAACCCATTCCTAATGACTATAATGTAGGGCTAGACCACGATCGAGGACGTAATCGTGATCTAGAGGGGGAGTATGTAACGCGGCAACCCCACGACCATAAGGTGGATAGTAATGTTGGCCGCTCTGTCAGCCACATCCAATCGGATGATGGCGGGAACAGTAGAGAGGTTGGCGACATTGTTAAGTGTAGCGAATCAGGCGCCGAGATTCTTACCGCGCAACCCGCGGAGCAGGCGCCAATAAGCTTACCGGGGGAAGAACAGTCTACTGGTGACACTGACCCGTGTAAGACGCGGCGTGTTTCGAACCGCCCTCGTAAAAAGCCGGCCATCTTAGACCTCTAATCTAATGTTCTGTTTAATTAATGCCTAACGTACCCATTATGTGATTTTCGATATTGTTCTTGTTTTGTTCATTAAAGTAGTGTGAAATTTAGCAAGGACTTTCACTCAGAGGCCCGAACCTTATGCCCGTCGGCTACAGTATAGATTATTTTCGTTCACTGAATTGTACCCGTTTGTTTTTTTGGTTTGGTGTTGATTAAAGCTCTTCATCCCCCCCATAGAAAAGGGAGGATCCTCCGACCAGACGGGTGTTATGTCTTTACTGTCTTTACGCTAAGTGGAGTATTCACAGCGCCCCCTTGCGGGGGCGTGGTATATCGCGTCCGTTAAAACGGACCCGTCCTTGTGGTGGACTCAGTCCAGTGATCAAGTGGGGGCATGTTGGCAACATGCGCCCATGAGTGTGGTTGCTATGTTGTTATCTGTAGGCGCGCCACAGCGCTGTTGCACAGCGCTGTTTTGTTCACGACACCTCGGGGCGGTCTGTCCCCGCCAGGTGAGACCCGAAGGAGGCCCGGTGGGGGACGACCAGCGACAGAGATGCCGACTTACAGCGCACCTACAGTGTATGTATGGTTCCCGCCCGCCCCACTAACCAGAGCTGCCCGACTGTTATTGTCAGGTTCTCGTATATAATCTCAAGTCGCGGATAAAGTTGCTTGCGCGATGTAGGATTTTGACGTGTTTCGTGGTTGGTTCATCATCTTTGTCATAGATGGCGCTGTAGTACTTTTAGTCCAATGTAGCTGTAGTACTTTTTACAAGAACATGCTAACACAAATGTTTTATAGATTTTTTTTTTCAGATCCTCCGATCGTCGTCTGATCGTCGTGTACTATATCCCGGGAACGTGCACAACGACGGTGCCGCCAACTGGCTTCGCCAATCCGAATCTTGTGCTCTAATGCTTGACATAGACTTTTCTAACAAGTAAACAGAATTAATTTTATAGTGAAAATTAATTAACTAATCATAATGCATTGTTGCATTTCTAGATGTAGGTTTAAAATAAATCAATTAGCGTAAAATTCTATTACTTTCCAAAGAATACTACTATCATACCATGTTTTGGTGAAAAACGCAAAAAAATGGATAAACGCAGTAAAGAAAAATATATATATATTTTTTTTTGTTATTTAATATCTGCTATCAGCCCTAGAGCTTTAATCAGGTTTGTTGATTTGTCATCTCTTTTCGATTTGCACATCCAGTGATGTGTCATCACCCATTTTCAAACAATCATCAGATTGAGGCTAATCTAGTCCTTTTCAATCGGAACATGCAATTGTTGGTGTTCAGCAGTGTTGTGGCCAGATGATTTCTGTGTCGTCCGAGTCTTTGCTTGTATGCCTCACAGGAGTTTTCTATTTCTTCACTGACTGTTGGAGTTTCCAAGTACTCATGTATTTCTATGTTCCGTATAAACCATGGTGAATTGCTCAGGGTCTTCAATACTTTGTTTTGGAAGCGTTGGAGAATTTCTATATTGGAGTGACTTGCTGATCCCCATAGTTGTATGCCGTATGTCCACACTGGTTTTATAATGCTTTTGTATACGAGAAGTTTATTTTCCAGACTTAGTGACGACTGTCTACCTATTAGCCAATACAAGTCACAAAACTTTTTGTTTGCCAGATCCCTTTTAGCCTTTATGTGCTCTCGCCAAGTGAGCCTTCTGTCCAGATGCATACCCAGGTATCTGATTGTTGATTTTTGCGTCAGGACAGCATCATCAAGTGTCACAGGTGGACAGTCCCCTCTCTTTAATGCAAATGTTATATGAACCGATTTTATTATTCCCTTATTCTCCACTTCTTCAGCCAGGATCCAATTTTCACCAGATGCTCTTGTAATTTTGTGGATGCTGTAGTAGGATCTTTGTGGCTAGAGAGGACTGCAGTGTCATCTGCATAGGTTGCGGTCATTACTTCTTCTGAAAGGGGTAAGTCAGCAGTGTAGATTATGTATAAAATTGGACCCAGTACCGAACCCTGTGGTACTCCTGCTTTTATTTGGTAGATGGATGAGAGGCAACCTTCACATTTAACCTGGAATGTCCGGTCTTGCAGATAGGACTTCAGGAGCATGTAGATAGTATTCGGCAACTGGAGTTTTATCTTATATAAGAGGCCTTTATGCCAAACACGGTCGAAAGCCTGCTGCATATCGAGGAATACTGCTGAGCAGTATTCCTTTCTTTCCAGCGTCTGCCGTATTGTATGAGCTACTCGGTGTATTTGCTCTGTCGTTCCATGATGCCCACGAAAACCGAATTGATGATCTGGTATCATATTTTGTCCTTCAAGAACTGGGAGAATCCGTCTCAGAACTAGCTTCTCGAGAAGTTTTGACAGTAAAGGGAGAAGACTTATTGGCCTGTAAGATGTCGCTTCTGTAGGAGGCTTTCCTGGCTTGGGAATCATGTTTATAATTGAAACTTTCCACAGCTTTGGAAAATATTGGAGTCTCAATACTGCATTGAAGAGGATTGTCAGTAGGACTATTCCTTTTTTTGGTAATTGTTTTAGCACTTCCGCTGTTATCAGGTCAAACCCTGGGGCCTTCTTTTGCTTTAGTTGTGTTATGGCTTTCCTAACTTCTGCTGGTGTAATTAGTCTCAGAGGTAGTGACAGTTGTTGATCGCTGTCTAAGACTACATTAATCTCTTCTTCGGAGTGTGTGATGTTAGGTTCATTGGGTTTAAAGACGTTCTTTAGAAATTCAGCAAATAACTCGGCTTTATCTGCAGGTGTTCTTGACCAATTTCCGTTTGCTTGTTTCAGTGGAGGTATGTGTTTCTTTGGCCTTTTTAATGACTTTGTCAGCTTCCAAAGTGAATAGTCTTCTGCTTTATGCGGAGATAAGGTCTTTAGTTTGTCTTGCAAGGTGTTATTCTCATTTTCTTTAAGTAATTCTTTTAGATCTTTCTGCACCCTATTCAGTGCGCTTTTGTGTTCTCGATTCCTGCTAGTGTGCCACTGACGTCTTAATCTTCGTTTCTCAGCTATCATCTGTTTAACTTCCAGGGTGATGTCTTGACTTTTTGTTTTGGATTCTATGTAAGGAGTTGATAGCCAGGCTGATTTTTTAATTAAATTGGTAGTGTAACACGCAGCATTTTCTATGTCATCGTCTGTTTTAAGACCTCTTAAAAATTAACCTGTGTATACCTATACACAGGTTAATTTTTTCATTGATGTATTCTCGAAAGGCTTCCCAGTCTGTTTTATGGTTGTATAACGTCTCCTGCGGTTGTTTCAAGGTGACTGTGGTGCTTATTGTGTAAATGACTGGTGTGTGATTGGAGGAGCCATCTAGGCATGACTCTACTTTAGTGTATAATCCTGATGATATGTTTTTTGTGACAAAGAAGTCAAGAAGGTCAGGTACTTTCTTAACATCCGTAGGCCAGTATATAGGTTCACCTGTGGATATAGTTGACAACTTATTTGCATCAATGGATTTTTTTAGTTCACGACCCCTGGTTACGGTGAGTCTAGAACCCCAATCCGTATGTGCTTTTCTATAATTGGCATTTGGGAATCAGACGCTGTTTTGGCTGAATTGATTAGTGTTGCACCTGGATTAAGCATTATAGGCACAGTGGCTGTACTACATACTTTGGGCGTAGGCTCAGTGAGTGAGTTGGATCTCTGTCTGGGTTGGAGGCTTCAACTGCTTCCCTTATAGCTTGATGAGGGGTAGTGTGATGGAGGTCTTTGATAACAAGTCGGTAGCACTTAGCGTTTTTTGGTATGAACGTGTGCCCAATAAGTCCATTTTCTCTTATGATATCAATGGTTTTTTTATAGGCTTCAATTGTGTTTATCATAACACGTATGCTGTTCTTGTTGACTATTCGGTATTTGTATTCAGGAGAGCTAATGGCCGTCTCTATCAGTTTGGTTAATTCCTTCAGATCTTCTATTCCATACAATATGATCGGTGGAGGCTTAGTATCTTGCTTGGGTTGGCGAGTTTCATCCTCTTTCAGGTCGATGGGTAGGCCAGCAAACCTGTTTCCTGTCTGGGTTGAAGCAGGCGGAGGTGACAGCTCCGTGACCTTTCGTTTTTTAGATGATGGCACACGCTGCCATGCCAGATTCCCTTCCATTATAACATGTGTTGAAAATAAGAAAGCTATCTTAGTTATGTTATGCCAGCCATTATGTCTTCATACACCACAATTTTCATCAGAAAGTAAACGAAAGATATAAAATTCATATTATTAAACATTTATATTACGCTGACGATCGTTATTGATAAACCGGAACTCATATTTTATACCTTTTAGCATATTCAAAAATAATATAATTGAAGAGACAATTTTGTTAAGTAAATTGAAAGCACGATGAGAAGTGATGTTTCCTTTTCTGTCCGCATAGTGTCTCTTTTGTCGATTAGTGCTGCCACCTGTGTTGTTCCTGCACGTTCCCTATATGTGGTTGTAATGAATTAATGTATCATGGTAAAAATATATATATCTGTATGTTTTATTATCGTTTTTTTTTTTTTACTCAGGCGGAACTTATCGGAACTTTTCAGATGAGGAATCGGAATAAATCGAAACTTGTTGCCGGCAACACTTTAAGTGACAGCAAAGACGTGTGACAGCTAACCGACGGAGCAAAGCAGTGTTCGTGAATGTGATAACTTTTTGCCGAAAAACAATAAAATTGTATTCGTGGTGCGGACAGAGAGTTCCATCATGAGTGCATTAATGAAAGTAGCCGTTTCTCGAAGCCCTGCTTCATTGGTGAGTTCGTATAATTATAATTATACCAATATTCGTGATAACGTTATGTAATCGGTAAAAAAATGTTTTGGACATTCCTCTGGAATTCTCATGATGTTTCTCACGTGGATATCTAAAAAAGCGCAGAATGATAAGAAATATTTACAAAATTCATAATCAGGTTTATGGATAATGTGTGATAGTAAATTTGGAAAATTTGGTATGCAAATAAATATTGAGTAATAATTTGTTCTATGTATGAAGTAGGTACACTGCTCCCATTATGTCACCCCAAAATGTTCATTCAAGGTCACTTTAATACTCTCGTTACTCCCAAGTTATTGTCGCAAAAAAAAACCCATTGTATTTCACTTTTTTTAAGTAGGTACATAGCAATATTTGTGGTGCTATGTACACAGTAAATCAATATCATTAGGTGTGGGTGAATAAGGGGTGTGTGGGTGTCTAAGATTTCTAGGGTGTTTTTGGGTGTGTGTAGGGGGTATATATCACCTGTTTACTTCTCATGTGGCCAAGTTTCCCCCATGGATGGTGGGGTGTAGCAAGAATGAACTATCAAAATTATCTATCAATAATTTTGAGTTTAAGTGATATACATTCCCAGTTATGGTGGCCAGTCAAGTTGATAGATTTATGCTGTCTAAGTGCCTAATGTAGTAATAAGGAACTTTTGATGTATTCAATATTGGTACTCTCTGTACAAGCCCTAATACATTAATAAACATGAAATGCAAGTGAATAGATTGTGTAAAATATAAAAAGCAATTGCATTATAACACCCATATGTATATTTCAATTGTTTCAGGCTTCATATTTATACCGAAACCTGCACTTATCCGTGGGGGGTGCAACTCCCGCCAAGGATGCCTCAACAAACACAAATACCTCAAAGGCCTACACGGTTATAGATCACAAGCATGATGCTTTAGTGATTGGAGCCGGAGGGGCTGGCCTGCGTGCCGCCTTCGGTCTGGTGCAGGAGGGCTTCAAGACTGCTGTAGTCACCAAACTGTTCCCCACTAGATCCCACACTGTTGCTGCACAGGGAGGAATCAATGCTGCATTAGGTAAAATATCATATTACATTACATTTTTTCTGCAAGTCTTATCTTTTGGAAAAATGACATTATTCAAAGATATTGGCATAGACAATCAAGCGCAAGTTGTAACTATAAAAACTGACCATTCAACAAAAAATACTAGCTTGTCTATGGTACTCTAGTGACTAACATAACATAATCTTTCAGGTAACATGGAAGAAGACAACTGGCTCTGGCACATGTACGACACAGTGAAGGGTTCGGATTGGCTAGGAGACCAGGTAAATAAACAAGCAAAAAACCATCATCTGTTAGCGAAGTAGACACAATAGTTAAACAATGCCGTCAGATTGATTCAGTCGGGCTTCACAGACAAAGGGTTATGAAGACAAAATGAAAGACCACATAATGCTTACAAAACTGCTTTTAAAAACAAACAAAAATGCTTCTCATAACACTCATGTGAACTACAGCAATGCAGTTTGTTATTTTTTCAGCAAAATTCAGTCCTTGTATTGAATCATACATTAGTAACAAACAAGCACTATCAATATGATGTTTGCACAACAATTATCAAAATGGTGTGAGTCAATATTAGCCAATCAAATACAATTTTGCACAGTGTGATGTTTGGGCAACAGTCTTAAAGCAACACTATATCATAGAGACTAAATCTCAAGTCAAGTCAGTCAGTCTCAAGTCTTAAGATACTTTAGAAGTATATCTCAAGATATGCAATGTATAAAAGCAATTACTTATTTTTCAATTCAGTACTCCTGTATTATACTTGACTCTAGGTAAATAATTCTTATTTTATTCAAGATAGATTCTGTGATGTACACTATGCTATCTGGTTTTGATAGATAATTTAAATGCGTAGGAACTGTAAATAATAAAAGACAAACACAAAATGTATTCAGGATTAGGATCTATCTTTTGAAAGAAGAAAAAACCCTGTTTGATATATTACATATTTGAGTGTATTGGATTAACTTAGTATGTTAATGGTGCCGATTCCCTTGTTCACAAACTAAACTAAATTTAAGTTGAATGCATCTTTTTCTTTCTATTTCATTATGAAAAGGATAGAAGATAAATATTAGTTTAATCCTGTCAAATTAGTCAGCACCTGACGTAATTTGATGTAATTTTAGTGGTCAAATTTTTTAATCGCGTCTAAAACTTGTATGGCGCTATTTATTTTGACAGAACATAACTAAAATTTATCTTCTGTCCTTTTCTTAATAAAATAGAAAGAAAAAGATGCACTGAACTTAAATTTGGTTTAGTTTGTAAAAAAGGGAATCGGAACCAATGCATGCTATTATATCATTTAAACTGTAGGTAGTCTAAGCTAATGATAATTATGAAGATTACTATTTTTTAAGCATATGATTTAAAAAGTAATTAAAAATAATAAATAAAAATAGTAAGTGAAGTGAGTGAGTGTGGTGAGTGTAGTGTGTGTAGTGGTAGTAGTAATTTTTTTAAATAGTAATTATCATTAGCTTACAGTAGGGACACAACGAAATACTTTTGAAACATAATGGACACCCTTACCTACACAATTGAATTTGTAACATGCTGCCCGTAATATTTAATAATATTGCACTAAGTTTTACTTAACGTTTAGTTGGCAGACTGCATACAAAATATACTGTGAACTTTAGAAACCGTTAACTCATGAAACTGGTTTTCTAGAAACAGGTTGGGTTGTCTGCTCTTAAAAATATTCGTCTTATCAAAAACTATGACGACATGTTTAATTAATTAAGCGTTTATCTAGCTTAGCGGCATTTTCCGAACATTCTGAAACGTACTGTGGAATATATATGTTTACGCAAATCAATAGTTTGCAGTTTGCACTTATTATTAACGAGTCTTCTCACTTTTACTTTCAAAGTAATAAACAACATGATGGAACATTGAGTTGTGTTATGTTTATTTATCTCGATATGTTGATGTAATTTCTCAATCTTATTTCAGTCGCGGTCCTATTATTAAGGCTCGGGCACGGCCTTACACACTGCCATGGTCGCGCGGTTGCGCAGGTACCAGGGTGAATGACCTTTTGTATACAAACAAACTATACAAAAGAGGTGTAGCAAAATCGGATTGTATGCATGTACAGACTGCTAGCGCCTGACTACAAAAAGAAAGCCTGAATGCTAAAATTATTATTTTACACAATAGGAACTAAAATAAATTATTTTACACAATAGAGAAATAATAAGGATGATTAAGGATGGAATGATAAAAATCAACATAAATTATTTTCTGCTACATAGGTATTACACACCTGTTTAAATCATATAATTATGTTTAATCATAAACTTTCAACCAGTTTCATAACTGAAAAGCCATACCACACCATACCATACCAAATTAAAACCACCATTACCATATTAAAATGACAAAATTATGATTATTTATGAAGGATTTTCGCTGTGCATTTTTCTGCCCTCATCAAGTCAACTTTCTCATTTACATCTATTCTAAGGTTTTAATAGAATAGTTCATATTATGCAAAGGACCCTTCATTATACAAAGCTGTTTTCCGTAGGATGCCATTCACTACATGACTCGAGAGGCTCCTCATGCGGTCATCGAGCTGGACAACTACGGCATGCCTTTCTCCCGTACTCCTGAAGGCAGGATCTACCAGAGGGCCTTCGGAGGTCAGTCCCTCAAGTTCGGCAAGGGTGGTCAAGCGCATAGGTGCTGTGCTGTTGCTGACAGGTATGCAAACTTTTATTATTAATATCTACTGTAATGATAAAAAAAAAGAAAAGATGTGTGAATGCGTGTTTTATGAATTATATTATAAATGTTAAAAAAATGTGTAGTGTGCTCCAAATAAAAATAATAAATAAAAATGGAAATTCGGGCGCCAGGAGTACACACAAAACTATGCCTAGGATAGACTTACCTGCGAGAGTTGGATTTTAATCTTCAAGCGGGAAGGTATCAATAAAAATCGACCATGAAAGTTACAGATCTATTTTATTACCCGAAGGCTTGCTGGTTGGGAGAAAAACACAAAAAAAAAATCCTTTCTAATATTAAAACATAAGGTTCTGAATAAAGGTGTAAAACTAAGAATAAACGGGTGTTATTTTGTGACCTGTCATTATTGCACTTTGGAAAATATAAAATAGGTACCACAAACCATACTAAAATTTTGTCAAATAATTTAAATCCGATGGGCTAAATACGTGCTCATCTTGGTGACCTCCGCTGTGATGCCAACGGCGTCCATCATAAATCTTGGTAGAGGCGAGCGTTCAAATATTTACGTTGTAAAAAATAAGAAGGATCGTCGGAAGAAAAACTAATCGTATAAAGAAAACTAATCGTAGAAAAAAACTAAAAGTCGAAAAGAAACGCCTCGTACGGCTGCGAACAAACATTAATAATTCGTTAGCTGGAGTACAGCGTTGATGAAAAAATGGCGGACCACGCCAACGCTAATAAGAACAAATACTATTAAACTCACCGTTTCTTCCAAAATATCCAAATGCAGTCATCAGTAGATGATGCAATCCAAGCAAATATATTATGTCCAAGTTAAAAAATCCTGAAACAATTAAATATCGGAAACTAAAGCGTCTGCTATGAAAATAACCAAAACATGTGAAACGAACAAAATTACGAAAAATTCGCTTACCATCAAAAATATATGCTATCCAACTAGGATGCGGGCAAGGGCAATCGGCTACCACATAATGGTGATTAGATGCCGCCCATTGGAAGCTATATTTAACGATTTCTTAGGAGCGCTGTAATTACGCCATCACCCAAAAAATTGACGAGCCGAAAAGTGAGCAATGTCAAAGTGAACTTGACAGTATAAAATCAGTGTGACCACTACATGAATCCAAGTCAACCAACCAATGAATTTTTTAAAAGGCAACACCCAAGCTAATTTGTCAAGTAAACGACGAGAATATTATGCATCGATGTGACGAGCTAAAAAGCCTCGTTACACTACCATAAATATACTTATGTTACCTGTGGGCTGGTGATAACCAGAAATCAGCACATTTCTTGTAAGGGAGGCAAGACAAGAAGATTTGCATTAGCTTACTGATATAAAACTGATAACAGTACTATTATTGTAAAACATTTTGTGACTTTCAAATCTGATTAAACCAGTTCAAACCAGCTGCTTCCAAAACATGCAGGTTTTAATCTTATTAAGATAAGTACCAGATTGATAAATACAATAAAATCAATCAAAATAACCTGAGCTTAAAGATATCTAACATCATTCTAAATCATACCACAGATAATCGTATTAAAAGATTTAAAGACTTAGTTTCTATCAATAATACAAGAAAGAATAGCAATACTAATAAAATAATTTTATTGTTGGCTTACTTATATATTATGTTATGTTTATTTTTTCATATGATTAAGGTACTGGTTGACAAAGTCATTTGATACTATTGTCCTTTATGCTATTAGCACAACAGATTATATTTTGAACTAATAATGGCAATAAACGCCATACATAAAATAGTTGTTGACTTAGGGCACGTATATACGTAGAACGCTGGGTACCGGCGCCGACCTTCCAGGCTCCAGCGCTTATTAGCGCCTAGCGGCGACGTTCGGCGCTTATCGGCGCCGGTAGCCAGCATTCTACGTGTATACGCACTTATGTAACCCATCTACTTTACAAGTTCAGCGTTAAAACCTTGACTATATTCTTCTTCTTTTCTCTAGAACTGGACACTCACTTCTGCACACCCTTTACGGTCAGTCTCTGCGTTACGACTGCGAGTACTTCATCGAATACTTCGCACTGGACTTGCTCATGGAAGATGGAGTATGCAAGGGATGCATCGCTATCAACCTTGAAGATGGATCACTACACAGGTATGCCTCTGTCATATTGTTTTAATGTCATCATCATCTGCTTTCATTGGCTTCCAGTCTAACCGGATGCAGCTGAATACCTATATTTTACATGGAGTAATACGATATCCCTTGGTGAGACTAGTTATCAGACTTTTTGGGCCACTGACTACCTATAACAACTGTCAAAGATCTGTAAATTACAGCCGGGACCAACGGCTTAACGTGCTCTCCGGCACGGAGGAAACCCGATATGTAATGGGTGGTCACCCATCCACAGACCAACCTAGGGCAGCACTGCTTAACCTAAAGATCGACCCGAGCGACTGTTATTATTTAGCCACGGGCTCCTCTTTTTATTGTATAACAATAAAAAGGCCACGTCTGCCGCATGCCCAATGAGCTGTGGGCCAAAATAGCCACTTTCTGGAGCCCTGACACAGCCAGAAAGCGTCGCGGCAGACCTCGTAGAAGATGGCGGGACGAGCTGGATAAAACCAACGACCAGTGGTCTACATTAGCCCTGGATAGAGAAAACTGGAAGTCATGGGGAGAGGCCATTGCCCAGCAGTGGGATGACGCAGGCTAACAGTATCAGTATCAGTAACAATAAAAGTGATAGCCTTGTGGTGTGACCGTCGGACTGCCAAGTCATAGGTCTCGAGTTCAAACCCAAGACACGCACCTCTGATTTTTCAGATTCATGTGCGTATTGTATAATTGCTTTGATGAAAGTAAACATCGTGAGGAAAATGCCTGACAGATATTTCTCGACTGCATGTAAAGCCAAGTCAGAGGCCCATGGGTGGCAAATAACTCTAACATCAGGTGAGGCACTAACTACACGATAAAGAAGATTGCATGATTTATTAAGGAGTTCGTGGCTAAGTAATACCAGCCGCACGGGTTGATCAAAGGTTAAGCTGCTTTTTCCGAGGTCGGTTTGTGAATAGCTGACCATCCATCACATATCGAGGCCTTTCCGTGCCTCGGAAACTACATAAAACCCGGCTATAAATTGTAAATCTTTTTGAGTAGTCAGAAACCCAAAAATACTGACAACCAGTCTTACCAAAAGGTATTGTATTATTCAGTAGCGTGTACGTTACGTTTTAGAGATATACGATTCTGCAAAAAGTTACTCCAACAGGAAATGCAATATCTCGAAAACCTGAAGGGGCACCAATTTTATTTTTGGGGGCACATCTTGGCACTAATATAAGCTATAAGGCCATGCACAATGTTTCACTCTCCGATCAGTCGTTTAGAATTTTCCTGCTGGAAAAACGTTACCCCAGCAGGAATAGATTTTTCCGTTTTTTTTTCCAAAACGACAGGGGGCACCAATTCTTAATGTGGTGGCACATTTACAGCAGTTATGGCACTAATTAAACATTCCACTCGTATAACTACAGACACGAGACAGAGTTTCCTGCTAGGGTAACATACACGGCAGTAGCTCCAAAATAATGGTATTCAGCTGTATCCAATTAAACTAGAAGTCGACCCCAAACATAATTGGGAATAGTCTAGGCAGATGGTGACATACTTTTATTTTATTAGTAGGAATAAAGCTCTTTGAGAACAACCTCATCTGAGGAAGTACCACTACCTTACCTATTTCTGCAGGCAATCAGTATAGCTCAGGTTCACTTTCAGGTTTGAAACATACCTAAATCCATTTAAACCTTAACTAGGTTGTGGAGTTTTGTAGAGTGAATGTGAAAAGGAAACAGCCAGTTCTTGTAAGGAGATGTATTCTCACCAAATCAATCAAACAAATTCACCATCAGTATGTAGGGTCGGAGCACGAGGCGATCCGGTGTGGTGTCCAATCGCGGATCCGACTCGAAGGACCATGTGGAGTTTTGTAGAGTGGATGTGAAAAGGAAACAGCCACTTCTTGTAAGGAGATGTATTCTCACCAAATCAATCAAACAAATTCACCATCAGTATGTAAGGTCGGAGCACGAGGCGATCCGGTGTGGTGTCCTATCGCGGATCCGGCTCGAAGGCCCATGTGGAGTTTTGTAGAGTGGATGTGAAAAGGAAACAGCCACTTCTTGTAAGGAGATGTATTCTCATCAAATCAATCAAACAAATTCACTATCAATATGTAAGGTCGAAGACATGTGATATCTACCAATCCACACTGGGCCCGCATGGTGGATTATAGCCCGTTCCTTCTCTAAGAGAGGAGGCCTGTGTCCCAGCAGTGGGAACATATTAATAGGCTGATGATGATGTAAGGTCGGAGCACGAGGCGATCCGGTGTGGTGTCCTATCGCGGACCCGGCTTGGGAGGAAGTAAAAGAGACCAGAATTAAATGTGGTGACCAAAACGGACACGCTAATGTTGTTCGAGATGTTACTAATTTAGTGTTGGGATTCCAACATAATTACTATTTATCTTTGGGATTCTAACAAAGGTGTAAAGAGGTATATGAGAATGCCGTTTCCTTTTTTCCCTGGTCATTATAATCTGGATCTATATAGTTAGAGTGAATCGGTTTCTTCTAGGCAAGCGTGCTCTACCCTAGGTCGCATCATCGCTTTACAAGCGAGTTGCGGCTAAACGCAAGCCTAATTAGTTTAAAACAATATATATGAGCCAGCCATGTCTGTAAGACTAAATTAAAAGTCATTTATTGCCTGCGATACCTTTGAAATCATAAATTGCAGAAATAAACTTCTGCAATTGGCGGCAATGACCACATCTACCTACACTGTCTAAACTATCTAAATATATATACATATATACTAAATATTTATTCTATACTATATATATATTCTACACTATTCTACACTAATATTATAAAGAGGAAAGATTTGTATTTTTGTGTGTATGTTTGTAATGAATAAACTCAAAAACTACTGCGCCGATTTCAAAAATTATTTCACCATTAGAAAGCTACATTCACCCTGAGTAACATAGGCTATATTTTATCCCCGTACTCCCACGAGAACGGGAACTACGCGAGTGAAACCGCGTGACGTCCGCTGGTTTACTAAATACACACATCAACACGGTCTAGGGATATTTCATACTCAATTAAATAACTCGAAAAGTACTGGCCGCATTGGAATCATTTATACACCGATTTGTTTGTAATTTATCTCAGACTAATTCCAAATTCAAATTTTTGAAAATTCTTTTGTTTCGGTGGCATAAAAATGTCTTGATGTATAGGAGAGGGAATTTTCATTTGTGCGAAATTTAGAAAACAATACGAATTACGTTTAGTTACAGTTTTTTTTCATTTTTAAACGAAAGATAAAGTTAAAATTGAGGTATTGTAGCCATGCAACGCCGACATTTGACGAGGGCGGAGATGTTACGAGCTGTGGGAATGCTGGAAGCTGGATCTGTTCAGCGTAATGTTGCTGAGGCCATAGGGACCCATCAAAATGTAATTTCAAGATTGTGGACACGCTATCGTGCCACAGGTGAAGTAGCGGAGAGGCACTGGGGGCCATGTCGCATCACTACCCCCAGACAAGACCGATTTTTGCAAATTACTGCGCGAGCACAACCAAATGCAACGGCGACTCAATTGGTCCAAAGGCTGCGAGTGGAACACCAAGTGCTAGTGAGTGACCAAACTGTAAGAAGGCGACTGCATGAAAGCAATCTACGCTCTCGTAGACCACTCCGGGTCCCACCTTTACGGAGAGGCAATCGTGGACGACGATTAGAATGGGTTCGGAACCACGTGGACTGGGGCCGTGACCAATGGTCCAATGTGCTGTTCACGGATGAATCCAGGTTCGGCTTCCATCCAGATTCACGAAGGACGCGTGTTTGGCGAGTTCCTGGACGATGGAGCCGTCTCCAGAACCCTCAGGAAGTTCACCCATACCAAGGAGGAACAATTATGGTTTGGGCAGGAATTCGTCTTGGAGGACGGACGGATCTCGTTTGGGTGCGGGGCAATATGACGGCAGAACGATACGTCCAACAGGTGCTGGGGCCCGAAATCTTGCCCCACAGAACACAATTGGGGCAAGATTTCCTGCTCATGCACGACAATGCCCGGGCACACACGGCGAGAACGGTAGCAGCTTGGTTACATACACATAATGTTAGGGCCTTAGACTGGCCTGCTCAATCGCCAGATCTAAATCCCATTGAGCATGCGTGGGATATGCTGCAAAGAAGAGCTCTGAAGGAAGTTCCTGAAAATCTGGCTACAGAAGATCAACTTTTTACGCACCTCAGAAGGACATGGGACAATATTCCGCAGCAAGACATTGACAACCTTGTTCTGAGCATGCCGAATCGTTGCCGATGTGTTATGAACATCATGGGCGCTTTCTCAGACTACTAACTTCAAGTTTATAAACACAAATTAAATGATTTTTCTATTTTTTTCAGTTTTTACTCACAAATTAAAAGTTCATTCATATACGGTTTTCGTCTATGCTTCATTTTTTTTCCATAAAATCCTGAAATTTTAATCTATACCTTTACCATTATTAAAAAATGGTAGAATATTAAATAACGTATCTTTTAAATATATACATGTCATATAAATAATTAACACATTGATAGTAATTCGCTTTTTTTAAAATATCCCTAGACCGTGTTGATGTGTGTATTTGGCAGTGAGCGTGCTCGTTTGCCTCTAAATGACATAAAAATAAAAAACATTTTACCTTTAGAAGAAAGTTCATGCCGTAAAGAAAAGGTTCGTACTTCGTAGTCGGCTGGAGAAGTGGGTCCATGACCTTAAGGTCATTGCTCTCGCTCCAGTGACCCTGCTAAAAGATACACTCTGAAGAATATAGCGCCCTACATATTTTTAGACAATCCTATTGTTTGTTTGTTGAAGCCTCATCTTTAATCGAACAACAGTAAATTGCACTGCAGTGTAACTGTAGACTGAAGTTGAATTACCTACATGTTTCTCTTTACAACGCAATACATGTAATGACTATGAAAAGCGTGTACGGTGTAAGTAGCACGCCGCCGCCGCTCAGTAACAAAGGCAGATAACGGTACGGTCAGACTGTTGTTGTCTCACAAACTAGGCTTTTTACTTGCAATGTGGATTTAAACAAGTCTCTAATTGGTCATTGAACCAGGCAAAAATCTGTGACACAATCTCTCCACAATATTTTTATTTGTTTTTTTTTTTTTTTTTACTATATTGACAATGTAAAAAGTAAACAATTTCAATGACATTAGAATACAGAATGAGTTCGTAGTAAGTAATTTATTTGTGTCACATGCAGAACTAGCACAAGTTGTTAAACAATGAATCAAGCAAGACATAAATAGCCATTTTTATTTACCACAAAACATTACCATCCTTTTGGCCTACGCCGCAGTCGAGTAATTATTACAAAATTCGTAAACATCGTATGACACTGGGCTCACTGTCGCGACTTTTGGAACTCGTATGGATCAAAGCAAGACACGCTATTATTTAATCAATTATACGCTAGCAAATGAAATAGTTTATTTATGAAGTAATTTAAAAAATCATAAATCAATTATTCTGCATAATGTTATACCTTATGTCGTGACTATTTTCTTTCATTTCTCCGTAAAAATAATAATTGAAATAATTAAAAGGCTTTTAGTTTTCTGGCTTATTCTTTGTGTAATATTTAATTCTTCGCCACCGCAGCATTCCAGTTTGCTTGCTGACTATACAGTCAGCTAATGATAGCTAATGATCCGGAGCAATCGTTAATAAGTGTCTCATTATCGATCTCAATAACAAACGTGACTGCTCCACATTCTTATCGTTCTAATTTTATTATTTTAAGTACAATGAACTTTAAATCGTTGATTTTACTTAGAATACCACAAACAGAAAATGATATACGTCAGAATAAATACGGAAATAGACTCAATTGAATATCAGGGACTATCCCTAATTCATTGAATTTGCAAACTTCCTTCGCAAACAGAAAACAATTTGAACTCTGTTCAACAAAAAAAATCACAGGAAGATAGGTATACTCACAATGTGCAATAATTCTCTTGGAATAGTCTCAAAGATATTTCTGTTACCTTATCACACTAGATATCGCTAAAATCACGAGAATTGCATACGTCAAACGCAACAACGTTTTTATCTCCAACAAAAATACTTGATTGACTTGTTTTTGTTTATTTTATTAGTAAGTATGTTACCGAAATGATTATCGGATAGTGCTAATCTGTTTGCGCAGTTGTTTTTGTTATATTTGGCTAATAAACGGATATCGTTTTGTTGGGGATTTTTTTAAACCGATGTTCAAATAAGAACTCGTTTCTAACTAGATATCTTAGACAGGAAGAGGATCGCGGTGATGGAGGTGGTCTTTTACTTACCTTTGATTAACTGACAGGTACTACTTTCCGTCATTTACATTTAAAAAAACCGGCCAAGTGCGAGTCGGACTCGCACACGAAGGGTTCCGTACCGCGGGAGACGCCCCGGGCGTCGGGGGCCACCACCACGTGGCCCCCGGCCACCGTAGGCGTGGGCCTGTGGACGGTGGGCTATGGGCTAGCTCGCCGTCCGACCATCTCATGACGACAGGCCGTGTCGACGGCGCGTTCGTGTTCCACGCGCGCCTCAAAGAGAGTCAGCAAAAAGGAAGGGGTCCGTAAGGACCGATGCCTGCCGGGGTTGCGGGACAGTTCGAAAGAGATACCGCGGCCCCGGAACACAAAGGGCGATGAAGGAACATGGATGGGTTTTAGTCAGTAAAAGTCTGACACTCCCTCCTGCTCCGCCCAGAGCGGGAGGGGTTATTTGATGATTTCCGATCCGAAAAAAAAAAAAAAAAGGGTTCCGTACCATTGACCATATTTAGTATTTGTTGTTATAGCGGCAACAGAAATACATCATCTGTGAAAATTTCAACTGTCTAGCTGTCACGGTTCATGAGATACAGCCTGGTGACAGACAGACGGACAGACGGTGAAGCGGAACCCTATTACTAAGAAGTAATAGGGTTCCGTTTCTAGCCTTTGGGTACGGAACCCTAATATTATTCAATCAGAGAGGTTGAAGACCCGAGCGCACCAAACGAAAGTTTTTTTGTTTTTTAATACGAAATAGGCTTGCGTGGTGAATAGGGCTTTCAAATACCGGACTTTTTCAATACCGGTTTCAATACCGGTATTGGAAAAGTCAATACCGTGATCCCGGTATCAATACCGGTAGTCCGGTATTGAACGCAAGTTCAATTAGGATATTAATAAAACCAATAAAATACGCCTTTTTTATATTTTTAAATCAGTATTTATTGTTCTTATTTATTGAAAATAATATACGTTTTATAATAGCTTTCTTAGATAATAATTGGTGTTGGTTGATAATTTAGGTAGGACTAGGAATTAGGAACATAATGAAAATTTAAACTTAATCTACTCTTTTTGCAGGAAGGCATTTCACATAGACTTTGTTTGTACAATATAAAAAAAACGATATAAATTTCTTATTATTATCTAAATGTCATCATGTCTCATGTAAAAATCACTCTTGCTTTTAGGCAATTTAGATATCTCTCTCTCTAGTTGTTTCTGTATGGACGTGTCTTCATTTTCACTGCTCGTATTCAATGAAGTAGAAGGTTCTTCTATCGTTATATCATGTCCATGAGCAGTCATTGTCTCACTATCTCTTTGAGAGTTTTGTGTGTCATTATTATATTTTAAACGTGCAAGTAAATTTACGGCAATATGTAGTATTTCACCAGATGTAGGTTTTGTCAGTCTCAAACTCAATGTCAGTATTTAGCGGTGAGGCGATTGAGATAGAAGGAACAGCAGAAAAAATCTGTTGAAACTGGTATTTATACAACACGTCTTTAACCGCTAGTTGAATCCCATGCACCAGGCAGACCTGAAGAACGTTTTGGGTAAGAAACGAAGAGGCAGCAACGACGGTAATCTATCTAAACTAGCAAAAATACGCGCTAGTAGATCACAACTACACAGTCACGAGTTAACACTACACAATAACAAAGTCTATAGACGCGTTATCCCGTCGCCTTTGCGAAACTGACTGACAATAATAAAAACGACACATAATTACAGCTCGATTTCGGGCATTGTCTCAGGTGGGACGCGAGAGGATGAGCTTAAGATAACAGTGGGACGCTTGCGCTGGAGAAAACAAGTGTGAGAATAAGATCACATAATTTTCAGATCTAATGTTTGTAATACCGTAATCACGGTATTGGGGCGTCAATACCGGTATTGTAAAAGGCCTAAATAAAATCCGTGATCACGGTATTACGGGATCCCGGAATACCGGTATTGAAAGCCCTAGTGGTGAAGCCACGATGCGGCCTAGGGTAGAGTACGCTTGCCTAGAAAACACCCATTCACTCGAATTTTGAAGAAATCCTATTATTTCATTCAAGTAGATTGGAGCAATTATCAGACTTTCAGTGCCCCGACATTAATAAGGCAAATTATAAATATCCCTATCACTACATATTATAAAAACAAAGCCCCCTCCCTAAAGTCTGTCTGTCCATATTATGTATGCTTAGATCTTTAAAACTATACGCAACGGATATTGATGCGGTCTTTTTTAATAGATAGAGTTATTCAAGAGGAAGGTTTTAGTATATAACTTGCGGGCAGGCGAAGCCGCGGGCATCAGCTAGTTAATGAATAAGATCAAGCTTCAGAAAGACCCTACACACGCGTGAAGAGCATAGGCTCTTTGAAGCCGGTGTTTTCAAAAATTAATGTGCCATAACGGCCGAGTAAGAAGGTAACCAATTGAATTAGTCGAGTGGCAGGTGATATTTCACGAAAATTTATAACTAGCGGACGTCACGCGGTTTCACCCGTGTAGTTCCCGTTCCCGTGAGAGTACGGGGATTTAATATAGCCTATGTTACTTAGGGTGAATGTAGCTTTCTAATGGTGAAAGAATTTGAAATCGGCGCAGTAGTTTTTGAGTTTACTCATTACAAACATACACACAAAAATATAAATCTTTCCTCTTTATAATATTAGTGTAGACTAGCTGACCCGCGCAACTTCGTCTGCGTCACATGAGAGAGAGAGAGGGTTAGAGACAGTGTGAGTCAACCTTCAAAGATAGACATTATTATGCTATCGCGGATTTTATGTTGAACTTTTTAAGAGGAACAATTCCCTAATACATGATTGTTGCGTAACTTTAACCGTTTATGCAGCGCTCGCAACGGAAGTTCTCAAAAGAAATAAATTTTCCCCGTTTTTGCAACATTTATCATTGATGCTTCGCATGTAGACTAATCTAGAGTACCTTATGCTATAATAACTTTTTCACTTCTCATGCTCTAAAGTTCGCCTTTGTGTCGTGCTTAGGCAACATAAAGTCGCTTTTTATGCTCTAGACTCTAGAGCATAAAGTAAAATCTTCGTCGAAGACCAAGGCAATCGGTCCAACAGCCACACGAACTTCAACTTCATAGAATAACCTCTTTATTTTAATTCGTCTGTCTGTCCATATGTCTGTCTATCCGTCTGTCCATTTGTCTGTCCATCTGTCTGTCCGTCCGTCTGTAACTGTCTGTCTGTTCGTCTGTCTGCACATCTGTCTGTCCGTCTGTCTGTTCGACTGTCTGTCCGTCTATGCGTCCGTCTGTCTGTTCGATTGTCTGTCCATCTATGCACCCATCTGTCTGTCCATCTGTTTGTCCGTCCGTCTGTATGTCCGTCTGACTAAATTGACTATTTTTCTCGCACTCAAAGTGAAAAGTACAGTGTAGCACACAGCGCTAAATTCCGATTATAACTTGGTACCTATTTACTACCTCGCTAAAGCTCGGTAGTAAAACTACCTCGTATATAATAGGTCATTTTAGCCCCTTCTATTACAATGTACTATTATAAAGCTGGTCAGTCGATTTAAAAGTTATCTGGTGAGCACATTTTTTGTCATTAGTACCATTCTAGTACAATAGATGTCGCTGCATCTTACATTTGATGATTAGTTCTTCTTCAACACTTTAAATTCGTATATCTTCTGATAGAATTAACCGATTACGATGAAACAAAAACTAAATAATACCTCAAGATACACACAATTTTTATGTATGTATAAAAGTTATCTGTATTGGTTTCATATATTTTACGTGATGCTTGATCATCGAAACAGACAATCAGATAAACAGACAAAAATTGCAAAAATGCTGGAAATGAGTTCTATTGGTTATCTTTTAACACCCTGTCATTTTTTTTTCCAAAATATTTTCGATGTACAAAAACGATTTTTCTACAGATTTATTATATGTATAGATGTAAACCCCTTTTCACAATTGTTTACTCAATACAGCATATCTTCATTGTCCACAGGTTCCAAGCTAAGAACACAATCCTGGCCACAGGCGGCACCGGTCGCTCGTACTTCAGCTGCACGTCTGCTCACACCTGTACCGGTGATGGTACTGCCATGGCGGCCCGTGCTGGTCTGCAGAACGAAGACATGGAGTTCGTGCAGTTCCACCCTACTGGTGAGTGCAATACGACAGACGATCTGTTTGCGGATGGATGGACGAAGATTTTATTGGCATGTCAGAAGTATTGTGAGAGGAGTTTATGAAAGTGTGAACCTTTACTTTATTATTTTGTATATTTTAATTTTATGTTGTAACTCTTTTAGTTCTAGTTTTAGTTACTGTAATCGGTTTAGAAATACAACCGTTGTAATTAATTAAATAAATAAATTATAGAATTCTTTAGGATAAAAGCGTCTTTACGGGGACTACATTTAATGTTCTTGCAAAATTCGTTCATAAATTAGTTGTTGTTATTTTATTTTTGCGTCATTCGCTTGACAAATTAGGATCAGCTAAGCATCTTTATAGAGAGCAGTGGTAGCCCAGTGGCGGCCTCGACTTACGAACAGTAAGTCGTGGGTTCGAACCCAAGTAGGCGCATTACTTTGTGTAATTGATTTCATCACCACTGTTCTCAAAACGGTGAAGGAAAACATCGTGAGGAAACCGGCATGTCCTAGAACCAAAAAATCGAAGACATGTGATATCTACCAATCCGCACTGGGCCCGCGTGGTGGATTCTCTTTCATAAAGGCCTGTGTCCCAGCAGTGGGATTATTATACTTATGCTATGCTAAGCATCGTTATATCAAATAGCAAATTTTTGGACAAAAGCAAACTAAAATTGACCACTTTTTTTTAAAACAATGGACAGTGACAATTTATTTTTGTCATGATAAGTGTGATAAGACCACCTACAAGGCTGCGGCTTTACGTCATATTATTGCAATCCCAATATCATGATGAAAATCGCCTATAACAACAATGATAATATAAAATTATTTAAAATTCGATCGCTACCAGTAGAGTTACTTATGTCGAAACTATAATATTTATGATAACTTTCATTAACATGCGATATTATTTAAGGTACTTAGGCGTATTGTTTCAGGGTTTCAGATACTTAGGTATGCGCTGGGGGCATTCGCCTGTAATGTAACAATCAGATTCGACCATTACATCAGTGACTAAGAAGAAACGAACGAAATTACAGTGCTGTCTGTCATGGTACAATTTATAACAATCACTTGTTTCTTTAAAAAATTGAATCTTGACATTACTTTACAGACTCTTACAACTCTCGACTCTTACATTACAGGCGAATGATCTGGCGAGGGAGCGCCTTTGTGAATTGCATAATGGTCTCGTTTTTCGCCCTATCCGTTTCCTACATGTTGATGAAAAAATTTTGCGAATATGTCGTCATAGTCATGTGATTATTTCTTTGCGCACGGATACGCCTAGTGATCACTTGGCGATGTACCAATTAGATATTTGTACAAAAATATACGATGGATATATAAACAATTGACATTTTATCATTGTGTTTTCAAAAAAGAGAACAAAACAAAAAAGATCTTTGGACATCAAAAACATGTTCTCTCATCTTCATCCGACGAAAAATTTCAACGCGTGGGTCGACAAAAATATACTAAACCCATAGCGAGTGTTCGTTACGAAATACCTTCTAACATTTATGTATTTATAGCTCATGCTCAAAAAATGCTCATGTTTCCGAAAACTAGAAAGGGAAAGAAAAACATTTAAATCATCACATGAAACAATATAATCGCTCATGTGGGCCATAAAATACAATAATCAAGCCTTATCGTGCGTAAGAGTCTATTTTAGTGAATGGTTCATTATGATAAACTGCAGTATGGAGTTGCTATGGGCATTATTTTTACATTAGCGTGATAACGCTGTACCCATAGTATTGAAAGGCCATGTCAGTAATTACACGGGGAATATGCACGTAATTTTGTCTTCACTTAAATCAATAAAATGCAGTACAGGTCTCCCAAAGTGATAATGCGCATAGAAATCTTCGTCACTGTTCGGCAACGGTCGTATTCCCCGAGCGTCGGAAGACGATATGTATTAGAGTGGTTAAGTGCATTTTCTTCATGCATAATTTAGTAGAATTATGTGTTTTGTGCTAAAAGAGATAAATATTGATTTATCAGTAACGAAATTGATTCGATAATTCGATGTAAGTAAATAGCGAGGAAAACGACACGATTGCGAATATGCTACAATCTTTGTTGAATTGATTTACTTCTTCATACTGAAGCTGGTGTTATGATGGAAGAAAAGAAGGTTTAAATAACAAGGTTTAATAAGGTTTAAGGTTTAATAAGGTTTAATAATTAAAGTTGAAATTAAATTCACCTTTGAAAACAAAACCAAGAAGGGTGTGTAATAGCAGCTCTATATAATTCCACACAGAGAGAACACGTGCAGTCACCACCAATGTATAAAGACGACTGACGGACCTTTGACTGACCGGCGACAGCCGCCGACCGCCCGAATTGTTTTCAATTATTTGACATATTATGACATTGACTCCTGTTTCTTTCGAACAAGGTACAAAATGCAAGTGCATTGTTTAGGGCTCTCTCCGATTCAATGATTCGGGTGTTTCCGGGAATACGACAATTGGCGAAGATTTGCATGCGCATTATTAATTTGGGAGTACCTACTGTACCTACTATTAACCCAAGAAAAGTATTAAAAGTTAAGTTCAACTACTGCTTGTCGCACAAAACTAATATTAAACTGCTGCAATTTCTACTACTGTTCAAACATCTGTAGCTGTCGCGGCCTTGATGTGACGTCATTATCCACGATCTGCCTTGTTTACATCAAATTTGTTTGGCTTTAATAAAATTATTTTACTATTTTGTAAGTGCTTTATTCAAGTAAAAATGCAATAACAATATTAAAATAAAATTTTAGTGAAACTTTAAGCACTTTTCAAATAAAAGGGTTTTTTTGACACAATGAACTTTGACGTCAATACCGGCTTTATCGAGAACGGTGTGTTTTGACAGTGCGTTCCGTTTCACCAAAAACATGCTACATAAAACAGTAAATTGTAAAATAAGTGATGTATTAGAAACTTAAACAAGTGTAGGTACCACAATGTTATTATGCGCCAATACAAGGCATTTTTTATAAATAAAAAGAGTTTTGTATTTCATGCACATTCCCTATTGTTACAAACAAACTTACCTTTACCACAGAATAGATAATAGTACTAGCGTACAGAAGTTGCACTCCTTTGATCTTGAAGAAAGCCGACATTATAAATACCTAAACTGGGCCCGCTCGATCTAAATTGTGCCTTGACGCCACGCGTTAGCGTATAATATTCGGCGTCTCACTGTTAATGGTCAGTCGCTAGGGTTGCCTCAAGTACTCAAAATAAAATACTACCAACATTTTTGTATTTTAATGTATTATTATTTAAATGTTAATTAAAACTTTTATAATTACAATTGTTTTACTCTATTATAATGTCTCATTTATATCTTGCCTTCTCTAAAATTACGATTACCTACTTATGGAATTTAATAGCAGCTTAAATGCGAAATCTAACAAATAGGTAATTTTAAAATAAAGTCTGATGGGAAGCATGGACATGGAGCAGTGAAATTTATATAAAAAAGACAATTTTTTTCTACATTTATTAACAGCAACAGTTTATCCGGCTTGTCATTTTCACTGATAATGATTAATGATCAATAAATCAGTCAGTTAACAAACACGAAGTACGAGTAGTTAGGTAGGTACGCGACGCAAGGTCAAAAGAGCGCGAAAAATTAACGTGGCATATGTACGCACTGTACGCAGTTACGCATGGCTGGAGCGCGACAGCCCTAGAGAGCTTGCATATTCAATATGCGCGAAGCGGTAGGTAATTATCTCATGCCTACACACGGAGTGCAATAGCTCTGCCTATACAGAGTGGAAAGTACACCGACTCTAAAACCGTTAAGTACCAGTATATCATTCTGAACCAGAAAATTAAAAAAAAACCGGCCAAGTGCGAGTCGGACTCGCGCACGAAGGGTTCCGTACCATTATTATCAAAAAAACCTGCCAAGTGCGAGTCGGACTCGCACACGAAGGGTTCCGTACCATTGACTAATTATTTAGTATTTGTTGTTATAGTGGCAACAGAAATACATCATCTGTGAAAATTTCAACTGTCTAGCTGTAACGGTTCATGAGATACAGCCTGGTGACAGACAGACGAACAGACAGCGAAGTCTTAGTAATAGGGTTCCGTTTTTACCCTTTGGGTACGGAACCCTAAAAAACAGTTGTTACGTTCATTTTGACCGTGTAGGTATTGCAGTTTTGTATTTTTTTAATTTTTTAATATTATGATGCGTTTTGTCCATTTACTGACATTCAGCATCTTTTGTGTTAAGTTTTTGTAGTCATGCTTGGTATGCGCCTAGTGGTGCATCCATATCAGTCCGTTCTAAGATGTGTCAGCTTTCACAGTATCAGGTCTTGTGGGGTTTGTCTTTTAAGTCTTTTGAATGACTTGGTTTTCATCAAGTTCGATGTCAATTTATTAGGATGAGTAGTAATCCTATTCTTGTAGGCACTTTTGCAAAATAAGGCAGTTTTGTAAAATAACGGACGAAATATTTCTTTGTGATGCACTTTATGAGCATGATGTACTGAATATGTAGCTGGGAAACGTTTTAGCGTCGGTGCACCTTGTATAAATTAATACTCGTATGTTATCTAAATGTGTGTGTGTGTGTGTGTTTATTTACGTAATAAAATATTACGTACCATAAATAAAGGGTGTAAAACACCTCTTAACGAAACCGAAAGGCACTTGTTCTCCTCGTCATTGCGATCATTTTTAGGGTTCCGTACCCAAAGGGTAAAAACGGAACCCTATTACTAAGACTTCGCTGTCTGTCCGTCTGTCTGTCACCAGGCTGTATCTCATGAACCGTGACAGCTAGACAGTTGAAATTTTCACAGATGATGTATTTCTGTTGCCGCTATAACAACAAATACTAAAAACAGAATAAAATTAATATTTAAGGGGGGCTCCCATGCCATGGGATCTGGAGGCGATAGTCCTCGCGCGCCTACATGAATGGCGCGCGGAGGCGCTAAGCCGGGGGGAAACTCCGCTGCCGCGGCAAATTGTCGCTCAGCGGACAGACTTCCGGCGAGATCTCATGGCGACATGGAGAGAGCGACTGTCGCAACCCCGTGCAGGGCACGCCACGATAGTGGCGATAAGTCCCCTCTTTGAGGAGTGGCTTGAGAGACGCCACGGCGTCCTCACCTTCCGCCTGACGCAGGTCCTCACCGGACACGGAGTGTTCGGGAGGTTCCTGCACCGAATCGGGCGGGAGGAAACGCCCGGGTGCTTCCATTGTGAGGATCGACCGGAGGACACGGTGGAACACACGGTGGAGGTGTGCCCCGCGTGGGCGGAGCACCGCCGTGTCCTCGAAGCGGCGATCGGTGGCGGCGACCTCTCGCGTCCGGCCCTGGTGCAAGCCATGGTCCGGAGCGAGACGGAATGGGACGCCGTCACCTCCTTCTGCGAAGCAGTAATGCTAGAGAAGGAGGTGGCGGAACGTGAGAGGGAGAGAACCTCTCAACGTCCCGGCCGCCGCGGGAGACGCCCCGGGCGTCGGGGGCCACCACCACGTGGCCCCCGGCCACCGTAGGCGCGGGCCTGTGGACGGTGGGCTATGGGCTAGCTCGCCGTCCGTCCGTCTCATGACGACAGGCCGTGTCGACGGCGCGTTCGTGTTCCACGCGCGCCTCAAAGAGAGTCAGCAAAAAGGAAGGGGTCCGTAAGGACCGATGCCTGCCGGGGTTGCGGGACTATTCGAAAGAGATACCGTGGCCCCGGAACACAAAGGGCGATGAAGGAACATGGATGGGTTTTAGTCAGTAAAAGTCTGACACTCCCTCCTGCTCCGCCCAGAGCGGGAGGGGTTATTTGATGATTTCCCATCCGAAAAAAAAAAAAAAAAAGGGGGGCTCCCATACAACAAACGTGTTTTTTTTTATAATAATTGGTACGGAACCCTTCGTGCGCGAGTCCGACTCGCACTTGGCGGTTTTTTTTTGTTCTACACCATACCTGGGAACCTTCTAGTTACGGAGATATTGGGGGTCAAAGTTCCAACTTTTTGACAAGTTGTTTGTTAAATACAAGTTTTAATGGAAGATTTTTACTTTATATACCTGTCCTCCACGAGCCCCGTACTATTCAATCCATCCATCAGCACAATGTTTTGAGTGCGTTATATTGAGTTCTACTACAAAACATGATTTTTCACCCCAAAAAAAAGTCGTTCCCCAGCAATAATTTTTGCGTAAAGTTACTTACTTTGATGTACAGAATGCTTGGTTGACGGTTTCGTGATGAGGTCTTTTACACCCTGTATAGTTTAACCTTCACAGTTTCTTTAAAACTTTCTATTTCTGGCAAGCGCCTACTATAGATGAAACAGCAAAAGTAGTTATGAACACTTAAATAATTTGGCAGGAGCCCAAAAAATGTCTAGCAAGCTATTATCATTAATTAGGATCACAGTTTTAGTTGTGGTGTATGACAAGCATCCAACCCATGAGTGTGCAGAAACAGTGGATGGGAATCTACAGTTTCCAAAAGCCTGTTCAAATCTTCGACCAGCAAATCTGTTGCCCAAAATCGGAATTGTTTCAGTTATAATTAGCAACAGCTAAAAGCATCCAAAAAGAAAGTTGTAAAGCCCCTGCATTCTACTTATTATTATGTATACGTATACATGTTTCGTCGCTCCATGTAAAATACTGGTAATCAGCTGCATCCGGTTAGACTGGAAGCCGATCCCAACATAGTTGGGAACAGGCTAGGCGGATGATGATACATGTTTCGTAAGCTAGATAATCTCTTAAATGTAGGGTCTACTATTGTATTTCATTTCTATAGCCACTCATTTTAATTTTTAATTTTAATCTCACATAAGCTAACACTTATTTTTGTGAATGCTGGTTAACCTGTAATTGGCAACTGTGTAAGTACAAGACTGTAAAACCTATGTATACCTAAATGTTATACACAGAAGCTTTTGGTGAACCTGTACTAATAAATAAATAAATGTTTGAAGATTTACCAGCGGTGTTGGCTGATAACTCCCTTGTTTTATAGTCTGGAGCGTAGACTTTAGAATAAAACGACGTATGTCGGATTTACTGCTGTATTTCTTGTAATATTGGACAAGATACAATTCTGGCGTATGTTAGCGGCAGCAGAAAAATCTCCTAGTGCCAAAATGACAGCTAGCGTTGTAACACAATAGTTAAATACAATAGTGATGTGACAAGGCGGATAACTGCCACACATGTATAACAATATGATACTCTCCATACCAATCCACTTGCAATTTATTTATTTTGAAACCATATTAACATAAAACACGTGTTGTGGCCCCAAGTGTTATGAGACAAGGCCAAGAAGGTGATCATAATGAGGGATTTTCTTTTTAGCTCTTCCCTAGTCGCTGGATAGATGGCGCTGATCTTAGTACGTTAATGCAAGGAACAGAACCTAAAAATATCCGATTTTAACAAGGCGCGAGAAAACTAGGTTATATTCGGAAGATTAAATAATAATAATAATAAACCATTTAAACAAACGAAGTGTCAGTCAACGAGCCTATGTGACGTGACGCAATGTTTTTTTTTCCAAGCGTTTTGGTTAAGCACCAACTATCGTAGTCAGTTTGACGCCATCTATAGAGTTCTTTTAAACTAAGTTTTTTTTTAATACCTCAAAAAGAAAATCTCTCATTGACACAACATCCACTAACATCCCTAATTTCTTTGAACCAGGTATCTACGGCGCCGGCTGTCTGATAACAGAGGGCTGCCGCGGTGAGGGCGGCTTCCTCGTGAACGCGAAGGGCGAGCGCTTCATGGAGCGTTACGCGCCTGTAGCCAAGGATCTGGCCAGTCGCGACGTCGTGTCCAGGGCTATGACGGTCGAGATCATGGAAGGTAAGGACCTTGGCATGTTGTATAATGGTGTAAAAAAAATAAAATACCCTTAACAAAGCCGAAAAGTAGTTGTTCTCCACTATTGCAATATTTTTTTTGTTCTGGACACGGACATATGATTACGGAGATAGAGATCAAAGTTCCAACATTTTTTTTTAAATTAAATCGTCTACAATCTACATTATACTCTAAATTAACTTTATTTTAATTTTAAATTAAGTTCTCTTTAGGGAAATTTCATAGTACCCATTCTCATGTCTTCGTAATTTTACAGCTTGCTTATTTGGAAACAGGAAATTGTTTACCTAAATATCGTATAATTACGCATTGAGGAAAAGCACGTTGTTAAAGGTAGTACGGGTAAAACCCAGTAAACCAAAGCAAGCAATACAATATAACTTTACTATAATGGGTGTAAACATAAACAGTTTAATGACTAACACTAACCGCGTGTCTATAGAACTTATTGTCGTTTAACCGCAATTATGTAACTCGCAAGGTTATTCAGTTAAAACAATAGTTAATTTGACCACTTTATTTATACTGAAGGTTATTTCTTCGCACCTGCTTATTACTATTACTCACATCATAAAGTCAGTTCTGAGTTTCTGACGTAATTTATTGAATATTAAACAATGTTTTATGTAAACAGAGCTATTTTTAAAGTATCGTGTGAATATGATAGGTTTACAACGGTGCATAATAAAATTTATATGAAATTCTATTCAATGAAACAGTCTTACGTCAAGGACAGTTTTCGCAGTACAATTATGACCTACTGCCGACGTGCCAAAATCAAATAGTCCACGTAGTTCCCGTTCCCGTGGGAGTACCGGAGTAAGGGAATAAAATATAGCCTATGTTACCCGCTGATAATGTAGCTATCAGGCCCGGATCTAGGGGGGGGGCAAGCCGGGGCCCATGCCCCGGGCGGCAAGTTTAGGGGGCGGCAAATTCAAGCTTGGCAGACATATGGTCAAAGTTGCGATAATGATGAGTTGTAACGATACAACTCATTGATTTATGTTGAAGACTGGAAAACTGTTCCTGTTGAAGAAGAAGGAGCGCCCTGCAGACACCCCATATGCGTATGCATAAATAGCCCATCGATTTAAATCTCTCTCTTCTGAGGAAAGACGTAAAATTTTCGAGCTCGCTTCGCTCGCTCTTACAGCCTAATTTCTCTTGAATTTTGACTTTATCCATATGTCAGCTAAGTAAGTCCGGTAGTTCGAAACAATTCTAACCTGTCCAAGGTAGGTAAACTGTTAAGTTTTCGAACTGGCTTCGCTTGCTTTTTAGACTACTTTCTTTAGACTTTGCCTAAAAGTCGTCCAAGTAATTCCTGTATGAAGGATCGAAACAATTCAAACCTGTCCAAAGCAAGGTGTCAAAAAATTTTTGAGCTCGCTTCGCTCGCTCATGCAGTCAAGTTCTTCTTAAATATTGACTTTGAAAGTCAACCAAGTAACTCCTGTATGAAGCGACGACATAATTCTAATCTGTCCAAATCAGGATGTTAAAATTTTCGAGCTCGCTTCGCTCGCTCTTAGAGTCTTAGTTCCTCTTTCTCATTAAATTGTCTCCCTAAATTGATTTAGTAGCATCTATTTATGAATTAAATTTTCATTTAGTGCCTAACCTTTTCAAATAACTCTTCAAAACCTAAACTAACCAATCCGAGGTCACGGAGGTGCTAACGTTTTTGAAGTGGCTATATGCACTTCAGCTACATCCGTAAATAGTAAACTTACAAATCGCACCCTTCTGATAGGCCCCCCTTCTGACCCAAAAGCTGGCGACGCCCTTGGCCAGGCCCCAAGTAGTATTAGCCCAGGGCCCAACAAACTCACGGTTCACCCCTGGGCCTATGGCCATCATTAGGCGTCTGATGGGTGAAATAATGATGATGATAAAAATAAAAATATAGAGGGGCGGGGGCGGCATTTTTTAGTTTTTGCCCCGCCTCGAAAAATTTCAAGATCCGGGGCTGGTAGCTATCCATTGCTGAAATCATTTTTCAAATCGGTCTAGTAGTTTATTCGTTACATACAAAAAAACAAATCTTTCCTCTCAGTATAGAAAATCAACATGGCCACTTAGTAAACGTCAAAGTTAGTTGTACAGCTTGGATTGGAGGTTTCACACGAAGAAGAACCGGCAAACAGACCATGACTTCTTTTTATTTTTTTGTTTTTTTGAAGTGAAAACTTCTTTAGGCGCGTTGAGCACTTTTTGGGTGAAGGAAAAACATTGAACTCATCGTCACGTAACGTCACTTGCGGTCACGCTTCGTAGCCGTTCGTAGCACTCGTAGCATCCGCTACGGCGTAACACTACATAGGCATGCGCGGGGCATAACCAGTGCTACAACTGGGGCGGGGCATGTGTACTTTTTGTTTTCACTTCTATCGGCAGTCCCCAAAGACTGCTCCGATTTTTTTTGGGACAATTCCCACACTATTCCCAATACAACACAATTCCCATGATAGGTATCTTGCAACGCTCTAAAACCTCGCCTCCCCACCAGGTCGCGGCTGTGGCCCCGAGAAGGACCACGTACACTTACAGCTGCACCACCTGCCCCCGGACCAGCTGAAGCAGCGCCTGCCCGGTATCTCGGAGACCGCCATGATCTTCGCAGGAGTCGACGTCACCAAGGAACCCATTCCTGTGCTACCGACAGTGCACTACAACATGGGAGGCACGCCCACTAACTTCCGTGGAGAGGTTAGTATGACATAATCCTTACTTTCGTTTTTTATTTAATTATTTATTTATTATTATTATTTATTAGGGCCTGTGCATACGACAGACTATCCGTGACGCAGTTTTTAGTCTGTGAAAATAGACCCTAAGCAATTTGCATATAATTGCGCATACGACGCGCAAAAAGTCCGGCGGCCAATAAATCAGAGTCATTCTGGAAGATCAGGCCGCGCCGCACCGCACAAAAGTGCGCGAAAAAAAAGGACGTATGCTTCAACGCGCGCTAACGCAGACGGCGCACACTTTTAGTATGCAATCTGCACTAGAATAGAATGATCGAAGATGTGCGTCCTGTGCGTTGAGTCTACATAAAATGCACGACGGACTTTTTGTGCGCCACAGATTCATCCGCACAAAAAGTCTGTCGCCTGCGCAAGCCCTTAGACTGTCTACTTGAGAAAAGCCTAAGCAAATGATGATTAGATGGCCTCGTTAATCTAGTGATCGCAAATACGACTATGTTGCAAGCAGTCCTAAGTTGTGATTCCCAGTTCAGGCAGTTTTTTATTGCCTCATTAGTCTTTATCGTCGTCTGCATTTACGTTTATCCTAGTACATAAAAGTGGCCCCCCGGCCACCGTAAGCGCGGGCCTGTGGACGGTGGGCTATGGGCTAGCTCGCCGTCCGTCCGTTTCATGACGACAGGCCGTGTCGACAAGCAGGAGTGTTCCACGCGCGCCTCGAAGAGAGTCAGCAATAGGAAGGGGTCCGCAAGGACCGATGCCTGCCAGGGCTGCGGGACTGTTCGAAAGAGATACCGTGGCACCGGAACACAAAGGGCGATGAAGGAACATGGATGGGTTTTAGTCAGTAAAAGTCTGACACTCCCTCCTGCGCCGCCCAGAGCGGGAAGAGTCATTTGATGATTTCGCATCCGAAAAGAAAACACAGTTTTAAGGATTAGAATTTTTCGTAGCGGCTCAGATTCAGAATTTAAAGAACTTGATATCTTATATTCTAGTTCTGTAGTATTCTAATGACTTCAGTTCAATTCTAGGAGACTTGCAACAATAAGAACATTTATAGGTACAATTATATGACGACCCTTTATCATCCTGAGGTCAGCTTTATGAGTGTTCCCTTTGAGTTTATTAAACAAATAATTTATTCATTTGACTCCGTGTCATAATGATTAATTGCACTATCAACCCTTTGGCGCGTTCCACAAAGAACATACAGCTTAATTTAACTTATTATAAAGGGCAAATGGACTCATTGACGATAAAATTTTAATAACGAAGACATTGTACAAAATCTTTAACAGGAAAAATTGTACATAAATACAATCGGATACAGGTATCTCGGGTAAACAATTTAATTAATTTTATCATCAATGTGGAGATTCTTAACTTAATACAAAAGAGTTGCCTTACTAGTTTTGCACTTAACCGTACCCAAATCACGATATACACGGGCAAGCAAAGTCAAGCAGCGTAAGGTCTTGCCATCTAGCAAAAAGGTTCCTTGATATGTCGTCTGATACGGGAGAATAATATTCTCCCGTATCAGACGACATATCAAGGAACATAACATAGTACATTTTTCTGTCCGTCTGTCTGTCACCAGGCTGTGTCTCATGAACCGTGACAGCTAGACAGTTGAAATTTTCACAGATGATGTATTTATGTTGCCGCTATAACAACAAATACTAAAAACAGAATAAAATTAATATTTAAGGGGGGCTCCCATACAACAAACGTGATTTTTTTGCCCTTTTTTGCTCGATATCAATAATGGCAACAGGTGGTACGGAACCTTTCGTGTGCGAGTCCGACTCCCACTTGGCCGGTTTTTGTATCCTAATATTTATTTATTTTTTCGTCCAGGTTATCACCCACTACGACGGCGCGGACCGCGTGGTGCCAGGCCTGCTGGCCGCGGGCGAGGCGTCATGCGCTTCGGTGCACGGCGCCAACCGGCTCGGCGCCAACTCGCTGCTCGACATCGTCGTGTTCGGCCGCGCGTGCGCTCTCACTGTCGCTGAGACCAGCAAGCCGGGTGACGCGCAGGCGCCGCTTAAGGACGTAAGTCATCTTATTGTATTTCTTCAGAAAACATATAACTAGGAGCCAATGAGGGATTTTCTTTTTAGCTCTTCCCTAGTCCCTGGATAGATGGCGCTGAACTTGGTAAATTACTGCAAGGAACGGAACGTAAAAAAAATGATTGTAACAAAACGCGACAAAACTAGGTTATATACGGAAGCTTAAGCAAACGATAGTGTCAGTCAACGAGCGTATGTGACGTGACGCAATGTTTTTTTTCCAAGCGTTTTGGCTTTGGCACCACGTAACGTAGTCAGTTCAACGCCATCTACAGAGTTCTTGGAAACTATGTTTTTTTTTTTAATACTTCAAAAAGAAAACCTCTCATTGCAAGTTTCCACTGCCAGTATTAAGGTAGAATAAAAGACAATACACAGACGAGAAAGGGTAGATGACACACCAATCAATTGAGATACTTTTTAAGAGCTGTCAAAACGCGGTTCTCTCATAGATTTTGAATGGCAATAGCAAACTGTGACGTCACTGTTTATTCAACTCAATGACTCAAATATATAATGATTTCAAAGGAACTAAAAATCGATTTTGGCAATTAATTGAAAATAAATCGGGCTTTCAGGCCCAAAATAAAGTGTTTTTTTTAGAGATTGGTGTCTTGGAATTATTGTTTTATGGTGTCATCTACTCTAACAGTAAAAGTATGTACTCGAAGGGAATTGTGAATACAACTAAACAAGTTTCAGTGTCCTTTTGGTACATTTTTTTTTAGTTTGGGACACTTCCATTTTATAATTTTATAGATTTGTCATTTCGAATTACATTCAAACATATAAGTAGCATATATTTTTGTAATCACCTTTTAAAACCCTTCATATTGATACCCCACTCGATGGTATTAGAAGAAAAAAAAAATCGAACTCCACAATATGGGACCCCAAATCCACGATTTTTAATTGATTTTTTATTATAATGTAGCCAGTGACACTCGCGCCATCAAGACGAATCTAACAACATTTATTCTATCCAAATCCCTCCATCCGTTGAGGAGTTGCGAGGGAACAAAGAAACGGACATTCATACATACATACAGGGCAAATACATAACCCTCCTTTTGGGCTTCGCCGAAGTCGGGTAAAAAGCTGTATATCGATTAATAAATGATCTGTTGTTGTTGAATCAGACGAGATGGCGCCACCGTCCGCTATCTGACTGATACTGATATAAAAACTCACGAGGTCGAGGTCTCTTTTAAATCCAAACACATCGATGAAAAGATTGTATTGTCTACCAAGGCTCTTATTGGTAAAAGGTTCAATCGGCTAGGTCTTCAATAATAACAGACTGCCCTAAAAACTTGAAACTCTGAAAAAGATGTATTCCCTAGTTTTTTTTTTCATTCGACCATCTATCTGTACCTCTAATGATGGTCAAGACCGTCTTCCTATTACATACACGATAAACCTTGCACTACGTCAATGACTCCAAAATGTAACCTTATAGAATAGGTAACGGATTCATAAATTACACAATTGACCCTGACACACGATTGGTATCTAATATCTTAGATCATAATTTATTATAACTTAATATGCAAGTAACATCTTGATCAAGAATTCGAGACATATGCATAATACAAAGTATAAACAGACCGGTCAACCAAGCATTTTGCACATCAAACTAAGTACATAGGTAACTCTATGCAAATATTATTGCTGGGAAACGTATATATATATATTTTTTTAATTATTTTTTTTGGGTTCAAAATCGCGGTTTACGGGAGGACTTCATGTATCGCACTCAAAACATTGTGCTGATAGGTGCATTGAAATGTGAAAACATTGCAAACTTTTTTTTAAAATAAGTTTGAACTTTGATCTCCAATATCTCCGAAACTAGAAAGTTCTCAGGTATCAAAAATAATAGCAATGATGGGTTCTTTCAGTTCTGTTCATGGATGGTCTTTAAACACCCTTTATAAATTTAAATTACTTGACAACAGTGCTAAAATAATGTGGGTTTTTTTGTATGAATTTTAACTGTCAGCTAAAATAGGCTTCTCCTGAAAAAATCTAATTAGTCCGTCAGTTAGATTATCAAAAAATATTTGACATGTATTTTTTCTTTTATTACGTAAACCAAAATTGACGAAGATACGACGCTTTTAAAATTCTCAATACGTCACGCCGCGAATGTTCCTAACTTACCCTAGGCTGATGAAATTTTCGTTTTTCCTAATTCATACTAATAGCCATAATCGGCCTATGGTAAGTTAGGAACAGTCACATATGGTGCCATGTGACTGTTCCTAAATTACCCTAGGCTGATAAAATTTTCGTTTTTCCTAATTCATGCTAATATTAGTATTTTGGTCAGTTTCCCCCACGCCGTGCTATAATTTTTAGTACGTTGTGACGTCACGAGCCCCTCTCGAGAACACTCGAGTTTTGATGCGTTTTTATCTTTGTCAATATTCATTGATTTACGAAAACAAAAAATACGTGTCCATTATTTTCCACGGACTAAATAGATTTGCAATTTATTGATGGTGGAAACTAGCCTATTTAAGTTATCATCGTATATACATACATACATATAGTTCATCTTTACACCAGGAAGCACAATCTATGAAAAAAAAAATAAAGTAACAGTCGTCGTTTCAATAAATTATTCATTTAATTATGATAAATGGCGTAGGAGTTGTCATTGACACGCTCCCATTTAATTGGTGTGTCATAGGATTTGTCGTTGTTTCCGCGTCATTGCTGCGTCACGGAATATTTTGTGACACACCCTTCGATGATTTCATCTGATAACACGAAATAACATAAACAATTGCGAAACTGAAAACAAATTATCAATGTATCGTAAATAAATATGTGCCTACTTAATATCGTAATTGTATGCAACAATTGCGAAATTATGTGGCTAAATTAGGTAAGTACATGCAGAAATATAAATCTTATTATGTATCCCGTATCTGAGTTTTAGAAATAATATTATATTAATAATTATTAATAGCTGATGCCTTGGTCAAAATATAAATCTTATAACTTGATTAAACAGTCCCAATATCTCAGGCCAATCATTGCCTCTCGATGGCTGCCACTAACGCAGACGTCAGTACTTACGTCAGTGCAAATCACTCTTATTTTGCTTAGAAATAAGTAATGTCCGACAGAAGCTTCGACTTCGGCCATAAAAACCACCTTCGGCCAAATCATCACCTTCGGCCAAAATGAGCCGAAGTTTTGAGTTTTATTTCCGAAATAAAACGAATGCAATGAAAGCAATGGAACAGGCGACGCTCGGGGGCAGGGGTCACACATTTCAAGTTTTATGATAAGTTGTAACATATTTTAATCATCTCGTAAAGTTATATGGAGTTAATTTAAACTTTTAATTCTAAAGTTAAAATCATTATAAATTATTTACTTTTATGCAATCTTGGACACAATTTCTTACGGTTGTTGTTTAATTGGTGGTGTGACGATCTGAACTTGTTCGCGGGGAAAACTTGGCCTAGATCGCACAACATTAGGGAGATTTGGGAAGTAGAAAAAGAGGAAGCTTTTGCCCAACAGAGGGACGAAAGATATGTATATCTATCAAAAACAAATTTCAAATTGTCAAAGTACAAGTACTTAATGGTGTCGATTCTGTTGTGCACAAACTAAACTTAATTTAGGCTATTGCTATCTTTTACTAAAAGGCAGTGCGAGAAAAGTACGGATATAGCTATGAACTAAGTTACAGATGTCAAACTAGTTTATGCCTTGCGCTTCACCGTGTTTTTAGTCGACACGTTTTTACGTGCACCCTTCATTTGTTTGGAAATATTAGTTGTAACTAAATTTGACAGCTCTAAATTACGTCCGTCTCTTTCTCGTTTTATTAGAGAAAAAAAGATAGCAATAAGCCTAAATTAAGTTTAGTTAGTGCACAACAGAGACGACACCATTATAGTTCAAAGTCTGCAACTAGCATTACACATTTGAAAATATTCCTGCCAAGACGTTGGCGTCGATTCGCAATTTTTCCACTTCAAGTGGCACCGGCACCGGTTTTTGTTTTTATATAATCCACGTGTATAGAAGCGTTAAGATAAAGCCGGTCTTGGATTGGTGTTTTTAAGTCTTCACCTTTAATATTGTGTTGTTATGCGTAGGTCGATAAAGAATGAAACTAAATGTTTTTACTAAATTTTTTCCTGCTGAATTATTTAACATGGAGCGCCAATAAAATTATTAAGGCGACTACAGGAGCTAAATGCGAGTTTTATAATGAAAAAAAAAGCATAAGATTCACTGCAATAAACAAAACCAGAAAAATATATGATATTCTTCAGGATATGCTAGTACGATAGTGTTTTGAAAACATAATACAACAAATTTTATTCGATAGAAAAAAAACACGAACTTATCTCTAAAAATGTTGTTTTAAAATACATGCGATCATTCTGATTTTTTGGCAAATAATGCTACAAGCAACATACTAGCATAATAGTGTTTTACTTTTTTAGTCCAATCAATAGATTTTTTGTAAATCGCAAAAAACACTGATTTCGCACTATTCGGCCGCAGTGACTGGCGTAACAACCACTTTGTAGTGCAAGGTGATTAGAACTTTATTCTAACAGTATTTCAAACGAAGTTTAAACCACCACAAATAGAGTTGCTAATTTAGCTCATGTAATCGCCTTAAGAAGGCTTGGAGTGGCAAGCCAGATGTATTGATTTGGTTCCCTATTCCTGATGAAATATTGACGTGAAAAGAACATGGAAGGCCCAAGAGGATTTTTTTTTTAAACAAGTAAGAACTAAGCAAAAGCCAGACATTCACAGAAAAATAAAGAAGGACTCCATAGTTAAAGTGCGCTTATCAACCCGCGTCAGTAAAACAGTTAAAGTGCGCTTATCAACCCGCGTCAGTAAAACAGTCAACAGAAGGAAAAGACAGACATATCATAAAACATATCTAAATACCCAGTGCTATCTACTACAATTTGACCTTCTGTACTCTTTCGCGGAATTACGCACTTAGATTATAGTGGACAAATTGAACCTGTGACTATTGTTGTCTACTATCATGTCTATCAGTAGTAAGTTCTAGAGTGTCATGTCTTCATAGTGAATCCCATATACAGCGTGTTTCAGAAAAGTGTGGCCATTATTAAGAGTGTGCTACAAATACAAACGAATCAATTTTCTCCATGAGGGTAACATCGTTATCACAAAACAATAATGAGCAATACTTGTTGGGATCTTATTGAGTGGACTGTATATTTTTCTGGTTTTTGTTGGCGTCGGTGATAGGGTGTGTGATGGATGACTGCGTGCGTTACTTTTACAAAATCTCGCTTGACCACACAATCCCATGTTGCGAGTATATAAAAAAATAATAAACTTTGTTGGTGTTGCCAACAACTTCCTTCAATATGACCAAACTTTTCTGATACATGCTGTATAAACTTCCGTGATATTCATTTCTGTTTCAATTAATAGCTATTTATTCACCAAGGGGAGTAACGACGCGAAGCGGAGGGCCGGGAACCACACGAGTTTAGTAATCTGTACTTACCCTCGAGTGATATATACTCATTATACTACACTTGCACAAAGAAGTAAAAGACAAAATAGCAAAAAAAAAATTATTAAAAAGAAATATTTTTCGCGCCAAAAGACGTTAGAGAAGGTAACAACGCCCCGTTTCGCAGGTTCCAACTTACGCGCGTGTTAAAGCGAGAGAGTGTTAAAAATTTCTCGCTCCGCATAGAGGTTTGAAGTTTTCCGGCCATATCGGAATGTATGCTATCTGCTTTAAAAGTGCTATTGGCTAGTACTTTTTATGGTAATATTAAATCGTTTGATTGCCAACGTCATCAAGACTAAAAAAAAAAACATAACGCGTTAGTAATCGATTACTACCCTGATTTTCAGGGCAGTAATGAAATTCCATACAACATAACTGCCTACATTTTTGAGAAGGTTTAATGAACAGCTTTCAAGCCTTTTAGTAGGGTAGTATTGGTACACTTACTAAGCAAGTGTAGTATAAAATCAGTTAATCTAACCGTCGTTAATATAATAAGTTACACAGACACTACAGAAACCCACCCGCTCCAATCCTTCGACTCTATTTGCCACTTTAATAGTAAATCTTTTGCAGTCTGCCGGCGAGGCCAGCATTGCGAACCTGGACAGAGTGAGGAACGCGAAAGGAACCATCTCCACGGCCGAGCTGCGTCTGCGCATGCAGAAGTGCATGCAGACCAACGCCGCCGTGTTCAGGCAGAAGAGCACGCTCGAGGAAGGTTTGTAGACAATGGGGAAGGAAACTGGAACTAATGGCGCTAGCATAGCTGGTTCCCAACATCGTCATTGGTTGAAAGTGTGGTAACGTCATTTTATACTCAAGAAAGCCAGTTACAGGCACTTTTGAATTGTCGAAACTAAGATGAAAATTAAATGTAGGTACAGTCCCAGTCACAAGACATAAAAACTGTGAAAGCACTGTAGTTGCCATTGTATATGCTAAGTGTATTGAAATAAGCCTTAATTTAGAAATCTTCTCCAATATTTTCAATAGGCTTGTGTCCTGAAAAAATCTAATTAGTCCGTCAGTTAGACTATCGAAAAATATTTGACACGTATTTTTTCTTTTGTTACGTAAACCAAAATTGACGAAGATACGACGCTTTTAAAATTCTTTTAATACGTCACGCCCAGCTATAATTTCTAGTGCCTTGTGACGTCACGAGTCCCCACTACAGAGTTTTGATGCGTTTTATCTTTGTCAATATTCATTGCAAAAACAAAAAAATACTGATGGACTAAATAGATTTGCAATTTATTTTTGGTGGAAACTAGCCTATTACCTATCTCTAGCCTTACCTTACCACAAAAATATCGAAACCATTTACTTAACAGGTGCCCACCTCATCCACGACATCTACAAACAGATCGACAACGTAAGAGTGTCGGACCGCTCCCTCATCTGGAACAGCGACCTCATCGAGACCCTGGAGCTGCAGAACCTGCTCATCAACTCCGTGCAGATCGTGGAGGGCGCACTCGCGCGCGAGGAGTCGCGCGGGGCGCACGCAAGGGAAGACTTCAAGACGCGCCGCGATGAACTTGACTATGCCAAGCCTTTAGAAGGACAGGTGCGGTATTTCTATCCAATGGTCTATCATTTACAGGGCAGCCTAATCATCTTTGACGTTGCTACTTCAGAGACGTAAGCCAGAATCCACCATGCGGGCCGGTTGCGCAATGGTACATGTCGTCATATTTTTTAGGTCTAGCACATGCCGATTTCCTCACAATATTTTCCTTTACTGTTTTGGGCAGTGTAGGTGAAATAAATTACATAAAGAAGTAAAGTTTGAAAGTGCCGGCTTGGGCTTCGAAACGTCGAACCTACGACACATAAGTTTGAGCTACCACCACTAAGCCCTCACCAATGCTCCAATTATAATAAAATACCCTATTTTATTATAATTGGGTTAAACATTAAGAAATAAAGCCACTGTCAAAGTCAAAATGTTACTCATCATCTAGCTAGCCTTTTCCTACTATTTGTTTATGCTGCTATTTGTTGGGGTCGGCTTCCAGTCTAACCGAATACAGCTGAATACCAGTATTTTACTATATTATGGATATGCCAACACAAAGCACCGGGTTGCTGACCGGTTAGCAAAGTACGATTAGTAGAACATGACATCACATTATCTGCGAGATGAGATAATAATGCGACAAAACACGCTCGGCCGACGTGATAGGAGCGTACCAATATACAATACATTATGATTGTGGCAATATAACGCCACCTAATTAGGACACCATATTTTGTTACAAACCTGAATCGCGCGCGTCGCCCGCAGTTTGGTTATTAATTGTCTGACCCAAGGTCTCTCCGCATTTCATCGTAACTGGTTTTGTAGACGGATGAAACACAGCCGGAGTATTTTTCCGCATTAATATTTACTAGCTAGGATAACAATGGCGTCATCAGGCGAGAAGTCCACTACTAAACGAGGCCCTAAAATGATACTGAGCAATTCAATAAATACATTATTTTTATGGAACTATAATTACTAGTACAAAATCAAATAGTGTACTTATAGTAAATCTTAATCTACATTTCACCAGTTTAATTTTAATTCTCATGTAATAGGGAGCAAGTCTCTTGCCAACCTTGGCTCAAATCCAGAATCTGGGCCAAAAGCCTCTTAGTCAGCAGTAGCTTGTCAAAAAATCCAGAATCAGGGCCAAAAGCCTCTTAGTCAGCAGTAGCTTGTCAAAAAATCCAGAATCAGGGCCAAAAGCCTCTTAGTCAGCAGTACCTTGTCAAAAAATCCAGAATCAGGGCCAAAAGCCTCTTAGTCAGCAGTAGCTTGTCAAAAAATCCATAATCAGGGCCAAAAGCCTCTTAGTCAGCAGTAGCTTGTCAAAGTCAAGTTCAAACTATTCATTTCAATAAGGCCGACGCAACCACAAGACCAACGAGGCAGTTTGATAATTCCATAATTACCAAACCACCATTTAACCATTTATTAAAAGGTTAATATTATTTTGGCTAAACAAATACTCTTTAACCCCAAACACAGACTAAACTACCATTCGAGAAGCACTGGAGGAAGCACACCCTGTCCAAGACCAACGTGGAGACCGGCCAGACCGAACTGACATACCGCCCCGTGATCGACAATACGCTGAATGCGCAGGAGTGCAAGACCGTGCCGCCCGTCATCAGAGTTTACTAGATCATACCTTTAGTTCTCAATACGTGAGTATACTTGCCATAATGCCATAATTATTAACACAGGAGTGATTGGCAAGCTTTTAATACACATGCTTTACACTCCTGTATTATTTAAAATAAGTAAAAAAACTGATCTAACTTCGTAAGACATTTAAGTTTAAGAGTTGAAATACCTTGGATTTTTTTTATCCAAACTTAAATGAACAATATACCTTACCAATATATCTATTAGTACAAAACGACTTTTAAGATTTTATTAAAACAATTATAAGTATTTATAAAAACTTTATTGTAGATCCTGTATTAAAATGTTGTTTTACTTTCAGGTAATAATAATTATAATTTTCTCGACATGGGTGCTGACTGAGCTTTTCAGTATTGTGAACACGCGACTCTGCCCTGCCTACAAAGTGTCCATTCAACGCCACTATTTATATCATTATTTATTTTTAGTGTAGCATGGTATTAAGCGTAACAGTCTATAACAGAAAGAACTCTAAATTATACAAACGTAAATATTATGACTAACGATTATGCTCCGAAACTTGTTGTCAATACAAATGAAATATTGCCAGATGTCATGTTCCTGTTGATATTGTGTGCTCTTGTTTTTAATCACGGACAAAAATAATGTTATATATTTTGTTAATAATAAATAATATCAGCATTTATTATTATTTTATATTATTTATATTGGCTTCAGCAGCCCCAGGGTACTTAAGAAATTTGTTGTTAGATACGATCGACACGTCCCTCGATATCAGCGCGTCTTTTTTTTTTGGTATTTTACTGTTGCACTACACCTTCAAATATATTTGAAAAATACTGAATCTGTCTGTGTTTTATGTGATATGTGTTTATGGGTGTTTTTAGCTACGAAAATCATCTTAATTTCTGTTAACATATTTTCAAAGGGTCTTGAGCTCACCAACAATACTGAGTTTTTTCTCAAACTGTTTAAGTTTCTCTTAGTGTTGTAATGGTTAGTGTCTTTGTAACGCATTTTAAAATAAATAAATAATGTAACAATTGTTGTGTAAATTTTATTTCGTGTTCAGTATTACGATGAAATTAAAATACAATTATGTACAACATTGTGTAGATGATAAGACAAATATGTAAAATATATAAAATAAATATAAATAATAATCATAGAACAGCACCATTATTTGTTTTTGTTAAGTTATTATTCTAAAGAAAAAAAAATCTGGGTAAGAAAGAAACTACGAATATGGTAAAGTATGACAATAATGCTTACTTAGTAATCAATGTGTACGACAACACCACACACTCACTAGTTAATTGTTTAGAGTTTATAGGAACTAATAGGAATGTTGGTTATCCGTCACCATTTACCTAAATACAGGTATATTAAGTATTTAATGCCCTAGTGGTGATTCTATAGCAAACCTAGTCGTGTACAAACGAATAGATTTGAGTCTATGGTATCGATGACATATTCTGTGATCGTCTCTGGTTTAAGCATTGCGCGGGAAAGTGCGGGTCGGTCAAGAGTCCTCGATCAAGACTTCAAGAGACACGAAGACATAAATGGTATTAATTATAAGACGCGATGCGAGCCGATATAGTATAAACATAGGTAGACTACACTAGTGTTTCCCGACTCCGGCTCACCCCGTGACACGTGAGTATTTGTAGGGTCCAATTTAAAAGCTAATTACACTATCTGCGCTTCGGTTTCAGGATAGGATTAGAGTGAGGCAAATGATACCTTCAAATAATGTCAGGATTTAGCGGGCTGGTACCATTCTGCCCTACCTGAACCCTCTTACTAAAAAAATAACTAATAATTTTAAATAAAAACTGAAAAGAATAAAACAAGTTCAAGAGACAGGAATATTGACTGCAACAGTCGGGACCCATATTGGTTGTAATGATTTTAGTCTAGATTATTTAATGGGTCCCGACTGTTGTTGCAGTCAATATGTCCTGTCTCTTGAACTTGTTTTATTCTTTTCAGTTTTTATTTAAAATTATTACTTAGTTATTTTTTACGCAGTCGGGTTTTTTTTTTTTTTTAATTTTACACTTTTTAGTTACGGTACTTAGATATACCATTTTAAAATCCTCATGATGAGCCCTTTATCAAGCCGTTCAGGCTGCAGAGCGTGCCAAACATTTGAATTTGGCGCCAGAAATCGGCCATTTTGTTTTTTTTTTATATACCTCGTGTCACTCTCACAGTAAATATGAATCTAACGACACCTCTCAAGCTAAAATCCATCGAGCCGTTCAGGCCACAGAGCGTGCCCAACAATTATACATAGGTACTCGTACATACATACTCTCGAAAAACATAACCCTCCTTCTGGCGCAGTCGGGTAAAAAAGGGGGTAAGTAGAGGGTCAGGCAATGACTACATTCTTGACTAGTTGGCTAATGGCCAGTCTCGGTCTATTGTTCTTCAATTATTACAAGACAATTATTGCCATAGGTCTAATGACTGCACATGCCTAAGTAATAACTATTCAACAGTTTCCACATCATAAGGAAAATGCGGTAAGTAGATAGGTAGGTATATCTACGGCCTTTCCTCGATAGTTGCGGTGAAGAAATCGAATTTTAATTATATAAAGACAACTAAACTCATATAAAACTTAAAGGAAAAAAAATATTTTTCCGTGACGTGTGACGGTTTTAATTTCCTTAGATTTTAGCCGTATTTAAATGCTTGATCACTAAATGGTTCAAAAGATCTTTTATTGTACTTATTCGTAGGTAGGTACATTAAAAAATCTTAAATGGATTGGTCTTTATCTATTTTGTTTTGTTGTGTGATTATGAATGGAAATTTACTTCTGATCTTTGTACTAATTGGCGATAGAAAGTAATCTCTAAAGCGAGCTAGATGTAACTACTAGTACTACGTATACCTATACGGTATACTTAATTAATAATTAAATCATAATTACCTTTTCGTTTTCACCATCGTCGTGGAAACGGGTTTTGTCGACAGAAGAATCAACAAAATTATATATTGTAGAAAGATTTCTATAGTCGTCGTAAGCCAAGTCACAGAATAGATAATAGTACTGCCAAGTGTAGAAATAAAATGTTTCTATTCTTCAGTCGACAAAGTCTACAACGTCAAACATCAAAACGTCAACGACACACAATTTTTCTCTACCTGCTTTTGACTTTTGGGGGTACCTATGTAAAGAAACATTACATAGTTGACATCATGGCACATCGAACCTAGACAAGATTATTTTTATTAAGTAAGGTCAAGGTGGGGAAGTTCGTCTACGGGGGAACACCATACAACGTCTTTATAAGCTGTTTTTGAATAGCTACGACGTTGGTAGCTCGGTCGGTAAAACAGAGTCACTATTTGGTCCTACCTTTCAATTATAGATGACGCTGTGTTGAGTTTAATATCAAAAATCGGTCTCACAAATTTTTAGTAGCTGAAAAGTTGAAACACGAGTTAGGTGTGTCGACGTTTTACCTAACGTGAAATGTGAATATCAACAGATTTTTACATATTGTAGTGGTAAGTGTCTAGCTTGTATTACTTTTAACTGTTTTATTTTATTCAAATCGAATTTAAATCTATATTTACAGAAATAATAGTTGTGATAAAACTAAACCTAAAAATTCAATAGTGGGGTAAGACTGTCTAGTAATTTAGGGAAAGGCCGTCATGTGCCGATCTTGCCCCAAGGCAGATGTTGTTAACCTTTTTTGGTTTAAGCGTTTTATTGATCATTTTTTTATTTGTTTTTATTATTTTAGCAAATATGTCTTTCACAAAACGCTCTGAAAGAATATTACAGATCTTAGAGGAATCGGACTCCTACAATGAAATGTATGAAGCTTCAAACAACGAAGACGAAGATCACGTACCAGAGTGCAGCCAAAGTACGATCATTTCCAGAAGATCCATTGGCCAGATCTATGATGGATCTAGTGAGAATTCACTTTCTCATTGGATCCTGATTTCAAGAAATGGATCTACTGAGAATGATCAGGTAGTGGGATGGTATAAAATGCAAGCGACACAAATGTAAACTTGGACTCATCAAGCTTGGATTCGTCAGATGATGTTGATCTCTTGACCCTTCAATTGGAACTACACCAACGATGCTTCAAAGGAAAGGATGAAATATCCACTGAACAAAAGAATCACAGATTTCGCGGAAGCATCCTCTGATGAACCTCCCCGGCAAGATCCTGGAGCTTGTAGGAGATGTCAGGTGTGTCCTTCAAAAAAGGATAAGAAAACTAGCCACACTTGCAATGCTTGCCAGATATACATAATATGCCCTGATTACATCCCATACTGCAAAAATTGTAGCAGTTCCATGGCTAGGTATGAGGAAACTGAAGTTTAATTACCTATATGTATAATTGAAGCTCCTAAGTGCCTCTATTAGTGAATTAGATTTTTGTTTTGTTATTTTAGTAAGTTTTCTATAATAAAATTTAAATAATTACTCAAGTTGTGTTTTCAAAGTTGATTTTTCATTTTTTTTTTCTGAGAAAAATGAATAAAAGTCGCTTTTATGAATATTTTGGCATTTTTGTTATTTTACCCAATAAACAGTAACACAAACTAACACATGATCATTAAAATAGCCTGATATCATTACATAACATTTTGAAAAATGCTGATAAACTTTGGGTCACCATGACCCGGTGTCAAAGTCAGCGTTATTATTTTTACGTAATTGGCGCTGGGTTAAATACCCTCTGGATCTGGTTTGTATCATCTAAATACCAAAACGTATTAAAGTTCAAATTGCATTTCACCTGATAAACATACTTACATTTAACCTACAGTCAGAATATTCAAATTTAATTAATAAAAAAAATACTGATTAAAATGTTGACAATCCCTGCACTTGCAAATATACCGGACTTACCCCACTTCATGATTTTACCGCTGTAGATTGTGATTGCTACCTTATTTCATAGAACTTAAAGCATGGATTTGATTAACTTTTATTTTCGAATATTTACTGAATATGACTGCTGCAAATATCTATCAAATTACACACAAATCATGCATATGACGGACTTGCCCCAATTACTCGGGAAAGACCGTCTAATATCTACCTTTAAAAAAACGCGGTTATTTTCATATTGGCATTAGTTACATTGATGTTTGTAAAAGTAACTGATAAATAAGGAATCTATAATCATCATTAATATGCAAAACATACAATTACGTAAAAAAATCAGGCAGGGGGGTTCATCATATCCAATTTGCCATAAATTATGCCGGACTTCGCCACCTTGACCTTACTATTTTTTGTGTTAATTGACCACTAATGATTTTAAAAACGTGATGGCCAAGTCGAATAGGAATGCTGTTCGAGCACCGGGGCTCTTGATCTCCCTGCTAGGTACGGCAAAGATTTTATCAGACGATGCCTTCCAACACTAAGTGTGACCTAACTGAATGCCTAATTCCTGTTATCACAAGCCCTAACTTAAGTTAGGTGTCACTTAGTGTTGGTGAAAACACTAAGTGACACCTAACTCAATGCCTAATTCGTGTTTTAGTACGTTGAATTACTATAGCATGATGTGATTCCAACAAGGTCTCTTCTATAGTTTAGTTAAATACTTACAATAGAGTACTCGATGGTAACATTTCATAATAATTAAACAGTAAAATCTCTTCGTTTTGTCTGTATTCACCCATTCGTCTCTATTTTACCCGGTACAAATTATACATCTGATCTAATACGTTTTTGTTGTAAAGCTTACAATTCCTCAAAATGTTAACTTACAATCGGGCCGTTATCTTGAAAATACTTGGACATTCGGTACCTATAGCGATGCATTACGTAGCTGGCTCGCTAGCTTACTGATAAACTTCCCCAGGGGTCATGTGCTCATGTCGCAGCCATTTTGCCAGTCACATCTTTGACGTCTTGTGATTCAGTCGAATCCCAGTGCCCAGTGGTTCTCTTCTTCCTCTCCTTCTGATAACTATACCGAGATTACATGGTGCTGTTTGGCACGATTAAACTAGCGAACACGTACGGTGTGTGCAGGGGGCCATTAGCTAGCGGCCTCAAGATTGAAGCTCTCAACAATTTGACGCTCGAGACCATTTTCTTCAACTTGTGTAAAGGTAACAAACATTTACTTAGGTACTTTATTGTAGTTCCGACTTCTTCTATTGGCTGGTGTCTGTGTATTTTTGGGTTGATAAGTCTACAAAGAAACTATACGCTAGTTATCTGGGGTCACGGCGGGAGTAGATACTAGGTACGATTAGTGGGAACTGCCTACTCGTTATTCTCAAAGCAATTTCAAGCGTAGAAATAAAGGCCTGATAAGTCCTACACAATGAGTCCAACCGTGGAAGATTCATTTGGTTGGCCACTATGACGTGCACACTAAACGTCGAAAACAACTAGCTAGGTAGGTACCAATAGTGTTTGGCTTACGGAGTACCTACCTATCAGAACAACAAAAAAAACAATAAATGTAAGAAAAATAACTTGCACAAGCGAGTAATCTCTTAGGTATACACAGAGAAGGGTGTTCTAGCTACTTGATGCTCTAGCTCTTTAAGTTCTGTTTCGGAATACCTACCGCAAAAGACAACGGCCATTCCCAAAAAACATTTAAGTATAGATTGCCACCTGACCATAACTGAACCTAGTTTAGACACGACATTCTCAAATGTTTCTATTTATACAGACTGTCCCGAATTTTCATATCACTCCCGTCCCAAGACCATTGCAAATGTTACAATCCTAGGTTAGATAAGACGACTATAATTATGTTTTGTTATCTCTAACAAAAACCAAGGAAACGATGGATGGATTTTGTGAGGAATGGTATGAAAGAATATAAGGAGAGGGTAGCTAAATGATACGGTTGACTGAGAAAAATGGATGAAAAAAACGTGATGCGCCAACCTCGGTCAAGTGACAAGAGCAGGAAGATCATGATGAGTTTACTCTATCCAATTACGACATTGGTGTCGATTCTGTTGTGCACAAACTAAACTTAATTTAGGCTATTGCTATCTTTTACTCAAAGGCAGTGCGAGAAAAGGACGGCTAGCTATAGTTATGAACTAACTTAGAGATGTCAAACAGTTTAATGCCTTGCGCTTCACCGTGTTTTTAGTCGACATGTTTTTACGTGCACCCTTCATTTGTATAGAAATATTAGTTCCAACTTAATTTGACAGCTCTAAATTACGTCCGTCTCTATCTCGTTTTATTTGAGAGAAAAAGATAGCAATAGCCTAAATTAAGTTTAGATTGTGCACAACAGAATCGACACCACTACCTACCTAATCTACACTTCTACACATATAATATTATCTATACTTAATATTATAAAGAGGAAAACTTTGTTTGTTTGTTTGTAATGAATAGGCTCAAAAACTACTGGACCGATTTAAAAAATTCTTTCACCATTCGAAAGCTACATTATCCACGAGTAACATAGGCTATATTTTATCCCCGTACTCCCACGGGAACGGGAACTACGCGGGTGAAACCGCGGGACGTCCGCTAGTAAATTATAAAGAGGAAATATTTGTATTTTTGTGTGTATGTTTGTAATGAATAAACTCAAAAACTACTGCACCGATTTCAAAAAAAAATTCACCATTAGAAAGCTACGTTCACCCTGAGTAACATAGGCTATATTCTATTCCCGTACTCCAACGGGAACGGGAACTACGCGGGTGAAACCGTGTGACGTCCGCTAGTATTTTATAATTTTATCATTGCCTTACATAAACATCAAATGAACGTGAAACCAAATACTTTTTTAATTAATTTCAGCCTGTCAAATCAAGAGCATGGCATCTATCCCACCGTCTGCTTTCTCTGCCGGCCGTATCCGCGATACGCAGCGTGATATGAAGATATCGAACAAGACTAAAGGGAACGAGTCACCCAAATTCTTTAACACTGCATGTAAGTCCTGTGCCATTAAGAATTAGGTAGTACATTATATGATTTTCAACCTTTACCTCACTTAATCACATGGAATATTCCATAATATCATAAGAAAACAACAGATAGAGCTAGGGACCTATTTTTTATTGTAAGTAGGTATCTACACCTAAATTTTAAGCAAAGCAAGCTGACCCGCAGTTATCACAAACATTACACATAATTTCGGCTTTCATTCGGCTCTTACCGATCGGTAATCCGCTCCGCACATACTTATCAGATTTTGCCGCCCGGCTCTCAGCTGTGCCAAATCGTGCCGACCTAAACGTGTGTAGCTCCCCAAACTACAACATTACGCGAGGAATCTACTTTACTTACAATGGAATAGATTTTATGAAATACCTTTGTTTTTTTTTTTCAGTGGAATTATCCCCACTGAAGTACAACAGCAAGTTAATGAACAGCATCTGGGGCCTGTACAACCGATATTCACCGCATAACGTGAAGAAGATCAACGATGCTCACACATCCACTGCGGAGTTGCAGCAGTAAGTATGTGCTTACATGTAGAACAACGGTAGTAGGCACAGGCACTCTATTCTAGAAGCACTCGCCAGGGCCGCGCCGACCCGACAGCGCCTGTGTGCGAAACCTATGAAGCACCTCTTTTTTTCACGAATCTTCATGTTTCAAATTATATTCTTTTTTATATTTTTTCTTAATTTTGACCGAAATAAATGTTAAAACAATCATTAACATACAAACTATACCAATATTGTTTTTAGTGCTAGAACTTATTTATAAAAAAATCAATGCGTACCTTGCACACACTTTCGATTGAATGATTGTTCAATTGAATTACTTTTTCATGAAATAGTCATTTGGGCGCCCCTATTGTCTTGGCGCCTGTGTGCGCCGCAGTCGGCCGCACACTTCGCACACAGGGGCGGCGCGGCCCTGGCACTCGCACACGAAGCCAGATGTGTGTTACGAGTTGCGCCTAGAAACAGAGCAGAAGTACGGGCTTGTACTGTTGTACACAAAACTACGATGCGACGTCGCATCGTAAAAATCTCTCCCACTCCGCATCGCAAGAACTTGCGAATTGATTCGCATCGCGCATTCCTGCGATGTTAGTACGTCACACTTGTTGACAGTGTTGACACCATTTTGGTGAACCCAAAATCTTTGTTTCTTTTTCCTGTATCTCCATAGCAATAACAGAAGTGCGCACTTCTTTTTACGATCCAGTCACGACGACCTAGTTTACAAAATAAGTTCAGTAAGGTTGACGGTCGTCGAAGGAATAATCACCCGAATCTTGGAAGGGAGACTCCTTGCCGCACGAAATCGCATCGCAGCAATTCGTGTCGCCGTTTTCTGCGTTGCAATTCGCATCGCGCCGATTCGCAGTTTTGTCTACAAGTCCTACGCTATCGCACGGCAGCGACATGTGACGAACTTGCAATCTTCGGTCTGCTAATGGAAATACCAGCCAGTTGAGAGTCGGACTCGCACACGAAGGGTTCTGTACCACCGTACATTATTTACTATTATTTAAAGGCCAGAAGGAGAAAAAAACGCGCCTTATATGGGGACCTTTTTTATCCCTATTTCATTTTAGAACTCACGCTACGAAAATGTGAAGTGTCTACCTATTACGTTTCAAAAGACATACATAGCCCTTTAGCAGACGGACAGACTGTGTAACTTAGGATTAGGGACTAAGGTCCCGTTGGCACCCTTTGGGTCTATAACACAAAGTCCAATTCGCGCATGTTAAGTTGCGCTTGCGACCCGATAGCATTAAAGCAGATAACATGAACATGTCGCGTACCTAACTGTACTTTAAATTGTTTTTACTTTCATTTCAGATCGGCTGCCAACTCCAACAAGAACGAACCCATGATCACTTTGCCTGCAGCCAAGCTCGACAATGTTTGGGCTGCTATAAACGTCTCAAAACACTAATAAAAAAGCGTATTTGAACAAAATGTTTTGACAATAAAATACTTGCTTACCTATATTATGTTTGTTTGGTTATTTTAGAGTTCAATTATAATTATGGTTTTCATTTAATATTGATATTTTTATTTCAATCTAAATCCAACTTGTGTATTACTAATTACTACTTATTACAAATTATATTGATCACTTAAATACGGGTCCATATATTCTAGCGATACTTTTTAGGGTTCCGTAGTCAACTAGGAACCCTTATAGTTTCGCCATGTCTGTCCGTCCGTCCGTCTGTCCGTCCGTCCGTCTGTCCGTCCGTCCGTCTGTCCGTCCTCGCTTAATCTCTGTGACCGTTAGCACTAGAAAGCTGAAATTTGGTACCAATATGTATATCAATCACGCCGACAAAGTGGTAAAATAAAAATTGGAAAAAAAATGTTTTATTAGGGTACCCCCCCTATAGGTAATAATTATGTAAAGTGGGAAATGATTTTTTTTTTTTAATTTCAACCCTAACGTGTGATATATTGTTGGACTGGTATTTAAAAATGAATAGGGGTTTCCTAAAATCATTATTTGATAATGTCAATAATTTCGGAAATAATCGCTCCAAAAGTAAAAAAACAATGTGTCCCCCCCCTCTAACTTTTGAACCATAAGTTTAGAAAATATGAAAAAAATCTGAAAAGTAGAAGTTTATAAGGACTTTCTAGGAAAATAATTTTGAACTTGATGGAAACAACAGTTTTTGTACAAAAAAGACAAAAAGTTGTACAAAATAATTTCTGGACTAAGTTTGTAGTATATTCGTATATGCAAGCATTTTTACATAATGGATACCCACCTTTAAACTCATAAGTGGGAACACTTATTGTGACGGACGGGAAACTACGGAACCCTACACTGAGCGTGGCCCGACACGCTCTTGGCTGGTTTTTTTTGTTACCTATTTTAGCAGACATTCTGGTCGCCTGCAGCGGCTGTAGTCCCAAAAAAGTCGAAGTTTTTAACCAATTTCTAAAAAAGGAGGAGGTTTCTCAATTCGACCGTATAATTATTTATGGTAAGTACCTATGTATATTTTTTTTTAGTGTTCGCGGATGACTTCCGTCGTTTATGAACAGATTTTGATGATTCTTTTTTTGTTAGAAAGGAGATATCCCAAGGGTGGTACCACGATAAGGAAACCAGGATCTGATGATGACATCGAAATCGAGGGTAACCTTCGGAAATCGTAATGCGACTATAGAGCGTTTGTTAATTTTTTAACCGACTTCCAAAAAGAGGAGGTTATCAATTCATCTGTTTTTTTTGTGTGTATGTTCAGCCTTTTTTTCGCCATTTGTGAACCGATTTCGAGGATTCTTTTTTTTTCGGAAGAAAATTACTTCGCGGTGGTCCCGTTTAAATTTGGTGAAGATCTGATGGTGATCTTCGGATAAATACAATGGAACTCTTCAATTATAGACAGCAAATCGGTTGTGATTGCTGCAATCGCTTGGATGTTTGTTGTTTTTACAACATCATAACATATCATCACGCCTGTATGCTCTGAGGGGGTATGCAGATGTCTACAGTACACCCACATTTCGACTGATAAGTTAGGTTCCATCTTATTGGGGATAAGCCTATTCCCATGACATGTATTGTTAACAATATGAAATAAATGACTGCCTCTTTGGTCTAGTGGCGGCGACTACTCAGCATGAGGTCCTGGGTTCGATTCCCAGGTCGGGCAGTGTTATTGGGTTTTTCCATCAGGAACTTCTCAGTAGCAGCCACGGAGTTTGGATTTGCGACAGCGCTCGCCCCCTATTACATAGGACTTAAACATAACTGGCGAAGTGTGGGTGTAGCTACTATTGGGTACACCTCAGCCCAACTCTTCGGGAATTACAAGCGTGATGTTATGTTAAAATAAATGTATAGCTAATATTTGTATAGGATATTGCAACTAAAAATGGAAGAATAAAAACTTTTTTGCAAAAAATAAAACCGACTTCAAAACAACAAAGTGAAAAATAACTTTAACTTCAGAAGTCGGTGGCAAAGAAACTGAATCAAACACACAGAAGTGTGAAAGGGAGTATCAGACTTTTACTGACTAAAACCCATCCATGTTCCTTCATCGCCCTTTATGTTCCGGGGCCACAGTATCTCTTTCGAACAGACCCACAGCGCCGGGAGGCATCGGCCCTTGCGGAACCCCTTTCTGCTGACATCTCTTTGAGGCCCGCCTGGAATACGATCGCGCCGTCGACACGGCTTGTCGTCATAAGACGGACGGACGGCGAGCTAGCCCATAGCTCACCGTCCACAGGCCCGCGAGAAATTAGGCACCTGGTGTTTGGGCTTGATTAATTTGTATTGATGAGAACTTTACACCTAGATGGGTTGTGACTGTCATTAGGGGTCTGATGATGAAGACGAAGGACAGTCAAGGGAACTCCTCAACGTTTTACAGTATCTACCTTGTGTTTGGACTTAATTAATTTCTATCGATAAGAACTTTGCACCCATTACGGGTTATAAGTGCCATTACTGGTTTGATAATAAAGACCATATAGACAGTCACGGGAATTCCTCGACGATTTACAGCAGTTACCTCTTGTTGGGCTTACTTTCAAACGGTACAATATGCCAAAATGTTCAGTTCGTACAAGAATAGTAGATACCTACCAATAATAAAGATTGAAGTTTGCACAACTAATATTTGTATAGGATACTAGCGGACTCGCGTAGTTCCCGTCATGTTAAAATATAGCCCACATAATATATATATATTTACACACATATATATTTACTCATATATATTTACTCGTCTCAGGGTGAATGTAGCTTTCTTTTCTTAATGGTGAAAGATTTTTTTAAATCGGCGCAGCATTGCGCAAGCATTTTTGAGTTTATTCATTACTAAAGGTACACACAAAAATACAAATCTTTCCTCTGTATAATATTACAGCTAAAAATAAAACAGACTTCAAAAAACAAAAAAGTGAAAAATAACCTTAGCTTCAGAAGTCGGTGGCAAAAAAAAACTGAGTCATACAAACGACTTGTACTTGTACGATGTACAGACGCCAGAACATCAACCTTAATTAAACCTTAATGTTTTAGCAATAAAGTAGAAAATCTATTAAAGAATTTTGACAGATTAATCTGCCTAGCCTTTTCCCAACTATGTTGAGGACGGCTTCCAGTCTAACCGGATGAAGCTAAATACCAGTATTTTACATAGAGCGATACCCCAGTAAGACTGGTTGTCAGACGTTTGGGCCACTGACTACCTGTAACGACTGTCAAAGATCTCTGGGGGCCTAAAATGGCAGCTTTATAGGAATCATATAATATGATTCACATTAAAAAAATACAATTCTTAAAATGGACTTTATGAACATAGTCTTAAATACCATTTTAAGAATTTCAATTTTTAACGTAATTTATATTATGATTCTGACAAAGCAGCCATTCTAAGCCCCCTGCAAATGATAGCCGAGACCAACGGCTTAACGTCCATTCCGAGACACGGACGAAACTCGGTATGTAATGGGTGGTCATCCATCCACAGACCAACCTAGGCAAGCACGGCTTAACCTAAAGATCGACCCGAGCGGCTGTTATTATTTAGCCACGAGCTCCTCGGGTAGAAATTTGATAAATTGTGCTGGCCTGGCATCTGTACACATGAATTAAAAATTTAAAACTAATGTATCGTAAAAAAATAAAAGGACTTTTGCACTAACTTTATTACATTTTTGTTATAGCAATACTAATGGGTATGTTACAGACCCCTTTACTTTACATTGTTATTTATTATCACAGACAAACTAAACTAATACAAAAATTGTTTCAAGTAGCACAACTAACATTTGTCTAATTAACTTGTTAGAACTCAAATCAAAGAAGTATTATCATGAGGCTATTTTTCGTAATAAGCCGTGAATTCGTTATTTGTGTGGGCTACAGGAAAACCGTGGGACCACAGTATATCAGATATAACACACTTACAATAACAATCTATTGCTTCACATGTTTGAAATACCAGGCATGTGTTACAAAATATCTGTATCAAGATTTTTTCGGGTATGAAGATATTCGGACTTTCGCTCAATGCTCTTTTTTGCTTTCCATTTGTATATTTTCTAAAAAAAAATCAAGAATGGTAAATAAATTCTACTTACCTATTTAACTGCTACAAATTGCCACAAATAATTAACTTAACTAAATATAATCAAACACATGGGGACTAGACCACTCTTCTTAAAATCATAGCCATTGCAAACTGTCTCTAACCAGGAGGTTAAACATTGCAAAAGTTATAAATAAGTTGAACAAGCTTAACTCAAGAAAATAAAAACAAAATTTTCTATTGTTTGCAGATACACAAATAAAAGATGGAATTTGATGAATCTGCATAATTATGAATAAAACATTACCATAATATCCTAGGTAATATAGTTAACATATTGAAACTGAATTAACTTGCAAAGGAACTAAATTTTTTTATATACTAAGTACAAAACATGGCAAATCTTATGATTTTCCTCCATTAAAACATTATTATTTCAAAAGAATAAATTATAACTACTGTCACTTACAAGAGCAACGGTATCTCACCTGAGAATCCCATGTCTAGCAGCAGAGTTATAGCCTGACTATGTTGGTATTGTATAATATGTGTTAAACTACTATTTATTTACGTATAAAAACAGATTTTGGATGATACTTATTTACAGTACTAATAAATTTTTATTGAAAAGCTGGCACCACATGAACAGCCTAATTCAGCATTAGGATTTTGCATTATCCTAAATGCAGATCTTATTAGCTCAGTCTGATAATCCACTGTAGCACCTTTGATGTAATCCAAAGAGGTCTCATCAATAACCACTTTTACACCATCTTTTTCAAATATTCTGAAAAAAAAAATATGGACCATTATCTTATGATTATTTTGTTTCACAAGAGCAGGTCTATAAGCCAGAGCCCCTTCTGTAGCTACTGGTACATAATCTAACCAATATTACATACATATTATTTAAATCATTGGTGTACTGGTTGCAAGCATGACTGCTGCACATGAGACCCTGTGTTCTATTCCCGCGTCGGGTAAAGTGTGATTGAGTTTACCCACCACAAATTTGTCAGTAGCAACCATGGAGTCTGGATTTGTGCAGGGTTGATGGTAATAGGCTCGCCTACTATAACATGGGACTTGGTGAAATGTGGGTACACTATTGGGTATACCTCTGCCCTACCCTTGTTATTATTCAAATACCCATTATTTTCAAAGATTTCGATGGAAGCTTACCCCAAAATAGTTGAGAAAAAGCAATTCAGACGACATTTAATATTCAAGGGCAAAAGGAATGGCTTACATCTGTACTTTGTTGTCATAACTTTCATTTCTGTTCTTTTGGACAATAAGACTGTGCTGTTTTCCAGTATTATTTTGGTATAGTAACGACAACAGTTTACACCTAGTTATCTTTAAACAAATATTTGTGTTTGTGCTGAGGGACTATCAATGCACAGCTCAAACCACTGAACAGATTGGGATTACAAATAACTATTATGATCTAGGCATCCACTAAGAAAAGATTTAACCCTATGTAGGTGATATAGGGATTGGAATTTTGTATGAAAATATGTCACCCTTAAATACATACTTGTCATCATCTGCTACTTTCGTGTCCAAATCAAATTTATACTGGAATCCAGAGCACCCACCACTTTCCACACACACTCTTAGGAAATTGTTATCGTCGCCACATAACTGTTTTAATTTTTTAACGCAATTGTCACTTATTGTTATTCCATCGGTTGAAACGGGTGCTGCTACTGCCTTCTTTGTTCCATAGAGGTTATTGCCTAGTCGGCAATAATTTTGATAACCAAATCTGAAAACCTGCCTAGGTTTCAAAAACATTTTGCTGATTTTCAATTATTTACTGTATTGTTCTCGGGATAATATAAACTTCAGATTTTGCAATCTCCGAACACAGTCGCAGTAAATTTTCCGAAGAGAGAGTATTTTCCCCTCTTGACCAGTTGTCAATTGTTTAAATTCGATGGAGGAAAAAGAAAAAGAGAAAAATAATTCAGAAGAAACTTGGACGAAATATGAGAAAACTAATCAGAGAAATATTTTTTTGGTCTTCAAAGTCAAACAGCTGCAGTCAAAATGTCAGTCATAGATCTGTCAGGTTGAGGGTTGCTAGATCGAGTAACTGAGTTTCCCCACATTTCAATGATTTCATTTAATTTCAAACAAGATTCATGTTGTTTTTCTACAAAATGATGAGTTTTGCAACTTTTATCCCATTCAACGTACAAACAGGAAATTAAAGAAATAGGGAGATACAAAACTATTTTAACTCAAAAAACCGGCCAAGAGCGTGTCGGGCCACGCTCAGTGAAGGGTTCCGTAGTTTCCCGTCCGTCACAATAAGTGTTCCCACTTATTGTGACGGACTTAGTTTAAAGGTTGGTATCCATTATGTAAAAATGCTTGCATATACTACAAACTTAGTCCAGAAATTATTTTGTACAACTTTTTGTCTTTTTTGTACAAAAACTGTTGTTTCCATCAAGTTCAAAATGATTTTCCTAGAAAGTCCTTATAAAGTTCTACTTTTCAGATTTTTTTCATATTTTCTAAACATAAGGTTCAAAAGTTAGAGGGGGGGGGACACATTGTTTTTTAGTTTTGGAGCGATTATTTCCGAAATTATTGACATTATCAAAAAATGATTTGAGGAAAACCCTATTCATTTTTAAATACCTTTCCAACAATATATCACACGTTAGGGTTGAAATTAAAAAAAAAAACACTTCCCACTTTACATATAGGGGGGCTACCCTAATAAAACATTTTTTTCCCATTATTTTACCACTTTGTCGGCGTGATTGATATACATATTGGTACCAAATTTCAGCTTTCTAGTGCTAATGGTCACAAAGATTAAGCGAGGACGGATGGACGGACAGACATGGCGAAACTATAAGGGTTCCTAGTTGACTACGGAACCTTAAAAATGGACCGGTCATCACGCTTAGTCACAGTGCACAGCCTGCGGCAGGTATCGACTTACGCTTTGTATGATACATCTCTTGATTTCATAGGTTTTACAGTATGGTTTTGTGACTTTTTCCTCAATTTTTTTCTAAGGATTTCATTACCTCATAACACCAAGAACGATTTTGTTTGCCCCAAAACAGGGAAAAAGAATCCTTAATCTACCAACACTGGGAAGGTCTGTCAGTGTCAACTGTCAGACACTTCACTGACAGTCCACTGAGCTCAGCCAAAGCCAGTGCTGCCAACTTAATATGAAGAGAAATTTTAATCAATGTTCTGTGATCGTGCGATAGCCATAAACCCACTCACAGCGGCCGGCACAGTGAAGGCTACATATTTTATATATACCCATACTTAAATACACATACATACAGATACATAAAGCACGTCGTTTTCCCATGATGGTAGACAGAAACCACCTGCTACGATCCTTGAATTCAATTTCATCAGAAAAAAAAAATATTTTGTATTGAAAAAAAAGGCGAAGTGCGGAGTCATACACAAAAGGTTCCGTAGCATCAAACAATATAATTACAATATTTTTAACGCTCGTTCATGAGTGATTTAATTTTGCACTCAACAGTACTTATCACTAAATTTGTTTTTCAATACACTTCCTCGAAAACTGGTCCTTAACGAACTACGATTAGGTACACCATGCAATGTATTTCACACACGTGTGCGTTTTTTTCCACTTTCCCACACGTGTGCGGGAATGATAATTGCCACATTTATCTGTAGGTACCTATACTTAGTCCAAATTGGTTCAATGCCCATAGTCCGAGGTGAATGTTTTTTTTTTTTTTTAATTTCGGCAAATCACTAAGCGTCTTTACAGCATCAATATTTTTTGAATATTAAATTTGTGTTTCTAAGTAGAATATCATAGATAAACATAATTATTAAAAACTAATAGTTTTTAATAATTATGTTTATACACAAATTAACATTTATTTGTGTTCTGAATTCAAAAATAATGTATTTTTTATATTAGGCTGTTTAACGGCTTCATACCTTTGCCTCTCCTTCAACCTGGCGAAAGCAAAGCGCGAAAAAAAAAGAAAATTAAAATCATAGTATCATAATTTGTGTTTCTTGTTTTGTGTAGTTTCTTGTTTTGTGTGTGCGATTTTTCGTTATATTTTTTTTTTTCTTCAAAAGTGTATTGAAAACCGTCGTTTGATACACGTGGACATTTGTTATTGCAGTTCTCGGCACAAAAACACCCTCGCCTGCGGCTCGGGTGTTATAATTCCGCCTCGAATGCAATACGTACCAAACTTTCTCCACTTGTATCAAAATGTACTATTTCATCATATCTAAACTGCAGCAGAAACGAAACTACGTTACTGCTGAAGCTACAGAAAAAAGGATCGACTGGTTTAAAAAAGCTTGTTTGGAAATTGCATACTTGACTGTACACTTTTTTTTAATAAATCAGTGATTTATCGAATTTTCTCAAAAAATAAATAAAACTCTTGAGTAGTGTCAAATAAGATTTTGTTAAGTAATGACTAATTTATTGAATATTATTGAATATGTAACTCATGATTAATTAATTAATACAGTTCTGACTAATGATTGATTAGTCAAAGTGTTAATTATATGATCATGATTGATAATTTTTGATTGATTTTTGTAATAACAGCTGGGTTTATTTTTATTAAAACGCAGTAATTTTAAATGTGTGAAAATCTTCATTAAGGTGGGAACAATAGTACTTACTATAAAATTACGGATTTACCTAAATGTCGAAATCAGTCTGTACTGTTTATAATTTGGTAGGTTACGGTTGTGCAGCGCCCGCCAACTGCACGTAATAAAATTAGAATTTCGCGGGCTACCCTGGAGCATCCACCTGAACTTTATTTCCTTCGTTTTCTTTTTGAAAATCCCCTCAGAATAAAATGTTATAGATAAGGTAAATGCTATATAATTATAGTGTTGCCAGGTGTCCCGATTTGCGCGGAACGTCCCATTTTTTAGGGGTCTGAGGACTCCTCGTATGGTCGGGGACTATATCACGACTATATGATGACACAGGGCCGTCATCTACCCCGGTCGCAGCGGAGAATTGAACTGGCGAGAGATGTCGTGCGGTGTTCCGCATGGATCGGTTCTTGGGCCGTCCTTGTGGAACATCGGTTACGACTGGGTGCTGCGCGCCGACGTCCCTAGCGGCGTCAGCGTGGTTTGCTATGCAGATGACACGCTGGTGCTGGCACAGGGGGGGTCGCACGAGGCGGCGGCCGAAATCAAGACACGTGGGGTTGTGATAGTCATTGAGAGGATCCGGCAACTGGGTCTCGAGGTGGCATTGCACAAGTCCGAGGCCATGTGCTTTCATGGGCCTCGGAACGCGCCACCTCCGGGATCCTCACTGACGGTAGGAGGCGTTAACGTTGGCGTCGAGTCGACGCTGAAGTACCTGGGACTCGTCCTCGACAACCGATGGAACTTCGTGGAGCACTTCCGACGTTTGGCCCCCAAACTGGAACGGACCGGGGCTGCCTTCAGGCGGCTTCTGCCCAACCTGGAGGGCCAAACGCCTCCTGCCGAAGGCTCTACGCGGGAGTCGTGTGGTCGATGGCCCTTTACGGGGCCCCGGTGTGGGTGCATTCTTTGAGGCGGCGAGCTACCCACTACCTGAATGCGCCCAAAAAGGTGGTAGCCGTAGGGCTTGCCCGGGGGTACCGCACGATCTCCCGCGAGGTAGTTAGCCTCCTTGCCGGATTGCCGCCTAGGGACCTGGAAGCGATAGTCCTCGCACGCCTTCACGAATGGCGCGCGGAGGTGCTACGCCGGGGAGAAACGTCGCAACCCCGTGCAGGGCACGCCACAATAGTGACGATAAGTCCCCTCTTTGAGGAGTGGCTTGAGAGATGCTACGGCGTCCTCACCTTCTACCTGACGCAGGTCCTCACCGGACACGGCTGTTTCGGGAGGTTCTTGCACCGAATCGGGCGGGAGGAAACGCCCGGGTGTTTCCACTGCGAGGATCGACCGAAGGACACGGTGGAGGTGTGCCCCGCGTGGGCGGAGCACCGCCGTGTCCTCATTGCGGCGATCGGCGGCGATGACCTCTCGCGTCCGGCCCTGGTTCAATCCATGGTCTGGAGCGAGACGGAATGGGACGCCGCCACCTCCTTCTGTGAAGCAGTAATGCTAGAGAAGGAGGTGGCGGAACGTGAGAGGTAGAGAACCTCACATACCGGCCGCCGCGGGAGACGCCACATGTGGGCCACGCGGTGGCCCCGGACCAGTGTAGGCGCGGGTCTGTGGATGGAGAGCTATGGGCCAGGAAGGGGTCCGCAAGGACCGATGGCTGCCGGGGTGCGGGACTGTTCGAAAGAGATACCGTGTCCCCGGAACACAAAGGGCGATGAAGGAACATGGATGGGTTTTAGTCAGTAAATGTCTGACACTCCCTCCTGCTCCGCCCAGAGCGGGAGCTTTGTGCGGAGCAGGAGGGAGTGTCAAATATTAATAATCAAATAATAATGATGTGAATGTTGTTACCCATCCAAAAAAAAAAATGGGTACTGGGGACGCGTCTCGATTCGCACCTAATCGGGACGCAAAATGTTTTGATAAATCAATAACTTCCATTAACATAATTATTACCAAAAAATATTATGTAAATATTACATCAGTCGCATTCGAATCAAGTACAATTGAAATAAGATTACTAAATTGGTAAGTAATATTACTAGTGGAACAGCTATAAATTAAGACAGTTATTTAAAAATAAAAGTTAGTTTGTCTCGATTTTTTTTTTAGTTAGCTCGTATGGGGAAGAAAACTGTCAAATAATTCCACGTAGATGGCGCTGACTGTTTGTTACAAACAAACTGTCAAACTCCATACAAATTGAACAATATCTATTATTTTGTGACTTTTTTCAATATTATGGGTCAAATAATACATTTCCAAGAAATTTGCGCATGAAGAGAAAGGCACTAAAACTAAAAAAAAACAAATCAAGTTATTTTTCGAGGTTAATTAAGTGTCTGTTTCGTTGAAATGTCATTTCAACGAAACAGACTACGAGACCACTTCAGGACTGTTACACACACTGTCGAAGTTGAAATTTAAGCTGAAGAAAAAATGGGTTCTTTTCAAATAACCTTACATTTTGTAACATGTAACCAACGATACCGACGACCTTAGTTTGTTTATCATTATATCATTAAAAAGCAAAAAGTTAGTGAGTAAAGTTTATTTTACAACTTATAGAACCATAATATTGCCCAGAAAACAGCTCTAAGTCGATAAAATGTTAAATATAATGTACTTTTCGACAAGCTCCGCTTTCTTTCCTTGTTACGTTGCTCCTCGTTTTTTCCATTTCTCCTTCAACTGGATGATAAGCCAGGTATCATACTTTGTACAGCAACACAAAGTGAGTAAAAAAAACACGCAAATACCTACTTAAAAAATCGTCCACACAATGCACACGTATAAATCAAAAACTTTTGACTGGTAACAAACTATCAGCGCCATCTTGCGGCGAAATTTCCGGGAAACAACCCCAATCCCCATTCCTTCCACTTTTCGCGATGGTGTGATTCTTCACGCCAATTTACCAAAAAGCCATCCAAGACGTCCTGCCATCTTCTCCTCGGTCTGCCGCCACCCCGTCTAGCTGTCTCAGGGCTCCAGTCCTGTGGTGATATTCGGGCCCACAGCTTTGCGGGCATCCGACAGACATGGCCTGCCCAGTCCCACTTTAGTCTCGCAGCTTTATAAACTACGTCGACAATTTGCGTTCTGGAGCGCAGTGCGATGTTCCTTATCCGGTCAGTTATTTTTACATTGTCCCGATTTAAAACCCAAAATCCCGATATTTTTTACCATCTGCCCCGATTTTAAACCTACCTACATATATAAGTCAAAATTATACTTGCCTTAGATGAGAAGTAATTGCGCCGTGAGCTACATCTATAGCCAGTTTATGTATACTATTGTAGTCTTTGGCTATTTGCTGCCACACGCGACCAGCAGACCTATTACGTATCTCTGTTGACAGCTCGAAATGATAGTAACTGGCCTCTGTGTCCATCAAATAACTGTCAAAAGGTTAGTTTCGTATTATGTATGACCAGTCGCGATCAAATATGACGTCATCGGTGGCCATCGTGGCTGATAGTCACCGTAACTAATTTTGACAGACGCTTTCGTATCGATTCTTCTAATATTGCGATTATGTAAGCATAGTGTATCTCAAATTGATGACAACTGAGTTTGAAGAGGCTTTTGTGAAAGACACCGTAAAGTGATATTCACTCTGTGTAATACGTAATACCAATATTTTGACATTCTCGGTTGTCATCAAAGTTCGGTGTACAACCGAAGCTTGATAGTCACTGGTGGAGATCAAAAAGATACGTAATAGCCCTACTGGAGGTAAAAATCCTTATCTTCCGCGGTCGTTTTCACCCTGATTGTACTCAAACTTGACTCATGAATGAGGGCGCAGCTGCTGGGACGCTTTACTTTGACTCGTGCATAGTTTGGACACCGTTTGACACTAATATTTACTAATCGCGGCATAATGCTCATAGCGTGAGCACTCTAAGTTCCCTTTACAGAAATTTTGAACTTTTCATAAAATGATTACCGCATAAAACTCATGCTTTACCCATGGCATAGACAGAAACTACTGAACGCCACCTGCTACGATCCTTACAATCCTATTGCTTCGTCTTCGTCCGCCTTCATACACCTGGCTATACGCGCGCGGCGGTTGCGAGTATGTACTATGTAGTATGTGACCTTTTCGAAGAACATCACTAATAAGGTCAGTGTATTTCCTACTAGAGCGTCCCCTCCTTATGTGTTTATGTTCATATTGGTGCTGACTGTACTTTTTTGTGTCACAACAATTAGTGTAGGTAAGGTGGCAAATAAACAAACAAAGATACGAACATTGTCTTAGAGCTCACGAAATTATATTTGTTGCAAATCGTCAAATTTTCACGAAATAGTCTCATTTGATGTTCTAACTGTTTATTTTATTCTTCTCATTTTTTTTGATTTTGTTGACGCAAACTGAATTTTAAAAAACGTAAAAATTTGCAAAGGCTGCTAAAATTTCGAATTTCACGGGCTACAGTAAAGGAACAATAGGTAGTTAGTATCAAATGGAAATGTTTTACTTTTTTTCATAGAAAAGACTGATTCCGTGTTAAGTAAGCTGTGAAAGTCACTAAATATATTTACACTAAAACACCCCATAAAACAGGAATTTTCCTTAAGTTGCAACACAGATGTTTTTAACCCATTAGTTAGAACGAGAGCGATATATAGAAACCTGAAAGAGAGAGGCAACCGACTCGGGGAGAGCTGGCCAGCGGACCGCTGCATCAACACGTTTGTTTATTTTTATTTTCTATAATGTTCTGAAAATGGTTCCTGTAATGTGTAATTATCAATAGTTTGACATAATTACAGGCCTAGGATAGAATAGTTAAGGATAATAAAACCAAAACAACAGATATTTGGCATTTTTAACTGCAGTATTGCCATTTGATTGTGTTATTGAAATCAATCAAAAAATGACGTTATTCTTAAAACTTCTAAATCATTGTTTCTGTGCAACTAAACATCATAATAAATATTAGAATTGAGCATTATTTTAGTAAACTCACTGGCCACCCTACTCCACTTTGCGCGGCAGCGGTCAGAAGGCGGAGCTTATCGGCAAACTCGCGTCGAAGCTGGCTTCACTGTCAATTCGAGAGCCGCGAAGAGTACGCTCGCGTCTATTACGTGGTGTGTTTATAGTGAAGTGGATTTTGTGATGAGATTATCGAATGTCGTGAAGTGAAAGATAGTGTTGTTTTATCAAAAAGTGCAACTTGTGGGCTGTACAATGTTTATGGTTCACTTATAGTGAATAATCAAAATGTGTGAATCACGATTGTGTGCAAAATTGATTTATGCCACGTAGTGACGCGAACGGGTAATGATTCCTAATGTGGAGTTCGAAGCAAGATGGTTAGAGAGACTCGGCACCTGTGGGTTGGAAATTTACCCGATAACATTCGTGACGACCGAATAAGGGAGCACTTCAAACGGTAATATTACTTTTACTTACTTACCTTTTAGATACCACAAGCCTGCTGGCCGGTTCTAACAATACATTTGGTCATCCCAAGTCTGTAGGGTGATATGAAAGAAACGATTCCTAAAAGTTTGTAGGTCTCCAGTTCTCCACTGCTATAGGACATAGGGGAGTTGGAATATAAACACTGTTTAATTTATTTTGTGAATGTTTATGTTGTTTAATTAATAAGCATTTAAGACCAAAAGACGTTCCGTTGTGATGATGTAGGTAGGTACTTACTTCCAATGAAGGCGATTATTTTCGTAATGAAACACTAACGCAAACGCGCTCTGTACTTAGATAGTAGGTATTTGTGCCATACAAACTAGTTATTGACAAAAAGGTGTCCTGTAATAAATTTATTCTCTTACAATTAATTTATTTTGTCACCAAGTTTCGACTCGTCGCAGAGTCGTTAGCCTTCCATCCAACGGACGGACTTGCTTTCATGCTTTGTGCTATTGGTAGGTATTACGTATTAGCCTTGTAGACAATTATTTACGTTCACTGTGTAGTTTTTTTTTCTTTATTGGTATGCATAGGTACTGAATAGACTAATATATCTCAACTTACTAATTTTGGTAGATTTTTGCGGATGGATAATTTTTAAAGTTATTGTACTGAACTACCAACTTTACACGTTCTCTTCGACGATTTCTCTTTCTTTTGACGACAAAACAAGTTTACGGGTCCTTGGAAGAATCACAAACCAAAGGTTATCTAATCATTTCCATAGGTACCTACATAATAAAATGAAATAGGTATTATGTTTAACAGCAGCTCTAAATAACTAACGCTCTATGAGTTTCCGATTAATTTTGCTGAGATAATTGGCATTTCTCATCAGCTCAAACTCAGCTCATGGTGACCTTGTAAAAGCCACAGTAAACATTTTTTATATCTGGTATAGGAGTTTTACCGGAAATAATTTGAAACGATAACACTTAGGCCAAAAAGTATACACTACCTACTTAATTTTTAATTAAGCCCTAAATACACAGTTAAAACTTTTTTATTTTCGTAAACATGTTTTAATTTCACGAATTTAAAAGAAACGAAATTATTATAAATACAGATGATAGTTTGAGTAATTATCTGTAGAGAGTCATTGCGTAAGAATAGGTATAACCTGAACAGGGCTTGTTTACACATCAAACACTTCTAAGGTACAGTTACACATGCTCATAAAATGTCATGCGTATTATTAGCATGCTTAAAACAAGCGTGCTCTTTATGGTACAGTTACACATGCTCATAAAATGTCATGCTTATTAGCATGCTTATTAGCATGCTTAAAACAAGTGTGCTCTTCAAATTGACACATTTGCTTTTGTATAGCATGCTTTTCTTAAGAATACTTCTAAATAAGCGTGCTCAAAGCAAACAATTGAACACACACATGCTTTTTAAGCGCGGGCTGGAAGCTACGGTATTCAACATTCTAGCAAGTTCTCTGCCTGCTGCGAACGACTGATCGATAAGCAATACTAGCATGCTCAATAAGCAAACTTGTTCAGACGCGCTAAAAGCACGCCCCTTCCACGCGCGCTGCAGGTATTGTAGCATGCTTAAAAATCGCACGAACGTCCATTTTTTAGCAAACTTGAAATGAGCATTCTCATTATTAGCAATGTTTCGGCACAAGTAGCAATTGCTCAATAGTGGCATGCTTTCGTGCTATTGAGCATGTGTAACTGTACCTTTAGATCAAACCATAGGTACGGTAATATTATAATACAGTAGTGTAACTCGGCCGCATGATAGAAATAAATGCCTACAGCCGCGCGGTACGTAAACATGCGTTAGAGCTGCCTGTCTCCAGCATTTTAATTACATTTGCCTACTTTCTGTTTCTATTTAGTTTTGTGATTGTAAATATCCTTTTTATATAAATAAATGAAATACTTTGTATATTGAATAGGAAGTGTTCAATAAAAATGCGTGTTGTTTTTTGATTGGTAGATTTAATTTAAAAAACATGATTTTGTTTGAAAAACAAATCGGGCTTATAACTACCTATTTCACTCGTCTCAATAACTTTCCGTTACTCTAGTCGCTTTATTTATTAATCCAAACACCTTTTTTTTCGTGAGATAAAAGGAAATACTTATCCATTAAAAAGACACATTATGTAGGTACCTACCTACTAGTAAGTAAAATTATTTTATAGTCTTACCTTTCAGAGTTTCCAGGTAACTTAAAAAAACTTATGTCTGGATGCGTTATTGACGAATTCATACAACCAAAAACAGCACAATATTTCCTACTCGTCATATTAACTGATTTTTAGAGAAAAAATCGCGCGGTTATTGTTAAAAAAACAACACACCGTCCGTTCGATTCGACACTGCGGTACAGCCGTGACTGTCTGCACCCCGAGATCGAGGCGCGTAGGTATAGCTCGCGTTTCGTCCGTTTGTATGAAGTTGGAGTACTGTATTATAATATTACCGTGCCATAGGTTAGCATAGAATGATTAAAAAACTAGTTGGGAGAATTTGGACTATAGTTTCAGGCATGAAATACAGTAGCCAGCACATAAGTCACCACAAACTCAAATTTCTCCAAATGATTTTAAACCATAAAATGTGGACGGTTAAGTTCAAAATCGAATGAGAAAATTGCGCTGAAGACTGTCCTACATTGACAATCGAACACGTTTCTATTTTCTTGTAAGGCATGTTATAGGATAGGTTAGTCTATTGTTATTATTACCTATTCTCACAAATGGTACACAAACACGAGCTTGATGCCTTTTCTCATGGTGGTAGGAAGAATGCCACCTGCTATGATCCTTGCATACTCATATTGCTTCGTCCACGTTCATACACCTGGTCATAAACGCACGCTACTTTGTAGGTTATTGTAATCTCTTTCATAACCTGACTTTAATACCTACTTATTTATGAAACATGTGGCTGTCCACAACAACAACTGACATAACATGGTGGGCGAACATGCGACAGCAGATCACTGTTATTAACCGTAAAACGTCACTAAACACTAAAACAAACGTGCTCAAATTAATATTAGTACGCGAAAATGAGGTCCCAATACACCGAATTAACGAAGTTTATTTTACTGTAAATAATATATAATCTGGTTACTAGGTTCAAATACCTACGTATAGTCTGGCCATAATTCCAAAAAACGCGGTGTATGTTTAAATAGAATCATGTCTACCTACAGCACTACAGCGTCTAGGCGACAAGACAATGACAAAGAGGGAGGTGATTTCGCTTCAAACGTTGAAGTTATACACAAAGCAATGATTCAAGTACGGGCTCTCGCAAGAGGCGTTGACCGTGCACAGGAACGTTTAATTACACCGAAACTCCAGAAAGCTTTTGCTTGTATGCACCTTCATTCAAATCATGCACGTGTCGTAGATTAGTCGAAAAAGATATGCTCTTTTTACTCTATGATTTTAGCAGTCATGTATGTTTGTATTTACTACTATTTACGTAAGTTCCACCGTAGCGCCTAAACTATTCATCCGATTTTGATGAATTAAGCGTCAATCGATTCGTTATTATGGCCTGGGTAACATAGGCTACATTTTAACCGACTTCAACAATAGGAGTAGTCGATTTTACCTTGTAAACCCCGATTTTAATTAGAGCGTGATGTTTCAGAAGTCGGGTTTTTAGTTGTAGTATAAACAACACAAATTCTTGTTTCGAAAATCCTTGGCGTCTGCAAGGGCGGGATGGATATTTGGAATCTTAAGATATTTATTATCATATGAGTTAACTAGCTGATGCCCGTGGCTTCGCCCGCCCGCAAATTAACCGCCGGATCTATCCGTTTCTCTCACTCGCACTCATCTGCAGACGTGCGCGAGAGAGACGGATAAATCCGAATATACGGACGAAACGTTAGAGAGTAGGGCCCCTAAACTGTAGCAACGAAACCGATGTAGACTGTTAGGTTGTTCAATGTACGGGCACCACTCGAGACACTTATTCCAATGCATCTTGCGATTTATGCATTTATTTTCAAAAATCTTCGATAGTAGGTACAAGATAAATTACGTTCGAATGTTTAAAAACGAAATGGATAGATCCAGTGGGGACATTTCGTTTTATAGTATGGATGGACAAGTGAAGTATAAGAACGCCAAATTGAAGCATTTTCAATGTGCCTTCAAAGTTCGGTACGTTTTATGACCATATGTAACGCTACCGAGATAATGTATTTGAAACCAAATAAGAACTTAACGTCCTAATATTTCGGCAGCGTGACTACAGATAAATTATATTTCCGTATTCAAAATAAAAAGATGTTAATAAAAAAATATCACATTAAATAATTTGGGTAAACTTAATACATAAAAAGATAACCGATGTCACTCGTGACTCGTGTACACGTCTCGACTGACGCCACTAGCCTGATATAATATCAGTAGCGGTGGTACCTACGCACGGCGACACATCAAGCTATACAAAACCAGTTTATGCGGATCTCTCATTGTACGGGAAATCTATACTAAGTGAGGCCATGTTATACTGGAATAATATAGTCTGATTTGTCGCCGTTTGTACTAAACTAAAATACGAGAATGCTCAGATCTGTGACATTATTTTTGAAATTCAACTATTTCAGTAAAAAAATTCAATTTATCTCTAGCTGCTTGATAACAAAAATATTTAGTCAGTGAGTAGGTATAGGTACACGTATTTATAAAACTAGTTTTTAGATCACGCACTAGTTTACTAATATATAGCCACTGAAAAATTCCACTATCCACCTCTTGGCTCCATCTTCAGACCCTCAACATAAAGTGCAATTTATTGGACTCATCAAAACGAATCATAAGACTCGTGGGGTGAGTAACTGAGTGTAATAACCACTGTAGAATTCCAGTACCCAACTCCTGGCTTTATCATCAGATCAGCTCCAAGGTACCAAATTGTCACCCGAAATACGTTTACATGGCATACAAAGTTTTGTTCGTTAAAATTGACTATAAAAGAGTGTTTTAAAAACAGGTAGTTGAATGACAAACCGCCCTGGGGAGTCCCATATAAGTTATCCTAACTTATATTGTAAACTAGTTGATGCCCGCGGCTTCGCCCGCCCGCATTTTATATACTAAAACTTTCCTCTTGAATCACTCTATCTATTAAAAAAACCATCACCAAAATCCGTTGCGTAGACGGACGCGGCGGGCGACTTTGTAACTAAGTATCGCGCAGAACTTTCCCCAATGAAAAAAAAATCACAAAATTTGGTCCAGGAATCAAGGAAATGTCAGGCCTATAAAACTTGTCGCTTGCGTAACACCCCCTTTATAGTTCGTTTACAAAAGTAGTATCAAAGCAACAGTCTAACAAATACGATGACTTCGTCTGAACCTAGAAAGAAACGAGCTATTGCATTAATAGCAGTCTATCGCCCCACCACAGTTTTGCAATGTCGCGCTCCAAAAGCAGCTTAGGTGCGCGGGCGGGGACCGCCGGGTCGTTGAACCCGCCACGGGCAAGAATAACCAACAGCTATCATTTCATTTTGAATCTTTACTTCATGTCGACCTTACTTTACGTTACTACGCGTTGGGAAAGAATGGGTGTCAAATGGTTTCGAAATAAGGCAAAGCATCGTTTCTTTCACACTTTCTTGCACAGGTTTTTAGATTAAAGGAGGAACATCATTTTAGGATGTGTCAAACCATTTTTCAATGTGATCAACTCTAAAAGTCGGTGAATGTTTGTTTCATTGTTTTTTTTTACCACTGACTTTTGAAAGTAAATTTATTTCCCACTTTTTAGTGTACTTTTTTTTTGACGTGATATTTTATTTACATTTTTTTAGTTGTTTTGACTCTTCAAATTTCATGTCAAGTATTAATTTTACATTGAAACTAGAAGTTGTTAGCAGATCATCCACATAGACGAAGTAATAATACGTATTATAGAAGATAACTCATAAACTACCCACGCAAATTCAATAAAATGTAAAAGGGACTACCACGCGGGCTTACTATGCAGAGTTTGTAAATCAACCCAGTAAGTAATCAACGAGAACTCTGGGTACATTACATAAAGAAAGAGTTGACGGCCGAATACATCTTTGGAACAGTCGTCGGTAGCATTACAGTAATTTATTGTATTGCGCCGTTGCGCGTCAATAAGCCTCCGCCAGCTGGGGTCAGAGGCACTACTCTCTAACGCTCCGTCCCGTCCGTATATTCGGATCTATCCGTCTCTCTCGCGCACGTCTGCAGATAAGTGCGAGTGAGAGAGACGGATAGATCCGAATATAAGGACGGAGCGTTCGCTAGAATAGGGCCTCTAGTTCATAATATCGACAGTCACTACATCGACGGTCGCTGTATCGAAACGTTCCATCGACGGGTTAATGAATCGATAGTACCGCAAATCGATGGTACGCTGCATCGACTGCCGGACACGAGCCAGATTTAAATAAAAAACTTGTTATTATTACTAGGTTTAAAAAAAACTATCAATGATATATTATGTACCTAGTTATTGTAATAATAATTAAGGGTACGAATTTATGATTTTTCAACCATAAACATAAAACAAGCAATATGATAAATTAAACAAATTGTGATTAAAAACTTTAAGGTTACACAAGTCGGTCATCCTTCCATACAAACGTAATATGGTGAGTACTCGTCTGTTTGACGGTGTAGGTTCCAAACGATATGCAGTTAAATGCAATATTACCTATAGGATTCGGCTTAAATAGTATTTTTTAATTAAAGAAATGATTAATAGAATGTTTAAAAAAACAAATAAAGCAATTGTAACGGTGCCATAAAACGCTCTAATTAACCTGTAAAATTTAACAACTTAATTAAAAACTAGCGCGCGGCTTGAACCGCGTGGTACCCGCACAAAAAGTAGCCTATGTCCATCCGAAATAATGTACCTTTCGAATAACTGCCATGGTTCCTGAGATTATCCTCCGCGTTTATACTCATAAAATTAACTCTTTTCCTAAGATCGACGTAACAAACTCTAAATAAAAAGGTTTAAATATAACCTATCGAAGCTAAAATCTCCATTTCAGTGATGGTGCCACCAGTACTACGTGGACAGCTTATATTTGGAATTGTTACGCTTTAGAAGACTGCCTAATAATATATATGCCAGTAGGCTGGCCAAAAATGTAAACCCCTTTTATCTTCTCATCTTCTCTTTGACTGCTCTCTACGCGCGTCACCGAGACTTAATTTTATGCCTTCGTGGAAAATCTTATGTTGCGCCAACCCCCACAACAGTTGCATAATCTGTAAAAGTAGCGTATTTGAGACACACCGCCCCCGCAATTTTTTAGAGCGAGCGAAGTGAACTCGATAAAATTTAGCTCTATACCTCGGAGGTGTAAGATTTTCTTGTTTGCATTTAATCAGATTTTATATTAGATCTATGCAAAGAGTAGTGATTTGGCCGAATACCAAATATTCGGCGGCCGAATATTCAGGCGGGAGATCCAATACACTTCACGCGAACAAGTTACGACAGGTTTTGGTGCGGTGCGTGCGGAAAAAAAAATACCGTCTCAAAATCACCGTGCAGTAGTGTTTGTAGTGAGAGACTATTGTTTTAGACTTTCACGGTTTTTCACTACACTTTCCTTTGATTTTATGAGCTTCTGATATTTCGACGCTGTTGCAAGCATCATGATCACGGGAATACTGGTATGCGGGTGGGACGAAAAACCTAAGAGTAACCTAATAAAAAATAACATGCGTCTCCATTATTATAGCATTTTGTCGTGAGCTACGACCGAGTTCCAGTAGTGCGCGTAGTAAAAGACTAAGAAAGAGGGTAGACAGATTTGTCTGCTTATAATAAATAATTTTCGTCCCACCCGCATACCTCTTCAGTATTCCCGCGATCATGATGCTTGCAACAGCGTCGAAATATCGGGAGCTCATAAAATCAAAAGATAATCAAGGATATTATCCCGTAAGTACTTTAAGTGTAGTGAGAGACTATTCTTATGAAGAAAAGCGCAATCGTCTCTTACCAAAAAATGCCGAAAAACTTATTTTTATTCAAATCAAATCATCACAATTTGCCTTAATTAATTTTAAATATTAAAAAAAAAAACATCAATATTCTTGTTTTCACAATTAATGGTTACTTGATAAATAAATATTTTGATTAAATTGCTATTTTATTTCTTTTTATAAAATGTTCGGTATTCAGCCGAATAGTAAGTAGTATTCGGCCGAATACAGAATACTGAAAAAAAATGGCCAAATACCGAACAGTTGCCGAATATTCGTTGCATCTCTATTATATATTGAAGTGATTTTGTAAAATTATACAGAACAGTTTCAGATTGGATACTGCGGGGGGCTATTCACAACCCTTCGATTCGATTTTCGATTCGGAAAGTCGTATGTCTATCTCGCTCGATTTCATAATGTCAAAAAAAGATACACATACGACTTTCCGAATCGAAAATCGAATCGAAGGGTTGTGAATAAGGGGCCTGGTTACCCACAGACAATATAATGTTACACTAGCTTACGCCGGCGTCGATTTCGATAATTGTCCCACAGAATCATACTACAAAAAGTAAAAAAGGATACTACATTGAGGTAATATTTCAATCACAGCTTGTAAATATTTACCGACTGGTCAGACCGACACGAAGGAGGCTATACAGAGAAACTACCTATCTGTGTGCTGAATTTCATTTCAGTAGTTTTTGCATGAAAGAGTAACAAACATACACACATACAATTCTTTACATTGAATATTATTATCGATACAGAGACCAAACCCACAACTTCTAGTATTTTCGTGTGTATTTCTGTTCGTCATGCAAAAACCACTTTATGGATTTGAATTAGCAACTCTGTGGTGTCAACACAAATTTGTGGTGGTTCAAACTTCGTTTGAAAAACTGTTTGAATAAAGTTCTAATCAGCTTGCATTATATAGCGGTTGTTACGTCAGTCACTGCGGCCGAATAGTGCGAAATGAGTGGTTTTTTTCCGATTTACAAAAATCTATTATATATATTATATTAGTTAGTATGCAAAGTTTCATGATCTAATTTGAAGAACTTTTTGAATACCAGCGGTCTATTGTTCGATTTGGAGGTAACTTTGGATTTTTTTTCAATCGAGAAAAAATTATGGGATCGTGTTTTCGCATAATATAGGACTTAACATTAATCCTCAACTTTACCATATATTTATTTCAAAATGAATGCTGCAGTATTTTAGGCGTAACGGAGGATCATGCTAAGCCATTTGAGGTCCTTAACTAAAAAAATATTTTTTTGGTTCTAATTTCACGATAAAATGGGGAATCATTTTGGTGATCATTTACTAATTTTGGCAATCAAACAAAAGTGATTTTGTTGCCGTTACGTTTTGCTAAATCGGGTGGTTCGTTAATGTATGCCATTTTTATTTAGTCATTGATCTATCACTACTACGTATAGAGAAGACAGCGCGAACAAAATCTGTGCTCCGTTCAACTGCGGTCGGCCGGCCGCAGTTCACTCAGTCGCTTGCTCGCCACAGCATCTATTATAATATATATACAGGGTTAGCCGACCCCGCGCGCCCCGCACTGCCACGCTTGTTGCACAGATTTTGTTCGCGCTGTCTTCTCTATACGTAGTAGTAATAGCTCAATGTATTTAGTACGGTTGTCATTTAGATCTCTAAGTCGTTACAGGTAGCACAGTATAAAGATAACCAGTAGGTCGGCTTCAAAGAAGCGCCCAAAACGCTGACGTAATTAACCGCGCGCCCCTTGTCGCGCGCAGTTGCGCGGAATTTGCCGTGTCGTCATTGTTAGTTCTAGTCCCTCGTGATGACTTCATAAATTAGGTATTTACATAGAAAAAGTTGAAGAAAGACACCAAATTACTTTAAAAATAAGTTCAGCATCAATATTTTTTTAAATCTTTTTACCGTTTGGGGCAACTTTTCATAACAATGGGAATATTTAATTTATAAAATTCATCAACGAGGAATTTTGAACGTGTCGAAAACTCGAAACAGACGGAAATATTTTTCAGATTGTAATATATAAATATACAACCCAATACATAAAATAAGTTTTTTTTGTGCGTTCGCACAGTCCAAGGGCTGTCTCTGCCTTCTGAATCCAGCCACCGCCCGGTACGGCCAGCCAGATAACTCCATAACATAGAATGTTTTCCACTCCGTATAACTTTCGAAACGGTTACCACCCGTACTCGACGTTTTACATTTTGTGCGGCGCAGCTTAACCCCTATCTTACCCCCATGCCTCATGCAACGGAAAACAACGGTAATAATTTAACCGTAACCGTTTGAATGGACTAATAAAACCTCATTATTCGGGTAACCAATTGAACGGCTAGTCCCACCTTACAATTGTTCGTCCCTCAGAACGTGCAAATTAATTTAACACACTAAGTAAAATTAAATAAGAGGTTCAAATTCAAACAGCATCAGTTGACAGTATTTGAACCTTTTATTTTCCTCCAAAATCAAGGTCATAGTTTCTTTGGCCACTTTGCTCTACTTACTATTACTGCCCATAGTTTCTGTTTTAAGTCTGAACAGCTAACGTAAAGATGAAGGTTTTGGATATAACGTCTACGCAAAACACGTCGAAAAAGTTTTTTTTACATCCGGTGTAAATTAAATAATTAAGCCCTTTTTTGTTTATTTAATTTAGCCGGTTGTAAAAAAGAACTTTTTAAAAACAAAAAGCTTAATTATTTAATTTATCAAAGAAACAACCCTGAAACAGACAGACGGACGGGCGGACAGACTGCGGAGTCTTCGTAAAAAGATCACGCTGGCTGGTTATGGAACCCATAAAACATCGAATGATGAAGTCTAAATGTTAGGATTGTAAAAAGTTCACGTGTATTATGCGGCGGATCGCCGTTGCCTAACGTGTCTCGATCGAATGTGCAAATTGAAAGTAGGTATATGGTTATCTAAATTTTAATATTCTTTCCTTCCATAATAAACCTTTACTTGCATAATTATGTACGATTTTATGAATCTACTAAGGTTATATTTTATAGAAACTAAATACCCTTTCGAGGAAACGGGTTTTCCAGGGTTCTCGATTGGATTCACAATCCCATCCAAGGTTGGTATAAATACTATAAATAGGTAGGTACGAACAGTTTTTGTACATTGAATACGTTTTTTCACATCCCAATCAAGTGAAAAAACGTTGCTGAGTCAAAATACCTATCGAAAACTTTAATAAACAGCTGCTATTTAAACGGAAAGGCATCTGGTTAAATGTTTGAGTTTGTTGAAAGATCTTAGGTAGGTACCTACTTTTCTTTTAGTAGGTATAGGTAACCATTTTACTTTAAAAAAAACTACATATAAATTAAAATTCATTTTGATGAAAATTTACCTACTCACGACTTTCATTTGGTTGTATTTCAAAATAACATAAATTATTGACAATGTTTTGTATAGGTACATTTAGTTATTAAATAAGTGTTACACGTACTAAATTCCAAGGGAAAACATAGTTAAAACATCTGTATTACATCGTTGGAATAATTCAGTAAAATTTATCAGTCAACAACGAATCACGCACGCCTCAAACAACCAGATACGAATGTGCTGTGTTCGCAATGCTCGCCTCGCCTTGGGTAGATGTAGCGACTAGCGAGGTAGTGACGATGGCGCCCGGCGAGAAGTCTGGCAACGTCGCATGTTCGTGTTTTGTACTTGTGCGCGGACAGACAACGTTTATACGTAACTACGCAGGTATCTAAAATATCCAACTCGCCTCAGTGCCTGTGTTGTGATGATAATGATTTTAACTTCTGTATTTTTATGACATTTATGGTTTTTTGACGCGGTGTAGGGCAGAGGGACATTGTGTAGAAGGGTAACAAATATACCTACCTATTTTAGTAGAGGTTGCTATCAAATACGTTTTGGCACTACAACAATATGTTCACCGAATAAAGATTTATTTTCTTCATTAAAACATAAAACATTTTTTTGCTAAGGCTACGATGTAACATTATTTTGTAATTAAATATTACTTAGTAGAAATGTTCAGGAAACTGGTAAATTAGTTACATGACAAGTACACTTTTTAGGTTTCGAGCGAAAACGGGAAAATGGTATGCTTAGGTTTCGTGAAGTAATCTTGGTCGCAGGACGCAGTCTGCTGCGATCGATGCCAGCCAGCCGGTCCAACGCCATGAAAAGGGGGTGAGGTGAAGTGAGGAGTAGTGCGCACAACTTCATTGCGCCGACTAACGTGAAAGCGGGTGCGGCGCGGGTTATTTCTATACCTACCTACGTATTTCATATTATCTATAAATGATTAATAGAGAGTATTGCAACATGGTCAATTACTTTGAATGATGATAATAAAGTGCTTGTTTTTTGGAAATTTAGGTTACCTAATTTATTATTACAAACAACCATCATTTTTTTACTTAACTAGGAACCTTTACACGATCGTGCACAACAATTCACCAAAGTATAATTGCAATTGAATGACCAGGGGGTCTAAAATGGCAGCTTTAGCAGAATCGTTTTGTGAATCACGTAAAAAATTTAAAATTGTAAAAATGGACTTTATTTTTATTTACCTAAAGTCCATTTTAAGAATTTAATTTTTTTAACGTGATTCATGCTAAGATTCTGCGTAGGATCTGCTATAGCTAGGGTTGCCATACGTCCCGTATAAACGGGATTGTCACCGTATTTAAGTATCACGTCCCGTATTCTTACTTGTCCCGTTTTTGTCCCGTTTATCAATATACAATATATACGTACTAAAGGTTCGAAGCCGACGGCAGGCGAGAGACGCGCGGGGGCACGCGGTTGCGAGGAGGGGTGAGGGGGTCACTATCAATTTAATCACGTAGTCACATCGAATGAGTGAAGTCGTGTGGATTCCTTGATGCTCGCTCGCCGCTCGCCTACGCACGCTCCGGTCACTTCGCAAATCAAGTCATTTAAGTAAAAACATTTTTTCCGTCACAAAAAAATAAAATAATAAAAAATAAAATATTAAAAATAAAAATTTTGTTGTCGTTGTTTTCCATTGATTTTTTATTACAATAAACTGTTACTACCCTTATTTTCAGTTTTTAGTTATTTGCCACTAATAAGTCCCGTATCAGTTCTTAACAATAGTGGCAACCCTAGCTATAGCGGCCATTTTAGACCCGCTGAAAGCAAAACGTAGAAGGGATATGCAAAGGTACACTCATTTTTCGCACGGCTTTGACCAAATCATCTAGAAATCGTACAACATGTTTAATATTAACGTATTAAACACTTAAACCTTAAGATAAAAACAAACACGTATATACAATAATTGTAGAAGATATTTAAACACAGGACAAGCAAATGTCAGCAATGTCATGTGACATTCAAAAGGCTTGATAAATAGTTATTATTATCGGTGCATTTAAGCTTCGTACATTTTGTACCTGAAAATAAAGTGGCGAAAAAAAAATATGTAGTTGTTATGGTAAATTACTTTTTATCATTTGCAGAACTGCTGCAAATCTATTTGTTTGTTGTCCATTAGTAGACTTAAAAGAGAAACAAAAATTAACAAAGTTTGATCGTTCCAAGCTCTATCGATTGATGCCATAAAATTACACGATAAAGGTGTTGGAATGCTTTTTGGTTCTATTCCCGGATCAGACAAGGTAGTTATCAAAAGTAGTTGGATGTGTGACGATTAAATACGGAAGAGCTATCCTATACCCAGACTCTAACATTGATCAGTTTCCTATCTTGTACTTTGAAAAAATTTAACCTCCGCCTTCAAATTCATGGTTTTATTTTACTAATAACAAAACATGATTAAGGCCAGGATTTTACAATTGACTGGTTTTTGGTTGACCTCAAATTAGCAACTCTTGTAGTGGTTCAAACTTCGTTTTAAATACTGTTAGAATAGCGTTCTAATCAGCTTGCACTACAAAGTGGTTGTTACGTCAGTCACTGCAGGCCGAATAGTGCGAAATGAGTGGTTCTATTTCTTTATAAAATCAAATTTATGTCTTTTGGAAAAAATAAACAAAACATAAGACCTGCTTTATAGTTAGTTCAGTTAGTATGCAAAGTTTCATGATCTAATTTGAAGTACTTTTTTAATACTAGCGGTTTATTGTTCGATTTGGAGGTAACTTTGTTTTTTTTTTTTGTATCGAGAAATTTTATGGAATCGTGTTTTCGCCAAACATAGGACCTAACATTAATCCTCAACTTTACCATATATTTATTTCAAATTTAATGCTGCAGTATTTTAGGCGTAACGGAGGATCATGCTAAGCCATTTGAGGTAGTATAGGCTCTTAAGGTATGAATAAATAGTCGTTGTTTTAATCCAGAAAAAATATAAGTATGTTGTTGTTCATGAACTGTTTTCTTGAATAATTTTAGGCTCAAAACACGATACTTATTACTTCTCTGGATCATAAAAACATGCAAAGATGGTATGGCATGGTAACTTTATGACTATTTTCAAGTTTTACTTCAAGATTATTAACACTTATTAAAATAAAATTATTAAAAAAATGGTTTATTTCCATCTCGGCACCTTCCCATCTCCGGCACCCATGAATTTATTTATCTTGTCTACGAAAAATTCCCATTTCGGCACCCTCTCATGAATCATTCCAAGGTACACAAAAAGAAACTGAAACACAGTATCAGTATAGTAAGTAAATCAACTTTATTATTTATTAAATCATTTTTGTTTCTTTTTAAATTACCATTTTCACAGACAAGCCATTGAATCACTTTTTAGAGGCTCCATTATCTCTGCCTTGGCAGTAACATTAACAAATTTTAAAATATATGAAAAATTCACGGTTCGTAGGAATAATTGTTTTAAAATCTTTCCAGCAATTATGTAAAAACATATTACAAAAATCAACAGTTATTATGTACAATTAACGTTTAATCAGTATAACCGTGACGTAGGCAAAAGGGCGTCCATACTTTGAGGACTTTCATACTGGTACTAAATGATACGAGTAGGCTTGATTACGCGTTCACTGTACAGTCATAGCAATTAGCTGATCCCCCTTTGCAATTCTTTAAATTTTATTTACTTCGCTCAAATAAATAAAATAACTGCAAAGGGGGTCAACTAATTGCTATAAAACTTATTTTATAGGTACTTTTTTTTCTTTTTTTAGTTTTGAGTCAATTTGATTTACTCACTATACTGATGCAGTGTATCCATTTTTTGATGACTGTACTTAGCAACGACTAATGACGGAGTGCCGAGATGGGAATTTTTCGTAAAGATGATAAATTAATTCATGGGTGCCGAGATGGGAAGGTGCCGAGATGGGACTAAACCAAAAAAATACACTGAAAATTGAGAAATTACATTGTCTACATTATTCTGAGGTTACTTTTTTAAAATATGTAGGTATTATTTTAATAAATTAAAAACCATTCATTTCGCACTATTCGGCCCGCAGTGATCGACTTAACAACCACTTTGTAGTACAACCTGATTAGAACTTTATTCTAACAGAATTTCAAACGAAGTTTGAACTACCACAAATTTTAATAGAGTTGCTAATTTTGGAAGATTCTAGCCTTAACCTCCTTTTCACCACAAATCACTTTGAATACGTTTAGTAGGTACTCTTGACTGAATCAAAACCATATTTCGTTTCTCGTCAATCGCAAATTGGTAAAGGTTGATGTTTAAAAGTATTTAGTACTAAACCCAAATTAGTTATTATTGGTGGTGCGAGCGGGATGCGGGACCAATAATAATCTGACATGTAAAAAAAAACATAGGTACGAAGCAATGTGAATAATAAGCTCAATAAAAATAGATAAAGTTACGCAATTAAAGGATGGTTTTTCGTAAATAGACTTTTTTAATCTGTTTTTATGCGGCGGGACACCAGCGGGTGTTTTTAGTGTGGGGGGGGGGTAGTATGCAGGGGGAACTGATGGTGGTGGTGGTGTAGACTAGGTGTTGTAACATTATTATGCAATGCGAAAGTTGGTGCCTGGTGACGGGTGCACAGGGTGAGGGCGAAGGCACCACCCCACACAGAGTATAACTCTGCTCCACCCACGCCCCCCGCTCTATCGACCTGCGCAAGCATCCGGCCCGTTACTGCTAGGGGCTCGTCGACCGACCCAACCGAATTGTACTTTTCTATCCCCTCACAACGCACATCGACTTATTTCATTCAATAAAAAATCGCCTTCGTCGTGTCGCATTAACGCATTTTGATTTTATTAACTATAGCTAAGTATAGGAAAATGTAATAAGTTGGTTTGACGACTAATGATGTTGTTTGTTTAATTGTGTTACGAGACAAATACGAATCGGAATTAATATAAGTTGAATAAATATTAGAACCAAGGTTTGGTTGGTTGTTGACATGATAAGTAAAGGTTTTCGATGATAGGGGTAAAACTGAAACTATGGACAAAAACTAGTAACAAACAAATAATCAGCTTATTTGTAGGTTTGTAATTAATTTCCATGCACCGATGCGCAATGCATACCACAGTATGTTGCTGCAAACATAAATTACATGACCCATTGGCAAATTTGCGAAATAACATTGCAAAAAAAAACATGGTGAAAGTCGGTATACTCCAATTACTTTCTGGATCAGTATGTAAGGAACTTGTTTGGCAAAATGACTAATGCACGGTTTTTAAATATTTTTCTTGTTTCGTTACATATTTTAATTGAGTTATTTGTCTTGTGTAGTCTTGAATTGTGTAGAGAATTAAATGTCCCTAGATAAGGATTTTCTCACTTTAAACGAATAACACTCTTCAAAGAATATTGGCGTCTAACGAAAAATACTGGAGACAAAATAAAAGTCTCAGGTTATGACTGACACGGCCAAAGAGCCTCGCCAGGCATAACAATAAAGAGAAGTTTATCACCGCATCGAAAATGCTTGAAAGAGCTATTTATTGATGGATGAAAAACCTTTTGAAAGAAAAATTTAAAAAATGTACAGGTAGTTGACAAGTCCATATCTCCTATCCCTACTCAAGTCCATCATGGGGATGTGAGTGGTGGTAAACTTGTACCTACTTTATTTAAAAAAAAATCGGAGCAGTCTTTGGGGACTGCCGATAGAAGTTTTACAAAAAGTACTGGCCCCGCCCCAGTCGTAGCACTGGTAATGCCCTGCGCATGCCTATGCGGTGCTACGCCGTAGCGGATGCTACGAGTGCTACGAACGGCTACGAAGCGTGACCGCACGTTACGTTACGTGACGATGAGTTCAATGTTTTCCTTCACCCAAAAAGTGCTCAACGCGTCTAAAGAAGTTTTCACTTAAAAAAAACGAAGAAAGTTAAAATCTATAAATTTTGTAGGAAGCGTTAGTTCTGGATACGAACAAATGTGAAATAATGTATCATGTGGTCTTGAAATTGTTTCTTAATGAGCACAAAGCGGCGAAATGAAAAAAAAAAAACAAATACATGCCGAACGCCTTGTATTTAGATACTTTAAAATTGTGATAGTGATGTCATGGGTAATAATGGAAAATTACTACTTCAACCAATAAAGTCGTTTTTTTATTTAGGGAAAAAACAGTACCTAGTACAATGACATATTATGTTATTCATATAGGTAAACTTAAAATAATACGTTGTTGGTACGCTCATCAGCCCTAAATACCATAGAGATGTTGGAGATAGACAAGAACAAAAAACCCGTACAGCTCACAGCAAGAGGATACACTACAATGCTATTGAAAAAAAAAACGGGTTGGCTAGTCAGCCAGTCTTAATTAATCGCATGCAGCTGACTACCAATATGTGACATGGAGCGACTGACTGTTCTATTCTATCTGTTCTTCACAACCCAGTTACTAGAAAACACAAAACCCTTTGAGAGACTGGTTGTCAAACTCTCAGGCTTCTAACTGGTGTAAGACTGTCAAAGATCTGCGAATAGCATCTGTTAATGGTGTCGATTCTGTTGTGCACAAACTAATCTTAATTTAGGGTATTGCTATCTTTTTCTCTCTTATAAAACGAGAAAGAGACGGACGTAATTTAGAGCTGTCAAATTTAGTTGGAACTAATATTTCTATACAAATGAAGGGTGCACGTAAAAACATGTCGACTAAAAACACCGTGAAGCGCAAGGCATAAACTAGTTTGACATTTCTAACTTAGTTCATAGCTATAGCCGTCCTTTTCTCGCACTGCCTTTTGGTAAAAGATAGCAATAGCCTAAATTAAGTTTAGTTTGTGCACAACAGAATCGACACCATTGTCTTATTATTTAGCCACAAGCGATTTGTAGAGCTACTGAAATTTATTCATGTCGTTTATTACTAACTTTAAAGTAATTTTCTTAATTGTCAAAGTAAAGTCTGTACGACGATTCTCAAGAAAATTCTCTCGCTATTCTCAATAAGAATAACGGAGTGTTGGCCTAATTTTGTAGACTTCGTCCGACAGTCAGACCAACGGTATTGGTATCTGCAAGTATCATTCGTTCGATACTACGAGTGTTTGGTGATGAGAGATAAAACTAGTAGCAATATTGAAATATTATTTACTACCTTTTAAAAAAACATCTTATGTATTCAGTAACTATTGAGAAAAACATAATTATGTAACACAACATTTCACAATGATGCACATCTTTGCGACATTGGTGTCGATTCTGTTTTGCACGAACTAAACTTAATCTAGGCAATTTCTATCTTTTTCTCTCTAATAAAACGTGAAAGAGACGAACGTAACTTAGAGCTGTCAAATTTAGTTGGAACTAATATTTCCATACAAGTGCACGTAAAAACTTGTCGACTAAAAACACGGTGAAGCGCAAGGCATAGCTATAGCCGTCCTTTTCTCGCACTGCCTTTTAGTAAAAGATAGCAATAGCCTAAATTTTTTTTTTTTTTTTTTAGTTAGCCCGTATTGTCCCACTCCTGAGCAAAGGCCTCCCCCCATTCCTTCCACTTCTCGCGATGGTGTGCTTCTTCTCGCCAATTTACCAAAAAGCCATCCAAGACGTCCCGCCATCTTCTCCTCTTAGCCTAAATTAGGTAAGTTTTTTTTGTGCACAACAGAATCGACACCATTCGCTCTAGTCTACCAATATTAATCGTGTGCAATATTAACATGTTAGCACTGCAAGTACGTAGCAATCGATAACGATCGAATCGATACGATTCGATAAATCCGACTTTTCTATTGGTTAAAAACTCATTTTATCGAGAATAACTGTCAGATTTATCGAATCGTATCGAATCGAGAGCTACGTACTTGCACTGCAGTTACTGTTAAAATACTGCTGCAGACAGCATCAGGTTTTCTTTTCCGGTCATGTATATTCATTTAAATTACACGATTAGACAAATAAAAATAGTCCAAGACTGTATTTCAGAACCTGCTCTACCAATAATACCAAGATGGGGTATCTGCTAAATTAGCAACTCTGTTTGTGGTGGTTCAAACTTCGTTTGAAGTACTGTTAGAATAAAGTTCTAATCAGCTTGCACTACAAAGTGGTTGTTACGTCAGTCACTGCGGGCCGAATAGTGCGAAATTAGTGGTTTTTATTTAATTGTACCGTAATAAATCATTAGATCAAAATGCCAATTGTACACTTTTGTGAAGGAAAACGTGCCCAATATTTGTGTGAAAAAAAAAATACTAAAACTTAGTTTAGGAGTAGTTACAAAATTTCAAAGAAAAACTGCCTCACTGGAGGTTTTTTTCATATAGTAATAATAAAGTTAGAATTATTTCAATTGTACCAATTAAAGTTTAGAAAGCCTTTGACTAATAAGCAACATATAATTTTTTTTTTTGCACATTCACTCATCAAAGGAGTTACATGGAGAAAACCTCTCGTTAGCAGATACCACCCCCTTAAATAAAATCCATCCAGCAGTCCTTCACGTGCTAAAGTAATAAGCAGTCAACTAGCTAGCTTTATCTCAGTCGCTTTCTCATGTCATACGAACGTGACTAGATGCCTACAATGGGCAAGTCTCGCCATGTGCGCTCTTCAGACTGTTTTTTTCTGTACCAAATGTGCCCTTTTTGCAAAATGTAAGGTGTTTTTGTATCTATCGCATGCTTGTCGTCAACTTACTGCGAACAGTGCAGTGTGCAGTGCACGCAACTAACGGCCATTTTCAATAACTTACCAACAGGTATCGGTAAGTTGCTATCTCATCTCTGTCTGTTTGACATTTAGTTTACCGACTGATAGAAACAAAATGTCACAGAAAAGCTTTCTTTGATTTTTCTATGAAAAAAGTGACTGGTAGGTGACGCGGATAGGATATTTCAAGCTAACTTTGTTTATAGAAATACCGATAGCTACGAGAGTGCATATTAACTGACAGTTATACGTAAGTAAGTTAACGGCCGACATGTTGTTCCTAAATTACCCTAGGCTGATTAAATTTTCGTTTTTGCTAATCCATGCTGATATTAAAGTATTTTGGTCAGTTTCAATTCAACAAACCACGGGGACATAGTCATTCATTCTACAGATACCGGCACGGTTCTTGAGCGCTCGGCGGAAGAGTGGGGATCGCTTTGCGCATCGTGCACCTATACGCGCCCCACTTCATACCACCAAAGGGACCCAATAACTCACTTTCGCGCAGGTGAAGGTCAGCGCTCAAGAATCGTGCCGATGATTGTACTTATCGTTACGTCTTGGGAAACGATTGAGCTGTCCCTTTTTGTCGAGTCACTGACATATTGACAGTTTTATCAGAGAACGCGATCTGAAATATTTTTAACTAAAAAATAAAAAACACTCAAATAGGTACTTGTCCAAAATTCATAATAGGTAGATCTATACATAATATTCTTAAGCAACTTATACATAATATTCTTAAGCAACTTAAATATGTCTTGCTTCGATTGTTACAAGTTTACCTAACGTCTAAACAAAAATAAATAAAATATACAAAAGGCACCACAACGATTGATTGAAGTAGCAGCTATTCAGAAAGTAGATGACGTCACCGACCCGGTATCTCCCTTCCCCTCCCTCCCCGCGCCACAACGCTCATTTTTCCTTGCCTGACTCGCCAGTATTACTTCGCCCCGGACCCCGCGCCTCCCCTCGTGGCCCGTTTGCCTGCGTGTGCTATCACAAACACACGCGCAGTGTATTGAGTCGAGTTTCACACGGAAACCGGCTACGGCATCGACTGCGGCCATGTTGTAAGAACCATAAAACTGGCAACGTCGCACCAGACATCGACCGATTTAATCTTGTTTGAATACATTTCTCTAAAGATAGGTAGTTTAGTAGTAACTTAATTTCGGTATAAAGGATTAATGTGACGATTAAGAATTGGCAAAGTTTTTTTACCATGAAAACGTAGGTGATAACTTTTAAAATCTATCAATTACCTGCCTATACTATGACAATAGAATAAAAATACTTTAAACAAGCAATACCAACGAACACAAACAAGGAACACCACCTACATTACACGCGTTAGTTAACTAGGTGCCTACTTTAGGTTGGTTATTTTATTTAGAACAGTATATCTAGGTACCCATACCTACTTGATAAATTTTGAGCTGCGTGATAATAATAACAGTGAAGTTGTTGTTCATATTATTTATATGTAATGAATCGTGTCGCGACCATAGTACGATAGAGAGAATGGGGAGGCAAACGGCGGTATGGCAACAACGCTTATCTTTATACGTCTATTGTGTGAACCGTGATCAGAACGGCAACAGCGCGTTTATAGCTGCTGTCCTGCTCACTCTCGTGTCATGCCGACGCGCACCGCTGCTCGTCCGGTTAGTTGTTTATTTTTTGAATATAGAACTCGCCTCTTCATTATACTGCCATTTTAAATTTTAATGTATTGCTGCCAAATACCAGTAATTTCTTGTTTTGCTTTTATTGCATGATGATGTTGATAGTCGTAGTAATTACCTACAGATTCATTTCAACGTTTACGTTATTTTCCCATAACAAAAATCATACCGTTCAAACATCACCTACACCAAAAAAATATTTAGAAACAATAACATAATGTTAAAATGTGAAAAATTATAGTAGTCTCTGCATACTGCATACTACGCGTATGCGCCTACGCATACGCTGTGCCAGGATGACCTCTTAAAAGCATAGGACAATGCAGATTAAGACCTATTTATTGCCCAAAAGAATTAATGTCTAAAAAATGATAAAGCTCACTCTACAAACAAAAACGAATTAAGTACAATCGTTATCCTCCGTTGGGTGCTGGGGAATTGATTACAATTTTACATAGTAAATTGTAATTTTTATCAAAATTAAACTGTCCTCGCCATGCCCAATTATTTTTACCTAATTTCACATACATAATGTAGCAGTTAATAGAATCAGTTTCCTTCCGCATCGTTGGTAGTGCCAATAGTCTCTATGGTTGGGTGATGTTCGGACGGCTGGAGCAGACCGAAACCGAATGCGTACGTATGCCTGGCGTGAGGCGTCTGTTGGTTGCCACGCGCTTGCTACGTTCTGTAACGTCACGCTGCACGCAGCCGGTCTCAAATCTTCCATAGAGTTTCAAATATTACAAGCAGTGCGTGCATGCACACGCCACGAGCACGCATTTGGTTCCGGCCTTAGTTCCGTTTTTGACCGAGCTCTAAAGGACGAGTTTATGTATTCGGAGTGTAGGTACCTTTTTTTCATGTACCTATTTATAACGATTTCGCAGTGATTACTGGCCCGATCTTTTGGTATAAGGTAGAAGCCCGCGCTTTGATCCCATATTAATTTTATTATTCACTTTGCTTAGTAGTTGACGTTTCCATAATAACTTCTTTATAACTTCTAGATACAATGTATAATGTAATTACTACATGACAAGCATTTGTGTAGGATACTACAACTAAAAAGGGTAAAAAAAAAAACTTTTTGAAAAAGAAAACAAACCGACTAACAAAACAACACCGTCATGAGAGAAGTCCGTTTTTGCAAATGCTGATTTATGTAAAAATATTTTATGGGTAGGGTATTTATTAGACTCAGTTAGTCATAGTTTACCTCAAGCGCACGTGCGCGAGCGAGAAAGAAATTGATTCCGCTAGCCAGATTGCACCAAAGTTGTCGTCAACACCAATGATATTATATAGTAAAAAGAGGTAGATATCGCACTAGCACGCACAAATTGTTGAGGACAAAGTGATACAATTGTTGCACTTTGATAGCTAGCTATCTCTTTCTATCTTATACGTTCCGTATTATCTATCGCTGTCGTAGTTTTAAATTACTCGCAACGATATCTGAACGCCATTCAGTATGAACATGGCGTATCTTCTTTATAATATCATTGGTCAACACACGATTTTTTTAATATTTTGGACATGGTCCACTCCACTTGCATGACAGACTTACAGTGAATATGCTGATCTTTTAGACGTTGATAACTCGGGGGGGCGGTTTTTTAGAGAAATCAACGGGTTTTAAGCACGTTAGATAACGCACCGCTTTGGCCGCCCTAGCTCTGTCTCATCTCATACCATTGCCAAGTGCCGCACGCGCCGTCAAAGGACCACCAATTACACCTATCAGTGACACATTCTGAACGCAGTTAACTCACTAACTTTGTAGCAATTAATTTTGGAGCTGAACCACAGCAAAATTCAAAGTTTCTTACCTTTTTGCTATTTGCAGGTCAGTATGGGGATGTGTATTGATCAAAGTAACAAGTTACAATTGCAATATTGAATGAAATGTTCATGAAATAATGAGATTTTAGGCTAAATTCTTTAAACACATATTTGTTACGTTCGCTAATTATTATTTTGGCTGCGTTCCGAATTAGGCTATAATCGCTCACAGCGCTCACATCGATATTTTGCGTTCCGATTTAGATATCACGCTTATGACAGCTAAGAGCCGTCATCAAATCGGAACGCTCGTGAACGCGTTGACAGTAAACATAACCCCAAACCAAAACATTTCACAAGACTTATTTTGAAAATGGAAGTTATGTTGGTTGACTCTATCTACTCTGATAACTCACATTTTTAGATAGAGAACGACGATTCGTCCAGTGATGAAAAGGATGACGAAAGCGTTTATATTAGGGTATTTTGCTCCCGGCAAAGATTTACCCCTTAAAAAAATCCTACGAATTACAAATTACATAGATGCAACGGTAATGAGAGGTTTTCCTTTTGAGGTTTTAAAAAAAACTTAGTTTCCAAGAACTCTATAGATGGCGTTGAAGTTACTATGCCAAAGCCAAAACGCTTGAAAAAAAAACATTGTGTCACGTCACATACTCTCGTTGACTGACACTTTCATTTGCTTATTCTTCCGAATATAACCAACATTTCTCGCGCTTTGTTAAAATCAGTTTTTTTAGGTTCCGTTCCTTGCATTATCATACTTACTACTAGCGCCATCTATCCAGCGACTAGGGAAGAGCTAAAAAGAAAATCCCTCATTAAAAATAATGTTTATGAGTTTGAAACTCATTTCAATTTTTTTCAATTAAATTATACAACACAACCTGTGAAAAAAACTGTCATTTTTGACAGCGCTCACAGTGATATTTATTTGGGGCATGCTCAGTGTTATCGCAAAATGGCGCATGTCATGACGTCATCTATGACGATTCAAGGGACATCGATATCGCGCTCACGGTAATTCGGAACAGCTTTATGGACGCTCAAATCGATTACAGCCTAATTCGGAACGCAGCCTTTGTTCTACATGCAACCTGACACTAACCCGCAATTTGTAAAAAAAACAAGAAAAATCACATTTTGCGGGTGGGTAGTTCTGGCTCTTTTACAATTTGATCACGCATATTCCGTGCTATTTTATTCAAAGCATTGTTGTATTGTAGCAGGCCAAGAATGCTGCTTTCTTCTCCTTCAATTGCTTGCTCCAATGAAAATCCGATCTGTAGAGAAACGTTGCTCTTTTGGTTCGCAGAAGACTCCAAAGCAATTCGCGCTTGAGTAGACGATGTATAGTCGAACTTGTAAGTGCGTTACCACTTTGACAAAAGTTCCAGTATAGTGAGTTTCGTAATTTGGATCGCATTCTGTGTGATAACTCATTCTGTGCATGGGCGCCGGCAGGGTTTTTTCCAGGGAGGTGCATCTTCAGTTCCATGAAAACAACTTGGAAGTTTTTTGCACTTCACCTCTGATAATATGTAAAGTAAATCTTCGTAAAGGACATAAGATGAGCGCGCTCGAATAAATTAGGATATTTTCGGATAAATTAGGTTCCTTTTGTTCAACCATCCAGAAGTATAGGGTTACTAATTTTTTTTGATTTTTGGCTCGAATGCATTGGTTTTTTCATGTATTTTCTTTTCCGTTGGTGTAAGTGCACCCCCTTGCATCCTGCTGCCGGCGCCCATGATGACGACAACTTCTGACCTGTATTATTAACTTTTCTCCCAAATAGTCAAGAAAATAACCATTTAACTGCCTGTGCCTGTTACGTTGCAGTAAATTATCTGCAATCACACATTGCCACAATATTTCCAGTCATCACACAACCATTTTGATGCTGATAGTGATTAATATTTCCAGTCATTAAAAAAAAAAACAAAATATTTCGCAAATATACATAACTAGCGGACGTCACGCGGTTTCACCCGCGTAGTTCCCGTTCCCGTGGGAGTGCGGTGATAAAATATAGCCTATACGGATTCGGAAGAATCCCTCTAAGTAATGGTAAAAGAAATTTTGAAATCGGTCCAGTAGTTTTTGAGCCTATTCAATACAAACATACAAAAATACAAAGGTTTCCTCTTTATAATATTAGTATAGATATGTGTAGCCCGTGTGTACAAGACAAACATTTTGGCAAAATTATACCTGCATTAAATATATTACCTATTTAGCAGCCCTTAAATTGTAAGTGGACGGATACCAATGATATTCTAACAAAAAGATATATATATGTTATACACCTACGAAACCACCGAAAAAAGTGTGCCGCGGGGCAGAGCCAGCTCACATACACGCAGTGACGCAGAATAAAGGCAAAACAGGCCAATTGGCCGGTTTTCGAGTCTTCAGGATTGCGCGCTCACAACATATCTGCATAGTAGAATATCATTGACGGACACCATTTAGATTTAGATTACACTCGCGGATTTAGGGTGTCCTAGCTAAAAAGCTAGCTTCCCCTAACAAATCAGACCTTCAAGTATGCGTCTCGCGCCGGATAGCGGCGAATTTATTAGAATCCGATCGTCAAATTAAATATATTCAAAAACATAACACTCCTTTTTTTGGGCAGTCGTGTAAAAAATAGATAAATCATTGAAATGTCGTTATAAAACTTTAGTTTATTAAACATATGCAGAGAAAAAAAAAGTGGACTTAATATTAAATAACAATCATGAAAAAATAAGTAGGTAGTATTTCATTAGATTGAGCAAAAATAATTAGTATCGGAATGTTTGAAATATTAAACAATATACATAATATGCAAGTTATTTGTTTGTGCTTTGTATTAATGGGGTACTTAAATGTAATTATTTAATTAGATTGAGCAAAAATTATAAGTATCCTAACGGTTAAACAGTAAAAAAAAATGTTATGCAAGATATTCGTTTGTGCTTGGTGTTATGCTTACTTCGTCACTGGCAAAAATACAAATATTATGTCTATGTTCAAAATGAGTTGCTAGATTTTCGGTTAGAATGTTGAAATATAATTCATTAAAAAAAAGGATGTATGTTATTATGGATGATGCTATAGTATGTGTACCTAATTCAATCAATGTTCAGAAACAATGTTCTTATATATATTTTGCCCTTGTTCCTTGACCTTTCAAGAGAATCACAATATATAAAAAAACAAAATTAATTCGGATGTCAAAAGTTCGTTTTGAGTCGGGATGTTATTGACATGAAGTGAGGAGGCAAAATGTATGATTACACAATGTTAAGAATGTTCGCGAATAAAATGTCATGTATGAATTCTATTTATCATTGCTTAATGTTTGCTATCCCTTTTCAGTTTGTTGTCGTAGTTCAGTTCAACTTCTAGAAGTTTGTAATATTATGGACGTTTTTGTGGTTAGACTTGGGATAAACTTCATCAAAATGGGTGGTGGAAGTTTTCAAAGTAAGATTATTGATATGTCAAAGTATTTTTCTTTTCACAGCTATGGCCGAGTCCAGAATGTCAAATTGTTGGGTCGGACAGACAACATTGCCCCTGGTGTCAATACTGGAGGTGCTAGTGGCGTTTGTGCCACAGTTGCCTTTATGGACATTAAGTCTGCATCAAAGGCACACAATGCAGAGCACGTGCTGGACGAACGCACGCTTACCACCGAGTATTATGAACCGGCTGCGATACCCTCGGCAGCGGGTGCGCCCTCGGCCGGCTCATCCCCTGCCGGTTCTGGCTACTCAGGTTCTTCGTCCTCCGTGAATTCTACCCCTGCTCCCGCTTCCGTGTCACGCTACCACCTGTCGTGAGTACCAGATTACTGGGCTTTATTCTTTCTCCACTATCAGTGATCTATTTTTTGTATATTTTGTTTTTACAACGAAAAAGGTCACGCCAAAAAATATATAGTTGTAAGCCCAGACCAGTCACAATATTTAGGGTGACCACTCTATTTTTAATTACTTTCTGTACTGAAAATGATCACTGTGTTTGTACATGGCTTGAACCCACTAATTCACAAAGATTTATTTTCGAGGACAACATTTTTTTTTACTGTAAATCGACTGATAAATGTGCTTACAGTTTCACACTAATAAACATTGAATGATCGTATGGTTATTGTAGAAGAGCTTGTATGATATAGTGGATTTACGCCTGTAAACAAATATGCTTGGCCTTGACATAGATGTTGTTTAATTTTTCATAGGTAATAGTTAAAAATAATTAAACATTTTATGTTAAGGTGCTTGTTTTATATGGAGCAATTGTAGATTAATTATTGTGCTTTTAATCTATAAGTAGCATGTAAACCTACGTTCATGCACGATTACGGTGTCGCCGCCGCCGCCGTTGACAGTGACAGCCTTCGTTGTTAAGTAAGGATTGCAGTGAATCATTTGGATTGCAGTGCGGAATTTCTCGGAGAAGTGAGATGTGCAGTGTTTATAATTGTGTCAGTGAGTGTTTAAGTGATAGAGTGCAGTGAAACTATACGTTAGTGGCACTTGAAAGAAAAGAAAGTTCACTGTGGCTGGCGGCGGCCCCTTAATTTATACCTGCACCTTGTAATTAACTCTGTGTGTTTTAGTAATCTTTTAAATTACTTAAATGTGCCTAACCTGCCAAATTGTGCATTTAATTGTATATTTTTCTTTAGTTGTGCGATGCCTCTTATTCGAAATCGAATAGGTAGTGTAATGTAAACCCAGGAAATTGTAGGTAAATGAAAACTGGGTCAAATGTGTTCATAAAAGTCTTGTCACGCGATATCACATTTAACTGCCATATCATAGGGACTAAGACCTTCAATAGCCTTGTGACACCGAAGAAAAAATAGAATTTCGTATTTCTTAATTATTATTTAGATACTCTGTAGTTGCTTTAGATTTAATTATAATTTATAATTAAATCTAAAGCAACTAATATATAATTATAATTTATAAATGATGGGATTGATAGTATGAATGTATTTTCTCAGTATCGTACATTCGTTTCTCTTATTTAGTCAAAAGTAGGTAGGTAGGCAAGTCAAGTAATCAGGTAGTTTATCGGATTCAACTGTGATGTCAGTCCGATTAAGGTAAATCAAAATAAACCTATTATCTTCTAGACCTCTAACTACTTACATAGACAGGTACATCATAATCGAATCGGCGGAAATCACCTTCACTCTTAAGAGCCTATACTACCTCAGATTAGCAACTCTATTTGTGGTGGTTCAAACTTCGTTTGTAATTCTGTTAGAATAAAGTTTTAATCAGCTTACACTACGAAGCGGTTGTTACGTCAGTCACTGCGGCCGAATAGTGTGCGAAATGAGTGGTTTTTATCTATACTAATATTATAAAGAGGAAAACTTTGTTTGTTTGGTTGTTTGTTTGGTTGTAATGAATAGGCTCAAAAACTACTGGACCGATTTAAAAAATTATTTCACCATTTGAAAGCTACATTATCCACGAGTAACATAGGCTATATTTTATCCCCGTACTCCCACTGGAACGGGAACTACGCGGGTGAAACCGCGGGACGTCCGCTAGTTCTTTATAAAATCAAATTTTCGTCTTTTGGAAAAAATAAAACACATAAGACCTGCTTTATAGTTATTAGTTAGTTAAGTTAGTATGCAAAGTTTCATGATCTAATTTGAAGTACTTTTTGAATACCAGCTGTTATTGTTCGATTTGGAGGTACCTTTGGGATTTTTTTCTATCGAGAAAATTTTATGAAATCGTGTTTTCGCCAAACATAAGACCTAACATTAATCCTCAACTTTACCATATATTTATTTCAAAATTAATGCTGAAGTATTTTAGGCGTAACGTAGGATCATGCTAAGCCATTTGAGGTAGTATAGGCCGTGAAATTTTGATGCCCATTCTCAGATTTTTGAAAAAACGTACAGATAGCAAGAAAATGGCCATTTTATACAAAACAGTTTTTTGATGCTAATCGATCCTGTTTCTAATACTGATTAAAATTTTTGAGGGACCAATTCAGGTTGGAGTACTAAAAAGTCAGAAAGTTCAAAAAACCTTTCGCATACATTGTTTGATTTTTTTTTTTGATTTTGTTCCTTATCCTGTTTCTAATACTGATCAAAAAGTTCTATCGGACAACCATCGTTGGAGTACTAAAAAGTCAGAAATCGCAAAAAAACTAAAAAGATACCTAGTGGTACCGCCTTCGGATCGTATTCGAACCACTTTCTTGTCTCATTAGCTTTCCAAAATGGTGCCACTTTACCCTCTTTTAGTAGGTGAATGACCAGAAAACAACGGTAAGTGCCTGAGAAGGACGTATTTGAATAAAACTGGGTATTACAGTTTTTTCGATGCACGTCTTCCTTGTTGCAGATTGTCTTGTTACCACTACGTGTCAATGTTAGTGTATTTTAACATATATATCCAATCAGATAGTTATAGCTGTAATTTTCTTCTAATTGAACATCGTACCTAGTTGAACATGAATTAGGATCGACACGTTGACGAGTATTTTTAAGCTCTGGTTGCAAGTTTGCAACATAAAATTACAAAAAACTAAACTGGCGTGCAAAAAAGTTGGGCCAGCCTTAAAAGATTGTTTTTATTTAATTTATGAGTACGGAGGTTCATTTCGTTTTTATTTGTCATTTATAAATGTAATTAAAGATTTGATAAAGATACAATGCATGCCATTTTTTTTTATTCATACCTCACAAAATGATATTATTAATAACTAGAGACCGGATTATATGCAACATAAATAATGTTTTTAGTTTTATTTACTCGTACTGCGTTTTCGATTAGATTTTTTTATGAAAACCGAATTCTGTTCTTAATTATTAGTAGTAAGATTGAGCCTTCTATTAGTTAAAATATTTGTATAATATAAAAACAATAGTTCTTCGTCCACTTAGGTCAATGGGCACTGTTTGAATTGAAGTGTTTTTTGGCACTTTTTTTCAGTTAGGAGCTGATAAATTAAAGTAAACATGCCCAAAACTGAAAGATATCCCGTTTATAGCTAAAATATGCATTATCTTCAAAAACACCACAAAATGCAAATTCATATGCAACTATGCATTTGCATATAATCCGGTCTCATCTGCAATCGTTTCAGTCGCCTAGTTTTTATGCACAACAGTTTATTAAACGATATTTGGTCTGATATGAAAAAAACATAAAAGTTTCTGCTTAGTCCAAAGAGCAGAGAATTTTAAGATGAAATTGATTATTACACTTAGGGACTACTCACACTTATTCAGCTCTATTCAGTTTATGCCCATAGAAAACAACGATATTGTATGAGACGCGTACGCCGCGCTGTCAGGGTATGCAGCAAGGACCGGTATCGAGGAAGAACAGTACTTGATCTCCATGCCAGAACTAGGCTTTCTCGCGAGTAAAATAAAATTGCGACAAAAAGATACTCAGTCACCCGCCGGTCTTGATCCCGCTTAAACGACGTTCCAACAGAAGAAAATGTCTGCTTTGCCTGTCTAATGGTATAGGTTAGATGCACCTGATGGAGACAGATTTTACCTGATCTGACCGACCAGGTCCCGGCGCATAGAGCCTATATACTACCTCAGATTACCAACTCTATTTGTGGTGGTCCAAACTTCGTTTTTAATACTGTTAGAATAAAGTTCTAATCAGCTTGCACTATAAAGCGCTTGTTACGTCAGTCACTGCGGCCGAATAGTGCGAAATGAGTGGTTTTTATTCTTTATAAAATTAAATTTTCGTCTTTTGGAAAAAACATAAGACCTGCTTTATAGTTAGTTCAGTTAGTATGCAAAGTTTCATGATCTAATTTGAAGTACTTTTTGAATACCAGCGGTTTATTGTTCGATTTGGAACTTTGGGATTTTTTTCTATCGAGGAAATTTTATGAAATCGTGTTTTCGCCAAACATAAGACCTAACATTAATCCTCAACTTTACCTTATATTTATTTCAAAATTAATGCTGCAGTGTTTTAGGCGTAATGGAGGATCATGCTAAGCCATTTGAGGTAGTATAGGCCCTTAATTCAAACAGGTAACATCACAGCGGCAGCGGTATGAAAATCTGCAACAAGAAAGACGTGCATCGAAAATCTGGAGGGGGGCCAAGCTGAGCCAAGCGAAGCGCAAGGGCACTACCTAGTTTTTCTCGAAGTGCTTCGTAATTTTTTGAACCCTATAAGGGTTGCTTGGTTACTTGGGTATAAATTATACCAGATAAAGAAAATTCTCGGGATATGTTGTCAATAGCGGACTTATTAAAAATATAAAGTTTCAATTGCATAGCTCTTATATTTTAGATTTTATTGATATCTAAAATACCCTGATTTCGTCACTGACACTATTGATCATCAAAATTCTTAGGGTACTTCCCAATGTCCCAGAAACCACTACACCTCAAATTCCTCAAGACATTTCTGGCTTGGTCGTCGTTAGTGAGTTCCTACAAAGCTGAAAGAAACTGCCATCCACGCAAGAAGCTATTCAGCCTTTTCTCGGTCTTCTGACAAAAGCATTAGTCGCTCTAATAACAGCACCTAGAAGGGGTTAATTTTCGAAAAACTCTAGGTCACTTAATTCTTTATTTCAATTACTGAGTTTCGAATTGATTCGATCACACAGTAAGATTATTCCATACGAACTTCAACCCTGAACTTCGTTTTCACCCCTTCTCCCTCAAAGGGGTTCTTTTGAAAAACCTAGAAGGGAAATGTTGGTTGTGGGTTTGAAAGAGAAAGGTACGCCTGGGAAGTAAGTCGAGTTAATTCGTGCTATGTTCAGTCTATCTTGTACCTACCGTCCGGTCAGCTGTTGGCAACACCGACGAGTTCAGTGTGGCTGTAGGCTTGTATCAACTGGACGACTTTGAGTCCTTACCTCTTTCTGTTGATTATGGAAGCTTTGACGTCGGATTAACAGGAAGAGGCATCCTGACCCATACCGACCACATTGTTCTGGTCGATGATGATGGAACCAGAAGCTGGAGAATGTCAGCTTGAAAATCTGCTGAACAAAAACCGAATACATGTTCTGCGATTTCTTCGATCTCCAGTCCTGGTTATAGTCATAGTGCTAGATGGCGCATTTCTTCCTGTCTGTATCTCGGTTCACTCGTGCTAAATGTTGGCGAAATTGATCGTAGTGTTAAGCACAGAATTAATACTGGATGGATGAAAGAAAATGGCGGCAGGTCACGGAAACATTCTGCGGCATTTCAGAAGGGAATCAAAACCTATAGGGTACTTCCCGTTGACCTAGAACCATGTAGTTTGCCGAGAAGCAATGTCTGCACATGTAAAGGAATAAATCTGAAAACCCTATATAGAAATGTATTGATAGTCAATATTAAAATACCTACAAGTTTATAATACGGAAACCCACGAGTCCAACTCGCACTTAGCCCGTTTTTTTATTATTTGTTCTTCGTTAGATTCCATAGCTATTAGCGATGAGATGAACTGAACATCATACTTCTGCACTTATTTATCTCAATTTATTTGTAGTGGTCGACGTAGCTGTGTGAAGTTTTTTCTTCTACCTTTTTCCATACTTGTCTATTAGTCGTCATCTCAGTTACATTCCCTTTTGACCATAACATAGAAGAACAATGAAGATATAAACATAAAAAAAAAAAAAAAAAAAAAAAAAATACCCATCGAATTGAGAACCTCCTCCTTTTTGGAAGTCGGTTAAAAAGGAAAGGTTTTCCCTGAAATAATGTCGTAGTAAAATGTTGACACAATGATGTACATGATTTACAAAAATCTTTAATTAAGCTCTTGGTGTAACTTAATTTATATTTCCTAGTGGATTCCTCCTCTACTACTACTTCCTAGTGGAATCTACTAGGGGAATCCTAGTGTGGAGGCTAGTGATATTTCAATTTGTGTAATGATTTCGAAGTAACCGTTAGTTACGTCAGAGCTATTGCACTCCGTGTGTAGGCATGAGATAATTACCTACCGCTTCGCGCATATTGAATATGCAAGCTCTCTAGGGCTGCCGTGCGTAACTGCGTACGTATGCCGCGTTAATTTTTCGCGCTCTTTTGACCTTGCGTCGCGTACCTACCTACTCGTACTTCGTGTTTGTTAACCGACTGATTTATTGATCATTAATCATTACTAATGAAAATTACATGCCGGATAAACTGTTGCTGTTAATAAATGTAGAAAAAAATTGTCTTTTTTATATAAATTTCACTGCTCCATGTCCCATCAGAGTTTATTTTAAAATTATCTATTTGTTAGATTTCGCATTTATGCTAACCATTAAATTTTAATAAGTAATCGTAATTTTAGAGACGGAAAGATATATATATGAGACATTATAATAGAGTAAAACAATTGTAATTATAAAAGTTTTAATTAACATTTAAATAATAACACATTAAAATACAAAAATGTTGGTAGTATTTTATTTTGAGTACTTGAGGCAACCCTACCGACTGACCACTAAGCAGTGAGACGCCGAATAAAATACGCTAACGCGTGGCGTCAAGGCACAATTTAGATCGAGCGGGCCCAGTTTAGGTATTTATAATGTCGGCTTTCTTCAAGATCAAAGGAGTGCAACTTCTGTACGCTAGTACTATTATCTATTCTGTGGTTACGTGTTGGTGTATCAAATTATAGATTATGCCATTTGAAAGGTCATAAATAACAGCTTTAATTTATTGTCTGACATCACCAGTCAGACCTGCACTGCAAGTACGTAGCAATCGATAACGATCGAATCGTATCGATTCGATAAATCCGACTTTTCGATTGGTTAAAAACTCATTTTATCGAGAATAACTGTCAGATTTATCGAATCGTATCGAATCGAGTGCTACGTACTTGCACTGCTGGGGGTCTAAAATGGCCGCTTTAGCAGAATCCCCACAGAATCTTAGTATGAATCACGTAAAAAATATATCTTCTTTTCTTATTATATAATCACGTATAAATTTCTTAAAATGGACTTTATGAATATGAAGATAAAGTCCATTTTAAGAATTTTAAATTTTTAACGTGATTCATATTACGATTCTGATAAAGCGGCCATTTTAGACCCGCTGTGCAGGTAAAGAACTGTAATTTATTTGGTTCATTTTACATTGATGTTGTTTTCATCATCTCAATCCGTGATGGGTTTGTCATCGTTTACCACGCGCGGCGCCGCCGCCGCCGCTCCTTATTGAAAAATAAATAAAATATACTTGACAGTTCGTACTCTACGGGGTGTGCCGAGGTCGGGGCGTAGACCTGTATAACCTTCAGCAAATATCCTGAAGATATTTCGAGTATATAAGGTACGCCACCCTGGTCGACACACTCGATCTTCACCACGTTACTCACAAAGGACTTGTGGACGATAATATAATAATCTCAACACCACCCTGGGACTTGGCGGTCACGCTCTCGGAAATAAAGTAGGTTGCCGGATTTCAGGATTATCGTGTCCTCACGCTTTCTTCGAACTTCAGATAAATCTACTCAATTCCTCTTCGAGTTCCGTTATCTTCTCGTCGGTCCGGAGTGTACGCGTGTTGTTTGTTGCCAGTTCAAGTCGTCGGTAAAGGCAGCCGGATCCCTTCCGGATTCGATTCTTCGCACCCCTTGCCACGCCGCACAGTGTGTAATTTTGACTTAGATGTGGCCAGATATATTTTATGTATTAATTCGAAAGAACTTGTGATACTTAATAATTGGTAAAAATTCCCACAGTAAAATTGTCTATATTTTCAGAGAAAAAAATTTTTTTGTGAAAGTTCAACGACCTCAAAGAAAAGTTATTGTTTTTTTTTCTCCAAAAGTATTAATCGTATCGTTTTTTCCAATACCACAAACGACGTAATATCAGAATATTTATCTATATAAAAAATTAAGGAGCTGTAGCTTTGATTGTTAATGAAATACATGAACATTTTTGAATTTCACTATTTATTGTTTTTTTTTTTACCCCTATCATTACCGCATTTTTTTCTTTGCTATAAATATGTACATAACTGTTGTTTATCACGTCTTAAAAAATTACATACGTAACTCAAAGGGGTGGTGAGAAAAAGCGTTTCTAAATATTTTAGAAAATTCTATGGAAATAGGGTTAAAAAAAACGATAAATAAAAACAAATAAAAAAAAGTTATATTTTGTCATTGTCGTCATATCACAATCGATAAATACTTGTGTGACGATAACATGATGTTGATGTTGTTACCACCTCCACCACGTGGAGGTACTCCCAGCTTATGTTGTTAAAGTTTCGTCTTTCACATTTTAGGAAAGTATAACTTTATAGGTTATAATAAAGGTCATATAATATCAATAAAATAGAAAAAGATATTCTATCGAATTGAAACATCCTTCTTTTTCGAAATCGGTTCAAAATGCTAAGGCTTTTGCGCGTGTGATATGTTCATTAAAATAATCTAGTATAATTTAAATCAATCAAATGACGATTTTATTAATGATCAGAATAAAGTAATCAAATGGTTAAGAACGTTAGTGACAACCCTAAACAAATTTTTTAAAAAATATATCTCATCACCCCTTTATTCTTTTGAGCTGATATTTTTTATTCAAATGTATTATTATGTCGTAAATATTTTCAATTAAAAAGAAAATGCGGTAATTAAAAAAAAAAACTGGCAAAAAAATATTTATGATTTTGCTAAAAACATTGAATAACGTCTTAATTATCCGCGTTTCGAATCTAGTTTTTGGCAATATTATAGTTTTGTATTTTCTTAATGAGAAGATACTTAATTCATTCGTTACTGATGTACCTGAAAAAAGATATTGCATTTCTATGGTTTCTATGGGGTTTTCTCGATAATTGCTATGTAGCCAAAACTACTAAAAAAAATTGTCATTGTCTTTGATAAGCCTCCGAAATAGTAAAAGCTATCAAATAAACACATAAACTGAACCTGGCCACATCTAAGTCAAAATTACACACTGTGCGCCGTAACCTCGACCGCTACCGTAGTCGAGGGTAGACGAGCCGCCGGTCACTAGGGGCCATTCTTGTTGCTGCGCAATTTTTTTTTTCATTGGGGGTATTGCTATAATCGCCACGCTTGGCAGGCGTGTCCGATAGCGGCGATAGCAGTACGGTAATTACAAAAACAGAACGCTGCTGCTCATTCTCTGGTAGGTCCCAGACGCCATTTACGACACCCACAGGAAGATATGGGATGGTGCTTTTCTTTACGTCCGACATTATACAGAACCTGCGGTTTTATTCTACCCCAAAATCAAATTCACGGTTCCTTAGTCCATTTCGCTCTACTACTCACAACAAACCTGTACTGATTTAACTCGATCCGGACTAAGTTTCGAGCTTTTACCTTTTAAAAAATCTATTTGGTAAATTTTCCTGTTATCATTTATGTATCTAAGTTGGCCTCGAAAATATTAAAAGGCGCCAATTTCGGTCATTGGCTTTTGAGACTGACTCCTCGCAGCAGTTTGCAGAAAACGATTTTGTCGGTAGCAATCCTATCGTTCTTGGTGTCGTTCGGCCATACCATCTATAGAACTGTAGCATGGCCATAATATGTAAAATAAGCTTGATTGCGTGCTAACAGCGTCCGCAATTTCGTCACTCGCCGCCTGACCGCCGCCGCGTACGGACGTGCCGCTACCTGTGTTGTGTCCCGCCCGCTTCCACCTGCTGTCACCGGTTCGTCACGACTTCGTGACGTCTTCAGTAGTCCCAGACTACACCCAGTCGTAGCATTGCTACAGTTTGCGCCTTGTGCACGAACTTAGTGTTGCTGCGCCGTAACGGATCATCTACATTTGTAGTTGGTTCGATACGTCAAACAAAACTGTCTTTTTCAAGACAAGCATTTCCATAACAGTTCCATCGTCCTCGCGTGTTTTTGCCCTTCAGGGAAAAACCACAGTTTCGTGGTTCTTGGTGGAAACCTTACGGTGCCAACGAAGCCAAGAGGGTGGTGACCCAATCCTACCCGCCAAACCCCTTCAGGGCGAGGCATTCCATTGGAGTCGAGAGCTAGGACCTTGGCCTTGGGGGCTTCCCTCGTCAAACCTAGTCTCTGGTTTCGTTCACAGCAACTCACCTAGTGTCGGTTGGGAGTGTCTACCCCTTCGCACTAGAGCCCCTTGCGGGCCTAGGGCCCTGTCGCACAATAAGACTGGCGACAGGTTAACAAGCTTAGGGCACACCTTAGGTACTCACCTTCCTGTTCGCACAAGTTCAGGGAGGCCACACACCCCCGGGCCCACCCACCCGGGGAGTTAGGTTGTTAGGGTGATAGGTTGAGCTTCACTCATGTCAGCTAACTTGTAGCTGTTATAGGCCCGTTTTTCAATTATGGCTGACAGACTTCTCTACAAGTTTGACAGACAGGTGCTGTTTGAGGATTCATACTTCAAACAGAAATATGGCGCGACGTTCGACGAACTCGAACGCGCAGCGTTCGCTGAATACAGCGACGCACCCGGTAGCCCATTAGCTTCAATGGACGCCGACACCGACATTCTGGGAACGCCCGAGTCGGCACCCATTGAACCTAATTACCCGACCTCGCCGCGTCTCGCCGACAAAGGCGTTCCGAGTATTAGGAAACCCATTGTTCCGAAGGCCATTGTTTCGGAAACAATAGTCCGTCCCGCAGCTGCGTCCGATTCTCCTTCCGAGAATATGGACACGTCAGTCCCGGTCTCCGATCCCGAACCAGATTTCTCCTCCGCCTCGTCCTCCGAAGACGACTACCAAGTCGTCGGAAAGGGGAAGAAGAGGAAGGGAAAAAGTTCTAAGGCCACCCAAGCCAAGAAACCCGCCGCGAACGTCTCGGTTCCCGCTCCCATTCCCGTGACTTCCCGCCCTCCGTCCCCCGCTCCGTTGGCTACTGCTCATACCAGCAAGCCAACCGCCACTAAACCCGCCGCGAAGCCCGCCGCGAAACCCAAAAAACCAAAGCCCACTCCCGCGCTTTTCCTACAGGACAAGGCGAAATGGACAGAATTGTCCAAAGCGTGTATGGATCAAAAGATCCAATACACTAGCGCCCACAGCACCCCAAAGGCGATTAAGATTAAGGTCCCTACGTCCGACGACTATAGGGCCTTAACTCGTCTTATGATAGAACGGAAATACGCTTTCCATACCTTCGGTCTCCCTGAGGAGACACCCACACGCGTCGTTATTAGGAACATTCCTAAGGAAATCTCCTCCGAGGACGTCCTCAACGACCTCATCGGCCAAAAAATCCCTGCCACAGCTGTGCACCGCCTTCACAAGGCGCGTGGTGGCGACCAGTACGACATGGTACTGGTTATTTGCGACCCGGTGGAAGGGCACCACCCAATTTTTAATATTAAATCGGTCTGCAGCCTTTCAGGAATCGTGATTGAAAGGCCGTTCAAGTCCCATCAGATAGGGCAATGTCACCGTTGTCAGACATACGGCCATAGCCAAAAGTACTGCTACGCGCCTCACAGGTGCGTAAAGTGCCTAGGCAACCATGGCACGGCCGATTGTCCTCGTCCCAAGGACACCTCCCAGGCTACAGAGCCACCCAGTTGCGTCCTGTGTGGCCAGTCGGGCCACCCAGCCAACTATCGCGGTTGTCCCAAAGCCCCTAAGTCCTCCTCCTCAAAGCTGGCGAAGCGCGCCAGCGAACGGCAGCAGAGGGAAAGCCCCTCCGTCAAGATTCCCTCCTCCCAATTGCCCGAACGTCTCAGTCCTCAGAGACCCTCACCCTGGAACTCTCTGAATCACCAGAGAGCCTTTCCAGCACTTGGTAAGGCAGAGACCACCACCATCCCAGGGTTACTTGACACCCCCGTCCCGCCCCCTGCGCCCCCAGCGCCCCGAGTGGCCGCTCCCGCAGCTTCCCCAAAGATTGCTCCCGTCGCTTCTCCCGCGCCCTCTCGCCCCGGACCTCCAGGCACCGCGGCCATCTCAAAGGAAACCTCTTTCCAAACGATTGCAAGATTCTCGGTCTTTGTTGGTACTGAAGCAGATAGCTTAGCTGCTGAACTTAGGAGTGCCCCCATTGACATTGGAATCTACAGCGAAATCTTCAGCCGCTATCCCGAGATAGAGCAAGCCCTAAGAGACCTTAAATCCCCTTGAGTATGGATAATAAGAACTTAGGTAAATTCAAACCGCGATCCCTTAAATTAGGTTTTTTCAACGCAAATGGCCTCAGAAGCCAACGTGATGAGATCGCCGCTTTCCTCCGCGACCATCAAATTGACGTATTCCTCTTACAGGAGACCTTCCTTTCGCCCAGTCACCGTGACCCGAAAATAGCCAACTATCAAATAGTTCGCAACGATCGGGCGCGTTGTCACGGTGGTGGCACTCTAATTTATTACAAAAAGGACCTGCATTGCATCCCCATAGTACTCCCTCCATTAGAGTCTAAACTCGAGGTATCCATCTGTCGGCTCGGCATGACCGGTCATCCGCCGATCACCATCATATCGGCTTATATCCCTCCCGGCGGCACGTCCGAGGAGCACTCGTTACTCACCAAGGACCTTACTGTCCTCTTCGGCTTGAGCGACTCCGTTATTATAGCGGGCGACCTCAATGCCAAACACCCCGCCTGGAACAGCACGCTGACCTCTCCCAGAGGAAGATTCGTGTATGACTTAGGAGTCTCCCTTAACTTTGACCCTATCGCTCCTATGGAGCACACTCATTATCCCCACGACCCGAGCAAAAGCTCTGACGTACTAGATATCGCGCTTCTCAAAAATGTCAACCTTAAGTTGCATTTGATTGAGACTCTTCACGAACTCAACTCCGACCATCGCCCTGTGTTTATGCACTTGCTCCCCCGCTCTGGTCCTTCCGACCCCGATCAGCCCCCGCCTTCCCAAGTGATTACCGACTGGAGGAAAGTCAGCGATAAGCTGAATTCTCTCTCGTCGCCGCACCTGGATGCCATCCCCGACCATATTGTCACAATCGCAGACACGACAGCCGCCATCAACTCCTTTACAGAGCACATTCAATCCGTACTGACGGATTGTTCACGGGAAGTCCCAGCCCTGAGCGATCAGCGCTGGAAACTACCCGATGACGTACGTGATCTGATAAACGAGAAGAACGCGGCTATCCGTGCCTACAGCTCTTTTCCCTGTGACTCGAACAAAGCTCACATGCGCTACTTACAGCGTGCTGTAAAGAAGCGCACCAGTGAGTTTCGTTCGAATCAATGGGACAAGATGCTCAGCGAACTCGAGCCCACTCATCTAGCTTTCTGGCAACTTCAACGGAAGTTACGTGCCACCGAAGAGGCTTCGATGCCTCCTCTCACTCGTCCGGACAAGAGCCTCGCGTTCGAAGACTCTGAAAAGGCCGAATGCCTTGCCGACAGTTTAGAATCTCAGTGCACTCCCAGCATGCAACCGGTAGATAGCAAACACCTCGACATGGTAAACGCGGAAGTCGAACGTAGGGCCTCCCTCCCCCCCTTTGAAGACCCCGATGATCCTATACCTGAAGTCACCCCAGACGAAGTGTACGACATCATTAAAGGGCTTAAACCGCGTAAAGCACCCGGCTCCGACGGAATCACTAACAAGGTGCTCAAACTTCTCCCCGGTCAGTTAATAGTCTTATTGGCAGCCATCTTCAATGGCGCCCTAAGTAACAACTTCTTCCCCCAAGTATGGAAAGAGGCCACTGTTATCGGAATTCCCAAACCCGGTAAACCCAAGACGGACCCCGCGAGCTACCGTCCTATCAGTCTCCTGAAAGCACTCGGAAAAATCTATGAGAGACTTATTTACAAGCGCCTCAAAGATTTCGCCGAAGCTAAGAGCCTCATTCCCAACGAACAGTTCGGCTTCAGGACCGAACACTCTTGTATTCAACAAACCCATCGCATCGTCGAACACCTGAGCGCTGGCTTCCAGCGTTCGTCGATGACGGGTGCGTTGTTCTTCGACATAGCGAAAGCTTTCGACAAAGTCTGGCACAACGGCTTATTATATAAGCTGTATCAACTGGGAGTGCCGGACCGTCTCGTGCTCATCTTGCGAGACTTTTTGTCGAATCGCACGTTCCGATACCGCATTGGAAAATCGCTCTCTGCTCCTCACCCTATTCGCGCTGGAGTCCCCCAGGGCTCCGTCATCTCTCCGCTCGCATTCACGTTGTTCACTAGTGACATTCCCAAGAGCAAAAAAGCTCAGTTAGCCCTGTTCGCGGACGACACGGCCATCTACTACACCGGTCGCTGTAAAAACGCAATCGCCAAAACCCTCCAAACCTCAGCCAACGTCTTAGGCGCTTGGTTTAGAAAATGGAGAATCGAGGTTAACCCCGATAAGAGTCAGGCCGTTCTTTTTTCAAGATCGCGTACTAATGTCACTACCCCCAATCCGATCACTATGTACGGCAAGCCAATCCCCTGGGAGAAGCAAGCCAAATACTTAGGAGTCATTCTCGACAACCATCTGACCTTCGGGCCACATATCAAAGCAGCTCGCGACCGAGCTGCTTTCGCGATGGGTAGACTCCATTACTTACTTACGGAAAAGAGCAAATTGTCTCTCAGGTGCAAATTGCGTCTCTATACCGCCGTGATCCGTCCCATCATGACTTACGCTTGTGTCGTGTACGCCCACGCCAAGCCTAGATATCTCCATAGGATGCAGGTCCTTCAGAACCGATTCTTACGTAAAGTCACGGGAGCCCCCTATTACGTCCGTAATGACCGTTTACACTTAGATCTTAAAATCCCCACGTTAGCTCAGTTCATGAAGCGCCTGTCCAAGCGCTTCTTCGATTTTGCTATTAAACACCGTAACCCCCTGATCGCAGCGGCCGCCCGTTACGAACCCTCGCGAATTAGTCAGATCCGCCGCCCAAGGCATACTTTAGTCGATCCCGATGACGCTATTACCCTCCTCCAGGAGAGCAGGAAGGAAACTAGCACGCTTAGAAAGCACAGACGCAAACAGCCGTCATTCCGTCCTCGCCGTCGAGGCCCGTCGCGACGCCCCGATACGAACCCTCCCCGTCCCTTGCTCGTGCCAGCCCGCGTTGCTGCACCTGTTGTTCTAAATCAGTCCCTAATTAATGACACCACTCAGATCCAGCCTGTCCCCTTGCTGTCCTCTCCCAGCGACGCCCTAAGCCGAGGCCCGTACCCCGCAGGGGGTGCCCTTAGCGTGTAGTCGTTTAGTTTGTAAGTTTTATGCCCTGGCTGGAGGCCTTACACTTAAGGTACCCACAGGATTGTTCGGTTAAGCAGACGACAACCTCTCTAGGTTGAACTGCGAGATGCCATTTCGAAAAAAAAAAAAAAAAAAAAAAACCGCAATTTCGTGTTGTTGGCATCAAGCATCTCCCCCGCATTCAATTACGAAAGGAAATAACGCTCTGAGTCACTTGACAAACACATGTTACAAACTTACAAGAAAGAAGCATCAATGTTTTTATAACAACAAAAATCAAAACTTACAACAACCAACAACAACCCACAACGTTTTATGATACAAAAGCCTACCACATAATCTACACTGCGACCAAGTTAAGTTTTCCTTTTACATTTAACGACACATATGCCATTATTATAGAAACAATTAAAAATATATTGTGTCTCGTGTAGATCTACGTTCCGGCCACACGAAGGGTTAAGCATTTTAGTGGCCAGTACGTACGAACTTCGTACATGCTGTCGTAACCACCCAAACGATTTCAATAAAATTTTATGAAAGTGTCTAGTTGATTACAGCTTGAAAGATAGTAGGTATTTTTGACCCGGTAGGTGGCGCCGTGCGAAACAGGGGCTGGTCGCTATTTTTTATAGTTTGCTTGTTTACTAGTGTATTTTATTTTTGTGCAGTAGGTTTTGCACTAGGGCATAATATTTTTGTGCATTAAGTTTTGCACTAGGGCATAATATTCGATTTTCTGTCTGAACATTATTTCAAGCTTCGATGGTCCTAGTGAGTAAATAGGCGCGCTACAAAAAAGGCATTTGCTCGCTGTTTTCATTATCTAAAAGGATATACCTTGCTATCTAGTTTCGATACAGTTATCTAATCTGTGGTGAAGAGACCAATTCGATGATAATGACGAAGACGTACCTCGTACATTTTTAGAAACTCTACATTAAATATTACGCTTCAGATATAAACTCGAACAAAACTCAATAGCATTAATCTGTGAATGTGAAATCCAGTCAAATTAGTTCTTCAAGTACAAAAATGTTTTCTTAGACGAATAACTTAAAACCTTACCCAATTTCTATCGGTGACTTCTCAAGAGCTTTTCAGAGTTTCCAAAAAATGATGACATAACTTTTAGTTATTAAACGGAAGTTGATTATTTTTGACTTATATTTTAATTTTAATATACTTGAAGTTTAGCAAAATCATGTCCACCATCTTAAACACTAGTATAGTAGTGCTGTGGTAGTAAACAAATTTGTCAACAGCATACAATTTATTATAATAAATAGCGTATTTTTAACTCGTTAGAATAATTTAAATTTCTAGCCCAGGTTTTTAGGAAAACGATGTTAGTTCTCTGGTAATAAGATGAAATTTGGTACACGTATAATCTAACATTCTATGTAAGTATAGAATGTAGGTTATGATTCCATAACCTTAATAAAGTTCTTAACAATCCGCCGCCTGGGTCCTGAGATTAAGACTCACTCTTGGTTGCCCCCCGTGGGAAAGGCAAAGTTGACCTACAGTACACCTGCATTTACAGAATAGTTTATAATGATAAAATGTTACATTATTACAATCCATAAGGTAAGATTGTTCAAGACGTGAACGCTACATCTCTGAGCACGTCCAACCGGCTTTCAGACAATGGAGCCACCATTTACACCCCTTATTACGACCGGAACTGATAGCATGTAGCAATAACTGATCAGCCGCTAAGGGTTGTTCTGTTGCTTGTTACCGGAACTAAAACTTGATCACACTTTGTCCAACCCAGTTCAGATCTCGTTTCATCCGATGCTGTTCTTTACAATCGGCGGAGAGTTGGCCATCTTTGATCCAAAAATCCTGGCCTGCACCCTGTTCTCAAAACGCAAGCGTCGCAGGGTTGGGGACGATTCAGGTACCACATAATTAGATTATTGTCATGTGGCAAATGTCAGCTTGTTTTCAGAGATTTCTCGTCTTTAGCCATTTTTTGCGTATACATCCTATTGAAAAAGGAAACCTATTACTTCAATTACTTCAATAAATTCGATAAAATCCGTTTGGATATAGATACTATGATGTACCTACTTATCCAAATGTTCATCAAAATCTTATTAAAACCACAATTCAGAGTAAAACTCAAAATGTTACCTAAACGTTAACCAATATTAAACATCTACATTTAATCAGCTATACAATGAGTCACAGAACATCATATCAAGGAATTTAGTGCGGCGGATGTGGTGCAGAGTCAGACGAGCGTGATCCTTAAATATAAATCGAAATTATTAGAGAAAAGACAACCGATCAGTAGGCAATAACAGAACATAAATTATCTCATTCGGAAGATCTTAGTGAGTTGGATCAATTTTTATTCGACTGCTACAGCAAAGAATGGGTAATCATTTTTAGCGTATCGATGATTGCTTTTCTATGTGAGATTCTTTGAATCCTCGAAGCATCCAAACAACTAGATGGATGGTACCTAATACATGACGTGGTACGGTGAAGAGAAAAGTTATCATTTTTCGGTGATTTACTTTTGTCTATACTAATATTATAAAGAGGAAAACTTTGTTTGTTTGTTTGTTTGTAATGAATAGGCTCAAAAACTACTGGACCGATTTCAAAAATTCTTTCACTATTAGAAAGCTACATTCACCCTGAGTAACATAGGCTATATTTTATCCCCATACTCCCACGGGAACGGGAACTACGCGGGTGAAACCGCGGGACGTCCGCTAGTGTTAGATAAAAGTTCTTTGATATCCATTGTGCGGCATGCTAAGTCGAATAAGGTAGATCTAGGTTGTTGAGAACCCTGTTTTAACCCCCGCATGTTATATTATGTATTTTACTACCCAATAGTAATAGAATGAATACATACTCGACTACTCTTCTACCAATGTTAAGATAGGTATTCAAAACAATTTAAATTATTACCTATCTATAGTGAAATGCGAATAATATATTTGTGATCTAACCAACTTTTTTGAATAAAATTGTTCTACAAATACAGATTTGGCTATTTTAAAGTAGTGATAATAATGTTTAATATTTATGAACCACTAGCGGACGTCATGCGGTTTCACCCGCGTAGTTCCCGTTCCCGTGGGAGTACGGGGATAAAATATAGCCTATGTTACTCAGGGTGAATGTAGCTTTCTAATGGTGAAATAATTTTTGAAATCGGCGCAGTAGCTTTTGAGTGTATTCATTACAAACATACACACACAACACACACAAAAATACTAATCTTTCCTTTTTATAATATTAGTGTAGATTCCTACATTCATTCTCTGTCGAACTGTCGTCGCTGCTACCATCTCCTATCTACATTAAAATACATTATGTAAAACGTGATACGCATTAATCGTGGAACGGTTCTGTTCACGGCCTTTTCCCAGTTTGTCTAACAACCTTCTTCTAATAGTTGTCAAATGTTTATGTGGTAAATAGAGAATTCTGTATCATGTCTTTTGGCATATCCCTTGATTTGAGCCCACACCAACTCGCAACGTCACGTCCTAAGCTGCTGCTGTTTGCAGTCGCCTACAAACTAGGTTCTCGCACCAAACTTCAAGCGACACCACTTGTTTCTATGAATCTTTGTCTCTATAAAATTGATTCCCAGCGCGGCGATAATGCGGCCGCGGCGCGCACCGACCGCATACTGCAGTACCCAGTGGACTGGCTGTGGTGTCGCGAACCGCAGAGAGTTGTCCGACATTCTGACTCGCACGAAGGTACTGGGGTGACTGAGGCATGATTCTATACATTGTGCAGCCGCGGCATGCCGCCGCGCGTGCAGACTGCAACCGCAGGCGACTCTGCGGCTAGCGGCTGCGGTGGGACCGCAGTGCGACCTGCGGTCGCGGCTGCTTCTATTCTAAGCGCGGCGGCATGCCGCGGTTGCACCATGTAGAGAGCCACAGAACCATACCGCAGTCACTCAAAGTCGTCATTTTTTACGTGTGTACTCTGCGATTCGCGACACCACTGGGCACTGCAGTCTGCAGTCGCTGCGCGCTGCGGCCGCAGGTCGCATTGTCGCCGCGCTCGGAATCGATTTCATAGAGTTTCATAGAAACAAGTGGTGTCGCTTGCAATTTGCGGTCTGCAGCCCGTCTCGGAAAGGCGCCTACGAGAACCTAACTGCAGATGGCTGCAGAAGACGGCAGCGCCGTATTCTAGTTACTTCTGAATGTTCCGTGAGAAAGATGTCTGACCTGTTTGGGATTAGCGATCGCGATTTACTTTTGTATCCTTTGTTCTAACAACGAAGACGAACACGACGTATCAGTTGTTCTTTCACGGAAACGGAGAATTCATTTTTTGAGAAGGTTCAACGTGTTGTCGCTCTAGCGTCGGTGGCACTACTGACTGATCTGCGCCTCTGCGGTCAGGCGAGGCGACACCAGGGTTGCCAGACGTCGACGGCTTGTCCTCCTACAGACATGGTCCAAAATCTCGTACTTTGGCAACACAACCTTTTACACACCATTAAACCATAAAAAAATGCATTCAACAATTTTTTTTTTAAATAATAAAACAAGTTTAGTTTTAATTAATAAAAGATAGACATAATTAAAATGAACTATATTTTTCCAATAACAAAACAAACAACGCAACACCTTGTTTAGGTTACAAACATAACCAAACAAAATATACTTATTATGTACTAATATAAATACTTAATGTATTTATCATCATCTGCCTAGCCTTTTCCCAACTTTGTTGGGGTCGGCTTCCAGTTTTACCGGATGCAGCTGAATACCAGTATTTTACATGGAGCGACTGCCTATCTGACCTCCACAACCCAGTTAGTACCGGGTAATACGATACCCTTTGGTAAGACTGGTTGTCAGACTTTTTGGGCCTCTGACTACCTAACGACTGTCAAAGATCTACTAATGTATTTATCGTAGTAGATAATTCAATTTGAATGTAAAAAATTTAATAAAAATAATAGCACAGAAAAACTACAGCTAAAGGTGTGGCGGATTATCCTGGTGAATGCTCCAACCAGCTCGCGAAACTCAAAATTTTCTTACGTTTTTTGCAATTTGCAGGCCAGTGCTGTTATTAAATGTTGATTAAAATATTATGTGTAGTATGTTATGTTGATAAAAATATTACTCGCGGCTGTAACACGTATGTAGTTACTACGTACGTATTTGGCAGATGGGCAGACGTATGTAGTTATTACGTATGTATTTCTATCCACGAACAAAATTAAAACTTATGTCAATGATGAATGAATCTCGTACAATTTCGTACGGGGATGGATGTGACCTCGTACCAGGACCTCTAAATCTCGTATTTGTACGAGAAATCTCGTACGGATGGCAAACCTGGGCTGTTGCCCAACTGCGGAAGAAGGTATTTGATAGGAAACCAAATAAACCAGTAGTGTCGCAGCGACACGTCATCTGCTGCTGCTGTTTGCAATCGGCTACAAACTCTTACCTTAAACATGATTAGGTAATTCATGCATACGGGAGGTCAAGCAAGAGAGACCCGGGAAAATAAGACAGTACCTACAATTACAACATGAGATTCATAATCGGTTTTTTTTTGTCAAGCAAGCAGGATTATTCTCGTTTAATTAAATCATTTTTATATACCTACATATGTAAATTATACAAAATTTAAATATTATTATAGATAACTATGCTGTTTAAATTATATATGTATTTTACTTATGTAGGGTGCTCAACGATCTTAAAGGCCGCGAAAAGTGGATATAAAATTATCAAGAAAAGGCAATGACCAAAATTGATCTGTCTTGTCTTTTTCTTTTTCGCCGTCAATAACGAAATTATATAAATAAGAGACAAGAGCATAACCAATACCGATATGACGACTAAGGCCGTTTGTCCACCGCCGCCGTCACCGGAACGTCAACGAGAACGAGATGACGGCGCCGAAGTACTGATACATAGACTACTATAGCCGCGTGTCCACCGCAAGTCCGTCACCCGAGCACCGTCATCCTATATATCCATATAAACTCGGCCCGAAATAATCTCGTTCTCGGTGACGGTCCGGTAACGGCGGCGGTGGACAAACGGCCTAAGGGCGTGGACACATGTCTACGGTACGGCACCGGCCACCGTGTAACGGCACGACGCCGCTACCGGGAGACGGTAGCGGCGTCGTGCCGCTACGGACGCGGCACGGTGCCGTGTACGGTGTTAATGTTTTGGTGTTATTTGGTTCGCACGTGTTAATTAATGCATAATATTGGCTGAAAATTTATATGTCGACTTTTTAATTTCACTAGAGGAAGCATGTCCCGTTCTCTGGGACAAAACAAAGGAGAATTAGTGCCGTGCCGTCTCCCGGTAGTGGCGTCTTGCCGTTACACGGTGGCCGGTGCCGTACCGTACCGACATACACGCCCTAGAAGAGAAGTATGGGAAAAAAATAGGTTGCGTCGACACGTCACCAAATAAATTGGGGTAGGGGCAGAAAGAAGAATGACGATGTAGAAATAATAATAAACTAATAAAAGAGAACAATACTTTATTTCTCATGAGAAAAACAAAACATTTTTATTTACTCAAGCTTTTTGGTCGATAATTATGGTGTCCAGAGAGAGTCGATGGATGCTATCTTCATACCTTAAGGTGTGATTTCGAACTCGGCAACAAGCAGCAGTGCTGTCGCCGCAGTGCTGCCACTAAGGTGCTGCGCAGCAGTGCTGTCCGTCGCGCTGATTCCGAGCAAGGCGGCAGTGTCGCTCTGTTCGTGGTTATGCGTTGTTGTGTATTCGTTAGTTTACTTTGAGCTGACAAGATGTCGATTGATGACCAACTTTTATTTATACTATATTATATACTATTTATACTGAATCAGAGAAATTCATCCTTTTGTTGTCAATTTACTTGTCAACATTCACCTAGTTACTCTTGCTGCGGCGGCAGACGCGTCACTACTGGTCTGTCGCGGCGGCGGCGGTAGGGCGACACTGACGCGCAGCAATGCTGCCGCTACATTGCTGCCTAGCTCGGAATGTAATCTCATATAAGCTTATAGAGATTGTATGGGGACCAGTAGTGCCGCGACAGCATCACAGCACTACTGCGTGCCGGTGCAGCGTGGTTCGGAATCATACCTTTACCCTCTTACCTTATTCAAAAACCAAGCAATGACCATCACATGAGCGCTGTACCTTAACATCCTGTTGCCACTTCTACTAGTGCAGTAATAATAATAATGATTTAAAGATGCCAATCTTCATTAGTTAAAATGGATGTACTGTAGTAACATCTTACTTTATCTGGACTGCATCATACTATTCCACGACTGGGGCAAACATTGTAGGTAGTACACACAATAAAAATTCCAAATCATAAGCTGTAATAGTAATCCAGGTCCATAGCATCGAGTCGACAAAAATATCGAAAAAACTTAATGAGAAGCGAGTAAACAACAAAACGAGGGTCTGCGCCAAGCCGACGACGACGAGCCGGACTAACGAGACAGCGCATATTATGGGCTTGGGGTTGGGCGACATCAAGCCGCGCTAATCAACGCATTTTATTTCGTAATGATACACTGTCTTATTCGTTTTTTTCTCCTTTATTCATTTAATAAAGACATTTTACATTTTTAAATATTTCTAAAAAAAAACATTAAAAAATAAAAATAAATGCGATCCACCGGTGTCGGGAGCAGAGGTGCTCCAGAGGCAGGAACCTCCTCAAAATGCGAGCCGTATCGAGGAGTACTGCCTTTGAATCAGGCCCTTAATCCAACCCCCTAAGAAGTGCCTCGACAGATGTTCGTCGAGGCTCTTGGCCATCAGGCCATTAGCCGTTACGACAATCGGCACCATGATAGCCGAGTTTATTTATATTCCACATGTCGCGATCGCGAACCTCGTGTGCCAAACTGCTAAGTCGGCTTCTCTCTATCTATTAAATAATGTATTCAAAACCGGGCAAAAATTAAATATATTTAAATGGTGCCATCATTAAAAATAAAAACATTCAGTGCTATTTTTAGTAATTCACACTTAGTGGCTGGCGGTGCTGGAAGCTCGTCGCCCACACACAATAATCAAAAATTCAGTATTCATTAGCTGGGCAGGAGCACTAGGATTCAGGAACGTAAACTTTACTATTTAAACTGAACAAACTTAAACTATAATAAGACTAAATTTTATATGTGTATATGTATGTTACAACAGTCAAAACTGTTAAATATTAACCCTGTAAGTGCGCCGCGATCTGAAAAAGATAAACTGGTACTTTTCTGATAGCTCATGAACAATGTATTCTTTGAAAACCATTTTGTCAATAAAGTACATCTGCCTTTGGAAAATAAGCGCCATAAGGCGCGGGACAAACACAAGAGGCGTCGGGCGGAGGTGAGGCGCGGTCTCTGAAATTACATACAAAATATATAGAAAAGGTGAGGCGCGAGACACAGCTGGCGGGGCGCGGGCGCCAGTTCCTCGCCCTCGGCGGCGGCGCACCTGCAGTTAGCAGTGGCATGCCAGATAGTGTACACAGGAGTGAACTAGACGGCGAAAATGCGTGACGATATAGAATTTTTAATACAGTTGCTCAAAAAGTGGTGTATTGCAGGGACGTATAGCGTTCGGGAAGTGGGCTATTACATACTAGTGCTTGTTTTTTACCTTTCCCGAACTAGTGCGTTCTCTTTCCCAACTGTCAAAATAATGTCTATTAAAAAGAAAAACCAACCATGAAGTTTTTACTAAAGAGTTTTTGTGATTCATACAAATACGTATATTTCTAAAAAGAAGCTACTAATTTATTTCAATATCAGATTTAATGATTTAATTGAATGAGTTAGGTTAGGTTTCATTTTATTTCATCTCATTAAATTTCATTTCATATCAATATAAAAAAATCTACTGAAGACTAAGCTGTATGGATAGTTCCCTTTGCCTACCAAAATGGGTGAACAAAAAAAAAAAATTGGTTGCCTGTAAAGTCGGTATACGGGCGAAAGTTTTACGTGACAACGACTTTGAGTGGTAAAATAAACTTTTTATGTCTGTCTCTTTTGCTCTTAGGCGGGCTAACCATGCCCGAGTGGAAGGGACGCGTGCCTCTCACTCGCTCTCATTGTGAGCGCATAACGTGAGCGGAGCGTAACGCAGTTTCTTGAAGTGTCACCCGGCAAACCAATTTATAAGACGTTGTCACGTCAAAACTCTGCTTATATTCTACGGTTGGCGCCATTTTCCAGAAATTTTCTTTGCGAGTTTATTGTGTTTTTATTATTTTATTATTTGCTTCATTTTTTCGCAACTGTATTAAAAATAGTCGTTCAGTACACTTGCGGAACCGTCATTGCAACTTGTTCCGACTGTCAACCCTCGCCTTCGGCTGCACCTCGGCTCGGGTAGACATTGGTCGGAACTCTTTGCAATGACAGCCTTTCCGCACTTGTAATGAAATATACTATTTTAACACTAGAATGCCCGAAATGCATCCCTGTGTTCGTCCGGGCCTCGCCTTTCCGACACTGTTAGCGCGCGCCTGTTCTGCGCTGCAACGGCGCGGCGGCGCGGCGCCGCGCCCGCACCTCACCGCGCCCGCACCTCACCGCGCCTCGACACCTCTTGTATTTGTCCCGCGCCTAAAGGTCATGTTCTGAAAATCTCTTGAAACTTTAGTATTTCTGGGAAGGTTTCTCAAAATAAATGTAAGACACTTGTCATGCAAATCACAGAACCGAGTTCCTTGTTTCATTAGCTTTCCAAAATAGTGCCACAGTACCTTCTTATACTAAGAATGACCAGAAAACAAGGATTGTTCCTGAGAAGGTAGTATTTTAATAAAACTGAGTAGTACAGTTTTTTCGATGTACGTCTTCCTTGTTGCAGATTTTCTTATTTCCGCTATGTGATGTTAGCTGTTGTCTCATCCATTTCAAGGCCTCTGCACCCTGTAGATGTAGATATACATATATATTTTTTAATTTCGTATTTTGATTATTGAAGGATAATGTCCCAGGATCAAATTAACGTTTAAATCTTTTTGAAATGTCGAGTACTTTTAAAGTTTGCTAAAAAATGACATATTATATCCCTAGACACTTTTGATGTGTGTGCATAGTTTGCTTAAATAATAACCCTTCCTTTTGGGTTCGCTGTAGTAGGGTAAAAACTTGAATTAAAACAAAAAACATGGAACTTTCACCTCGATTATCTTCTTAACTAGAAGGTTCCCGGGTAGGGAAAAAAGAAATGCTATGACGGGAAAACAAATCGTAAGAAACATAACTAACACATAACTATTGTAAATTAGCGATCATCTATTTATCTTTTTGTATCATACTTATAGTCATTAAATAAACAACATAAGGAAATAAAACAATTACTTAAATCTAAAGTGTTGACATTTTCTGATTTTGAAAGTGTGATCTCATAGAACGGAGAAACGTTTAATGATGTATCAGATACTGAACTTCTGAAACGGAACTGTGTAAACTCGCGCCCTTTTCCCATGGGTGTAGGCTAATACACAGATCGCCACCTCTACGATCCTTATATACTCCTTTTGCCTTGTCCACGTCCATACCACACATACCACACATATACACACACATTTTTTCGGGTGTGTAACGGTTGATATAATAACAAAAAATCTAACGTTCACTTGACCTAATTTCAGTTAATATACTTTTGTTTAATATAACGATCAGTTGAGATAAAGAATTGTTGATATAGTTTCATTTTATCTAATTTCTTATGATATAAACATTTCCTATAATGCACATTTGACATAATATTTGTAAAATATCATTAGAAATCCCTGATTACGGTACGTTATTGAAAACCCTAGTTCGGACACTTCCGACTGAGTAAATTCTGTTTATACGGGATGATTTTTACGTTAGCTCATGAGAGCCAAATACGAAGCTGTGAGCTAAGTGGTCAAAGGAACCATGAACAGGAGCCAGGAATCGATTTTTACCAATTCAACATCCTGTATTGTTGCAATAACCGATAGTGTCGCTGATGCCGCCGGTTGATGGCAGTAGGCTCGTCCCCTGTTAATACTTAAACACAACTGTCGAAATTGATGTCATGTACTATTTAGATACACCGTTCGAGTTAGTAGGCGACTGCAGACAGCAACAACCGGCAGCGCCGAATTCCAGTTAGTTCTAAATGTTCCGTGAGAAAGATGTCTGACCTGTTTGGGATTAGCGTCGCGTCGTTAGCTGCTGCTGTCTGCAGTCGTCTACGAACTCGTACCTTAAATAAAAAAATCGGAGCAGTCTTTGGGGACTGCCGATAGAAGTGAAAACAAAAAGTACTCAGGCCCCGCCCCAGTCGTAGCACTGGTAATGCCCCGCGCATGCCTATGTGGTGTTACGAGTGCTACGAACAATGATAAGATCAATGTTTTTCCTAGTTATCCAAAAAGTGCTCAACGCGCCTAAAAAAGTTTTCACTTCAATTAGGTAATTCATATGTTACATACGGGAGGTCAAGCAAGAGAGACCCGGGAAAATAAGACGGTACAATTACAACATGAGATTCATAATCAGTTTTTTTTTGTCAAGCAAGCAGGATTACATTTAACGTTTAATTAAATATTTTTAATGCTTTGCTATATATATGTAAATTACACAAAATTTAAATATTTGTTGCCAGTTAAGAGGGCCCTTCCCGGCCCGCCTTTCGCCAATGCGAGCATGGTCGAAAAGCTTGTTGTTTCATCCAGAGCCACAGCGGTGGTATTCTTTCAACTCCCCTGTCTTACCTAGCCCCGAACCCGCACTACTTGCCTCCCGCGTACCCCATAACGCCTAACGCGAGGACATTGAACGAAAAATATTGTTCTAAAATTTATAAAACTTGTTCCAGGAAATACGTGTTTTGTTAATTAGTCTTACAAGTATGTGACATAAATATTTGTTATCGAAAAATATTGTTCGAAAATTTATAAAACTTGTTCCAGGAAATACGTGTTTTGTTAATTAGTCTTACAAGTATGTGACATAAATATTTGTTATTTAGAATCTCCACTATATTTGCAAGGCTTCTTATCATTAGTCGAGTGCAATTAGACAAAAAATACTCAAAAGGTGGAACAAAGTTTATAGTGGTCCGATTTTCATGGGACTTTTTTTATTGAGTTCCTGGAGGAGTGGAGAAGTTAAAAAAAAAATCCGCCGCTCGCGACTTGATACGGATGCACGTAGGTCACACTATTACGCTACAATATGAATTCGTCGAATTTGAAGTTATTCATAAACGAAAAAAATATAGTTCTATGAGAATTTAAAAAAAAGGCACGTGCGGCGAAATATTTTTTTTTAACTTTCTTCTCCACTCCTCTAGGAACTCAATAAAAAAAGTCCCATGAAAATCCGACCACTATAAACTTTGTTCCACCTTGTTGTCTAATTACACTCGACTACATGATGCGTTCTTTACTTTTACAATTTATTTAAGCACATTATGAACGGCCAAAGTTGAGGTAAAAGTTGTCAAAGTCAAAGCAGCAATTTTTGGAGGCTAATACTGAATTTGTTTCTACAAATTTTTATTTTCTGCTTCGACAGAAGCCTAGATATAGTCCACAAGATATCTATTAGATCAAAAAAATCAAAGATATATATGTCTAACAACGGCATAATCACGCACGAGCTATTGTCAAAATTCTCGCGAAAAGTATGGTGGGTTGGCAAGTAAAAGTACATGAACGCTTTGTTATTTCACAATGTAAAACGGGCTACCCTGGAGCATCCACCAAGAAATTTCACTTTGAATTTCATTTACCGTCAATGATTCGAGATCGTCAAAGCATAAACGCACGCGCGTGCCCTCTACGCCAAGCCACAATGTCACCTACCATTTTGTCATATATTTGTGTCGTTTGGCGTACAGGGCACGCGCTTGCTTATCACGTATTGTGGCGGTCAAAAGGTTAAGAGCGGGCCGAGCTTCTGGCGCTAATAGATTTTAGGTATTCTATGTGCTCCATGTATGTGTGCGTAAGGCACACCCGCGCGCCGCAAGATATAATAAAGAAGGAAATAAATAAATAAATAAATAAGAAGGAGATATGCCCCAACCACAGGGCAACTACTACACATGCAGATCAGTAAAAGTAATAGATACAAAGCCTCGCACACACTCGCATTTTTTTAAACTGAACGTATTACACAATCTATTATAAACCTTATGCCATCAAACGCAGCGTGTATTTACTATGCACCGGTACAACTCACTCACACAAAAACATCGGCCGCTATCGTTGTGCTGTGCAAAAGCACTGTACGCTAGTGATTGACTAAATCAGAAAGTTATCGATCTTCCATTTATTATTGTACAATTTTTTTTTGGGGTCCTGAAAATAATTAAATAAAACAATGTCCGGAATACAATATTATAATAAAAAAAAACAATATGTAGCTAAAAAATATATTGTTAAGTAAATTAAAACAATAAAAATATCCGGTTACGTTGGTTTAAGCCAGCGGTCGGCAACCCGCGGCCGTCTCACTTGCGGCCCGTAAAAATTTTGTAAATAAGTTAAAATTATCAAAATAAAATAAATGTATGAACAAACCACAATCGACCGTATAGTGTGAATCCAGCCTTAAGGTAGTCGATATTTTTTCCATAGAAATTTCGGGAGGGAATTACTCCACTGTTGGACACTGTACATCCAAACTCCAAAGTTATACATGATATCGTTTTGTCTCAATAATAATTTTACACACACACAACACAGAACAGCACAACAGGAAACAGAATAGTAAAATAAAAAGCCATTAAGGCTGATGCTCCAGGGTAGCCCGCAAAATTTTAAATTTTCTTACGTTTTTTGCAATTCGCAGACCAGTGCTAAAAAACGTAAGAAAATTTGAATTTCGCGGGCTACCCTAAAGCATTCGCCTTAAAGAGTTACGAGCTACCAAAGATTCGTTTTACTTTTTATTGCCAATTTTAACGCAACTTTGGGCGTAAATTAGTAATAAAAGATGTGTCAAATTTCCAAAACAAGTCGGTACTGACAAAGCACAATTATTGAAGAATTCAATCAATTTGATTTGTACTTGATTTATGCGCTGGTTTTTTTTCATCAAACTCGATTTTCCAAAGTTCTTTTCGTATTTTTTTAGGCACCTTTTACTATGAATTATCTTGCATCTCACTGAGTCTGTCGGGCACGATGCCAGGTGAGACAGCGTGCTTTTTGGGCACGCGCAACAGTGAGTTCGAGGCCGCGACAAGTGCAACCTCAACAAGCGCTTTTCATTTTTTCTATGGGATATGATACGTAGGTATATTGGGCTTCTAGAGTTAATATCACAAGTGCGGCCCGCCTTTAGTTTATTTTGCCACCCTGTGGCCCTTGTCTGCGAAAAGGTTGCCGATCGCTGGTTTAGGCTGTCATGGCCTATTGAAACAGTAGTTAGTAGCACGAGGATAAGGCATAATATACGATAGTTCAAAGCCAAAAACACTCCACCGATTTAACCTCAAATTTAATTAACTTACTTTACGAAAGTAGGTTACGCGTTTCTCTACTATGCTGTAAAATAATCAAAATACGTAAAACATTATTACAAATCGATATTCCAACCGGGTTAAAACGGTTGACAAATTAAAAAATCGACTATAATAGCAATATTTCATTCGTCAGTCGATATTGTCGACAGCCTACGTCAGTGGATCTCCACACGCACATCCCTAACTAGTCGCAAGAAGAAGCGGCTGTACTACGCGAAGTATCCGCGTAATGAAGTATCGTTGTGTGATTTTTACATTGCTTGTCCAGTGACTTAGCGACAAACTTACGTAGTGGTCAAAGAGCAATGTATTTATTGCAAAAATAGTACAGTCGTCACGTTGTTGTTGTTACGATCGCAGTCCGAAAGTCGAAATTTAATAAATTATATTTCTATGGCTCGCCGCAAAAATCAACAAGCGACACAAGCTCCCCGTCCAACAGCCGAAGCAGGACTAAAGCGGATAGGGGGGAAGCGTGGCGGCTCTGCCCGCGTAGCATGGCGACGTAGAAACGGGGAAAGACTCGACAAATCTTTTGTTCATCTGTCATTTTGTCTATTTAATATCGACAAAATGACAGATGAACAAAAGATTTGTCGAGTCTTTCCCCGTTTCTACGTCGCCATACTACGCGGGCTGGTTAGAACGGGCGGAACGCACGCTAATTTAGGTATTTCCTTCATAATATTCAAACAAAGACACATTTCGAAAATGTAAAACGTATACGTTATAGAAAACATGTAGTTTTGTTATTATTCAAAATCTGATGATCTTCCGTGAAGTATTTACGCCGTACTTAGGGTTTATTTTGTTTTTTAGAGATTACTTTGGATTTTTTTTCTATCGAGGAAACTAAAAGTAATCGTGTTTCTAAAGCGTATGATGTATTGAGTGAATCCTTAAATATCTTACATATTAATTGCATAACTGAAGGATAAGTAATAACGATGCAGTAAGGGATCAAGCGAATGCAATTATTTTGGAATTACGTATCGTTTGCTCGGTAGCGCCTTAAGTGGGTGTGGATTGCCAATTTCGAAACTATGACGAATAGCAAAAATACTCAAAGAAGTTTCGGGCTCGATATTGATGAAAACTTAAAACTGCTTTTTTTTTTAATTGGACCTGCTCTTGACCTCGATCACGCATCATTGGATTTTGATAAATCAATATTCTTAGCCAGGAATCGAAACTTGAATTTGGACTGAACTACATAAATTCTTATTTTAGTTATAGGAAATGTCTCCGAGTTGGTCCCATCTAAATATGGTAATGATCGGAAGAGTTCCGGAGATGAATAGTGGAACTCCTCAACGGTTGAAAATAATTGTACCATATTTAAAGATATTTGCTGGTGGGTAACAATTAACATAAAACCAGTTTATCTATAAGGCCTGGGAAAAGTTTCTTCGTATTTTTTATACAAATTCAAGACATTTGTGATGATTTGTGGCCAAAGATGTGTGGTCTGGCTTTATCATGATAAAACACCACTTCTATTCTGATGATCAATTCGGGCCGTTTTTTTTTTCAATTTCTTGCTTGACTCTCATTAGTTTTTGTGCAGTAGAGACTCGAATCTTTAATTTTATACATACAAAATATGAAAAGACTTTTTCCCCGACCTATTGTAACATATTGGGTTCAAACTCTTCGATTGGTCGTCAAAGCGTTTTTTTAGGAAACGTTTTCAAGCGATATCTGACTGATATCGGCATTCGATGCAACGCATCGCGTCATCCGTAAAGGATCTAACAGAATCGCAGTTTGACAATATGCTCTAGATATCGAATTGCGTGTAAATTCTAATGACAAGCGAATATACATATTGTTTCAACCGTAGAAATAGGATCGCTTGGCATAAAAAAATGTGTGAAATGGCCATTTCCTTACTAACTGTAATTTTTTTTTTAATCTGTGAATCAACATTTCACAAAAAATATGGGTAGTCTCCAAAGACCATTTTCGTGTAGCTGCAAGTGCAACGGTTAAGGCCGTCTGCGCCAAGCAAAGTAGGTATTTAACGCTACCACCCTTTACGCGAAACGAGTCGTGCACACGCGTCGCCGACTTGAACCCAAAGCTGAGCGAAGTGTCACAGTATAGGTAAGCGTGTCGTGTAGGCAGTAGGTCAACTTATTTTATTAAATTGTCAGCTTGATTTATTATAATAGGTAGTAATTGCGAAAACCTAACATTTAAATGTAATAAATTAATTTGAATAGATATTGTAAATGCAAATTGCTGCAAGTCGTAATTTATTCAATTATTTGTGTACCAGACGGGTGGACTCGTGTTTGGAAATTCAAAGACTATACCGGAACCAAATCTGAGTCACTAACCGCCCTGTACCGAAAGTTCCGGGTGTAAACGTTAGCTTCGTGGAACGGAGAGGTGGGTTTGGAAAATACTGCACTATTATTGTAGATGGAGAAGAAATGAAACACTATTTGACTATGGTAAGACACTACAAGCAGACAATACTGGAAAAACTGAGCTGAAACTATAATCGGAAAGAACTGTTAACTATTCCGATATCGAAACGAAACTGACTGCTTGAATATCGAAAACAAAACTGACTGTTCCAATGTCGAAAACAAAACTAACTACCTATGCGGCGCCTGCGCTGTGCTTTCATACTATTAGCAGACACACAAAAAATATTCGCGAATCCTCTAGCGTCTAGTATTGTTCGCTAGACAATCTTTTAATTCATACAAAAAGCATGAACAAAAAAACATGAACAAAAAAATACAAAGGAAACTATAAGCAAAAGGATGATAAACAACTCGAACGGAAGAAGGAAGTAGGTACTTTACGCCCTCGGCGTACGGTCGAAATTAAATTAACATTTCTCGATGTTTTTTATAAGTAGTTTGCATACGCGCACCTGTGACGAGACTATTCTCGAGGGAATTTGTACCTACTTACTTTTTGACTAGGTTTCTTACATTGTTTTTATCTCACGAAGCGACACATGCTTTATTTGTTGTATGTGTCACCGTAAAATTGTAAATACCGTTAGATTATAATCTATCTCGTGAGATTGTAAACTCGTTCGTTGAGGAATTCCCTCGACTGTCTATGGTCTCCATCATCAGACCAATGGCACTTAATGTAACTAATGGCACTTATAACCCATATGGGTGCAAAGTTCTCATCAATAGAAATGAATTAAATCCAAACACAAGGTAGCTACTGTAAAACGTTGAGGAGTTCCTTTGACTGTCCTTCGTCTTTATCATCAGACCCCTAAAGATGACCACAACCAATTTAGGTGTAAAGTTCTCATCAATACAAATTAATCAAGCCCAAACACCAGCTAATTATTGTGAATCGTTGAGGAGTGCCCTCGACTGTCTTCGGGTTCCATCATCAGACCGAGTCCAGACTTTCTTTAAATAGTAGTGCTTTAAAATACTCAATGAACAAAAAAACAAACGCACTAGTCGCACTACGATGTTCAAAGGTTTCCCTCGATTTCTCTGAGATGCCATCATCAGATCCTAGTTTCATGGTCATGATACTACTCTTGGAATATCTTCTTTCCAACAAAAAAAGAATCATCTAAATCGGTTCATAAACGACGAAGTTATCCTACGGTCAAATTGTGAAACCTCCTCCTTTTTTTTAGTCGGTTAAAAAAGACTGTACTGTTATAATTACACTACGTTCTTTAAATAAATCGTTCGATAAATTGGCGGGACAGCCGTGCGCCAGCAAAAGGGACATAGGTCCTACCTCGTCAAGGCCTGGCGGGCGACTGAATCCACGTGCGCAAGCCGTTTTCTTATATAATAATTTATTATTAAAAGGATTAAATTGTTTTGCAAAATTTAACCACAAATAATTGTTCTATAGTTGGTGCCAGTTAACATCGGAATAGAGGTCATTGCTCCAACTTTCATCCCGATATCTAAATATTAGCGATACTGTCGCTCCATCCGTACAAACCTGTCGCAAAACTGATATCGCTTGAGTCTCATAATACATCCACAGTGTCCCACATACATAACACAGTGCACAACCCAAAAAAATAAGAAATCGAGCAAACGTACCCTACGAAATTAATTGATTTAAATACTTTATTTTCGTTTTTAACACTATTTTAACTTACTGAGACAATTTTAATAAAGTAAATATATTATTATACATCTTAAAATTAGGATCTTAGACTTTTGCGCGAAAGACATTTGGGCAAAGAACACTTGTTGCGCGCACCCACTTGCGCGAAAAGACATATACGCACATGGACTTTTGCGCGAATGGACTTATGCGCGAAAGGAACCTTGCGCGAATGGACACTTGCACGATTGGACTCTTGCGCGACTTAATGGCCACTGAGGTTTACTCTGTAGAGTAAACATAACATCACGCCTATTATTACTTGAAGGTGTTTTTTTTTTTGGTTTTTCCGTCATGAGTGTCGTTTTCATGGTTTTCGGGGTTGCTGATAATGGAAATGAAAATGATTTGTTGAAATCAGATTTAACCAAAGGCAAGGTAAATCATTGAATCTATTTCACTATTCGTCATCCAAAAGTGCCTTTGAATGACCTAATTGGAATAAATAATTATTGACCTCATTTTCTTTATCCTTTAACCATGAAAACGACGGCCATAACGGAAAAACCGTTTTTTTTTTCTCGGCGCCATCTTGTTTTTTTATTTTAACCTCATTTCATTATCAACGACCCCGAAAATCATGAAAACGACACCCATGATTAAAAAACCAAAAATTTTCGGCGTCGTCTAGGATTTTTGTTTGGACCTCATTTTCATATTCAGGGACCCCTAAAACCATGAAAACGACACCCATGACGGAAATACCAAAAAAAATCCTGGATGCCATCTTGGATTTTCATTTTGAACTAATTTTCGTAATCAACGACCCCGAAAACCATGAAAACGACATCCATGATGGAAAAACCAAAAAAATCTTGGACGCCATCTTGGATTTTCATTTTGAGCTCATTTTCGTAATCAACGACCCCAAAAACCATGAAAACGACATCCATGACGGAAAAACCAAAAAAATCTTGGACGCCATCTTGGATTTTCATTTTGAGCTCATTTTCGTAATCAACGATCCCAAAAACCATGAAAACGACATCCATGACGGAAAAACCAAAAAATCTTGGACGCCATCTTGGATTTTAATTTTGAGCTCATTTTCGTGATCAACGACCCCAAAAACCATGAAAACGACATCCATGACGGAAAAACCAAAAAATCTTGGACGCCATCTTGGATTTTCATTTTGAGCTCATTTTCGTAATCAACGACCCCGAAAACCATGAAAACGACATCCATGACGGAAAAACCAAAAAAATCTTGGACGCCATCTTGGATTTTCATTTTGAGCTCATTTTCGTAATCAACGACCCCGAAAACCATGAAAACGACATCCATGACGGAAAAACCAAAAAAATCTTGGACGCCATCTTGGATTTTCATTTTGAGCTCATTTTCGTAATCAACGACCCCGAAAACCATGAAAACGACATCCATAACGGAAAAACCAAAAAAATCTTGGACGCCATCTTGGATTTTCATTTTGAGCTCATTTTCGTAATCAACGACCCCGAAAACCATGAAAACGACCATCCATGACGGAAAAACCATAAGTATCTAAATATAATTATGACATCACAAAAACTATCCCATCACAAAAAAATATAATTCTGATCTTATGCCGTTTTCGTTTTACGAGGTCATCGCGTCAGGTGTGCAGCACATTATGGTCACGGTGCGGGGGCGTTTACATCACACGTAAATGTATAAGCATAAAATTAGTTTTCTAGCAAAAAAAAATAATAAATTCGAATTGGAACAACACAAGATTCTCAACCCCTGTATGTCTAGCCGACTGGTATTATGATACTCTAGCGATGTAGCAAAGTATCGCTTATTGGTCGATTTAGGTAACTAGTAAGTGTCGTTATCGCTTTGTGATCAAAAACTTGGTAGGTAGGTGTTAATGACCTCTATTCCGATGTTAACTGGCACCAACTATATATGTTATTAACTTTGCTTAGATATTTTTTTTGGAAGTAAAACTTTCATAGTCTTCAAGTAAAATAAGAAAAACATAAAAAAATATTCGAATTAGGCTCCTGTTCGGATTTTTTTTTCATCGAGTGAAGTTTTTGATATCATGTTTTGAACCACAAATTATCTTAGTAAATATAGTCAACTATAATATCAATTTTTTTTGGCTTTATAAAATCACTATTTCTTTGTTTACTATTGAATCAAAGTTATGTAAAATTGGGAAAATTGGGTCTACCTGCCCTTAAGATAGTTCCCCTAACTACCCCGGTAAAATTATCCACCCCGTATCCTGCCAAAAATTCACAACAATATAACAGAAATGGCATGAAACAATGCTGATAGAAAAAGCAAATTATGACTGGCCCTACGACTGGAACCGCAGAAAGAAAAAGGTACGCAAAAATATTGGACCTTTGCTAGTACTATTATCTATTCTGTGCCTTTGCTTTCTGCAGTAGTATAGGGCAACAATTTCGATAAGAAAAAACAATGATTCTTATATTTAATTATTTGTTTACAACAAAAATTTTGAAAAATGTTCTATGGTAGGTATAGCTTTTATTCATACTACAGCTTTTCACCGAGGACTTTACTAATGGCACACTTTTAAAATAATTCGAATACAATTTAAAAGTGAGTGGAGAATATTTCACAATACATAGAGACGATTCGAACGTTCGCTGTACATTTCGGAATTTAATCATTCAATATCGTAAAATCTAATTTTACAACACTAGTTTTCAAAGTGTTACTTGCTGTTCAATAATTTGTTACAAGCAAGTTGTAATTGACAAGTTATCATTCTTATTATTAGTTTCATTTTAAACCGAGCTTAAACAACGTATGCTAAGAGATATACCTGACTTTTTATTTAGAAACCCGCTTTTTGATAAGAATTATTGTAATTTTAGCGTCTAAAAGTTCTGAGTTCTAATATTTTTGTATTTCATTTTAATATTGATATTTTTCTGTAGACTTTATTGCAAAAAATGCCTTTGAAGAAAATTAACCGGTGAAATAAAACTACTAAGAACAAAGATGCGATATGTGCACATACAATCTTTATTCTTCCTCCCAGTTTCTTAAATTTCGGAAAAGTGTCGCTTTTTTTTTTCTCCTACAAAACTGGTTTGTCTTGATGCCAGCTACTGATTAATTAGGACAGGTTTTAAGCGTAGCTGCTGTTTTGAAAATAAAATGACGGAAGCTAGGCAGGCTAGAGGACAGACTTCGTACATAAATCTTCCAACACCTTCATTATAGATCCAACAGCATCATTTGCGTCTCACAGTTTTCGTTAAATGTACACTATCTACACTATTATCTTTACATAGTATAAAACAAAGTTGCTCGCGCTGGTACGCTAATACGCTTAGATCTTTTAAACTACGCAACGGATTATAATTCAGTTTTCATCAGCAATAGATAGAGTGGTTCAAGAGGAAGGTTTATATGTCTACTTTGCACCCGTCCGCTAGTCTATACTATATCTATACTAATATTATAAAAGGAAAGATTTGTATTTTAGTATGTAACGAATAATAAAGTAAATAATCGGATTTAAATTCAGTTTTCATCAGCAATAGAGTGGTTCAAGAGGAAGGTTTATATGTCTACATTGCGCCCGTGCGCTAGTCTATACAATATCTATACTAATATTATAAAAAGGAAAGATTTATATTTTAGTATGTAACGAATAATAAAGTAAATGATCGGATTTTAATTCAGTTTTCATCAGCAATAGATAGAGTGGTTCAAGAGGAAGGTTTATATGTCTACATTGCACCCGTGCGCTAGTCTTTACTATATCTATACTAATATTATAAAAGGAAAGATTTGTATTTTAGTATGTAACGAATAATAAAGTAAATAATCGGATTTAAATTCAGTTTTCATCAGCAATAGAGTGGTTCAAGAGGAAGGTTTATATGTCTACATTGCACCCGTGCGCTAGTCTTTACTATATCTATACTAATATTATAAAAGGAAAGATTTGTATTTTAGTATGTAACGAATAATAAAGTAAATAATCGGATTTAAATTCAGTTTTCATCAGCAATAGAGTGGTTCAAGAGGAAGGTTTATATGTCTACATTGCACCCGTGCGCTAGTCTATACTATATCTATACTAATATTATAAAAAGGAAAGATTTGTATTTTAGTATGTAACGAATAATAAAGTAAATAATCGGATTTAAATTCAGTTTTCATCAGCAATAGAGTGGTTCAAGAGGAAGGTTTATCTGTCTACATTGCACCCGTGCGCTAGTCTATACTATATCTATACTAATATTATAAAAAGGAAAGATTTGTATTTTAGTATGTAACGAATAATAAAGTAAATGATCGGATTTTAATTCAGTTTTCATCAGCAATAGATAGAGTGGTTCAAGAGGAAGGTTTATATGTCTACATTGCATCCGTGCGCTAGTCTATACTACTATATCTATACTAATATTATAAAAGGAAAGATTTGTATTTTAGTATGTAACGAATAATAAAGTAAATAATCGGATTTAAATTCAGTTTTCATCAGCAATAGAGTGGTTCAAGAGGAAGGTTTATATGTCTACATTGCATCCGTGCGCTAGTCTATACTACTATATCTATACTAATATTATAAAAGGAAAGATTTGTATTTTAGTATGTAACGAATAATAAAGTAAATAATCGGATTTAAATTCAGTTTTCATCAGCAATAGAGTGGTTTAAGAGGAAGGTTTATATGTCTACATTGCACCCGTGCGCTAGTCTATACTATATCTATACTAATATTATAAAAAGGAAAGATTTGTATTTTAGTATGTAACGAATAATAAAGTAAATAATCGGATTTAAATTCAGTTTTCATCAGCAATAGAGTGGTTCAAGAGGAAGGTTTATATGTCTACATTGCACCCGTGCGCTAGTCTATACTATATCTATACTAATATTATAAAAAGGAAAGATTTGTATTTTAGTATGTAACGAATAATAAAGTAAATAATCGGATTTAAATTCAGTTTTCATCAGCAATAGAGTGGTTCAAGAGGAAGGTTTATATGTCTACATTGCACCCGTGCGCTAGTCTATACTATATCTATACTAATATTATAAAAAGGAAAGATTTGTATTTTAGTATGTAACGAATAATAAAGTAAATAATCGGATTTAAATTCATTTTTCATCAGCAATAGAGTGGTTCAAGAGGAAGGTTTATATGTCTACATTGCACCCGTGCGCTAGTCTATACTATATCTATACTAATATTATAAAAAGGAAAGATTTGTATTTTAGTATGTAACGAATAATAAAATAAATAATAATAAATTGTATACAAAGTTAAAATAAATAAAAAAATCTAAATAAATAAATCTTAGAAATAATGCAGGTATAACAAAGTACGATGCCTGTACTAGGATAAACCTGTATCACGTGCGGCATTTTTCTAATAATTACTATTTGGACACTAGATTATCTAACAATATTTTTTTTAAAGTAGTGAAATAAATGGTTAATTTATTATGATAATACACCTAATTTACTTAAACTCTATTATTCTTAATTAATTACACTATTACAATACGCAGTAGGTACTAATAAACAGGTTAGTCTCGGTCAAGTAAGAATTGCAAAAATCATTGTCATGGCATTTTTGTAGCAGTCGTGAATTTGCTTAGACAGCAACAAACCTAGCGCAGTTGTGTCGTACAGGTATCACTGAGTTAGCAACAAATATATGGAAGTCTGGCCTTGTATGAAGTACTAGGCGCCCTCATAATCAATTGAGTTTAAATATCTTTGCTCTGCAATTTTCCTAGCAGGACATTCAGCGTCTCCGGTGTTATGGTCACTAGATTTTTTAAATCGAGAACAAGACAGTAAAACAAAAAAAAAAAAAAAAAAACAGCTACATTATCAGCTACATTATCAGCGAGTAACATCACTATCACTGCATATTATAAAACAAAGACCCCCGCCGCGTCCGTCTGTCCCTATGTATGCTTAGATCTTTAAAACTACGAAACGGATTTTGATGCGGATGATTTTTTTTAATAGAGTGATTCAATAGGAAGGTTTTAGTATATAATTTGCGGGCGGGCAAAACCACGGGCATCAGCTAGTAGGCTATATTTTATCCCCGTACTCCCACGGGAACGGGAACTACGTGGGTGAAACCGCGTGACGTCTGCTAGTACATAATATTATAAAGAGGAAAGATGTGTCAAGTACTCGTAGGTACATGTTTGTAACAAATAAACTCAAAAACTACTGGACCGATTTCAAAATTCTTTTACCATTAGAATGTTACATTATCCTTGAGTAACATGGGCTATATTTATTACTAGAAAAAATAAAGGGGTTGGGGGCAATAGGGGAAAAAATTGTTCAATCGTGCGTAGCCGGGACGGGCCGATAGCATGCTGTCTATAAAATAAAAAAACCGTTGAAATCAAAAAACTGACCGAACAGGACTATTGTAGCATTTGTAGCCAATAAGCCTGATATAGTGGTGGTGGATCGACCAGAGCGGCGCGTAATGATTGTTGACATAACGGTCCGGATAAGCCTAGAGTGGCTGCAAAGATGTACGAAATTTTTTACACTCTACCTGGGTAGGTTATAATTATTTTCTTCTGACAGATACTTTGTCGACTAATGCAGAGAAGATTCTGAAAACAAGAGAAGAGAATGCAAGAGCGAGCGAAGCGAGCTCAAAATTTTTACAATCCTCGGATGAATTCGTTTGTTTGCTCGTTTATAAAAAAAACCCCGAATTTAGTACTTAAGTATAGGATGTACTAGCGAGTGAAGCGAGCTCAAAAATTGTAGTATTTCGCGTGGGTTAGGTTGGTTTCTCTATAGTTGTCCGAGATTTTGCGCGAGGCGCCGCGTATCCAAACCCGAATTGAGTACCTAAAGATAGTATAAGCGAGCAAATCGAACTCAAAAATTGTAGTATTTCACTTGGGATACGTTAGTTTCTATATACCTAGTTGTCCGAGATATTGCGCGGGGCCTCGCGTATCTAAACTCGAATATAGTACCTACCTAATCCTAATCATAGGGATAAATCATGTACTAGAGAGCGGAGCGAGCTCAAAAATTGCAGTATTTCGCATGGGATAGGTTGGTTTCTCTATAGTTGCTCGAGATTTCGGGGATAAGGACAAGAGAAGGATGATGAACCCCCAATGGCGGTGGGCGTGTGTGAATACGCGAGGCCCTCGTCTGCGCGGGGCCCGTAGCATTTGCTCCTACTGCTAGAGTAATCCGGCACTAGTCGTATCAGCCCATGGCTTAAGGGCCTATACTACCTCAAGTGGCTTAGCATGATCCTCCGTTACGCCTAAAATACTGCAGCATTAATTTTGAAAAAAATGTATGGTAAAGTTGAGGATTAATGTTAGGTCTTATGTTTGGCAAAACACGATTTCAAAAAAATTCCTCGATAGAAAAAAATCCCAAAGTTACCTCCAAATCGAACAATAAACCGCTGGTATTCAAAAAGTACTTCGAATTATATCATGAAACTTTGCATACTAACTGAACTAACTATAAAGCAGGTCTTATGTTTTTTATTTTTTCCAAAAGACGAAAATTTGATTTTATAAAGAATAAAAACCACTCATTTCGCACTATTCGGCCGCAGTAACTGACGTAACAACCGCTTTGTAGTGCAAACTGATTAGAACTTTAGTATTACAAACGAAGTTTGAACCACCACAAATAGAGTTGCTAATCTGAGGTAGTAAGGCTCTTAATCGCCAAGAGCCTCGATCGATACCTGAGGAGGCTCTCGTTGCGGCGTGCCGCTCACTACCTGAACGCGCCCCAAAAGGTAGTAGCCGTAAGGCTGGCCCGGGGCTACCGCACGATTGCCCGCGAGGCGGCGAGCCTCCTTGCCGGATTGCCGCCATGGGATCTGGAGGCGATAGTCCTCGCGCGCCTGCATGAATGGCGCGCGGAGGCGCTACGCCGGGGGGAAACTCCGCTGCAGCGACAAATTGTCGCTCAGCGGACAGACTTCCGGCGGGATCTCATGGCGACATGGAGAGAGCGACTGTCGCAACCCCGTGCAGGGCACGCCACGATAGTGGCGATAAGTCCCCTCTTTGAGGAGTGGCTTGAGAGACGCCACGGCGTCCTCACCTTCCGCCTGACGCAGGTCCCCACCGGACACGGAGTGTTCGGGAGGTTCCTGCACCGAATCGGGCGGGAGGAAACGCCCGGGTGCTTCCATTGTGAGGATCGACCGGAGGACACGGTGGAACACACGGTGGAGGTGTGCCCCGCGTGGGCAGAGCACCGCCGTGTCCTCGAAGCGGCGATCGGCGGCGGCGACCTCTCGCGTCCGGCCCTGGTGCAAGCCATGGTCCGGAGCGAGACGGAATGGGACGCCGTCACCTCCTTCTGCGAAGCAGTAATGCTAGAGAAGGAGGTGGCGGAACGTGAGAGGGAGAGAACCTCTCAACGTCCCGGCCGCCGCGGGAGACGCCCCGGGCGTCGGGGGCCACCACCACGTAGCCCCCGGCCACCGTAGGCGCGGGCCTGTGGACGGTGAGCTATGGGCTAGCTCGCCGTCCGTCCGTCTCATGACGACAGGCCGTGTCGACGGCGCGTTCGTGTTCCACGCGCGCCTCAAAGAGAGTCAGCAAAAAGGAAGGGGTCCGTAAGGACCGATGCCTGCCGGGGTTGCGGGACTATTCGAAAGAGATACCGTGGCCCCGGAACACAAAGGGCGATGAAGGAACATGGATGGGTTTTAGTCAGTAAAAGTCTGACACTCCCTCCTGCTCCGCCCAGAGCGGGAGGGGCTATTTGATGATTTCCCATGCGAAAAAAAAAAAAAAAAAAGGAGGCTCTCCTTAGGCAGTTGGATCAAGGGCTTGATTCAGAAAGCGGTACTTCTGGACACGGCTCGTATTGTTATTAGGTTCCTCTCTCTGGAGCCCTGACCGCCGGTAGCTTTGACCCTGTTCCCGATACAGGTGGGCTTCGACTCCAAAATATATAATATGTCGTAGAAATAGGTAGAATATCTCTAGTCTCAAGTTTTCCGATGACCTGTGTGTCGTGAAGAAACTTAAACGTTCTCTAAGCTAAGAGGGCGTTGTAGGATTGAACATAAAACTATAATATAGAGAATTCCGGCGTAGACGTATGGGGTAGCTTTGCACGAAATTCAGAAACATTTATTTGCACAGGCCAAATATAATTCTTAAATCCTATGCAAAAGTTTTGAAGTAGCTTAAGATACTACTAGTTGTGCCTTAGTGAGATCAAGGTAACTGACATCAACGTAATCAGGGATGGTAAGTAAAAGGGATTAATAATAAAATAAAAATATGATTCTTTAAAAAAAAACTCCAATTAAAATAGGGAATACAAAATTGTTATTTTTATAACTGTTTTGATTATTTTAACTAGCAGTTTTGTTTGCCTGAAACACAGGATTGAATTACCCAAGTTCAGGCTGTAGTTCAGGCTAGCTAGTATCAGTCGTATGTTATACGATTACTACTACGTTATAAAAAGCAATTACAATGCCAACCTATAAGTTATAGTCACATAATATTTATATATATTTACGTATGAGCCTTTATTAACTAGGTATAATCAAAAATAAAACACAACTCATTTTACTACAAATATAATTGTGCAAGCGCAGTTTTAGTGGCACTTGGAAGAAAGTTCCGCAATCGGCTCAAGGATTTGGCTGATGCAAAAATTTTGCGACTTGCGTCCTGGTCCTGGGCAACCCAAAAAAGATGTTGATCTTGATCTATCCAAATTCCAAGATTTTTAATATTTCTCGCTTAGTCGAATAGCGGTCCCTTTGAATTGAATCTGTGGTTGCTGCGACCAGTTTATTTTGGGATTCATCCTTGAGCTGCCAACAACAATAGCTTCGGTCTTTAACGGTTTAATCTGCAACTCTTCAACTATATTAATTGCAACGGTTATCTATCATATGTTCGATAAATATTTGACCGAATTTCGTTTCACCTAAAACTTTTAACTATTATCGTATGGTTTTTTTACCCGACTGCGGCGAAGCCCAAAAGGAGGGTTATGTGTTTGCCCTGTATGTATGTTTGTATGTATGTCCGTTTCTTTGTTCCCTCGTAACTCCTCAACGGATGGAGGGATTTGGATAGTTTATATGTCGTTAGATTCGTCTTGAGGGCGCGAGTGTCACTGGCTACATTAAAATCAATAAACAAAGAAAATTGCGGATTTGGGGAGCCAGATTGTGGAGGTCGAATTTTTTTTTTCTTCTAATACCATCGAGTGGGGTATCAAAATGAAGGGTTTTTAAAGGCGATTACAAAAATATATGCAACTTATATATTTGAATGTAATTCGAAATGACAAATAGTATAAAAGTAAATAAAATTCTAATTTTTGGCACGTTCTGCAGCCTGAACGACTAAATGGATTTTAGCTTGAGAGGTGCCATTAGATTCGTATTTACTGTGAGAGTGACTCTAGTTATAGAAAAATAATAAAAAACAAAATGGTGGATTTTTGCGACAAATTCAAATGTTTGGCACGCTCTGCAGCCTGAACGGTTCAATAAAGGGGGTGCGTACCATTTGATATAATAACAAAAGTTCTAACGATCATATGACCTAATATTTAGTTGGTATAATCTAAAAAATCTATAGTAACGTTTAATATAATTTTGAAACGTCAACTTTGTTTTGTATTTGTCGCAGCCAACTAGTTTATTTAGGCGTTCAATCAACTCTTAAATCTCGTCTAAACAGCTTTTAGTTCGAGACTTAGGGCACCCCGATGTTAGGTTAGTTAGGTTCCTTCAAACCCTGCAAGCCAGAAATAGGAGCTCCGCACAGCGGGGCTCCGTCGACTACGCTTTTAAGCGAATAGAAAGTGGTTCGGGACTTGGGGCACCCCGATGTTAGGTTCCTTTAAACCCTGTAAGACAGAAATAGGAGCCCCACATAGCGGGGCTCCGTCGACTACACTTTTTGGCCAATATAAAGTGTTTTGAGGTTAGGGCACCCCAAGTTAGATGAACGGCTAATTAAACTAGTTGGCTGTGACATATACTTATGATAAAACTGATTCGATTATAGACGCCTGAGATTTTCGTGCTCCCCCCGATCCCCTCTATTGTTGGTGAATCATTTGGGTTAAAGATGAAGTTATAACAGTATGAAGTTTCCTGATATTTACTTATTCATTACAGAATTTAGGCTGAAAATGAGTAAATTTGAAAATTATATCGAATGAAAATAGGTCAACTAAATGTTATATAATAAAAAGAGCATTACAAAAATTGAAAATTGTATGAAATGAATGTTATACTAAATTTAATTAGAGCAATAGAAGTTTAAATGAATTATAACATTAGATGTCATGAAATTTGGTTATTTGTTTTTATAGCATATGAAAAATGTTATTTCAAGTGATAATGTACTATTTGTTATCATACCATAATATTACACACCCCAATTAAGGGCTCATCATGAGTATTTTAAAAGGTTATAATATCCAAGTAACTAAAAATTGTAAAATAAAAAAATAATTAAAAAAATTAAAAAACCCGACTGCGTAAAAAAACGAATTATTTTAAATAAATAAAAAACTGAAAAGAATAAAACAAGTTCAGGAGACAGGACATATTGACTGCAACAGTCGGGACCCATTAAATAATCTAGACTAAAATCATAACATCCAATATGCGTCCCGACTGTTGCAGTCAATATGTCCTGTCTCCTGAACTTGTTTTATTCTTTTCAGTTTTTTATTTATTTAAAATAATTAGTTTTTTTTACGCAGTCGGGTTTTTTAATTTTTTTAATTATTTTTTTTACTTCATCGAAGTCACGTCTGCCGCTGAATCAGTTGACCTATTATCAATTAGATTTTTTTCTTTACTTCGACGTTTCATTTGGTCGTAAAACTTTTTACCGAAGTTACACGTAGCCGAAATAACATTTGTCCGAAGTTTTTTTGTGTTTCCGAACATCATTATACCACTGCAAGCAGGCATGCAGCATACAAGCAAACATGCAGCGGGCAAACAAGCATGCGACATGCAAGCAGGCATGCGACATTCAACAAGCATTGTTTATGTCACGGCTCCGGCGCTGCGGGGTTTGGGTGGCCCCAAGCTTATCGTCGCAGATGGTTTTATTAACGCTCACCACCGCAGCTTCAGCTTGCTGGCCGATTATGCCGACCTGCTTCAGCCGAAGCGGCGGGCCTTCAAGCCACCTGCTCCTCAGCCAGCGGGACGCCCCAGTCCCCACCCCTACGCGCCTACGCGGGCTTCAATTACACTAGGGGAAGGGCAGGCAAGACTGCGTGAAGTCGGTTTTACAGCGATTCGTTTCTGTCACTAAATTTGTAGCACAACTCATTGACTTTTTATGACATTATTTAATTTATTATTGAAAATGCTACCAAGTAACCGGCTAAATATGTATTTGTATTTGATTTGTGATCAAATAATATTCTGTAAAAGATTGTTACAGTGTGGTGAAAATATGGCAAATAAATCATTTGGCAAATGAAAAAAGTTCAAAAGAGGCTTCATCGGCGAAATATAAGTTCGGTAAAATAATACTTATGTCAGAACATGATACTTCAATGATCTAAAAATATGTCAAATAATAAGCAAAAAAGACGTCGGTTAATAGTCTTCGGTAAAATGAAATTTGAACCTCGGACCATATAAAAAACCAAGACACCGCTGCGAACAATAAAGTGAAGCCAGCTCAAAACTAAGCTCCGCTCTGTGCGTACACGCACATATTTACATCTAACTACAATTAAACTATTTAAAAAATGCACACATGTTAACGAAACCGGCTTCCCTTTATTGTTCGCAGCGCTGTATTGGTTTTTTATTTGGTCTGAGATTCGAACAAAAAAAAATCGGACAAGTGATCGGTTCCGAATTGCAATCAGTCAATCGCTTGCTTATAATTGCAAATCATCTGCATAAAGGTGAATTATATTTCTAAATCATCAGCATAGGAAGAAATACATTTCTTGGAGACTGTTACCATAAAGTTGTACGGGACAACTATAAATGATAAGTTGTGATAGAGTTTATAATGATTTTATTGATATAATGCTATAGCTAATTGATACAGTGATCACTTATGATAGAATGATTTTAGGACATCGAAATGCTACGATATCATGATAATGAGTACACCGAGTACACGCGGCGAAGACCGAACGCGAACGCGGTACAAAACTGCTTATTTAACGTAAAAAGATATTATGATTTGTACGGGTAGACCGTACAGAAACTAAGTTAATAAATATTACTCTTGTCAAGGACCCACCCAACCTGAGGTACCTACTTCGACAGAAGTATAATACCGAGAAGAGAGTGGATAAGCGATGTAATAAGGCGGTGAATCTTGTTATTTACGATGATTCAAATTAGTAATTCGCAGGAAAAAACCTATTAGATAGGGTTGCCATCCGTCCGGGATTCCCCGGATTTGTCCTAGTTTAGAGGGCATCCAGGGAGCGTCCGGGCGGGGCTTCATTTCTAGTCCGGGTTTAAAAATGTAAAGTCTTGGGCCGCCGCGACACACGCACTGTGCCCGCACGCCGCGATCAACCGACGGCGACGCCGCGCCGCGCCGCGACAAACCGACTCGCTAAATTCACCGTCCCCCCGCCCCAATAAATCAATTTATAACAAACTGTATGATGATTGTTTTGTTAGGTATAGGTGGGCAAAGTGTATCATTTTTGAGATTGGAACATTTGCATCTCGATCACTGAAATGATCCGAATCACTGATATGTTTCATTTGGCTCATTTGGATCATCGGCTCAAAATATATAAAATATCAACGTAAAACGATACCTTGTGTTAGTTGTTAGTGCAAACAGTTTATGCATAAAACGACAGGTATAGTATTTGATACGTAAGCACCTTAGTGGTCATTTTTACGTGCATGGATAACGATAAAAGAAAATCTGTGAGAGTATGAGTGATACACATCTCAAGTGGTATCTCTTTCTGACTTGTATAGATTGTAATTTTGTCGCCCGCTTACTTGAATCCGCGAGTCTCTAGAATAATTAAGTAACTCAGTATGTCTCAGTCTCCCTTTCTCGCCCGCTCACTGCTCAGTCGCCTCGCGAGCGACGCGTCGCGCGCGGAATGAGAAAGAGCAAAGTAATGTTTCAGATCCAAATGATACGTTTGAAACGTTGTTACTGAACCAATCTTTTGAATCACTTCAAAGATCCGGATCAGTGAGTCGGTTCCGTAAAGAGTTACACACGCCTAGTTAGGTACAGTCGGGGTCTTTTCCGCCTGACCATTTAAATTTTTTTTCGCTTAAAACATGCGGAGGCGCCGAGCCACGCCCCCTTAAGTTTGGGCCTATTAGGAAAGCCTCAACTTTGGCGCGCAAAATAACAATAACTCTCGTTTGGCGTGCATCGTCAGTGCGCTCGGCCGATTCGGTATCTTTTCATTCATTATTTCTATACAAAGTCAACGGGGCGGGGCTAGAGAGCGTTTCTATGTTGCGAGTGCAAGCAAAAATAAGCTTAGTGGTGGTCAGGCTAGAGTGTCCTCGATAGTACATTTAAAATGATGATAAAAGATGATTGAATTTAATTTTAAGGTCTGATAATAAATAAAAAGGTGATTTATGACATTTTCAACTGTTTTTTTATTACACTGACTATGTTTAAAAGAACCTGTTGACATGTCCGGGTTCTGGGCTATAAAATCCACGGTATAAAATCCAGGGTTTTACGCGTCTTGTCCTGGTTGCCAAATTTTAGAGATGGCAAACCCTACTATTAGAACATCTTTTGTAGATGATTGCTTGATGTAAAATTAAGCCTGATTCATTTTTTGAAAACCGGTTGTACCGTATGCATTGCAATGCACCTACCTACCTAAGTACCTACCTACCTCCTAGCTACCTTCAGAAACCTTCCCTGGCGTTATGTAGAACAACTGTCTACAATATCATCAAAATCGGTTCAGTAATTTAGGGTGTCCATAGGGCATGAACACACCAACATACATTGATTTTTATAAATAAAGATTTAAATATATAGTTTTAGGTACAGTTAAACGGAAAAAATGCAAAAAAAGAAACGATACTTTAACCTTGACCTTAAATTTGTTTTAGCAAACCTTGGTTCGATGAGGATCTTCGATATTTCATTTGTGATAGTGTGCCTAAGATCTATACTTTTCAGGTCTGTGGGAATTATTGTCTAGTTTGTCTGGATAATTTCTACAGAAAAAAGAGATCGAACGTAATTACTACCGACTAATCACTACATAATTATAATTATCTTCTTAATATTTATAAATTACGTGTCACGTTGTTTGTCCGCGATGGACTCTTATAACCCAAGCCAAAAAAACAGCTTTCTAGAAAGTTGTCTCATATAATTTGTGATCATCATCTCTATGAGATGACAATATAACATGACATTGTGCCAGTATCTTCTTCGTGGTCGGCCGCATCCTGATGACCCAATAATGTTGTCGCACCTCGTTGATGGTGAGCTCTGTACCGCTGTGCTGTAGGCTTCTATGTGTCCAGTCTATATATAACTGGGTGATGCGATGGTCACCGTGTAGAATGGGGTGGTTGCTTCGCATCGTCAGCTATTTCGTGGATGGCGGCGATACGACTTTTCAGCCGTAAGACATTGTCTATTAATTCTATACGAAGCGGCCTCAGTCGACTGTCCTTTTCTATGGACTTCTGTTGCTGTAGATTTGATATTTCTTGAGAGAACGACTGTTGCTGTGAGACCTGTACGAGTAGTGCCTCTGCTTTGTTCTGCTTCTATAGTGTATTTCTCGATCCGAGTGCCTGATGTCTTCGCCGTTATCTTGGGAAGGGGTTTGGTTGCCTTCTTCTGTTTTCTTCAGTCAGGATCCTTTTCTATATTTTTCTGTTCGTTAGAACGTTTTCTCCGTTTTCTTTTGACAGAGATATATGAAGCGACGCTCGCTGTTATTATATAGCACGAAATAGTCGCTCCCACTTCGAGAATCGTGCTGGATCTGGAATAACTTCTGTCAGAGAAGGGCTGTTGTTACCTTTTCTATCGGTGACTGTGAGTGTTCTTTCCTCCCCTGTTTCTGTGTTGATTGGAGGTTTCTCTGTTGGCTATGTCGACGGTTCGTCAAACAGAAAACTAGGTCCACGGAACCACTCATGATGCGAGTCAAAGTGGTGTGGTACGTCGCGAGTGGCGCTGTCAGCTATGTTCATTTTCGTAGGTACCCATCGCCAGTTTTCGACCTTGCTGTTTTCTTCTATAGATGCTATGCGATGGGCGACAAACGGTTTGTATAATCGCCATCCTCTTCGAATCCACGGGAGGGCGGTCTTGCTGTCTGTCCAGTACGTCACTGATGCGGGTTTGATGTCGTGTTCTTCTATGACGGCTGCTGCTATGCGGGTTTCCAATACCGCGGCCTGTAGCTCGAGGCGCGGTATTGACTGTAGCTTGATTGGTGCCACTTTCGCCTTTGCCATGACGAGAGTGACGCGCTGTTTACCGTCTGCTGTTGTCGATTGCCAGTGACTGCTGCTGCGTACGTCATCTCGCTCGCGTCGGTGAAGACGTGGACTTCTGTTTCTGAAGCTTCACTGTATCCCAATCACGGATAGCATCTTGGTAAGTCGACGTTCTTGAGCTGTCGCAGATGTTCTACCCAACTTCTCCACTGGGCGGACAGGTCTGGTTCGAGCGCCTGGTCCCAGTTGGTTCCTCGCCTCCAAGCCTCCTGGAGAATCTGTTTGGCTCGAATAGTTACTGGAGAGGCGAAGCCCAGCGGGTATATAGTGACATGACGATTTTCAGTGCTTCTCTCTTCGTCAGCGCCTCCTTGTCCAAGATGCCGCTCGGTAGACGTGCGAGCGTAAGATTGAAGCCTAGCGTGTCCTCACTCGGATTCCATATCAGTCCGAGTATCTTTTCCGTACTGTCTGTTTTCCCGATGTTGACTACTTCAGTCCTGTTCTGTGTCGGGTCTATATTTTCTAGAACTTCTGTACTGTTTGAAACCCATTTTTTGAGTTCACACTTCGCCTGTAGGTGTATGTTCTTCACCGCTGTTGCTATGCGTGTCGCTTCTTCGACGGTTCTGTAGCTGTCGAGGTAGTCATCCATGTCCATGATGACCATAATGGCTTCCACCGCTTCTGGTTGACTTTCGGCGTGCCGTTTCGCGTTCCAATTTGATTTGAGCTTGCAGCGCCGAATATTATAGACGTCATGCGGTATTCTTCAGGGGCGTCTTCTCTTCTATCGCCTCTCCAAAGATAACGAAGGGCGTCTCTGTCCTGTCTTCGCACCTTCACTTGCATGTACATTTCTGCTATGTCGGCGGAATCTCATCATGACGCCGGGCAGCGACTGTAGTAGGTCTGGACCCGTGAGTAGGAAGTCGTTCAGTGACATCCCTCCTGATTTGGCTGTGGCGTCATGGACTATTCGGAGTTTTTCCGGTTTCATGGGATTGAACACGTCAAAATGGGGTAGGTACCATGTCCTACCAACTGTGCTTGTCTTGGGCGCTTTTTCGGCGTATCCCTTGCTTATGTACGAGTTCATCTGTTCTGTATATCTGTCTCGAAGAGCAGGGTTGCTAACGAACTTCTTCTCTGTTGAGACGAGCCTCTTGAGTGCTGTCCCGTACGTAACTGTAACATTTCGATGTTTTCTCTTTTCCAGAGCAGGGCTGTTTCTTTCCTCAGGTGCATTTTGTTTTATGGAAATTATAAACAACTTAATTTATCTAATTTTATTTGCCTAGCATCTTTTAATTAATCATTATCTAGTTGTAGACGAAATAGATCCATCAATTATTTATAAATTAGGAACGTCATATCAGAATTCTGAATAGCAGAAATTAAATACATCTGAGTTATTTAGTTTTTAGGGTCCCGTACCCAAAGGGTAAAAACGGAACCCTATTACTAAGACTTCGCTGTCTGTCCGCCTGTCTGTCCGTCTGTCCGTCTGTCTGTCACCAGGCTGTATCTCATGAACCGTGACAGCTAGACAGTTGAAATTTTCACAGATGATGTATTTCTGTTGCCGCTATAACAACAAATACTAAAAACAGAATAAAATTAATATTTAAGGGGGGCTCCCATACAACAAACGTGATTTTTTTGCCGTTTTGTCTAATGTATAGATAATGGTACGGAAACGTTCGTGCGCGAGTCCGACTCGCACTTGGCCGGTTTTTTTCTAGAACTTAGTTCTCTTGTGAAAGAATTTTTAAGTTGAGGAAAAATTCAACAACTCATGTTATTTAATTTATTTAACATTCAACTTATCATTGACCACAGTTGATTGATTTATTTACTGAGTTATTTATTTTTCCTTTAAAGAAATAGTGTTTGTCTGAAGATATTTATTGTTCCATCTGTCCGACAAAAATGGCTATATTTTTGGAACGGAATAAGATACGAAAATGCCTGTAAGGCTCAAATATTCGGCATGTTTTAGGTGTTTTGAAAATAGGGAAAGTCAATATCGCCAAAATCGGACTTATTTAATTTTCCAACTACGGGGACGATATTATATGCTAAATTTGGCATATTTTGTTCTTGTTTAACATATTTTTTTAGCTTTTAGCATATAGCATATTTTTTTAGCTTTTAGCATGTAGCATATTTTTTAACATATTTTATCTACACCCATGCTATAAATCCTCTATAAAAGTATCTGAAACATTTAGCTTATGGCCAACATTAAAACAGCCAGTATCATAATAACCATTATAACACCCAAACGGGTGTTATAATGTTGTACTGAATTTCATTATGCAACTCGTTTTAAAAAAAGAACATTGTCTAGCACGTGCGATTCACTATACCACAGCGCCGTAATTAAAAAAAAAACTTAAGTTAATTCGAATTCACGTCGTATCCCGCCATTTTTGTTCGATATTTGGATATTAGTATTGCATTATGTACTTTGTTGTTTACAAAAATTAGTGATACAAGCTTTGTGCATTTTAATAATAGTACAATCCAACATGTAAATAATTATATTATTACCTTTAGGTACATGGTTTCTTTGTAATAAATACTCAGCAATTAAACTTTCCATGAATTTACATAGACTTCTTACAACACTACAAAAGGTTTCAGAACCTTTTATGTAGGATTCATTTCATGGATGTAGATAAAGTCTTGTATGCAACTGTACATAATTAGGTATTAAAACACTCATGTGATCATTCGTGTTTTAATACCCCTCATTATACAACAGTTGCATAAATAACTATTATAAATCATGAAAAGACTGTAAATCACACTCTTTCTTGAAAAAAAAAATTGAAATCGATTCTCGACTCCGCGGCGGTTTGGCTGTGAGAACCCTGAATGCTATTTTGTACGTCAGATTCGGCCTAAAAAGAGCAGGAAAGTGCTGTTGTTCTTACATTGTTCCAGACAATGTACTACTTTGTATCGGAACCAAAGAGAATTACGACTCTAGCTCTCAGCCTTTTCCAAATCAGCTAATGTTGATGAATATTAAGACATCATCATCATCATTATTATTATATTCCCCTGATTTAATTTCTTAATAAATACTGACATTTATTTACGTTGGCATTTTTTGGCCTTTTTTAGAGAATTTTAGCATATTTTTGGCATATTTTTTTACACCAATCATATTTTGAAGTAGTTGAGTTGGCAACACTGTTTGCAAGCTCAGTGTGGCTCTCGCGCTCCAGCCGTGCGTACGTATGCTGCGTTAAGGCCCTTCTAACCCTAAAATTAGCAACTCTATTTGTGGTGGTTCGGAAATTCTGTTAGAATACAGTTCTAATCAGCTTGCACTACAAAGCGGTTGTTTCGTCAGTCACTGCGGCCGAATAGTGCGAAATGAGTGTTTTTTTGCGATTTATAAAAAATCTATTGATTGGATTAAAAAAATAAAACACATGACCTGCTTTATAGTTAGTTCAATTAGTGTGCAAAGTTTCATGATCTAATTTGAAGTACTTTTTGAATACCAGCGGTTTATTTGTTTGATTTGGAGGTAACTTTGGATTTTTTTTCTATCGAGAAAAGTTTATGGAATCGTGTTTTCGTCACACATAGTACCTAGCATTAATCCTCAACTTTACCATATTATTATATTATTTCAAAATTAATGCTGCAGTATTTTAGGCGTAACGGAGGATCATGCTAAGCCATTTGAGGCATGTTAGGCCCTTCATTTTTCGCGCTCTTTCGACTGGTCGCTTGCGTCGCCTACCTACTCATACTTCGTGTTTTTTATTGATCATTAATCATTATTAGTGGAAAATGACAAGCCGGATATACTGTTGCGAGTACACATTTATTAAATGTAGAAAAACATTGTCTTCTTTTATTTACCAACTGATTGTGAGTGTTTTTTACGGCTGTATCATGTTATACCTGGGTAGGTATAACATAATATAGCCGTGGGTTCAGGTATTCCGTAATCAATGCTAGTAGGTAGGTACCTACTAGCATTGATTACAGAATACCTGAAGTCCTGAACCCCATAGTTGACAAGATCCATCGTGTTGCCAGTTTTGCTGCTTACCTACCTATATTCGTATTAGACAACTTACTTAAGTATTGTAGTTATGTAGGGTAGGTATACTAGCTCCCGTAGCGGTTTATGAGGCTAAACAACCTTATTTTTAGTACTTGTGGCAACCCTACCGATTAAACATTAAGAGTCCTCTTACATTTTTTTCGCAATTTTTCGATTCTTACTCCCTGGATCAAATTTTTTCGATCGGCGTACACGAGTCGATAATAATAGCGATCTCCGGATGATTGTCGATTGTTATTGACGAAAATTAGAGACGAGACTGACATGAGACTAAGGAGCGACCTGAATTGACACAGAATTATAGTACTTCAATTTTATTTATTGTAATTTTGTCTTATTATATTGACAAACGAAAACTAATGAAACTTATTCATTGTAGATTGAAGTTTTATATCATATTAATTTATTTGATAAAATTTAGTTTATTTGGAATATAATGGACGCTGAATCAAGACATTTATGGCTTAAATTCTTAAATTACGCTTTCTTTACGATTTTTTCCGTCAAAATCCAAGGAATTTAAAGAAATTCTAAAACTCCAATAAACAAGTAAAACATTCAGCTTATTTTTCAGTAATTTTAGCTTTTATAAGAATTGCATGTAACAATGTGAATTTGAGCGTCAAAGTTCCATCGCCGACGGTTTTTCTTGCAAACTGAGTTCGTAAAATATTTATAGTAAATTACACGAAAAGAAAAATGAAAATGTGTCACTCCAACTTACAAGAAAGAGAAAGGCACTATTGTTATTCATAAGCAAATAATTAAAATATCTAACTTATGCTGAAAGTTACTGCGTCAAAAATCACGAATTTGCGTAAAAAATGTAATAGGACTCTTAAGCAGCGAGACGCCGAATAACATACGCTAACGTCTGGTGTCAAGGCACAATTTAGATCGAGGGCGCCCAGCTTAGGTATTTAAAATGTCGGCTTTCTTCAAGATCAAAGGAGTGCAACTTATGTACGCTAGACGCTAGTACTATTATCTATTCTGTGTCGCGGCGGTGCACGCTGTCACGGCTACGCAGCGCACGTTAGCTGCGTGGATTCATTTGTTCGACATTGTGGGTCTACGTTTCCACTGCAGTACACGTGGATGGCCCACGCGGCGCACGGAGAGCCTACACACGTTTTTTCGCCCACGACTATGTACAACTAGAGGTGTGCGTTTCGAAGGCGCGATCACGGCGATATATAAAAAAAAACTATGCCAAGATTTTGTAATTTGTAAAGTTCATTCCCAAAACGATGGCCCCAGATGTGGAATGTGTGAGAAGAAGTAGAAGAGAGGTGTGTAATGTGGTATGTCGTATGAAATATCATTTATAAAATTAGTCATAATTTTTTATCTTAAAATAATAAATAAAAAATCACCTCAATTTTCAATCTGGAAGCGGAGAAATATGAGAAAGATTGCTTCCTGACATTATCGATTTTGAGTAATCGATTATACAATTACAAAAATTACAACTTTTCACTAGGTAATAAACTTGAAATTAATTAATATACTACAATACTTAGGCATATAGGTACAATATAGTACATTTAATTACAGTCATATTGATACATAAAGTAATAAAGTATCGATAAGTTAATGAAAAACCAATATCGATTTAATGATTCATAGATTTCATAAAGATTAAAATCTTACTCAGTCTTATATCTTATGTATAATACAAATTTTAATCTTTTTCACATTCATAAATTCCTCTATCCTCTCACAATACTACTGGCAGTACTGGCAATACGACAGGCCATTAAAATCTTTTTCCATCCATCCGCAAACATACCTAACTGTCGAAATCTGGGTGTATTGTACACATCTGCGTAACCCCCCCCCCCCCCCTCCCCCCCAGAGCATACAGGCGTGATCCAAGCGATTGCAGCGATCACGACAGATTTGACGTCTATTTTTGAAGGGTTCCATTGTATATCTCCAAAGACCAGCATCAGATCTTTTTCTTTGATCTTTTCTTTCAAATAAAAAAATAATTTTGAGAATCGGTCCACACATGGGAGAGAAATCAGCATAACATATACGTACATTAAAAAATTTCAAGTCGGTTAAAAATAAGAATCATCATCAAGTTCTAAACGCATATAGTCGTCGTTTATAAGCCGTCAACCCAGCATTCTGTACATCAAACTAAGTAATTTTACGCAAAAATTGTTGCTGGGAAACGACTTTTTTTTAGTTTGAAAAACCATGAACTCAATGTAACGCACTCAAAACATTGTGCTGATGGATGTATTGAATAGTACGGGGGTCGTGGAGGTGTTTAAAGTAAAAATGTTACATTAGAAACTTGTATTTAAAAAAAAAACTATTCAAAACGTTGGAACTTTGACCCCCAATAACTCCGTAACTAGAAGGTTCCCAGGTATGGTGTAGAACAAAAAAATGATCGCAATGACGGGGAGAACAAGTGCCTTTCGGCTTCGTTTAAGAGGTGTTTTACACTTCTTTATTTTAAGGCTGCGGTTCCACTGAGGCGGAGCGGAGCAGAGGCGAGCGCGATTCACCAATCACATGGCTTGCAACACGAAAGGCCAGATTCCTAGAAACTAATGCCGAGTGGCGAGGATGCATATCGCTACCGAAAGCATGCTCGAATAAGATGTTTGAGAGCATATTACATGTGGCTTATAGATTGCCCGAAAAAAAATGGAACGTTCAGTGGAAAGTAAAACAAAAGAAATCCAAGATAAGTTCCGGGAGAAACTCTGTCTGTTGGTGGATATACCAAAATTCAACTTTTTTCAATACCAGTGACGGAAACACCAGTAGACGCTTTTTTTAAACTTTACACATAAGACTTAGCATTAATCTTCAACTTTATATATATTTATTTCAAAATTAATGCTGCAGCATTTGAGGGATATATAGCCCTTAAGATGGACGAGTGCTCATAGGTTTTAATTGAAATATCGTCGGAAATTACGGGGATAGACGTAAATTTAATCTATAGACTGAAATTGATTTTGGACACATTGTGCTGTGGTTTTGTTTGCGAGTCGCACGGGACCGGTCATTGTGGCGACACTTGGGGGAGGCCTATGTCCAGCAGTGGACGTCTTTCGGCTTAAATGATGATGATGAGTTTTTGCGACCTTATGCGACACAGGTTGAAAAACACTGACCTACACTAACGAATATTAGGCATCTGGTACCACCGTGCCAGTCGATTGCACGATTGGCATTTATGCATCTCGATCATGGTTGGGTTAGGAGGAGTGCAAATAGCCGGCAATGTAGGTAGTATTATGTTAAATAATAATGCTACAATAGTTTTATCTAACATTTGCTAAACATAAGGTTGTTAGGTTTTTTTTTTGTGACCCTTTGGAAAACATCATGTAATTCTAGGACTAGGTAATTACAACTGAGGCGTTCTAAAACATCATATTTTTAATGCAGATTATGCAAAAAACGCATTTTAACTTCATATGGATTTTGACTGATACCAGTCGAAAAGTGGTTTTGACCGATTAACAGTTTTATAGCTTAGTTTTTACCGATTTTTACAATTATTTCAAGAATCTAAGAGAAAGTACACACTTAGCTTCTTGCTCAGAAGTAATGACTGTTTTAGCTTAGCTGCGCACTTCTTCAAAGTACTCGAGCGACTAATGTGAGTTCAGTGCCAGTTTTAGCACTACCAGCGCCCTGGGCGAGTTTTCTAGCGCGCCCCCTAACTGCAATTTTAAACCCATACGAAAAAAAGGCAAAGGATAGGTATGTAACATATAATGTAACTAATAAAAATTACTTTTCTAGCCTTTCTATCGGCGAACTCTTTCATTAATTGGCCACCAGGCGAGTGAATTGCGCGTTCCGCCGCTAGTTCGACGTGAACACACTCAAACACCTCACTCTCACGCATTTGATAATGAAACTTTACTTGGGAAGAGACTGGACCGCACGACACAGGGTATCCTAGTGTGGAGTCCAGGGAATTTGTAAAAATCTAGCGGTTAAGGATTATTGTTTTTTTTTTTTAATTAAGGGGCGCCTGCGGCGCCCTTTCGTATCCAGCGCCCTGGGCGGTCGCCCACCCTAACGCCGCTACTGTGTGAGTTCGTTCGCGAGTTCTGCTCAAAACTCGGGCGCGTCTAACCCGCCCACATAGCCTTTCTAACCTTTTTTACTTTTGAGCTTGGGCCACATCTATAGCAGTTTCTTCAGTTCATTTCATCAGCCTTCTAAATATCCGCCATTTGTGTGTTAATATCTCAAAAACGTTATCGACAAAACCTTCCATGGCAGATTTTTTTTTCTGCGTCACGTTGCGCTCTACGCTGCGGCTCTTGGAAAGGATCGCTAGGTTTTCAGACAAAAACTTTCGTCGTCTATTAATAAATGAGGAACGGAATCATTATCTGGTATCGGTTTTGAAGGCAAATAACATGTTATCGCAAATATAGTTCTGGTAAAACATTCAATTCTCTAAAATTGCTATTTAACTATATCAGCATGATAAACTTTTAACATGGATTCCTTACGAATGTGGGTGTTCTATTAGGTGCACTTCTGCCTAAACCTTTAAGGATCACAGGTGTGATGTTATGTTTGTTATGTTATGGATCTATTACGCCCAATAGAGTAATTAAAAAAACATACTTTAGCAGCAAAAATAGTCAGACCCCAAAAGATGTAAACACGGAAAAGGAACTATTATAGACTACTATATAAAAAATAATGTAAACAATGTAAAGCTACAAAACATAGTAAACAATTTAGATCACCTCAACCTCTTCCACTGGTCAGAATCAGCCAGATACGTAATAATATAACACTGTCCAAAACAGGGTAATTAATCTACATAAATCTCACAAAAAAAAAGGTTCAAAAACATGGTAAACAAATCTAAAAGGCTGTTAGAAATCTATCTACCTATCTATCTAAGACATTTAAACAATATCTTTAATATAATTTTTATAATATCTGAATCTCGGAAACGGCTCCAACGATTTTCATGAAATTTAGTATGCAGTGGGTTTCGGGGGCGATAAATCGATCTAGCTAGGTTTCATTTAGAAAACGTCACCAAGAAATAAAAAAACCCAGCAAAGCTCGGTCATCCAGATATTAAGTATTTAATTGAAAATACGGTATCAGACACTATAGGTATTATACTATTGCTGTAGCCAAGTTGCAGCATCCGCATTATTGAGCAGAAAGTTTAAGCAGCCAGTGGACGGTCAGTCGTGACCGTTTCGTTACAATCACGTTTCGGAAACCAGCTCCAGTAAGTATACCAATACTGGAGCTGTTTTCTGTTAAATTAGTATGTAAATCAATATGTGATATGAACCATCATACATCGGCTGCTGCGTGAGCAAGTGCATGGTGCTCTTAATATCATCAACCGTTTGCTTGTTTGCTGGTGAACCCCGGCAAACAAGTTATTACAAACCTCAAAATTCCATATGTACATAACAAATTTCCGACTGCTTCCAAGTATGTTCTGAAGACGCAGGTATTTATATTGGTTGAAGTACTTCCCATATTGATGTACATACTAATTTTATTAATATTCGAATTAAACAACTTCGAATTAAATAAATAAAAGCAATGAAATTAGCTAACAGTATTTATACGGTATTACGTCCACATAATAACGGCAGTCGAGGGGTATCTGAAAAAAAAAAAACAATAAAGGGGCTCTTACTTTAGTATTAGAGACTTTATCTAACAGTTGATATTATGTCTTTATTTTTATTACTTGCAGGTGAAAGAAACAGCACTTGCATGTGGAAAAGTATGATGGATGGATACATCAAAAATAAGGAACAGGTCAAAGGAATTACGGGGAGCAAAAGAAAAACGATAAACTTCATGTGGTCTGCTCGACATTCATTTTTGGAAAGCGATATTAGTCTCAGAGCAGTTAAAGAGAGACTTTGTTTTCAGTCAAACCCAAACCTCTGCAAATTCTGATACTATGCATTTTTTTACTTCTACGCCAGCGAAAACGTCGTTTTGAAAGCATTCTATTAAGCAAGAGTATTATGTACCAGACACATCCTCAGATACAGTATCGAATTTCTGCCATTGCCATTGTCTATGCAGTCTACACCACACAACGTAACGAACCATTGGAATCAACCACCTTGTGGTGAAAAAAGGAATGCTGAACCAGATGAGCCCGATATCGACGACGTGATAAAAAACCACTGGAAAACTAGAAAAGAAAAAACCTAATCAAAACTAAGAAGACGTGGGGCGTATACTACACCTACGCTTAGATTTTTTTTGTATTATCGTAAATTAGCAACGAAACAAGCTATGCTTAAAGTACATCTGATTACTTTGTTTTTCTGAGGCTGTTCTAAGCGAAATGCTATCAACTGAATATGTAAATCAGCTCATTTTTGTTAAATCCTCAGATAAATATCACAGATTTAATTAGTAATTTGCCACAAAAATTGTCAAATACGTTCCTAACTGAACTACCTTGACATGTACACTTACAAACTAAAAACAGACAAACTCACGATTATTTATTCTGATGTATCCTGCCTCTCCAATGTAGTGTTGATTATATTATGTAATGTTGACTTTTTGTTAGAAATAAATAAATGTAATAAAACTTTACGTACCTTAAACAAATACGAGTTTTTCTTTGGTAGATTTAGCTAACCTCCAATTTGTATTGAGTTTGAATATCTTTAAATTCGCTTTATCATGTAAAAAGCCAGGATCGTCGCTGTCTTGGTCATGGCCACGTAATGCGCGAGGTCCCTTAAAAAAGATGCCTTTACACATTACAATACTCTTAAAATTGATCCTGGCACCTAGTTCGATGATATCTTATTTTTATTAATTTCGTGGAGACTATGTAATGCGTTTATCAGCCTGTTTGTTTGTTCCTTTGTGGAGACCCAACACGTCGTCCGATTTTGATAGTTCTTACGTCAATCGATTAGTCTTGCGAGTGTTTATATACTAAATACATGACAACAATCAGAATTCAATATGGCGACAACCGGACGCCATATTGGAAAAAATGTCGATGAACTATGTTAAATTGGCAATTGAATAGGTATCTGAAAATACCTATAAGGTTTTCTTTTTCGAAATTTTACATCACTTCTGTGTTGTGGTGCCGCCAACAGTCTCTAAGTAAAAATGGCTGTTACTTACGGACAGACAGACAGGACGAATCTATAAGGATTCTGTTTTTGCCAATTGGCAACGGAACCCTAAACAAGGACCTATTTTCAAATTTATTCGATTATTACTTAGTTATTATGAAGTTCAAAATAGAGGCCATTTGACAGCGACAGCGAAAATAATTTTTCAATACACTTCCTCTAAAACTGGTCCATAACGCACTACAATTAGGTACAACATGCAATGTATTTCACACGCGTGCGATTTTTTCCACTTGGGAATGAAAATTGCCACAGATAACTATACCTATACTTAGTCCAAATTGGTTCAGTCTGAGGTGAATGTTTTTTTTTTTAATTTCAAAGAAAATTGGCAAAGCACTACGCGTCTTTATCCTCTCAGCAGCTATCTGTTATTAAAAACTTTAAGTTACTTTTATACACAAATTAACATTTATTTGTGTTCTGAATACAAAAATATGAAATAAATCTATTTGTTATATTAGGCTGTTTATCGGCTTCATACCTTTGCCTCTCCTTCAACCTGGCGAAACCAAAGCGCGAAAAAAAAAAAAAAATCATAGCTTCATAGTTCGTGACAAAAATATTTTTCGTAATTTTATTTTATTTCTTCAAAAGTGTATTGAAAAACGTCGTTTGATACACGTGGACATTTGTTATTGCAATTCTCGGCTCAAAAACACCCTCGCCTACGGCTCGGGTGTTATAATTCCGCCTCGAATGCAATAACAAACTTTCTCCACTTGTATCAAAATGTACTATAGTGTTTCATAGTAATTCTCAATGAAACTGAAAAAATAAGTTCATTCTGTGACTGTAAGCTGTAACCAAAAACATTCCGTAAGAACAATACGATGTGTGATAAGCAAATAAAAGAATTTTCAATTTGGTAAAACGTATTGTGTCGTACATAAAATGTCGTGTAGACGTGTAGTACATCATGTAAAATAATTATGATGATTAACAAGTCAAAAGCAAAACTGCACATTGAAGTTGGATAGGTTGCGGCATTTATTTACTCTTTTATTTTGGAAAACGAAACAATATAATTTAAGAAATCCGGCTTTTACGGCTTGGCAAAACAACAAATATTAAGTTCAATATTAATGTATTAAGGCGCTCCCTCACGGGAGCATTCTCCTGTAATGTAAAATCCAAGATCCGATTTTGTTCACAGTCAAGTGATTGTTACATTACAGGCGAATGCTCCCGGAGTGTCTTTGTACGCACACATATTTGAATCTTATTATCTAATGATCCGTCGAAAAAAAAGAACTACGTATACATACATGATCACATTGATCACTCAGCACTGAGCACACAAAACGTAAAATGACTTTATTTTATAATTGTGTGTTTATAATTAATAGGCTCACTTGCCCCATATTCCATAGGACTTAAAACACAACAGGCGATAAGTGGGTGTACTATACACGTACACGTCTGCCTACCCCTTTGGAGATTACAGACGTGATGCATTGTTATGTATTTTAACATGATATAATTATTATCCATTGGATTAAATGATTCTGTGTTTACCAACAGATTTCACAATAATTTATAGTGTTTGTTAGCTTAAAGTTATTTAAATCGTAAATATAATTAAATCGTATTCAAAATCATGGTTGGGTCACCGAACTCACCGAACGTCAGACTCAAGGTTACCTGGGTTCCTGTTTGCAAATCGACTTAGACATTTGATAATGTTTTACTAACTTAAAAACATTTCTTTACAGTGGCGGGGAAGACAGCTCAAGCAATACATGTCCAATAGCTGCCTCAGCGGCTGCACCCGCTACGTGGCGTGGTACAAATGACAGTGCCACCGAGTATTGTCGCCGTGGTAACACGCCCGCTGCGTACGGCAGGTACCAGCGCAACAACTCTACCGCACCTTACTCTACACCACCGTCTAATGTTGAAAGGTATTTATTTAAAGCAGCAAAATCACCACTACAGGTCGCGGCATGAAACTCTAGCGCTGACCGTTATTGTGCAGAAATAAAAAATAAGAATGTCTTGGGGCGTGCGTTGCGCCGATTGGCTCTCCAGTCGTATAACATGCGCAGCTATCAAATCAAATCAAAAATATTTATTTGCTAGAATATGGTACATCTAAGGTGATACAGTAAATTGTGGTTTCATCATATCCTGTCATAACATGACGTGCAAATACATTCACAATAGGCGATGTCAATTAGTCTAACTTACAAATTACAGATTCTATTGACTTGTCCTCTAAGTAGTCCCTAACGGTATAATATCTTTTAGTTAGTAAGAGTTGGAAAAGTCTTTTTTTTAAATATTGTGAACTACGGTCTTGAAAACTATTTGGTAAATGATTGTAAATAATAATCGACATGCAGTATACATTTTTCTTAAATAATTTTAGTTTTATTGGTGGCAACCGAAGTCTATATTTCTGCCGTGTTCGGCTATTTGGTCTGACAGTGGTAGTTTCAAATAAATTGTAGTTTCTCCTAACAAAAACACATATTTCAAAAATATATAGACATGGCAGAGGTAGAGAGGTATCCCCTCCACGTTTCGTTCAGCGCTAGAGTTACGTGCCGCGACCTGTACCCATTATTCCAATCTTGCCACCTTTTACTCGGTGAGTAAGTAGATGCACAATGTCGCATAAAATAATACTACGAATGAAACGTTTTCGTTTCATTATAAGTATTCCCGGTTCGTCACTGTTCCGATTGTCACTATTTTTTTTTCCATGCAAGATGGCCCGATTTGTCATCATAAGAAAACAAATTATTTCTTATTTAATAACGAACTGCGACACTCAACTATTTAACGATAGAGTAAATTTGATTTAAAACATTATATTTTTTTTAAATACATTTTCTATAGCTATTATAATATAATGAAAATTTCGAACCCTGATCTTATCACCTGATCTGATCACGCTGCACCTACAAGAATAAAAAGGTTACACCATTTTATTCCGGTAGCGTGATCCCGTAGAACAATACCCAAACTCCACGCGGGCGAAGCCGTGGGCAGACATTGTAAAAAATCCTAACGCGAAGGAAGATTATGATACGACGACGGTATGAGCAAAAAAACTGAATATATTTTGAACAGCAAGAATATGATTGTAACTTAAATTTGCACAAAAACTGACTTACCTTGCAGGTGTCGGTTTATTCATACTTGTTTATCTGTGCGTAAAAATGCAACAACCGGCATAGTTTTAACTACAGAGCCTTTGTCTAGCTTTTACTTTCCAATTTGTTAGTCAGTTTTGAGTATGAATGTGAATGGGGTATAAGAGTAGAGGAAGACCAAAGAAACGTTGGGTGGACTGTGTGAAAGATGATATAGCAAGAAAGGAGGTGTCTGATGAGATGACGAGTAATAGAGAAGTGTGGAAGAAGAAGACATGCTGCGCCGACCACAAATAAATTGGGATAAGGGCAGCAGGACGCAGGAGAAAGGAGAATGATGATAAAATTGACAAAAATAAGAAACCAAATAAAAAATAAAGTAAAAAAACATAACCGTAAAAAAAGAGCTGTAAAAAGGAAGAAACAAGAATAATTTAAATAGAAATCCAGAAATGCATAGGTACAAAAATGGTCAAGATAGAGGTAGAGGATAGTGGTCGCACCGGTTTCTATTTGACAAACTGGAGTGTTGCGAAACTAAAGAAAACTCTTCAGTTTTTTTACCTCGTAGGCGCGGGACTAATACAAGAGGTGTCGAAACGCGGGCGAGGCGCGGGCGTCGTGCGGGCGCGGCGCCGCCGGTGCAGGTGCAGCGCCAGGCGCGCTAACGGTGTCGAAAAGGCGAGGCGCGGGCGAACACAGGGATGCGTTTGGGGCATTCTAGTGTTTAAAATTGTATATCGTCACGCATTTTCGTTGTCTAGTTCACTCCTGTGTACACTGTCGGCATGCCACTGCTAACTGCAGGTGCGTCGAGGGCGAGAAAGTAACGCTCGCGCCCGCGTTGCGCCCGCGCCTCACCTCCGCCCGACGCCTCTTGTATTTGTCCCGCACCGTAGATTAGATTACGTGCCACAATCCGGAGCAATTGCCGGGTGTAGATGCGTGCGGTCCGTGGTCCGTGCGATGCGGATCAGTGGTGATATGATTGTCTGACAATATATAAATAAGTTTCCAATAATCCTAGGGTGTTCACAAAGACTCGATTTTTCGATTATATCCAATTTTGGTGCCGGTGGCGAGCACTACGACTACGACGCAACTGACACTAGTGATGCAAAGTGTTTGCGTTCTCGAGTCGTAATTGTATAGAGTCCACTCAGAAGAAAAGTGTGGGAAGAAAAGCACCCAACACCAACTTCGTTCAAACCCTAGGAACCTCCGGGACATGGTCTGCAGTGGCCTGTATTGAAAGCACTCTACCGATTGCACACTCAAGTAGCTTGCTTCAAACACAATTTGGCAAAATGGGGCATTAAAGACCCTTCTGACACACAGTTTGAATGCGGTGCTCCCGACCAGACCATGGCCCACTTGCTGATGTGTCCAAAGTGTCCCTCCCTACACTTGCACTTTATGAGACTTAATAAACGCCACAGACGCCATGATTTATATGGCCTCTTGATGTAACCATAAATCTTAATGTTATTCTAATGAGCATGATTAAAAACAAAACAAATCTTTTCCAGAACAACTCCTCACCATCGATGGTATGCAAGTAGCGACAGAGTGGCCGGCGCGACCGGCGGTGAAAGTACACCAAGTACACCAGGTGGTGGTACTGAAGGAGGGCGACGGCGGCGAAACTCTGGTTCTGGCTCTTCGCGATCCGACTCGAGTTCGCCTGAGCCAAGCGACACATCACGTGCTTCGACGCCAGCCACACAACCACCGCTATCCCACCATAACAACCATCGTACGCCGCCATCCTTACATAACCAAGTATGTTCTCTTAGAATTTCTTGCATACTCGTCTAAGCCTTAGCTCAAACCTTTGTTGTACCAATACACTAGGTGGGTTTATAAAATGATCTATTTCGTATTAATCTATAAATTTCGATATTATGAGTATAAATAAATAGGCGTAAATTCGCGTCAACGATTTTATACTACTCAATTAACCAAATTATATACTTTCCCATCGTTTAGGTAAGGCAAAGCAACAAGATTGTGTGCCCCATGTACCAGGTTGTTATATACCAAAACAACTTTGTTAACCCTTTTCGGTGTTAGATAATTTTTCATGCTCACGTGTACGCTCTCCATGCGAAATAGTATTCCTCAAATCCTAGTACCCTGTAGGCATACATTTAAACGTATACAAAAGAAATCTTCACTATTTACGAATAAACACAGCAATATTATTGCTGCTGCGACCAAAAGCAATCAACTGCGAAGGCTTAAGAAAATATTATACGGCGATTTGTCACGAGACATCTAAAGAAAGTTAGTAATTCACCCATTTACAATGAATTCCTACCTAAGCTCATCCGCCTTTTAAGTAAGCATTTCCTTCTTTAGATTGTGTTACCCGCGAAAATAAATATTAGTGTAGGTACAGTATCTATGATGAAGAAAGGCAGTGGTCTAATTGTGCCGTTATACTGTCAAATTTCATAACGCTCTGTTTAGGCGTGAAAAGGCTAACATCAGACACAGAGTTTACCGCATTTACTAAACTAACTTTTGTCTGCGGCTTCGTCTGCGTTGAGATTGGGCATTACCAACCACGGGCACGTAAGTAGTACCTGCCACCGGCCCACAGGGAATAAAAAAATATCTTATGTCCTAAGCCAATTCCATCAACTAAATCCGTTCAGGGGTAACCGACAAACAGACCTTCTTCAACTCTTGAGCCTTATGACACTAGCGGATTCAAAGCAGAACGGGTGCAAATGCGCGAATGCACTGTGTGTCCTTTGGACGCCCGTAACGTATTCGTTGCGCGTCCGCTCCGCTTTGAAGACGCTCGCAATCAGCTAGTATGATAAGGCCCGAACGTATACCTAATTTAGTTTTTGTACTTTGTTATACGTTAAGTATTGGTTGTACTTATGACATAGTGTTCATGATTATGGTCGTTGCCAACCTTTGTTATGTCACTTATCGCTGATGTATGTGATACTGTGAATGTCTGGAACAGGGTGTGTCTAAAGATAGAAGAAGAAACACGAACTATTCGGAATTATAGTTCCGAATAGTTCGTAACTCATCCCAATATGTTGTATATATTGGGATGAGTTTTGGAACTCAGTGTTTTGGGCCAAAGTTTCTACTCTCGTTGCTGGCTGAGTTTGCAGTTCCCCTAGAAAATAAAATTGAGTAGTGTTCTTTTGTCCAATGAAAGGGACAGAAACTGAAAACAAATTAACGAATAATGTAAACATCATGATACACGTCACCTAAATCCCCGAAGGGTTAGGCAGAGGTGTCCTCTATAGCACACCCACACTCGCCAATTAGGTGTAATAAGTCCCATATAATAAGGGTTATAAGGGGCGAGCCTTTTGCCATGAACCGGGCATTCTTGTTTTCAAACACGAATCGAATTATAACAACATTTTACTTCTTTCATTTAAAAGCTTAACACACAAGTCACAAAACCCGGTTTAGCAAACAATACTTATTATCTTTTTATAAGATAGTAGCTGGCATAGTCACATCACCATTTAGTTTTTTAAGTTTTGCGCTCAATGAGACTGGTACATTTGGCAGAAGGAAACAAACAGACAAAAAGGTCTCTCAAATGTTCGGATGTATATTCACTTTTGGCGATTATTATCTCCGACATTTCTTGTTTGTTTAAGCCCCATATTTACCATGTTTTATCATAAGACACATGGTGAAACTGTTTCATGGTCTAAGTATATGGCGTGCTAAGTGTTACGTCACGTTGTCGTGAAATTTGGCAAAGTACTCATATGCTTCCAAATGTCTCGGCAACGTAATACTTTGGGTCACCACATCCTGGGATATTTTGATTTTTTTTTAATCTCCTCAAGCCATTGGTCGTTTCATCTTGCGCCGCATTAAGTTAAAATGGCGATGGTTTGACTATCTGACTTCGGTAAATATATGCCTTTTCCTACGCCAACTTCTTAAAAGGAATAGAGTTGTGCGGGCTACATCGTGGGAATTACCTAGGAATTCTAAAGTGAAGTTAGAGAAGTTCTCAATCTCATATTTGTTAACTTGGTGTAAAAGATGATCACGATGAGAAATCTTCTCTGAGATTTTTTTCGCTGACATGTTCTTATTTTTCTGGGCTAAGTAAAGTAATTATTTAAATTTGCGCTCTTGAACTCTTAACCCAAACAGATTGTAAATAATAACTCATAAATTATTTGTCATAAATCTGCTTTTTTAAAGCGTTTCAAATAACATTGCATATTTTTGTCTTGATAGTGGGCGTCAACGGCGAGTGGTAGACCATTGGCAATCTGTGTGCGCAATCTACCGACGCGATCTACTGATAGTTCTTTAAAGGACGGACTTTACCATGAATACAAGAAACATGGAAAAGTTGTATGGGTTAAAGTAGTTGGTCAAAACGCCGATCGCTATGCGGTGGTGCGTTTTAAAAAGCCATCCGATGTGGAGAAGGCGTTGGAAGTATCACAAGATAAGCTTTTTTTTGGCTGTAAGATCACTGTGGCGCCTCATCAAAGCTGCGATGAAGATGCAGATTCGGCTAAACCTTACGAGACTGATATCGATGAGTACCACCCGAAGGTAAGATATTTAAATATAGTGCTTTTCGTTACAAAACAAAAACATAATAATCAAATGATATGATAAAGACTAGCGTAAAAGCGGTATAATCAACGGAACAATCATAATATAGTTCTTAATTATTTATGCCTTATTTTCGCCTCAAAATCACTTATATTGTCGAAAAATTTCGTTCTGCTTGGTGGTAGTACTTTGGGACACAACCGTGAGTGAATTGATTATAATATTCCTCTATTTTACGTGCCTTTACTTTAATTTATAGATTGCAGCATTTCTAATTTGTAAAATCCTTAATTATCGATAGTAAATAGTTTAAAATGATGAACCTTCTCATTCATGTCAAGTTTTATCAAAACAAAGCCAATAGTGCACGCAATCGTTCTTACTAATAATAAAATTAGCCATCAATGACTACACATTACATAAAAATATCGCGCTTCACGCTTTAAACCCTTTAAAACGTTAGTCCGTTACAGAAATACCGTCTAAAGCAGAAAATAAAAATCCAATGAGTACCAAACATCATTATAAAATAACCTTTATTTATAACCAAGTAAACAAAAGTAGTTTTTGTTGGGTGGGATTGTTGTATAGACCAGAAATCATCACGCCTGCTGAATCCTATATTACCTACCTATATCAAAGTTATATTCCTCAAATCTCGGTAAAGACCAGCTATTTTCAATGCAGTGCATATAAACTAAGAAGAATAAAGAAATGGTCTTCTGCAATTATAATTATCATAATTATTTTATGGGTTTGTTCTTCAACACGGTTTTTTTAGAAATAAGTTACGTCCTGGTGTAGGTAATTTGCGCCACAACATTAAATTGGGACCCAAAGTAGTAATTGGTGAATATTCGACAACTTGAAAAAAATACTTCCTACAATTAATAAGGCCAGGCCAGGTGTTTAGTGCATTGCGTATGTCTCTAAAAGTTACATTTACATAGAATGTTTTCCAGTAACAGATACACGTTCTTGGTTTTGCATACATTTTATTGGTTCCTTGTTTTAATTAATTTAGCTTTTAAAAATGTTGGATCAAAGTCACATAAGGTAACAAAGTTATTAATTTGTCGAAACTCGTTTGTTGAATTATGTTCTTTCTTAATATATATGTTTTATGGTGATGTACAAGGATTGGTCCAGTCGTCAAGCGTCGCACAGGAGACACCGAACGACGCTGAAAGAAGAATTTGATCTTAATTACTTGATTAGAACACACGGCAAAATCAAGTAGAAAGATATGTCACAGAGTTTTGGTCTAATTTGGATTTTTCACTTGCACTACTAGTGTCCTTAAAATTGTGTTACAAACTCATCGAAACATGTAACTTTTATTTACTTTTGTGTACATAATGTATTCTTATCATTTATCTTTAGTCGTCAGCCTTTTACCGGATAAAATTCCCAGTCATGGGCGTTTAAAATAACATACATGAGTATTTAATTATTTATTGAGATTTGAGGAATATTACTTTTCATGGAGGGTAAAGCTATCCCTGATAAGCTGGTATACTTGCATAACCTATTCCGTGTCCCGTGACACAAAATATTATAATGAATCATAAGTTCATGATAGTGTTTTACTATGGTATGGTGTCTATGTAGCGGACAGTTAGTGAACCTATGAAGACATAAAACATCTAACAATATAGAAATAAGGGCCTATGTAAAATGCCGTAATTATGTTTTATGATCTAGGACTCTAGGTTATAACTAATATTTTATTATTTCTATTTTGCAAAAACATTTTCGGTTTTTTCAAGCGACTGTATTTTATTTCTATTACGTCTTTATTTTTTTTTAGTGTTACTTAACTGCCCACCAGATAGAATATAATTATTTATACAATATATTCCAGTTATAGAAGTATTAATTTTATTTTCTTTTTCTAAATCATAAAACAATCGATCCCGACCTGACCCGCCTGGTGGGTTAACAATTAACATTATCTTAGCTTAGTTAGAATAAGCATAATTTATTTTCCAAGTTTCATAGTCAGTTGATTTACAACAAACGTGCTATTTTTCTGTTCTTTTCTGGGTTTTATATTTTTTAATTCCTCTTTTCGTCTCTTGGAGACACCTTTTATGAATAATTAACATTTTCGATATCTCGAAGGTCCCTATAAACTTTTCAAAACATTTAAATAATTATTAAAATATAGTTTAAAGAATACTTAAAACACACTGGCCCTTATTAAATTTGTTTTGACAAATATACGTATTTTAAAAATACCTGTTTTGTGAGAACGATTTGAGTACTGGGCTGATATGAGTGAAATTAAACGGTTCTCAATATTATGTTATTCGTTGACGGATGTTTAGAAATAAAAGGTAATGAAACGTTATTCAAGAACCCTGTTTAATACGATATAAGACTTAATTTTTATTAATAATAATTATAAAATAACGAGTGAAGGAGTACAATCGAAGTTAAAACAACGTTATAGCTTGTTTTTGTTATTCTCTATAAGCCATAGAAGTGAATTGGTTACGTCGGACCGACTATAATCTACTATTTTATCTTACAGGCTACGAGGACACTATTTATCGGTAATTTAGAAAAAGATGTTACGCAACAACAACTTCGAGACAAGTTCAAACTCTTTGGAAGAATAATCGAGATCGATATAAAAAAGGGAAGCAGCGGAGGTGCAGGATATGCATTCTGTCAGTACGCATCAATATCAAGCGTTGTGGAAGCTATTCGCGCCATGGATGGCGAAAATGTAGGTGGATCGCGTGTGAAACTCGGCTTTGGAAAACCTGTTGCTACCACTTGTGTATGGGTCGACGGCCTTACTGAGCATACGGAGAAGCAGGTAATTATAATACTGCCTACCCCTCTTATCTACATGTAGCATGAACATAATAAGATAGATTTTTTATTTATAAGTCGATTAATTCGTTAAAAAAGTGCCATTTCTATTGAAATACGAAGTCCACTAAAATCATAGCTAGAAATAGGTTATAGAAATACTGAAACCATACAGTTACGGAAGCGGAATTGATAATCTTAGATTAACCAGAGTTTCCCTAGAATTATACGAACTCCTATTAAGGCCGAATTGTTGCAAAAATAAACAGACTTTATTTAACACAAAAATCTGGGTAAGCATGGATATCGCTGGCTTGCTATGACATTAGGCGCGAATCTAGCATAGTGTGCGATTGCTGCCGGCGAGCGCTAGAATCTAAGTAGGTCTCAGTTACTAGATGAAAGCTGTCTAAAGGTGTGTATGGAATCGATGTGGCTTGAATTCGAGTATTACATCAAGCCGAGTAAATTACATTGTGCACTTTTATAACGAGTCGTTATTAACGACTCACATAGCTGAGTATTGTGGCATAACTTGTTTGTAACACGCCGAGTCCCCGAATCAATCGTATGTTAATGTTTGCTGACGCATCAAGTGTTAATAATATGTGCATGTAGTGAAATGCTCGTAGCCGATTAGTTACCAAAACGGATGTTCCTCCGGTCAATAGTGTAATACACGAAATCAAATTCAAAATTGTTACACATATAACATGTAACAAGTTATCCTTGTCGGTACACACCTTTACCAAATACTAGCTATAAAATACGCATCGAATTCATTGCTATTACAAATCTATTTGAATTATACCCAAATAATTATAGCAATTTTAAGTAAACCTGGATATATACTTAATTCTATTTTTTTCCGTTTTCTTTCGTTAAAACGGAATAATTAAGGGTAAAATTCAGAACAAAGTTTATTATTCATATTATGAATCTATCATGCTTAATCCAAAAGTAGGATGAATTAAGCCCTCGGAAATAAAAAGGGTAAAAGCAAGCAATTAGAAGAGCGCGCGTGTGTAGGTGCTGAGCGCGGTGTCGCGGTGCGGCGGGGCCACGTCGGTGTGCGTGGACCGCGCGGCGGGCGCGGCGCTGGTGCACTTCGAGCAGGCGGCGGCGGCGGGCGCGGCCGTGCGCGAGCTGCGCCGCGTGGCCGCCGCCGTGTCGGCCGCCGAGCCCGACCACCCGCGCCTCTGTGTCGACTATGCCTCGCGCGAGTGTCAGGTACTACCCGCAGGCCGCAAGCCTCCCATTACTCATGTCCTCCCGGTATCTTATGATGGAGGTATTTTTAACTGTCATCTTCGCCGATGTTTAAATTAGAGACTGATTGATACTAAACTGTTACGTTTGAAAAGAGCATTACTTCTTACGGGCTTCGCCGCCATCGGGTATGACGAATAGATTCGGCTCGTCTATCGCGCCGCAGCGTGCCGCGCTCGCCCGTAGCACTAGATCGCACAGTTTTTGCAATAACTGGGAAAATTTTGCCAACATTCCCTTTAAAAAAAATTAGGGACATTTTTTCCGTTTTAGCTAGCCGGTAACATTCGCCTGTAATGTAACAGTTCAAATTCTAGCATTACGTCAGTGAGTAAAAAGAACCGAGACATGCATAACTGCACAGCCTGTATCGATGCAATTTGTAACCGAATCTTGTATTTTTACATTAGTGGCGAATACTCCGTTGGGTAGGGGTACGAGCAGTAAGCTCTGGAATATGGGTTCTTTTAAATCATTTTGTAGCACTAAGTAGCTAGCCTGTAAATATTTACAAATGATTTTGTTTATTATTTTTATTTCTCTCAGAGGGTTATAAAAAATGATTTACTTTTTCATTACTCACAACTAACTAAAAACTAGAAGCAATACCATCCCGAATATTTTTTATAATCGATTTGTTTTTACCGACTTCTGTTTCTATTGGATAGGAGCAGTTTAATTTTGTTGTTAATCTCCTGTTTCGATAACTCATAATATTTTATTGTTATTAAAAATTGAAATGTCATGTATTATTAGGAGGCGTTTTACGAACAATTGGAAAAGCATGGCGGTTCGGCGGCGTTGACGGGTTCTGAAAGACTGAGTGGGGATCTTGCATCTCGATACCTTCCATCTACTCGTCATGAGCCCATTCGGTTCGTATAGATAACAAATCGTTGTATATTTAATTTTTAAGTCTAAATACCGAATGTTTCACTAACTTGTTTAACTAACGTTTCTGATAGGTTTGACGGGAGTGGGTCACGATCGAGAGCTTCTAGTTATGGTCGGGGATCCTCGAGAACCCCTCGCTACTCTGCACTAGAACCCTACGACCCGACCGACTACGCAGCCGACCGACGTTACAGGTAACGAGCCCATCGAATCTCTGTGTTCCTTCTGTGTCTCTTATGTGCAACAGATACAGTATGTTGTGTGCATATTACCTGACATATTTTGATACCTAACTCGTCTTACAGGGTATACGATGAAGTAGGATCAAGCCCACAACCTGAAGATACGCCTTACGAGGAAAGGCTACAGTCAGTCGTGGTGTCGCCGCATAGGGCACGACGCCATCGCCGCGACTCCAGCCCAGACGACCGGAAACACTCTAAGGTGACCTATCAATTGCAGAAATCTCCTTTTTATTCTATGTTATGACTTTATGAGGTCCTGGGTGCGACTCCCCTGGTCGGGACTAAGTGTTATTGAGTTTTTTCATCATGAATTTCTCAGTAACATTCACGAATTCTTGGAGTCTTTTGTGCCGTTTGATGGCAACAGGCTCGTCCCTAATAATTATTGGGCTAAAACAATGATATTATACAGTAAAAAGAGGTAGATATCGCACTAGCACGCACAAATTGTTGAGGACAAAGTGACACAATTGTTGCACTTTGATAGCTAGCTATCTCTTTCTATCTTATACGTTCCGTATTATCTATCGCTGTCGTAGTTTTAAATTACTCGCAACGATATCTGAACGCCATTCAGTATGAACATGGCGTATCTTCTTTATAATATCATTGGGCTAAAACACAACTAGCGAAGAGAGAGTGTACTAATAGGTATAGGTGGCGGCACGTAACTCTAGCTGTGAACGAAACGTGGAGGGGATAGCTGCGCATGTTGTACGACTGGAGAGCCAATCGGCGCAACGCACGCCCCAACACATTCTTATTTCAAACTCAAACTCAAACTCAAAGCATTTATTTCAATTAGACCATTACGGCACTTTTGAAAGTCAAAAATACAAAAAAGAAAATCAAAGCTACAGTCCCAGTCACAAGGCATAATAACTTGAGAAAGTACTGTAGTTGCCCATTCCCTTGTAGTTGCCCATTTCTTACTTCTGCGCAATAACGGTCAGCGCTAGAGTTTTGTGCCGCGACTTGTATACCTGGGCCAAACCTAAAGAGGTAACAGGCTGTTCATCGATATTATTTATGATCTGTTTATAATAAAGAAACACCGTATACAGATTTGTGTTTTTCTGAAACTTACGATACAGTTTTTTGAATGCAGGAGCGACATCGCAGCGTCGGTACGCGGCGCTCTCGCTCGGGATCGCGCGGCGGCGAGAAGCACGGCGGCCGGCGCCGCCACCGCCGCCGCCGCGACGGCTCCGGCTCGCACTCGCGCGCCGGCACCCCGCTGCGCGACGAGCCCGACGCCGCGCCGCCCGCCGAGCCGCGCCGCCCGCCGCGCGAGCGCCCCGCGCTGCCCATGAGCCTGCCGCTGCCCAAGTTCGCGGCGCTGCTGCTGCGCGCGCCGCCGCCCGCCTGCAGCACCCCCTGCCCCGCGCCCGCGCCCGACTCGCCGCCGCGCCCGCCCTCCGCTTCTTCTTCTAGCGGAGGCTCTGCGCCGCACTCGCCGTCGTTGGAAGAGCGCATCCGCAGCCTCGACGAGAAGCTTAACGGATCGCGAGCGCTGGCCGACCCCGACCGCGCTCGCCTCCGCCACCGGCTGCTCGACGTCGACATCAACGAAGTGAAACCGTCGGAAGTCGTGCGATCGTTACTGGCAAAGCGCTCCGTGTTCGACGAGGACTCCGAGCGACTCGAGGGAGCCGGGCGCGCACCCAGCCCGGGCAGCAGCCCGCGCGGCCGCATGTCGGCGCCGACGCCGCGCGCGCTGCGCTACCCGTTCCCGGCGCACCCGGCGCACCCCGCGCCGCCCGCGCCCGACGCGGCCGAGCTGGTGGAGCACGGCGTGTCGCGCCTGCTGGCCAGCCTGTGCCAGGAGGTGCGCGGCCGCCCGCGCACGCCGCCGCCGCCGCCGCCACCGCCGCCGCCGCCCGAGCCTGAACCTGAACCCGAACCCGAACCTGAACCTGAACCAGAGCGTGAGCTTGAGCCTCAGCCCGACCAGAATGACAATTCTGCCCAGTTTGACAACGAGGTGAAGCCTACTGAGAGGCAAGTAGATGGTTATTTTTCTGGTGACGGAGAAAACGAATCATTGATCGTGACTGGCGGTACGGAGGACAACGTTGACGCCGAAGATAGTGATCTAACTAGTCGCGATCGGAATAGTGATATGTCCATCGCTTCCACCAGTGTTAACAGCCAAACAACTAGTTCTGCCGATAGTCAACCAACGATTGATAATACCCTTGTCAAAGGCGATATATTCACCCAGGATGATAGAACGAATAGCTCTCTTACCTTTCATTTGGAAGATAATAGTGCTCGAGAAGTAATGGAAATGCTTCTGAAGCGAGTTGAGAAATTTGATGAGAGTCAAAAATATGAATCACAATTTGAAAAGATATGTAAATATAATAAAGAAAGTCTAATGAAAACAGAGCTTCTCAAACACGAAGAAAGACTAAACTTAGATAGCGAAAACAAATTAGATCCTTTTTGTCAAACAGATAATCACAAAAGCAGAGAGATACATGAAAACCATATTGCCAAAGAATTAATTGAATTTGAAATGCAGCAGAATCATTTAAATGTAGTTAATTCAATTAAATCTAATAATGCAGAATTTAATCAAGATTTTACGAAAAATACTGAAAAAAATCTCAAGGATAGACATAATCACAATTACCATAATGCTAAACTCGAAAAGGAGAATATTCAATTCGAAAAAACATTTGAAAAGGAAAGAAATAGTATCACTGTGGCTTTACCCGATACAAAAATTGCGGATAGTGAAAAAACTCATGAAGATCGCGTCAGAATAGAACGTGACAAAATAAGACACTGCAAAGAAAAAGTAGCAGAAAAAGAGAGAGGTGAATTGGAAAAGGATAAGTCGAAAAGTAGCAAATCTGAAAGAAATAACGATAAAGATAAAAAACCGAAGGAAGAGCAACATTGTGAAAAAAATCATAATGATAAAAGTAAAACCGACAAAGATGGAGAAAGAAACCAGAAAGATAGAAACGATAAAGATTTCGATAAACTAAAACACAGCGATGAGAAATGTTATAGGCATGATCATCATAAAAAAGAGCGAAGTGACCGAGAAAAGAGGAAAGAATCTGTAGATTCGGATTACTTATCCATGAAAGTAAAAAAGGATGATAAACATAAACATGACAGGTCAAAGAAAGATTATGAGTCAAAACGAGAGAGCAAAAAAGAATCGGATTCCGTGAAAAATCGTAAGTCTTCCAGAGACGAAACTTCTAGGGAACTTTGTCGCAAAGATTCTACCGACTCCTCAACGTCCAGAGCCTCGCACGAATCATCCAAGGTAAAAGATTTGGAAATCAGTGAATCAAAGGATGAGTCGAAACCCAAGTTAAAACACATCGAGTTATTTCTGAAACATGACAGTGATAAAGAATTACTTTCAAAATCTGAAAACAAAGAAGAAAAAGACACTCATAATAAAATTAAAAATGAAATTACGCTGGAACAAAACATCAAATCTAAAGGAGAAATGACTGAAAAACAAAGACACTATTCTCTTGACTCGCCCAGTGTTGATACAAAACGTAAAGAACGATTAAATTCGTGTTCTAGTTTACCATCGAACATCGGACATAAGCGGCGAATGTCATCTCAAGATAGTATCGATATTTTTAACGAAGAAGTAAAAAAGGGTAGAAGCGACACAAAGATTTCTGAAAGAAGAGAGTCTAAAGAATCTCGCTCTGAAAATCGTCATAAAACTGCTAAATTTAGCAAAGGTCATTTTGCTAAGATAATAGAGAGTAAAACAAAAGATGATAAGAAAAATCAGGTCAAACCTCCAGATGAAACCTTTGTTGAAAATAAAAGTAGTGAGTCGAAAGAACCCGAAGACAGAATTAAATGTTTTAAAAAGAGTTCTGGAGACGAAAACGAAGAAAAACCTAATATGGCAACAACACCAGAAGGACTCCATAATGATTTAGATTTTCTTGCTACGTTAGAATTACGCTCAAGTGAAGAAGATGAGCGTCAAAGAGCTCTCCGAAAAGAGATGAAAGAAAAGAAACGTATACAACAGTTACAACAAATACAAGAGTTACAATTGCAAAGGGACGCATTGAATCCAACTGAATTTATGAATAAGAATAAAGATGATAAGAAACTAAAGTGTGATGAGAAAAAGAAAGAAATCGCTCATGAAAAACGAATGTCAACGGAACGGAAAAGTAGAGACGAAAAAATTGATAATAACAAACGGAAAAGTCGTAAACCTGTGCACAGCAGTGACAGTTCTGATTCCGATGAACCTAAAAAGCATTCAATTTTTGATATAATAGACGATGGGCCTACATACATTTCTATGTATGACAAAGTTAAAGCTCGTTCATGTAAAAATATGCAAAAACAAGAAGAAGAAAAGCGTCAAGAAAAAATTAAGGCCAAATTTAGTCAGTTAAAACAAAGTAGAGCAAAACGAGAGGAAAAAAAGAGATCAAGTTGGGATGAAGACAGCGACTCTGATCAGGACAGAAAGAAATATCAATCAATGGACAACTCGTCGGACGATGATATTGGGATTCACACAAAAAATCGTGAAAAGTCATATGATTATGACCCTGATAAAACTGATGAATATTTTGATGGGAGTACTAATGAGGAAGATCTGCGTAATAAATTGTCTCGTAAAAATTCTAGAACTCGCATAATTTCGGACACATCTGATGACGAAAAAAGAAGTATTAGCAAGAGTCCTTCTTTTCTAGATAGCATTAAAAAAGAACTGCTATCTGATTCTGAATCTACACAAAGAACAAAACATGATGGAATGAATGTTAAAGATTCAGACGAAATAATTACGAAGAAGAATTCTTTGTTAAACTTGTTTGGAAAGAGTGACAGTGATGATAGTAAATTGAAATTGAATCTTGATCATGACAATGGATACAAATCTAGTTATATTAAATCAATGTGTAATAATGACTTCTCATCTGAAAGCGAATCTGCGTGTCCTAAAAATTCCATGGAAAGTCGTAGGAAACATAAGAAAAAACAGAAAAAACATAAGTCAACATATTCCGATGACGAAAAGGTAGAAAACAGTGACACTAGTTTACTAGAGGGATATAAACACAAGAATATTGAAAAACAACGTCGACACAGTACTAAAAAAGATAAAAGAAAAGAAAAATTGCGAGATAGTATTGACACAGATGAGATCCGCGATGAAAAAAATAAATTGAAACGAGAAAAGAAATTGGCGAATAACAATTTTGACACTATTACCGATACAATTTGTAATGCAATGAGGAAAGATGGAAAAATGGAAGACATCTTTGGACCATTATCAGATGAATCAGACAGAGACACACGAGCTCACGCAGCTCATAAATTAGACTTTTCCTCACATGAGGTCGATTCTTCTTTTTGCGCGAACAACACGGATTATAAAATGAAAGAAAAGGATGAAAGACGTAAAAAAGAGAAAAAACGTAAAGAAAATCGGTTTTTCAAAGAAGATGATAACAGTTTAGATGTTGATGCTGTAAGTAAAGCAATAGAGGCTCGTCTTTTTGCTGACACCTTGATAGAAGATGATAGCCGACCAAGAGCAGAAACGTTATCAGAGAGTCTTAACAAATTTGAAAACAGTGACATGAAATATGCTGAGGGCAATATAATAAGTGAAATGGTTAAGCAAGAAAAAATCAAAAGAGAGTGTAAAGAGAAGAAGAGGAAGAAAAAGAAAAGCAGAGAAGACCGACAAAGTCGCAAAGAACACCATAATTTCTATCACCAAGATAAACTCGAGAAAGCTGATCAAGTTGTGACTGAGAATGCGGAAGTCTCGCCAAAAACAATGCTATTAGACATACCTTTGCCAAACGATGAACAGACTGTGAGTCTTAATGATAAAATTGAAAATCGTCATTCACCTCTAGGATCCCAAAGTTTACCTCGATTGACTGACAGCCCTCCAATTGTTATACAGTCCGATGAAAATACAGATTCCAAAAGTATAGATTCTAATAACGTTATAATTGATGGCAGTAAAATGGAATATGTAGAAAGTAAAGAAATTGAAATTGAAGAAATTCCAATGCCTCCACCTTTTGAAACAATTGTAACAGATATAAGTGAAGTTCCATTACCTAAAGACCCCTTACCTAGCAAAGTGAATAATAATACTGAAGATAGTTTCCTATCGAGCTTTAGCAGTGACGGTGACTCATGTGAAGATGCAGTGCGAAATATAACAATTTCCGAAACAGAAGTTGACAACACTGAGAAATCTGAGAAGACTTCAGATGTTGTAGAAATATCAGCTTGTAAAGCAGAGAAGAAAACCGATGAAAAACCTAGAGCTATTATTTCACAAGAAGAAACCGAAGATGCAGTTGCGGCTTTGCTGGGTGAAAGTTTCGGAGGTAAAATAAATACTTTTTCTAGCTGTTATGAAGAATCTGAAAATATCTCAACACATCCTAATGAAATTGAAATTGCCACAATAGAAAATGAAAATATACCGGAAGAAGATGCAGAAGAAATGCGACAAGCAGTGCAAAATTTAAATGCGAGTGAGATGGAAATGAAGCCAGACACTCCTGTTTCTGATAATGATCTATTATTAATTGATACTGATACTGAAGAAACTGATGAACCAGCTCAAGATGCTCTAGAAAAATTGCCAGTAAATATCATAGCAACAAACCAGGCGTTGAATACTGCCTCTGACCCAAAGAAAAGTGTGGATGTATCAAATAATGTAGTTCCAGATACGAAAACAAACCCGGTACCGACTGTATCTACTACTCCAAACGAATCTAATATTAAAACCAAAGAAACAGATGTTAAGATACAGTTAGCGAAAAGAGAGAATATCCAAGTAATTACCTCAACGGCGACTCCTGTGATTACGTCGTGGACTTTGACGAATAACAAATTGTTGGAACCACATGTTTTAAACATTCAAGCTAATTCTGTTCCTAGTAGAGAAAAAAACGATATGAAACCAACCCATATAACTGCAAATATTGTTCAGATTAAAGGCCCCACAAATCAAAATATGCAAATAAATAATTCGTCAAGACCAATTGTGGCCCAGACACGAGTCAGTGCTCCATATCAAGTCATTAACCAAATGATTCGTAATCAGACTCCGAACATGCAACCGCCGACTATTAAAATTCCAGAGCCTCATATTTTATATCAGAAACCACAGGGGATTGTAATATCACCCCGTATGTCCAACGATCCTAGATTGCAAAGTCCTAAAGCTAGTACACAGGGTGAAAGTATGACTTCGCCAAGATTAACGAATATGGCTATTTTAAGTACATCGCCGCAAAATTTAAACTCTGCAGGAATGGTGTCACCTAATGCGATTCAGCAAAGATCTCCAGGCCAAGTGACTGTGGTACGAATGCAGCAGCCTCCACTAAGCCCCATTCAAACAATGCACATACCGCATGGTGCTAGAACAATGCTGTCACCAAATAGACCTAATTCAGTTCTAGTACAAACCCAAGGTACACCAATCCATTTCAATCGTCTGCCGGTTACTCCAGTCTTGACTCCGATTTCTAAACAAATGAATGTCAATAACTTAATTCAGCAAAATAAAGGCATAAATGTTACCACATCACCTCTGATACATCAGCAGAAAATAATATCGGGGGATTGTAGAAAGAGTGACCAAAGAAATATTTCAGAAAACACCAATGAAAATACTAAAATAATTCTGTCGCCAACGAATCTTCAACATAGCACTAATCCGACAGTCATGGCTCAAAATCGTTTGATATCCATGCAAAATGCCATACACGTTAGTAACATGAATACTGTCCATCTTAACAACAAACTGGTAATTAATACTGTCAGTTCACTGAATGATAAAAGAGAAAACCAGTCACAGAAATCAGATAAGCATAACCCGTTTGGATCAACTCCTATAATACATGTTTCTGCAGTAAATAATGCTACAACATCAATCATACAAGGCTGTAACAAATCTGCTCCAAGCAACGTTCAGGAACCAGCAAGTACGATCAGCAGAAGCCAAGGTTCTAATGTTATTCATTCTTTAAGTTCGCAAAGGCTATTATCACAAGCACCTCTCAGTAACATTATTAAAATAGACACTAAAAAAGGACCAACGTCTGTGTTATCAATGGCAACAATAAGACCACCATCAGTTCTAGCTAAATTGGGATTGTGTACTTCTTCTACCACTACAACTACCAGCATCACAAATGTGTCGCCGTTATTGTTAAAAACCACTTGCTCAACAGTGCCTGTTAAATTGACTACCAGGTTCGATAAAGATAACAAAGAACCACTCAAGACCTTGGTTTTACAAAATCACGCTCGGGAAAATGAAACAAAAGTCAATGAAAAACCTGAAATAATCAAATCTGTTGTTCCTGTTGCTGAAACTGTGAGAGACAAACCAGACATAATATCGAAACCGATTATTTCTCCTGATGAGAGTATGGTTAAAGGTGAGACAGACTTCGAAGAATTATTGAAAGACAACACAAATGAAATAAAAATAAACAACGATCCCGAAAAGACATTAGAAGTTAATGTAGGTAAGACCGTAACATTAATCACAACTCGTAAAGAAAATCGCGACAAAGTAGTCTCAAATAACGTAGACTCTCTGAAGGCGGAGACTATCATAAATACGAACCTGTCTCAATTTCCGCCAGTATCATCTGTCATCAATGAAAAAAGAAACACCAATGAAAATAAAGATGAGAACACTACAAGTCAACCAAAGGAAATAGTAAAAATTTTGTCTCGTCTAGAAAATAATTCTGTACAAGCAATATTACCTTCTGAAACTGTTGTCAAAGAAAAAACTGATGTTTTCAGTAATGATATTAAAAGTGCTTCTAGTGGGAACGAAGGATCGTTGAAAGTAGATAATATTATTCAATCTGATGAACCCAATTTTGACCTCTTGTTACCTGAAAATTCCCAAGGAAGTGGTAGTCCTATAAAAACTGATGAAAATGACTCTTGGAGCGGTAAAGATTTAAACTTAGAATCGGTTATAAAAAAGGTGGATTCTCTGTGTAACGAAAGTGTTGAAATTATTCAGAAAACAGACGAAATAAGTGAAAGTGTTAATCCAATAAAAGTTAGCCCTAACATGTCAGACAAAATAATCAATCATACACCTCATATAAAATCGACTATAAGCCCTCCTGTCGAAAACGCAATTGAGAACAAAATTATAGAAGAGACTGTAACTGATAAAGCGATGCCAGCTGCTAAACGAGGTGGCCGTACTGTAAGAGGCAGAAAAATAGATAAAAGTCAAGATAGAGTACAGACTCGACAAATCGCTAAACCGAGGGGAGGAACTTCCGCAAAACGGGGTCGAGGTAGAGCCAAAGTAGACAAAAAAATAAAAGCTTTTGTTAATAGTAGCGGGAGTACAATGCCAGGGGACGTCTATGATTTCCATGAAGATTCCGGGGATGAGACAACTACATCGCCTAATAAAAGTGAAACACGACCCAGGTTGATCTTAACAATTAAGAGTCCACTCTCAGGGCATTCTTCTGTAACAGCAACTTCAACACTCAGCATAGCTCAAAAAGAACAAATGAAGGTTATTGAGAAAAGCAAAGAGGAAAAACCCGAAGAGTTCCTTTCACCGTCAACAAACACGCGCAAATCCAGGAGGCTTCAAGAAAAGGACGTCCAGCGGAGCACAGTAGACGATATAATAGAGGACGTAATCAAGGGCCCGGTTGGGCAAATAAGAACAGGAAAAGAATCAAATAAAAAGAGGCCTACGAGACAAGCTGTAGTAAAAGCAACTCCGGAGAAGTCTTTGGGATCCGATACACGGAAATCGCCTCGTGGTGCCAAACGTACAAGGGATAGAAGTTTATCGGACGCGTCCATCGATAGTGGCGACGAAAGAAACATCAGGGATTGCATTCGCGATCCGAAGGCTCCACGTCTGGACGAGCCTGAACCAGAGCCCGCTACCGCACCGCGCAGCGCCGCACCTCTCGTGCAAGTACCGCCCGCCACGCCCGCGCCGCATCCTGCGCCTGCCGTATCGTCTGCGTCGCTTGCGCCCCTCAGTGCACCCACGATCCTCTCGCCGCCCACAATCATCGTGCCGCCCGCAACCCACGCTCTACCCGCAACCCACGCGCTGCCCGCAACCCACGCGTTGTCCGCAAGTCACGTTCCGCCCGCAACTCACGCTCCGCCCGTAACTCACGCGTCACCAGCAACTTACGTGCCGCCTGTAATTCATATGCCGCCCACAACTCACATGCCGTCTGCAATCCACGGGCCACCCACGACCCACACGTCGTCCATGATCCACGCCGCTCCTGCGACTTATCTTGCGCCCGCCCTACACGGATCCCACCCTCCGCATTCGGCCCTCGTAGGCCACGCGGCGCCTGCGGTCCTCGTAGGCCACGCGGCGCCCGCGGCCCTCGTAGGCCACGCAGCACCCGCGGTCCTCGTAGGCCACGCGGCGCCCGCGGCCCTCGTAGGCCACGCAGCACCCGCGGTCCTCGTAGGCCACGCGGCGCCCGCAGCCCTCGTAGGCCACGCAGTGCCCGCGGCCCTCGTAGGCCACGCAGCGCCTGCGGCCCTCGTAGGCCACGCAGCGCCCGCGGCCCTCGTAGGCCACGCGGCGTCCGCAGCCCTCGCAGGACATACGCCGCCCGCGCCGACCGCAACGCCAACGCCTATCACTAAACCGCCTAAAAAGATGATATCGGAGATCAGCGCCAAGCTAGCGGGCGCTTTCGAGGCGGTGGTGGGCTGTAGCTCCACGAGCGAGGCGCCGTCGTCGCCGCTGTCGGGCGGCGGGCAGGCGGCGCGCGGGCGGCGCATGGCGGACGGCGTGCCGGGCGCGCCGGTGCCGGTGGGCGGCTCGGAGGCCAGCGACGCGCGCGTGGCGTCGCCCGCGCTGCCGCACCGGCCGCCGTCGGCGCCGCTGCTGCTGCGGCGGCGGCCGGAGCGGCCGGAGCCGGAGGACGCGGCGCGCTACGCCGCCACGGCCAGCCTGCCGCGCGGCGCGCACCACCCGCCCGAGCTGCGCAAGGTGGCCGTGGTGGGGCCGCAGCCGCACCACCACCACCCTGGTCAGTATGCAACTACTATACACTACTACTACTACTCATACACCCGGGGTACAATTTATTAAGCATGATAAAACATTTAAAAAAAGGTTTTTTAGGAGTCGCTCTGGTATAGTGTAACCTGATACTTGTCAGTTTGAAAAAACATTTTTTTGAAGTGAAAACTTCTTTAGGCGCGTTGAGCACTTTTTGGGTGAAGGAAAAACATTGAACTCATCGTCACGTAACGTAACGTGCGGTCACGCTTCGTAACCGTTCGCACTCGTAGCATCCGCTACGGCGTAGCACCATATAGGCATGCACGGGGCATTACCAGTGCTACGACTGGGGCGGGGCCTGTGTATTTTTTGTTTTCACTTCTATCGGCAGTACCAGCAGTAAGCTTTACTATATTACAACAAACATTACCAGCTATGTATATAAAACCAGAGCCTTGGCCTAAGAAATCTTTATTTATTTTTTGTTTTATAGTTCTTTGACATCTGTCAAAGAACTGTAAAACAAAAAATAAATGATATAAACAGATGTAATGGGTACAGATGTACCCATTTATTTTGAATATTGTCTTCTCTGATTACCACGCGTGCAGAGCGATGGGCAAGTGCTAGTGTACCATAAATAAAAAAACCGGCCAAGAGCGTGTCGGGCCACGCTCAGTGTAGGGTTCCGTAGTTTCCCGTCCGTCACAATAAGTGTTCCCACTTATGAGTTTAAAGGTGGGTATCCATTATGTAAAAATGCTTGCATAAACGAATATACTACAAACTTAGTCCAGAAATTATTTTGTACAACTTTTTGTCTTTTTTGTACAAAAACTGTTGTTTCCATCAAGTTCAAAATGATTTTCCTAGAAAGTCCTTATAAAGTTCTACTTTCAGATTTTTTTCATATTTTCTAAACTTATGGTTCAAAAGTTAGAGGTGGGGGACACACATTGTTTTTTACTTTTGGAGCGATTATTTCCGAAATTATTGACATTATCAAAAAATGATTTTAGGAATCCCCTATTCATTTTTAAATACCTTTCCAACAATATATCACACGTCCCTAACGTGTGATATATTGTTGGAAAGGTTATCAGGTTGAAATTTAAAAACAAATCACGTCCCACTTTACATAAAGGCTACCCTAATAAAACATTTTTTTCCAATTTTTATTTTACCACTTTGTCGGCGTGATTGATATACATATTGGTACCAAATTTCAGCTTTCTAGTGCTAACGGTCACAGAGATTAAGCGAGGACGGACAGATGGACGGACGGACGGACAGACATGGCGAAACTATAAGGGTTCCTAGTTGACTACGGAACCCTAAAAACATGTACTCTAATTTGTATTTATTTCAGGTGCCGCAGCTAGAGTTACTATTGCGAGCGTGCCGTCAATCAGTCCTCAAGGCCAGATAGGAATGGTAATTATTTTTTCCTTAGCTTACTAAGTAATTTATTTACAAAGTGTACATTTATTTCAATTTTGTTCATGCCGTCCGGAAGTCTGCTGATTTAGTTGGAAGACCTCCGCCTGCACATCAACAAACTTCTCCGGTTACTCCGGTATACCACAACGTAATTAAATATTAAGACTTGAGAAATGGTTTTTAAAAGCTCTGGATTGTAGCTTTAAATGAGAGTAATAATTGCATATATGTGCTTACAGGGCGATGGAATGTATCCTCACTTCTCACATCAACACTATCAGATGTACCAGCAACACTTCCGCGCCACCCAGCACGACAGTCGAGCGACGCCTTCACCATATACTCGGTAATCTTTTAATAAACATGAAATAATCAAATAGAATGAAGAAGAAAAAAATTAAAAAAAAACGTCTTTCTTTATGTAGTCTTTTTTGACACTACTTATGTACGAAAACTTTATTCCGAAAGTCACAAATCGGAATTTCATAATTCCGAATCGTTCAAAATTCCGAATATACTCCGATTTATCCATTAATCCTATTTTCATAATTTCAGTATTCCGAACGTTCATAATTACTGTTGTCAAAATAGGTACCGAATTTCAATAGTCCGACTTATTGATAATACAAAACATTAAAAATACGAACCCATTTTTTTTTTCATTTTTTTTCCTACATGTTGAGAACCACGTGGCAGGGGCAATTTTTTCATTATTTTTGCGATAGGACGCACCGTTTTCGAGATATTAGCAAATTTAGAACCTGCTGCGACTCCATGACGCGCACTCGCTACGCTCGCATTTTACATTACACACCCACTTTCTGTCACGAATGTCGTCGTCGCTCCGCCTGCCTTGGGCCTACGCTCCTCCATTCGAAGTATCGGAATATCGTTTTGCGTACTAACGATCCATAGAACATTTGATTCTTCGGACAAATGAAAATCGAACAACAAACAATTTGTATTTACGACTTTCGGAATTATGAATTTCGGGTTTTTAAATAATAGACATTATAATTCTTCTATATATAATCGGAATATCGAAATTCGGTATAAAGTTTTTCGGAATATTTGAGTGTTCCCCTTTTTGGATAACTTACGTGGCAACACAGAAGCGCGAGCGGTGACAGTCCGGTCGGTAATGCCGTGCGGCGCTGTGCTGTGTGCTGTACGCGGTGCTGTCACGTTTTAAAATTTTGTAGATTTTAGGGATATTGTGGTAATTTGGGCATAAAATCAGTTATTAACATGTTTACTTTCATTAATATTTTATGTTTATTATTTTATTTGGTAATGTCATTGGAATACTACGCCCCATTCGGATCGGATTGTTTTTTTTTTTAACATATTTTCTACTTTTTTTTGTAAGAAACTGTACTGATTAGGAAACGGTCGAAGGTCGTTTCATCGACGCTACATCGCTTATGAGATGGTCATGAAGTAGGTTATTTATTTTGATGTAATTACATCACTTGACAGAAATGATTATATAGCCTCCGCCAGATAAATAAGAATTTAAAGGTCATTGCTCTTTCTTTAATTTCTCTGCGTAGGTACCCCGGCAATACATTATGCATCGTTTTATATTACTAGAAAAAGTCAAGGGTTACGATAAAGGTCGTTCGGGACAAGTTTATTACATTATTTCTGATTTCGGAATTATATATTTGAATAAATGTATGCGGGTTAATGACCTTTAATTCTTACTTATCTGGCGGAGGTTATAGATAGAAAAGTGTCATAAACGGTTCTCTGTGGGACGCAGGTCACTCGAGGCGGAGGGCTCCGAGGCGCCCACGCCGCCGCTGGAGCTGCGCCGGGCGCCGGGCGCGCGCCGCTACGGCACGCCCGCGCCCGCCTACGGCGCCGGCTGCCGCGAGCCCCCACCCGCGCACGGCGGGCGCCAGCCCGGGCCCGCGCCCGGCCCGCCGCACGCCTCGCAGGTGCCGCGCGAGGCCGACTCGCTGCAGATGCTGCTCCGGGTGAGTGACCGCACGACGCCGTCCGCCCTGCCCCCTCCCCCTGCCCCTGCTCCTCTAACGTGCGTGCGTTCTGTTGCAGCGCTACCCGGTCATGTGGCAGGGCCTGCTGGCGCTGAAGAACGACTCGGCCGCCGTGCAAATGCACTTCGTGGGCGGCAACCCGGGCGTGGCGGGCGACACACTGTCGCGGCACGCGGACGGATCCACGCCGCTGCTGCGCATCGCCCAGCGCATGCGCCTGGAGCAGCCGCAGCTGGAGCAGGTGCACCGCAAGATGAAGGTAAGCCGAGCGAGGCCCGCTCCCGCTCCCGCTCCCGCTCCCGCTCCGGTCGCGTTCTGTGCGCACTGTTACAACTGTGCGGTCGTGTTGCAGATGGAGAACGAGCACTGTATGCTGCTAGCGCTGCCGTGCGGCCGCGACCACATGGATGTGCTGCAGCAGTCGACCAACCTCACAGCTGGCTTTATAACATACTTACAGCGGAAACAAGCTGCCGGAATTGTTAACATTGCACCCCCCGGACATCATCAGGTATGTTAGCCAATGCGATGGGAGGAAGGGTTCATTATTTCCGACACGTCCGGGATTTTAGGTCAGTATCTGGAATTCGGAAGTTATTATATAAACGTCCGGAATTAGCAAACATAAGAAAAGTAACACATTTGATAATAAAAAAAAAGTAAATATTTAATAAATAATATTAAATTCAATAAAACTGCGCCGATTCGAAACGCTGGGTGTGGTGCTCAATCATCATCAATCATCATCATCATCTAAAACTGCGCCGATTCGAAGTTTTTTTCGTATGTAGAGTTTTTCTCTTCAATTTCAGGATTTGTCTCAAGAAAAAAATCTTACATCTAAGAACCCTACTGAATCATGGAATTGCTCTTAGTTTTGCTTATTTTCATCTTACAAACTTTTAATCTTTTTCTTATAATTTTGGTTTCATTACCTGCATTATTATGTGGCTACTAAATTGAGGTGTTATTTTGTGTTCCAGGCCATGTTTACCGTTCACATCTTCCCTTCGTGTGAATTCGCTAACGAGAACTTAAACCGCATTGCACCAGACTTGATGCATCGTGTTGCAGACATCGCACACTTACTTATTGTCATAGCGACCGTTTGAGGTACGCTGTATACCCTTTTATACGATATTCCACAAGCTCATTGTCATGTTTAAGACATTCTTGTGGACTACTTTTAAAATTTGATGTGGAAAGTCCTGATCACATGTTCATGGACACAATCTGGACTGGACGCATATTATCATAAATCAGTTTGCTTCGATATTGTATGGACAAAACCGCCATCGATGTAGTCGATTCGATTTTAAGAAAGCATTGTAAATACGGCCAGGTTGTGAAATTTTTATCTTCATTTTTATCGTAGCAATAGATCGACCTGGTAGAAGTAAATTGTAATAAAACTAATAGATTTTTCGTCATCTTCACGATGTCAAAAATTCTTAGGAATTGAGTTGTAATACCTCTGAGAAAGTGAACTCTCGTTTTGGTAATGTAACGTCAGTTTATTTATTGTTATCTTGTATCGCGGCGGGAGTCGGGGTCTCCGCACGCGCCTGTATAAAGTCTCACATAGTTAGGTAAGCAGCCGTCACTTATTTAAGTGCTAGATTTAAGTCATAGCTTATTTGTAAAATACTTTTGTTATGGTCGACTGGGTTCGGCGATGTTCGGAGTTTAAATTTTTTAAAAATAATGATAGATGGCAAAGTCAGTTGATAAAAATATATTTAATTTTGGGTTCAGATTAGATGAGTGGCAATCTATCGAGCATTTTTATTGTTAGTGTAAATTGTTATTTTGTTTTAAGCGAATTAGGTCTAAAATAATTTAAATTCTGTAAATATCGAATCTATCCGTACTAAAGTTCGATTTCGCTTAGGTCATTACGGTAGGTAATGGAAAACTCATGAATACTGGGTCGAATGATTACTGTTTACATGTAAAAAAATAATTAAGTAATTAAGTTATATAAGATAGTAAGGGAAAAATACATGTGGAAAATAAACTGTGATTCTGACTTTTTAATGTAGACTGTAGGTAGCCCTATTTTATGGAGCATAGAGTGCAGTGTGCTACTAAGCGAAGCACACCAGTGGCGCGTATGGCCTCGCCTTTAGCGATATCGGACATCTTATTCAGTGCTGTTCTGAAAGTCTCTTTCTAATAACGTGTGCAGCAATGCGGAATCGTTATTGTTTGGCGTTCAACTAGAGCTGCATTGCTGTGGTCAGGAGTAGGCGACTTGATTATTGACCAAAATAAAATGAATCGCAATAAGCCAAGATCGGAGATGTTAACAATGTTTCATTTCAATATCCAAAACCGTGTATCAGTATGACTGTATCTTATGTCCAAACAAATGTCAAACTACGTTATCGATATCATGGTTCTCTACAAACACATTCACTAAAAGACTTTGCATACTTACTTAGGTATATAAATTTCATTGAATTGCAGATGTAAACATAGCTTAATAAATATAGTAGGCGATATAAATCCAAATATCGCCTTTTAATAAAGAAAGGCTATCCCAGCGATTATTGTTTGTGTATCGGCTTTGCTTCGCTTCGCTCTTTGTAACGGTACAGGAAGCGTATAATCAAACAAACTGCACTGTTGCCTAGTGAGAAGCGATGCTTGGGGCGTGGCGGGGTTCTCAAACAAACGAATGCGTGGTGGTTATAGTAACACTTTAATCATATAAAATTAATCATAATAACGTAAAATTTGTCACATAACATTCCCACGGTCTTAAAGAATTCTAACCTTCACAATCAAAGAATAACAAAATTCGGAATCAAGTCACACAGTTATAAGGAGTGGTATTTTGAATTGTATAGAACCAAATATAATATGAATCAGGTAAAATGTGTAGTATAAAGTATGACGGTCGCGCATTCTTTCGGTTTGTATGAAGCCGTCGTGTCGCGGTGTGCGGTCGCGTGCCGCTCGATGTCGACGTATTCGGATCTCATTGCTGCTTTAACTGCGGGCCGCCGCTCAGGTTATTCTCTACTTGTACTCGCCATCCTCATTTTCCGCTGTTCATTCGCTTCGTTCAATGAACAGTTTTTTTTAAATGAATATTTACAACGCATTATGGCAAATAGCTGCACTTTGAAAGCTTTACATGATAACCTTCAATCAATTCAAACTAACAATATTGTACTTCTCATAATTTAAGTTTTAGTGGTAGCGCCACTTCCTGATTCGATTAGCAGAGGCATCTTTCATAACTTGCATTATTTTTATAGTTAGATAATGGTGCGACTGTGCTGTCGTACGTAAAATAAAGTACAAAATATTTTATGTATTGTAATTTTATAAAGTACGATATAAATTTATAGCACAGGTAATATTATTACGTATATTCTTTTTAAGGTTTATAACTAGAATGTATAAATATAATAATTGTATTGTTTGTCATATTTCCGTCGCAAACAGTTCTTAACTTGGCTAGGAGGAACACTAACGAACTCATCACTTCGTCCATTAATTTTAAAATATCTATAATTTTACTAGCAAACAGATGCCCAATGATGTACACTCTTAAAAATCTTATTTGAGCTCCTTATGAAGGAGGTTAATGTAAATAAGTCTTCGTGAAATATAGTGATATGACGGTATTTAGACACGCTATTGAAAAAAATATGATATAAGAAACATTATGAGAATTATAAATGACTAATTTATTGCGGTGAAAGTATTTACTTTTTTTTTGTAACTGGGGTGTAGTTATTTCCTAAGCTGTTGTTAATACATTTCATGTGATTTGTTGTTCGTAAATTTTGTTATTTAGCTTGTCCGTTCAGTCGTAATATTATCGTCTATATTAATTTAATAAATGTGTCAGAATCTAAAAATATCGTACGATTCTGCCTAGTTAATAATTACATCCTTGAGAGCGGTATGCTAAAAATGTCAATTATTAATAATAATATGTCTCGGAATATTCATTTATTCCGTAAATATTGTTTTTTTCTATTCCACAAAATTCAACACAGTTGGACACTTAAACTGTATGTGAGAAGTATAATATAGTTTTGCTAATTTATTATTGAAGCCAGCCTCAAAGCGGTCCCACTTCGCAGTGGCTTCAAGCTGGTTCGTTGAGGACACAGCGACGTCGGGCCCTTAATGTTTACCCAGAAATGTTAAATTCTGTTCTCAAGCATGAAGTGGTTATATGAGGATGGAACGTCTAGAAACTTCGGGTCTTCTTCGCTAGCGACTGTTGTTGGTGTGCGAGATGATAGTTTAAATATTTGTAAAAATAACATTTGATCTCAAGTGTGCAGCAAAAGTGAACGTGAGTTAGATTGTTGTAGAGCAACAGTCGCGTGCGGACACAGCCCGATGCCAGTGTGCTCGATGTTGGTTTGGATTCTAACAGAGCGTACGTATAGAAAAAATATTGTGATCATAATTATATTATAGTTTTAAAGCTAGTTTGTAGAGATAACTGTATATTTTGTACATATTGATAATAGTATTGTATCTTTACTTCCCTTATCCAAACAACCCAGAATCCTGTGTGTTATGTACCTCCTACCTACCAATACTATTAAAAAAATATTACATAAACGTTTTTGTTTTTATTTATTGCAACCACGGGCCTAGATCGTGTAAGATAGAAGTGTTGGAGTTATGTGTGTCTTGATGTGTGCGGGACGCAGCGGGTCTTTCCAATGATGATCTTTATTTATTTACTGTGACTCGATTTATTGGTATATAAAAATTACAAAAAGAAATTTAAAAACGTATAAGGACGACGCGAACGCGCGGCTGTCCAGAGACCTCGTAAGACAAGTGTGTCTTTCGGAACCGGATGTTGCAGCCGACGTGACGCTGCGCGAGGGGGGCGCGCTCAGCCAGTGCGGAGCGCGCGACAGATGATCAACTCTGGCCAGAGTTGCCCGTTGCGGTGAATAAATGGCGCCAACAGTCGCATAAGGCTGATGCTCCAGGGTAGCCCGCGAAATTCAAATTTTCTTACGTTTTTGGCAAATTGCAGGCCAGTGCTAGGTTGTATGTTGATTAAAATATTGGACGCGATTGTAAGACTTATGTAGTTACGGAATTATAATCATCAAAACCATCAATACAACCCTCCAAGTTCATAAAGGTCGAGAAACGATTTTTTCAAGGTCAAAGTCATTGCTAGACCTTTATGAACTTGGAGGGTTGTATTGATGGTTTTGATGATTATAATTCTGTAACTACATACGTCTTACAATCGCGTCCAATATTTTAATCAACATACAACCTTGCACTGGCTTGCAATTTGCCAAAAACGTAAGAAAATTTGAATTTCGCGGGCTGGTCGAAGCATTCACCTTAACAAGAAGAAAGGAAGAATAATATTGAAGGGGTCGGGTAAAAATAATATTATGACCATACAAAGACACACTCACCAATAGCACTCAAACCATGACACACTCCTACAGGTGTGACTGACACTGACTTACTGGCTTCGCCATCATCAGGGATTTTAATTTTGATAACACAAAGAATTTGTCGCTAATTAGTCGAAATTTGTCGCTAAATATCAGAATTTGTTGGTCACTGGTTTAAAAGATATGGTTTACAGGTGGCCGATCTGGAGAGTAGAATAGAATAGCTAGAATAACTGGAATCTGAATTCGATCTGAATCGGCTTCTGACCTATGCGCCCCAAAAAAAACCCGTCCGTGGTCTCGTAGACCAACGCCACAGTGTGGCTGACACTGGCAGAGCCACCATCAGTAATGGCTAATTAGTCGCCAAATATCAGATTTGGTCGGTCACTGGTTCAAAAGATATAAGGGTTTATAGGTGGCCCTGCTGGAGAGAGCCTACCCCAGCAGAGCCACATTAATATCTCAAAAACTAGGGCACCTACCGAAGATCTGTTTTCTCCCATATTTACTCGCTAATTAGTCGAAATTAGTCGCCAAGTTACAGATTGAATCGGGTCCTAGTTCAGAAGATATAATGAGTTAAATTATTAAGGTATAGTCCAAGAGCTAGGTCGAAGAGTTCACGGAAAATTGCCAAGAAAAAATATTTCTATTAATGTGTGTAATATACTTCTAGTTTTATCGGTCTAAAGTCCATAAAAATGTCCGAGAGAGATAAATTATCTATTAAATACATGTTTTTATGTTATTACTAGGTTAGAGTGGCTTAAACTTCTTTGATACCATTAAACCTTGCTCTTGGTCTATTTAGTGTCAAGATGTACAGTCGCATGCAACTGTTTTACTAATTTACAATGTTGAGCTCTAATTTACGTTAGAATAATAAGAACGTTAAAATTATCGTACCTTTAGTAAAATGTTTAGATACTTAAACGTTGAAAACGTATTGTAAATATGTAAGTATCAAACCCATTGCTTGAAATACACTACAAAAAAATACATACTTAATACCTAATCTTAAATCAAAGATGTAAATACTTACTTATATACCTAATATGAGCGGCTCTAAGGTTTAATAAGTTTATTTATTGCTTCTTAAAAATACAACATGTTGAACTGTATTTAAATGCCAGAAACTGACCAGTGTTACGCGGACTCGAAATAATAAATAAACCAAAATCAGATTATTTTATAAAAATGAATTTCCAAAAAGTTGGTTTGATGTGTTTGAGGTGATTGTGAGTGTTGTGTTATGGGTGTGTGTGTATTGTGTCGTGTATGTAGGGTTTGTATGGACGGGTTGAGTTTTTATTTAATTTTAATTTTGGGATGGAATAATAAAACTTCTGTTGTGGAAATATAAAATGATTTATTACTTACCGCCGCTCGGGTCGATCTTTAGGTTAAGCCGTACTTGCCTAGGTTGGCCTGTGGATGGGTGACCACCCATTACATACCGGGTTTCCTCCGTGCCTCGGAAAGCACGTTAAGCCGTTGGTCCCGGCTGTCATTTGTAGATCTTTGACAGTAGTTACAGGTAGTCAGTGACCCAAGAAGTCTGACAACCAGTCTTACCAAGGGGTATCGTATTACCCAGTACTAACTGGGTTGTGGAGGTCAGATAGGCAGTCGCTCCATGTAAAATACTGGTATTCAGCTGCATCCGGTGAGACTGGAAGCCGACCCCAACGAAGTTGGGAAAAGGCTAGGTGGTACTTACCTTAAAAATATTGTACCAACAGAAAATGAAAATTTCATTAAAAAATTTCATTCAAAAATTTAAAAGAAAATTTAACTCTTCAGATTATTGTACAAATACCCACTCGATAGTAGGTATTTGTACAATAATCTGAAGAGATAAATTTTGTGAATTTGGATGTAAGGTAAGTACCTACCTACCTTAATCTTCGGTAACACTGATCCGATTTAAAAATTCTTTATTCCTTTTGTGAGCTTTTTCACTCGACGCAAAGTTGCGTGGGTCAGCTAGTTTCTCAATAAAGATTTCAATGGTTACACTTTAAACTGGCTGACTTTAACTTACGTCACGGGCAAGTCGTTTTATGTAGCTCATCTACAGATGAGCTACATAAATGTGGCCCTGCTGGGGTAAGCTCTCTCCAGCAGGGCCACCTATAAACCCTTATATCTTTTGAACCAGTGACCGACCAATTCTGATATTTGGCGACTAATTTCGACTAATTAGCGAGTAAATATGGGAGAAAACAGATCTTCGCTAGATGCCCTAGTTTTTGAGATATTAATGTGGCTCTGCTGGGGTAGGCTCTCTCCAGCAGGGCCACCTATAAACCCTTATATCTTTTGAACCAGTGACCGACCAAATCTGATATTTGGCGACTAATTTCGACTAATTAGCGGCTAAATTTTTATGTTATCAAAATTAAAATCCCTGATGGGTGGCTCTGCCAGTGTCAGCCACACCAACGCCACAGACAACCAGCCATTCTGACGCACACTGATCACGATCTCCACATCTGTTTACCACCCATAACGAATCATGGACACGAAGAAGAAGAACTATTATTGGTCTTTTTTATTATTATTATTTTTTACGTTCGACCTTTTTTTTCATTAACAAAAACAAGGGATCATATGCTGCGATGCTATTGGTTGATGAGCTTAAATAAGTGCTTAAATAGCGGCTATAGCAATAGCTGCACGCAAAAAGAGTTGTATTGGTGGTGAGATTTCGTCCGTGCTCATAGTACTTCCCGAAGCACCTGTACGTGCCCCGTAAGCAACTGTGTCAGCCTGAAGCGGGGGTTCCAGTGTGCATAACCCTAGCAAAATGTTGTGCATTTGAGAGATGAGACCATAAAAATAATTAGTGTATCATGAGGAGCAATTTGTTTAATAGTAGCAAAATTTGTGTGAATTGTAGTTTTAAAGTTATTTGAGAAAAACACATTTTGCTGGAGTAACGTTAAGGTGACACATCACACGGGCTCGAACTCATTGGTGGGCGTGGTCAAAAAGCACGCTGTCTCACCTGGCATCGTGCCCGACAAAGATAGTATCAGTGATGAGCAGTTAGACGCTAGTCTTCACGCGCGTCTAGTTCGTACGCACACAGTCAGCGTTCCGAACCGTTCCGAACAAAAACGAAGTTATATAATACTTTCGTCTGACCTTTTATTTAAATGCGCTAAAAAGAATAAAATAAACTTTTTCTTTAAAAATTTTACTATCAACTTATAACGTCATCGTCACTACACAATTCGCGAGATTAGTGGCAACAATAATATTGTATAACTATATTGTTTGTTATTGTTCGCCAGGTCTGCTAATCCCTCGAGAGAAATAAATGGCTGTGAAGCCAGCAGAGTCTGGACGTTGGTCGGCAGACGACTGCTTTATATTGTCATCGTGGTACTGTGGATTTCCTTGGCCTGATAAAGTTTAGGATTTTCTTTTCAGGGCGTATCACGTCGGAGTCACCAATTTAGTGGTTGTTGTACACTAACTAAATTAAATTAAAAATGTTCATAATTCTATATAAATTTAGTCAACACAAGACTGAGAAGTGACAGATCAGAAGAAAAGTAAAAATTATATCGTGAAGGTTTTATGTACCTTTATAAAGTTTCTAAATAAGTAGGTCGCTACACCATATTATAGGGTGTGCGTTTCGATGGCGCGACCACGGCGTTTTTTTTTTAAATAACCATGCCATGATTTTGTAAAAATATGTATGTACGTGGTTCAAATTTCCCAAAACCTTAAATTTGTCAAAGTTATGGTTAAAAAGTTATAAGGGTTTGAACGTGGCCACGCCATCGAAACGCGGAGAACCGCGCGGCCACGGAAATCTTAAAACTAAGCGTTGCAGAGACCTGAAAATTAAGTAAATAACAGATTTTATTTGTAAAAAAATTGCAATAAAATCCTAGGTTTATAATTTTAGGAGCTGTAAGACTAAAACCCATGGCCGCGCCATTGATACGGTGAAAACCACGTTATCGCCGATATCTCGCTGAAAAAGCATTGCAGAGGTCTGAAGTTTTTGTAAAACCTAGATTTGGATTTGTTATAATAAACAAAAAATTCTAGGTTTACATTTCAGGAGCTGTAGTACGGTATCGCTTATAACCTTCAAAACGTTCTGAATGTGAAATTTTAAATTAAAATTAATTAATTTAATTTTAAATTCAATTTTTTACAAAATCTTTGCATAGTTTTTTTTTTTTTAAAAAAAGCGCCATGGTCGCGCCATCGAAACGCACACATTATAGGAGTGCAATAAAAATGCACAGACTTTCAGCTTCAATTTCAGCGAAAAACAAATGACACGTCACTGACGTCATGCATGAAATGAAAAGGACAGAAATATAGTTCTTGTTCTTCTATCAAACAAAGGAAATGTCAATATCGCGTGACCCCCTCCCGCACCGCACCGGGGGAAACATTATTCAGTGAGATGCACGAAAATTCATAGTAAAAGGGGCGCGTAAAAAAATACGAAAAGACCTTTTGGAAATCGAATTTTATGAAAAAACCACTGCATAAATAATTATCAAATAAAATTTATTGAATTCTTCGATAATTGTGCTGTGTCGGTACCGACTTTGTTTTGGAAATTTGACACTTCATTTATTACTAATTTACGCCCAAAATTACGTTAAAATTGGCAATAAAAATGAATCTTTGGTAGCTCGTAACTTTTGAATGGCTTTTTATTTTACTATTCTGTTTCCGCTCAGACACAATTAATAATGAGACAAAACGATATCATGTTTAACTTTAGATGTACCATGTCAAACAGTGAAGTAGTAGCCCCCCGAAATTTGTATGGAAGATATGTTGCGCAGTTCAACCTTAAGAAACGTTATCCTGGCAAAATCGATTTTCAAATATTCGTTCAGCCCGTAACGAAATACATGATTAGATAGCTTTTGTTGCATAGTAAATGTTTGTAAATAGCAAAATTTGTGTGTGGTATGGTTCTTGAGTTATTTAAGATTTTGCTGCGGTAACGTTTTGGGATTTCCCAGATCTCGAAAATGGCTCAACGCAGAAGATTGAAAAAAATACCAATAAGAGACCTTAATTTGTTTAAATTAGTTTAAACATTAGTTTTTGATTTGGTTGTCGTAAACCAATGGAATTAAATGGTTTCAAAAATCAGATAAAAACGGATTTGCAAGTAAACCAAAACACTTATAACCAAATAAACAGCTGTAAAAAATACCCATGGTAGACACGTATCACGTCAAGTAAAATGGATTATGTAACTTTATACGATATGAAGATAAAAACAAAATTGATCAATTTAGACTGGTCGTACTTTAGCGATGAAATACGCAGTTCCCAAAACATTAAGAAACGTGGCATACTTTAAACTAATTAAAATTATTAATGAACATCAATTCCTGTTAATTTCAGCTTTCAATTAATAAAAAGGCTGTAATAAAAGTTATATCAAAATCAAGAATATGTCAGAAATTCTCTAATAGCCGACCAAATTAAAAAGGTCACGTAAAAGCGGCCGCACCATACGTACGAGTAGTCTTCGCAAATTAGCAACTTAGTGTCCGATGTTTTGTACAGTTAAGCAGAAAAACGTTTTACGTGTAACCGACTTTTTAATGTTCCATGGCAGGTACCATAACACACATTTTCTACTAGTTTTCTATTTTATAAATGAAAATCATGTTAATTAACAGTAGTTTAACAATTTAATGGATCATAAGTAATTATTTGAAGTCAAGTAACTTTAAAAAGGTAAGTAATAATCTCAGTAAATAATTTAGAGTGTGATTTTGATTGACGACGCGTGGTTCACACGTTGATCACCTGTAACTGTCACATGTAATGTTGAAATAACCACTAAGTTATACGTTACAAAGCTCATGTTTAAATGCCACACTGTGAGTCGAGGGGAAATGGAGTACACCTACCTACCTACGTATTTAGTAGGTGCCTATCTCCGTCTTAAGGAAAATTGTACAAACTATGAATCAACATTGTATTTTAAGTTTAAGCATTGGTACTTGACAAACAGAAAAACATTTATGCCAATTATTAAAATTAACTATGTCTCTATCTCAATATGTTAATGCTAAGGCAAAGATATACAATAATTTGTATGAGACTGATTTTTAAATAAAAATAATGAACACCATGACCAGCAACCTACGCAACAGTAACAACAACGTACGTACGCAACTGTACTAACAAAACATCCATATTATCCCATTCATTTAAGATGGTTACGATTATGTATAGTGCGGCCGCTTTTTCGTGACCTTTCCGATTTGGTCAGCTTATTAGAGAATTGCTGACATTTTCTTGTTTTTGATATAACTTTCATTACAGCCGTAATTGAAAGCTGAAATTAACAGGAATCAATGTTCATGTATCATTTTAATTAGTAAGTGTGCCACGTTTCTTAATGTTTTGGGAACTGCGTATTTCATCGCTAAAGTACGACCAGTCTAAAATGAATCAATTTTGTTTTTATCTTCATATCGTATAAAGTTACATAATTTATTTTACTTGACGTGATAAGTGTCTACCATGGGTATTTTTTACAGCTGTTTATTTGGTTATAAGTGTTTTGGTTTACTTGCAAATCCGTTTTATCTGATTTTTGAAACCATTTAATTCCATTGGTTTACGACAACCAAATCAAAAACTAATGTTTAAACTAATTTATACAAATTAAGGTCTCTGGTATTTTTTTCAATCTTCTGCGTTGAGCCGTTTTCGAGATCTGGGAAATCACAAAACGTTACCGCAGCAAAATCTTAAATAACTCAAGAACCATACCACACACAAATTTTGCTATTTACAAACATTTACTATGCAACAAAAGCTATCTAATCATGTATTTGGTTCCGGGCTGAACGAATTTTTGAAAATCGATTTTGATTGGATAACGTTTCAAACGTTACTCCAGCAAAATGTGTTTTTCTCAAATAACTTTAAAACTACAATTCACACAAATTTTGCTACTATTAAACAAATTGCTCCTCATGATACACTAATTATTTTTTATGGTCTCATCTCTCAAATGCACAACATTTTGCTAGGGTTATGCACACGGGGTTCCATGCAGCCTCCACTAATTCCTTCAGTCCAGATACCAGGGATTACACATTACCTAATGAAGTTCATGTAGGGCAAAAATAATAAAAATAACAAGGGAAGGTCTGGGGTATGAAGAAAAGTCATCTTGAATTGTTGATTCAATTCTACAACAAATAAAATATGATAGGACTAGGCTAGATTCCCGAGTTGGGCAAAGTGCTAATGAGATTTTCCATCAAAGTTGTCTCAGTAGCAGCCACGGTGTCTGGTTTTGTGCCCGGTTGATGGCAATAGGCTTGCCTGCTATTACATAGGACTTTAACTGGCGAAATGTGGGTGTACTAGGTACACCTCTGCCTAACCCTTTGGGGATTACAAGCGTGTTGTTATTGTAGTATTGAATGTCAGCAAGCAAGACAAGTCTATTCGTTTATTACTCTATAGACATAATAAATCATTTGTTTAACAATAACTAATAATAATTTAATTTAATTGTACTGATAACAAGTAACATTTTCATGATGAACTACCATCTTTCTATTTCTAAAGTATTTAACAAATTATTGCTTGCTGTTTGTCTATGTTAATACTACTCGTACAAGGATTCAGCAGCCTTGTTTCATCATCATATCCGCCAGTTTAAAGATTCGAAGCCAGCTGAAAGTCTCTGACTGTGGTTGAGCGGCCGATGACCCGGAGGCAGCGGCCGTAGTGGTTCCAACGTGGGCAGGCGCTCGCTCTGGAGCGCGCGCCGAATTCGTTGGCGATTTCTTCTCGGCCTTCTGGTTTTCGGGCGATTTTGTAATGGCTGGCGACGTCATTCTGTAACAAAGACGTTCTGATCATCGTTCGATTCTTAGAGTTTATGTTAGTGCAAGGTCCCGGGGAAAGGGTAATTCGGTCTCCGATTATGATGTTCTTCTTCTTAGCGTATATTTATTTATTTGTTTATTAGTATAGGTTCACCAACAGCTTCTGTGTATGACATTTAGGTATGCATAGGTTTTCCTCCCATCATGGGAGAGGCTTATATCCAGCAGTGGACGTTATGGGCTGTTGTAGTAGTAGGTTTTACAGTCTTGGACTTATAAGTATATCGATGGCAAAATATTCAAATGTATTACTGTATGTCATTTTTATTTAATTAAAATGTTTATTGGCAAGCACTGGCAATATCTATCTATGACAGTCCCTGGTGATTTAATAGTGTTGGATGAACTGAAACGGTGAGCGCGTGTGTAAAAGTAGTCTATCATAAATACCGCGATCCGCCCTGAACCCAACATTAGTTCCAATAATTTAAAACGAAACTAGTGGTTACAAAAAAACATCATCAGTAGTTCCATCATGAAACTGTTATTGGTACCGTGGCAATGAAGGCCCATCTTTCCTATAGGTACTAAGTAGGTACCTACGACGTGTACGACTCTGTCCCATATAATTGTCCCGTCGTCAGTGGGATAAAGATAAAATAGTTGATACAAATGCAAACCATAATAATTCTAAACCTGGGCAGGCAGTCTCGACATAGATAGCGACAAATTCGCTAACTTTCGATCGCTTATAACTAATGAATAAATTCGGTTGCAATACTAATGCTTGCGTGTAAAGCAAGTCTCTACATCCAAGATACGATTCCCGTAAGCATCATCATTGCAACCGAATTAATTCGTTAGTAATTAGCAATCTAAAGTTAGCGATTTTGTCGTTAACTCTGTCGAGACTGCCGGCCCTGAAAAGCTAACCGCCAGAACCGAGCTTGTTGCGGAAAGGTTTGTATTACATCGGCACTAGCGTGACGGGAACAATGCGCTGTTCCAGGGCCATTGTAAGGGGTTCACTAACTATGAATTCCTTTTAATTTTCTACGGTGGATGCTTATTGGATGGTGCGTACTTAAATGGGAAAAAACATAGACAGATCGAGGTTTTGAGTCCGTGGGTCGTTTCTACACCTAGCAGAGACAACACTAGAAAGCTAGATACTAGTGTCGATTCTGTTGTGCACAAACTAAACTTAATGTAGGCTATTGCTATCTTTTACTAAAAGGCAGTGCGAGAAAAGGACGGCTATAGCTATGAACTAAGTTAGAGATGTCAAACTAGTTTATGCCTTGCGCCTTCACCGTGTTTTTAGTCGACATGTTTTTACGTGCACCCTTCATTTGTATGGAAATATTAGTTTTAACTAAATTTGGCAGCTCTAAATGACGTCCGTCTCTTTCTCGTTTTATTAGAGAGATTTAGTTTGTGCACAACAGAATCGACACCACTGGTGTCGATTCTGTTGTGCACAAACTAAACTTAATTTAGGCTATTGCTATCTTTTACTAAAAGGCAGTGCGAGAAAAGGACGGCTATGCTAAGAAATAAGTTAGAGATGTCAATAACTAGTTATTGGTGTCGATTCTGTTGTGCACAAACTAAACTTAATTTAGACTATTGCTATCTTTTTCTCTCTAATAAAACGAGAATGAAACGGATGTAATTTTGAGCTGTCAAATTTAGTTGGAACTAATATTTCCATACGAATGAAGGGTGCACGTAAAAACATGTCGACTTTTAAAAACACGGTGAAGCGCAAGGTATAATCTAGTTTGACACTCTTAACTTAGTTCATAGCTATAGCCGTCCTTTTCTCGCACTGCCTTTAGGTAAAAAATAGCAATAGCCTAAATTAAGTTTAGTTTGTGTACAACAGAATCGACACCATTATCAACTATGTTAACTTTTAAGATAGGTACCTAATCATGTTGTGACTTTTGTGCAATGTACTCTGCCTATGACATTACACCATATCACCTTAGGTAAAAAATAAAGTGCCTAATAATCAATAAGGTCCAGCTAGTAGCAATTTAATGATTAACACAACATGCGTCGTAGGCACTGGTCGACCGTGACACGATTAGAGCAATCATTTGATAAAGGAACACACATGAGGTCGCGTTGCTGATTGTGATGGATGTGATGGCTAGGGTTGCCATTGGACTCAAACAGGGCAAGTACGAAAACCCTAGATTAGAATAAGCCCAGTTTTACGGGAAACGTTAAACTTCGCTGAAAAATTAAATTTGTGTAAAACTGTAGGTACCTGAAACATTACACGTTTTTATCAGTAGAACTAGGTCGACAACCTCTTTGCGACCTAGAGCGCGGATGGATTATATTTAGTGACCTATTTAAGTCTTTCCTTATAACTTTAGATAACCGGATAGGCAAACATAACACATATTATTTTATGATGTTATAAATGACGTAAGCCATAAGCTATAACAATTTAAAATATACATTAGAAAGCGATTTGATTTTGCTTGTATGCCCCTCACGATGTTTTCCTTCACCAAGTGATATTATACAATACGCACATGAAACCGAAAAATCAAATGTGCGTGGCTTGGGTTCGAACTCGAGACCTATGACTTGGCAGTCCGACGGTCTCACCACTAGGCTATCACTGATGCATTGTCAAATTAAAATTCTACACAAGAGCATCTTATTATTGGAATCAAATATCTCACAACTTAGGACCCATTAATGTTAATATTTTATCCGTGGTGCTAGGCAACTGGGCCTATCTCAGTTGCAAACGTCCCTTTGCGCCTATTGGCCTTGTTTCTTTCTTTCTCCTGCTGATATGGAGGGAAGTGGAAATTACGGTTTTTCCTCCGCTATACTTTTCTGATTAATTTCGTTGCGGGATCCAAGACAGTTAAATTCATTCTCTGGGACTTCGTCGAGCTTCATTGTCTCGGAGCGTTTCTGGTGGTCGCCACTGTTGATTCTGGCTTTCGGGAGTTACAGTGGTTTGGGAACAGTGTGGCGGGCTTGTCCCAAAAAAAAAGAGCTTCTTATAAAAATATGTTTCAGTTAAAATGTTCAGTTGAAGATTTATGTACCTACAGTATCGTCTTTCTACCAATGTTATTATCTAAATATATAAAAGAAGAAACTGACTGACTGACTGACTGACTGACTGACTGACTGACTGACTCATCTATCAACGCACAGCCCAAACCGCTGGGTCTACAGATTCCAAATTTGGCAAGTAGGTTCCTTAGGTGGTCCAGGGGTGCACTAAGAAAGGATTTTTCAAAATTCACCCCCTAAGGGGGTTAAAAGGGGCTCCAAAGTTTGTATGGGGAAACAAGATTAGTTAGTCTATTTTGTTCGAAACTTTACAGGAGTGCTACTATTGATAAATGAGTAGAAACGGGTTTCAGGATTTTTCAGAATTCAACCCCTAAGAGGGGGAAAAGGGGTGACAAAGTCTAAAAATCAATGCACAGCCCAAACCGCCGAGTCTAGAGATTCCAAATTTGGCACATTGGTTCCTTATGTGGTCTAGGGGTGCACTAAGAAAGGATTTTGCAAAATTCATCCCCTAGAGGGGTTAAACGGCGCACCAAAGTTTGTATGGAGAAACAAGATTAGTTTAACTATTTTATCCGAAACTTCACAGTAGTGCTCCTATTGATAAATGAGTAGAAACGGGTTTCAGTTTTTTTCAGAATTCAACCCCCAAGAGGGGAAAATGGGGTGGCAAAGTATAAAAATCAATGCACAGCCCAAACCACTGAGTCTGGAGAGTCCAAATTTGGCACATAGGTTCTTTATGGGGTTTAGGGGTGCATTAAGAAAGGATTTTTCAAAATTAACCCCCTCAGGGGTTGAAACGGGGGTCCAAAGATTACATGGGGAAATAAGATTAGTTAGACTACTTTATTCGAAACTTAACAGGAGTACTCCTATCGATAAATGAGTTAACATTTGTGTTTCAGGTTTTTTCAGAATTCAACCCCTAAAGGAGGAAATGGGGTAACAAAGTCTGAAATTCAACATAGGTATTGTTTGTATGGTGAATTGGGTCGGGTATATTACAAAAACATCGATTTTAAGATTTAATGTGGCGGACCTGAATTACCATCATTCCCTGTTAGGGAGCGATGGGGTTGAAATGTCTAAAAATCAATATGGGTGTCGAAACCGAGATTATCAGGGGTGCTGATGTCGAAAATGGCATTTATTTTGAGATCCAGAAGATAGCGGATTCAAAGATTCAAGATGGCGGATTTGACTTTTATACAGGGTTATTGTTGATTTATTGTGATAACGATGATGATTGTTATAATGATCATGATGATCATCATCATCAATTCAGCCGAAAGACATCCACTGCTGAACATAGGCCTCCCCAAAATGGGGGGTTTTGCCATAATCGCCACGCTTCGCAGGCGGGTTGGCGATCGCAGTGCGGTTGTTACAAAGGCACAGAGAACGCTGCAGCCCATTCTCTGGTAAGTCCCTTAGTCGCCACCATCCAAAAACATCATGATGATTGTGATGATGATTTTTATTACGATGATAATGAGTTTGATAACGATGATGGTGATTGTGATAATGATTGTGATAGTGATAGCGATTGTGATAGTGACGGTGATTGTGATGGTGATTGTGATGGTGATTGTGATGGTGATAGCGATGGTTGTGATAACGAGGATGGAGATTGTGATGTTGATGATTATGATTAAGATGATAATGATTGTGATTACGATGATAATGATTGTGATAACGATGATGGTGATTGTGATAGTGATGGAGATTGTAATAGTAATGGTGATTGTGATAATGATTGTGGTTGTGATAGTGATGGCGATTGTGATCATGATGATTATGATTAAGATGATAATGATTGAGATTACGATGATAATGATTGTAATTACGATGATAATGATTGTGATGACGAGGATGGAGATTGTGATGATGATGATTGTGATTACGATGATAATGGTTGTGATTACGATGATAATGATTGTTAAAATGATTATAATGGTTGTGATTGTGATGATAATTGTGATGGTGATTGTGATTGTGATGGTGATTGTGATGGTGATAGTGATTGTGATGGTGATTGTGATTGTGATAGTGATGGAGATTGTGATTGTAATAACGATGATAATGATTGTGATTACGATGATAATGACTGTGATAACGATGATGGTGATTGTGATAGTGATGGAGATTGTAATAGTAATGGTGATTGTGATAATGATTGTGGTTGTGATAGTGATGGCGATTGTGATCATGATGATTAAGATGATAATGATTGAGATTACGATGATAATGATTGTAATTACGATGATAATGATTGTGATGACGAGGATGGAGATTGTGATGATGATGATTGTGATTACGATGATAATGGTTGTGATTACGATGATAATGATTGTTAAAATGATTATAATGGTTGTGATTGTGATGATAATTGTGATGGTGATTGTGATGGTGATAGTGATTGTGATTGTGGTTGTGATAGTGATGGCGATTGTGATCATGATGATTGTAATAACGATGATAATGATTGTGATTACGATGGTGATGATTGTGATTACGATGATGATGATTGTGATAACGATGATGGTGATTGTGATAGTGATTTTGATGATGAAGGTGATTATGATAGTGACGGTGATTGTGATGGTGATAACGATGGTGATGGTGATTGTGATTGTGACAGTGATGGTGATAATGATGAAGGTGATTGTGATTACGATGATATTGATTGTGATAGTGATTGTGATTGTGATTGTGATGGTGATTGTAATGGTGATGTGACGGTGATTGTGATGGTGATTGTGATTGTGATAGTGGTAGTGATTTTGATGGTGATTGTGATAGTGATGGTGATTGTGATAATGATTGTGGTTGTGATAGTGATGGCGATTGTGATATTTGTGATCATGATGATTGTGATTAAGATAAAAATGATTGAGAATACGATGATAATGATTGTGATGACGAGGATGGGGATTGTGATGATGGTGATTGTGATTACGATGATAGTGATTGTTAAAATGATGATAGTGATTGTGATAGTGATTGTGATCGTTATTGTGATGGTGATTGTGATGGTGATGGTGATGGTGATGGTGATTGTGATAGTGATGGTGATTATGATAGTGACGGTGATTGTGATGGTGATAGCGATGGTGATGGTGATTGTGATTGTGACAGTGATGGTGATAATGATGAAGGTGATTGTGATTACGAGGATAATGATTGTGATAGTGATTGTGATTGTGATGGTGATTGTAATGGTGATGTGACGGTGATTGTGATGGTGATAGCGATGGTGATGGGGATTGTGATGGTGATTGTGATTGTGATTATGATTGTGATGGTGATTTTATTGGTGATTGTGATGGTGATTGTGATGGTGATTGTGATGGCGATTGTGATGGTGATTGTGATGGTGATTGTGATGGTGATGGTGATGGTGATGGTGATGGTGATTGTGATTGTGATAGTAATGGTGATTGTGATTACGATGATAATGATTGTGATAACGATGATGGTGATTGTGATAGTGACGGTGATTATGATGGTGATAGCGATGGTGATGGGGATTGTGATGGTGATTGTGATTGTGATGATGATTGTGATGGTGATTGCGATGATGATTGTGATAATGATTGTGATAATGTTGGTGGTTGTGATAGTGATGGTGATTGTGATAATGATGGTGGTTATGATAGTGATGGTGATTGTGACGATAAAAATAAATTGTGATGATTATGAAATTTGGCACATAGATAGTTTATAACCTAAATTAACATGTAGGACACTATTTATCCCTTTAGTATGATTCAGTGGGACAGTTACCGAACTGCACGCGGGCGAAGCCGCGGGCAACAGCTAGTACTATATAAAGCTCGATTACCACTCACTCACTGACTCACTGACAGAATTGTTCTCCCTGATGGTGGATGGGGAGGGGGGTATATTTTGACAGATTCGTAAACAAGTAACTCCCGCGAGTATGGGAAAAGTGCCAAACCTCCCCTTTTCACCCCCCTTCCTCCCCCTCCCTATCGTATCTCGGAAACTAAGAGACCCGTATTTTTTGTTTTTTACGGATTCGTATAGAGGAGGCTCGGAAAAGTAAAAACCGGTTTTCAAATTTGCGCCCCTTGCCCCCCTTCTCACCCCCTTTAAGCGGATCTCGGAAGTTGAGAGACTTGGAACATTTTTTTTTTCAGATTCGTATAGAGGAGGCTGGGGAAAGTAAAAACCAGTTTTCAAAGTTGCCCCCCTTGCCCCCCTTTTCACCCCCTTAAGGCAGATCTCGGAAGTTAAGAGACTTGGAACATTTTTTTTTTCAGATTCGTATAGAGATAGCTCGGGAAAGTAAAAACCAGTTTTCAAAGTTGCCCCCCTTTTCACCCCCTTAAGGCGGATCTCGGAAGTTAAGAGACTTGGAACATTTTTTTTTTCAGATTCGTATAGAAGAGGCTCGGAAAAGTAAGAAGCAGTTTTAAAACTGACCCCTTTTTTCCCCTTCTCCCCCCTTGAGGTGGATCTCGGAAGTTGAGAGACTTGGAACATTTTTTTTTTCAGATTCGTAAGAAGGGGCCTAGAGTTAGTCAAAATCATTTTTCAAAACTCCCCACTCTCCCCCTCTTCACTCCTCTCCCCATCGTATCTCGGAATCTAGGACACGTAGCGGCTTTTTAATTTTTACCATAAATTATTATTGAGGAGCGTTTAAATTTGTGTACGGAGGGTATCCTTCACTCCCCAACCTCCCCTAAAAATAAAAGGGCTATAACTTCGTAACGGTCAGAGATAGCCATTATGTGTTTAAACAAATATTATAGTAGGCGTCGAAACGTGTCTGGTGGTAGGTAGGTTCTGAGTGGAGCGAACCTGCGAGACCGAGTGGAGCGAAGGGGGGAGGTGGCGAGCGAAGCGAGCTGGCGACCTCTGCAGCGTAACGAAGGTTGAGTGGGTGAAGCGTAACTCAGGTTGACGACAAGAAAACTTTAGGGTAGTGTTTTTTTAATGGGTCTGAGTTTTTAAATACGGTTTTTTACTTTAATTTTATTTGCTTTTTATAGGTAATATTTTTTTCAATTTGTTTTTAGAATGTTTTAGGGGTTCCTAAGGGTCTTCATACTGATTTAGGGGTAGTTGTAACGGATTTTCCAATTATTTTAAGGATTCCTATGGATTCTCAAAATTTTATGATGGTAAGGAATACTTCCCAAGAACACGACAACACGCGAGCTGCGCGCAGCTCGCGCACGCACGCAAATACTAGTTATACTATATAAAGCTCGATTACCACTCACTGACTGACTGACTGACTCACTGACATAATTGTTCTCCCAGATGGTGGATGGGAAGGTGGGTATATTTTGACAGATTCGTAAACAACTAACTCCCGCGAGTATGGGAAAAGTGCCAAACCTCCCCTTTTCGCCCCCCTTCCTCCCCCTCCCTATCGTATCTCGGAAACAAAGAGACTTGGAACTTTTTTTTTTCATATTCGTATAGAGGAGGCTTGGAAAAGTAAAAACCAGTTTTCTAAGTTGACCCCTTTTTCCCCATTCTCCCCCCTTTAGGCGGATCTCGGAAATTAAGAGACTTGGAACATTTTTTTTTTCAGATTCATATAAAGGGGCAATGCGTAAGTCAAAATATTTTTTCCAAAAATCCCCACTCTCCCCCACTTCATCTCCCCCCCCCCTTTTCACCACTTTTTTTACTACTGAAAAACTTTTTGATTCTTACCTAAAACTATTGAGGGACGTTGAAATTTGTATACCCTCCCCTCCCCAACCTCCCCTAAAATTGAAAGGGCTGTAACTTCGTAACGGTTAGAGATAGCCATTGGGTGCTTGAGCAAATATTATAGTAGGCGTCGAAACCTGTCCGGTGGTGGTAGGTTCTGAGTGGAGCGAACCTGCGAGACCGAGTGGAGCGAAGGGGGGAGGTGGCGAGCGAAGCGAGCCGGCGACCTCCTTAGCGTAACGAAGGTTGAGTGGGTGAAGCGTAACTCAGGGGCGACGACAAGCAACTTTAGGGTTATGTTTTTTATAATGGGTTTTTAGAATGTTTAAGGGGTTCTTAAGGGTTTTCATATTGATATAGGGGTAGCTGTAACGGATTATCCAATTATTTTAAGGATTCCTATGGATTCTCAAAATTTTATGATGGTAAGGAATACTTCTCAAGAACACGACAACACGCGAGCTGCGCGCAGCTCGCGCACCCACGCAAATACTAGTTATTATACTATATAAAGCTCGATTACCACTCACTGACTGACTGACTGACTCACTGACATAATTGTTCTCCCAGATGGTGGATGGGGAGGTGGGTATATTTTGACAGATTCGTAAACAACTAACTCCCGCGAGTATGGGAAAAGTGCCAAACCTCCCCTTTTCGTCCCCCTTCCTCCCCCTCCCTATCGTATCTCGGAAACAAAGAGACCCGTATTTTTCGTTTTTTACGGATTCGTATAGAGGAGGCTCGGAAAAGTAAAAACCGGTTTTCAAATTTGCCCCCCTTGCCCCCTTTCTCACCCCCTTTAGGCGGATCTCGGAAGTTGAGAGACTTGGAACATTTTTTTTTTCAGATTCATACAAGAGGGCCCAGAGTTAGTCAATATCATTTTTCAAAACTCCCCACTCTCCCCCCCTTCACCCCTCCCCCCATCGTATATCGGAAACTAGGACACGTAGCGGCTTTTTGATTTTTACTATAAATTTGTTATTGAGTAGCGTTTAAATTTGTATACTGAGGGTATCCTCCTCTCCCCAACCTCCCCTAAAAATAAAAGGGCCATAACTTCGTAACGGTCAGAGATAGCCATTTTGTGTTTGAACAAATATTATAGTGGGCGTCGAAACCTGTCCAAGTCCCGAGTGGAGCGAACCTGCGAGACCGAGTGGAGAGAAGGGGAGAGGTGGCGAGCGAAGCGAGCCGGCGACCTCCGTAGCGTAACGAAGGTCGAGTGGGTGAAGCGTAACTCAGGGGAAGGGTTTTTTTTTTTATGGGTCTCAGTTTTTAAGTAAGGTTTTTTACTTTTATATTATTAGGTTTTTTTTTTAAATTAATTTTATAATGTTTTAGGGGTTCTTAAGGGTTTTCATACTGATTTAGGGGTAGTTGTAACGGATTTTCTAATTATTTTAAGGATTCCTTTGGATTCTCAAAATTTTATGATGGTAAGGAATACTTCGCAAGAACACGACAACACGCGAGCTGCGCGCAGCTCGCGCACTCACGCAAATACTAGTTATACTATATAAAGCTCGATTACCACTCACTGACTGACTGACTGACTCACTGACATAATTGTTCTCCCAGATGGTGGATGGGGAGGTGGGTATATTTTGACAGATTCGTAAACAAATAACTCCCGCGAGTATGGGAAAAGTGCCAAACCTCCCCTTTTCGCCCCCCTTCCTCCCCCTCCCTATCGTATCTCGGAAACAAAGAGACTTGGAACATTTTTTTTTTCAGATTCGTATAGAGGAGGCTTGGAAAAGTAAAAACCAGTTTTCAAAATTGACCCCTTTTTCCCCCTTCTCCCCCCTTTAGGCGGATCTCGGAAGTTGAGAGACTTGGAACATTTTTTTTTTCAGATTCATATAAAGGGGCAACGCGTTAGTCAAAATCATTTTTCAAAACTCCCCACTCTCCCCCCCTTCACCCCTACCCCCATCTAATCTCGGAAACTAGGACACGTAGCGGCTTTTTGATTTTTACCATAAATTATTATTGAGGGGCGTTGAAATTTGTACACCCTTTCCTCCCCTCCCCAACCTCCCCTAAAAATAAAAGGGCTATAACTTCGTAACGGTCAGAGATAGCCATTATGTGTTTGAACAAATATTATAGTAGGCGTCGAAACCTGTCCGGTGGTGGTAAGTCCCGAGTGGAGCGAACCTGCGAGACAGAGTGGAGAGAAGGGGGGAGGTGGCGAGCGAAGCGAGCCGGTGACCTCCGTAGCGTAACGAAGGTCGAGTGGGTGAAGCGTAACTCAGGGGCGACGACAAGCAACTTTAGGGTTATGTTTTTTTTAAAAGGGTCTCAGGGTTTTTTACTTTTATTTTATAAGGTTTTTTTTTTATATTAATTTTATAATGTTTTAGGGGTTCTTAGGGTTTTCATAGTGATATAGGGGTAGTTGTAACGGATTTTCCAATTATTTCAAGGATTCCTATGGATTCTCAAAATTTTATGATGGTAAGGAATACTTCTCAAGAACACGACAACACGCGAGCTGCGCGCAGCTCGCGCACCCACGCCAATACTAGTTATTTTATATAGAGGTACATGGTAGCAGTACTTCTGGGTCGCCAAGAGGTCATGAGAGGATTATGTAAAATGTACAAGTATGTATTTAAAATTATATTCTGTCATTGTTTATTACAAGTTTTAAATCATTTGACGACTTACTTTATAATTATTGCAGAGAACGGTTCTACTGTTTTTTTTTCCACAAAAAAATCACACACTATTTAGAAATTATTTAGAGTTTCAATAATATTTAAGAATTACACTAAATAGAGCAGATTTAATCCACTTTGGATTCGTGCCACAAGTTCACAACACATCGACCAAACAGTACTGAAGTGATTTCGCGTTGTGCGTCCGCGCGTTTGTAGTCGTCTGCGCTGCGACTGTGCTCAGTTTGCAACTGGCTTCATTGTTGACACACTCATGGGCACGCCTCTAGGTTTGCTACTGTTGACAATGTTGTCACTACGCTGCATTATACCAAATTGGTGTCAAATGGGTAGGCGAGAGTTATGATTTCGTCGAACCCATAGATGCACACATTTATGACGTAATTTAACGTAAGGTGCTTGGGAAATCAGTTGCTTCATTAGTTCGAAAGTGTTCTTCTTAGATTTGCTTACTCTGGTTTGATTTGGATTTCATCTTGATAAAGACTTACTACTTTGGATCACTTGGAGTTTTAGTTTCTGACTGATATTGGTGGAGTTTACCCACCATAAAATGGATTTGTATGTTGACTTTTGTAACCGAGCTGGAATTTTTATTTAATTTAATTCATGATTTACGGTAGTTCACCTCTGTATCTTATTCGTTAGAACCGCAGACTTAGGTCATAATTCTGTCTCGGATACCGCATTCACTAGCAGCATTACTTATCTAATCAACAATAAAACTGTTTTTGGTCTCGCAATAATTACCATGAGATCCTGCATGGATTCGATTCCCAGGTTTTATTGGGTTGTCTCAGCTTGGAATTAGGGTTTATGCCCGTTTGATGGCAAAAGGCTTGCCTTTATTACGTACACAGGTACGGTACTACGTACATGGGACCTAAAGATATTCACGAAATGTGGGTGGGTGGGTGTACCTACTAACTAAGCAACTTCACGACACGACCTGTGTCCAACCCTTTGCGGAATACAAGCGTCATATCATATGTACCTATAATGTCATGTCAGTAAAAAATACAAGAATAGCAACGGCTTATTGGTCGCTGACCTGGAATCACCTTCAATGGCTGTTAACTCATCGTAACTGCGTAGCTGTAACGTTCAGCAATGCATCGCTGATTACGTCAGCGACGCAGATAAACCTGTATTCATGTCGTACACGAACTGGCGCGAATGTCGCGTTGAATGCTGATAACGTACAGTACTGTTAGAAAGTTTGTAAGCCGTGGGAACCTCTGACGTGGGTGAAGGTAAGGTACCTACGACGTACACACACTTAAGTACTACATGAACTGTGACCGTTGGATGCTTAGGTACGTCACCAATGCTTCGACAAAAATACCCTATTCATCAAAAATACAACTAAAACAATCGTAATTGTTTTTTTGATATCCGATGATATCAAAATCAGGCGAAAGATGTTCACATCAACCGGTCCAGTGTTCTCGCATTCAGCGAATTCCCATGACCTTCGCCTGGTTTAAAAGCTTCTATAAAGCTGAACGGAGCGCCCTGCGCAAGCCATGAGCCAGTGGCTTTAGTTGGTCAAGTCTACTGCCTGTAAGCTGGGTTGGTGGTACTAGTTATAATGTTAGTTACGAGGCGTGGTGGCCCAGTGATGGCGGCCCCGACTTACGAACAGTAAGTCGTGGGTTCGAACCCAGACAGGCGCATTACTTTGTGTAATTCATTTTATTACCAATACTGCTCTCAAAACGGTGAAGGAAAACATCGTGAGGAAACCGGCATGTCCTAGAACCAAAAGTTCGAAGACATAATGATATCTACCAATCCGCACTGGGCCCGCGTGGTGGATTTATAGCCCATTCCCTCTCATTGAGAGGAGTCCGTGTCCCAGCAGTGGGAACATTATAGGCTGATGATGATCATACCTACGTTTGCTTTTATAAGTTAAAAATAACAAACGGTTATTTCGCCGAAAAGGGCTTTGTTCGACGTCAAATTCAACAAAAAAATATATATTATAATTCGTTATCAAGACCAACCAGGCGAAAATTATTTTAAATTTTCCTTACACATGAATTATAGCAACCCATCATTAAGACGATATTAAAATTGGGCGTGTGCCCTCATCGACCTAGCGTTCGAGGTTCGCTGACCTAAATCCTTTGCAATCCTTCGAAATGCTTCGAAACCTCGAATTTAGCCCGCCCCCAGCAGTAGGTATTACACAACAAACAACAAAGGTAACTACAACAATATATAGGTACACTTAACTACATCAAGGCTTGATTTGAAATGCTTGAAGCCTAACACTTGAAGTCCATGAAATAATGATTATGTTGGTTGAAACATCGGAAACTCAAAACAATTGAAAATGTCCCGTTTTCAGTGTCAATAATGTTAGTGATCATGTCAGTTTAAAAACTTATTTGAAGTCCATTCAAAACAGTATATATATTTTTAACAAATTCGGAATCATGCTGTGATTGTTTAGATATTCGGACCAATCAATGTTACATTGAGACAATCCTACGCTTCTGCCTATCCCCAAACTGATAAGTCGGAATGAGTTGAATATATATGGGTGTTAAAAACATAAACAAATGCCTAAATGGGTAACCCACAATGTCTAGGTTGCTCCAACAAAGTTTGTTATAATGCTATCACCATGACACTTTGTTAACAAACGTCGTATAGTAAACCACATAAACAATACAATGTCACAGTAATAGTATAAAAAAATGTAAATATAAACAGACGCAGTAGTGGGTCTTCATCCGCGATAATTCGACCTACTGACATGGAACCGTAAAAGGAGCACAAAGAGTTAAAAAATGAATAGTAAATGGTTTAATAAAAACAAACAAATATTGTTAAACTGGTTACCTTGGTTACTGGTGAAGGTTTGTGGAAGCAAAGTGATGCTGTTAGAGGCAGCTCGTAGATGCTTGTTTGGAGATAGATCGAGGCAGCGGGCGAGCGAGCAGGGCGGGCGGTAGAGCGCCAGTGGCCCAGCGCCGCCCGCCCTGCGTAACTGCGCGGATCGCGACACGTATCCGAACTGCGCACTACGTACCGATTCTACGTGCGACACTTGTCAGATAATTCTTACATAACGGGGAAAGTGAAAACGATTTTCACTTGAGATTAATTTGTTTATAGATAGATAAATAAAGTCAAGTTAATATTTAAATACATGTTATTCTCTTCCTGTTCTCCATGACTATAACTGGCTACATTTGTTTTTTAATGTTGCTTCTCGCAGGCCTGCTGGCTGACATACATGATAAAATAAATAACTAAAAAAATATATGCGACTGTGTCCATAATTTTTTTGAAGTTTGGACATCTCTTAACTTTCAGCATGACTATCACTATCACTTCACTACATAGTATAAAACAAAGTCACTTCTGTCTGTCTGTCTGTCCCTATGTATGCATAGATCTTTAAAACTACGCAACGGATTTTGATGCGGGTTTTTTAATAGATAGAGTGATTCAAGAGGAAGATTTATATGTATATATCATGCATAATATAGTAGAGAAACTCTGATAATTTTAGGGGTTTCTAATGTGATATCATAAATAAACAATTTTTTTTGCGCTTATATATAAACGCTGGCTGAACCCTAAGAGATAGATCAAAATAATGTACTACAGTATTGTGCACCTTAAAGTCTACAAAAAGTCCCCGATGGTATATGTCTATCTCATAGGGATAACCCACAGTAACCATTTTTTATCCTTTACTTTTTACGAGAAATAATGGCTTATTTACGAAGCGATTTTAAGCAATACAGCATTAATCCTTATCTAATTCAGTACCTTAAATACATTGTGCATTTAATATAGATCAATATGACCCATTACAGTATACCATTTAAATTATTTATTTAGAAGATATCACAGAATTAAAATTACGCGCGACTGAAAATATCATTCTCAGCGAAACAAATGGGGTCGCAGTGTAACAGTTGGTCACTTTAACCACTTTCATCTTTTTAACCGACTTCCAAAAAGAGGAGGTTCTCAATTCGACTATTTTTTTTAAAATTTTTACCTCAGAACTTCGACTGGGTGAACCGATTTTGATTATTCTTTTTTATTTCAAAGCTGGTGCTTCCCGTGTGGTCCCATTTCAATTTTGTGAACAATTTCGGAGATAAGTATATGGAACTCTTCAAAAATAGACGGCAAATCTGCCGTGATTGCTGCAATCGCTTGGATGTTTATTGTTTATACAACCTCATGATGTAACAACACGCCTGTATGCTCTGAGGGGGTACGAAGATAGGTAAAATACACCCAGATTTCGACAGTTAAGTATGTTAAGTTGACGCGTTCGTGTTCCGCGCGCGCCTCAAAGAGATATCAGCGGAAGGAAGGGGTCCGCAAGGTCCGATGCCTGCCGGGGCTGCGGGACTGTTCGAAAGAGATACTGCGGCCATGGAACACAAAGGGCTAAGAAGGAACATTTTTAATTTTTATTTATTTAGGTTAGCCAACAATTGTTGACACATAACATTTTTCAAATTATACTTGCATAATAGTACTTATATAAGTGCAACAATTACTTATAGGCTAACACAACATGCACCAATTATGGTTATCTAATACAATATTACAAAGCCAAAAATGGTAATAATAATTAAAGCCTATTCAAATTTTTGATAATTTGAAATAATAACAACAATAAAATTGGTACATTGCAATTAATTAAGAAATGGATTTATAACATAAACATTAATAAATTTAAAGACATAAAATTAAAAGATAAAATCAAAGAATCAAATTAAAAGTAAAATCAAAATCAAATAGATAAAAACAAAATTACATAAATCATTTTAAATACAAATAAAAATTCATCATAAATAAAGTTGATCATAAAATTATACATTCCCAATCTCGAGAAATAAACATTTGTGGTAAAACTATTGGTTGTGAGAATAGTGTTCGATAAGAGCTTTGTAAAACTGACCCATGCTGTCATGGTGTATGTCAGTAAGATCACTGCTACTGTTTAAGACTTTACACAGGCGTGAAATCGGCGAGTTGGCACCCAGAACTGTTCTGCGCAAGGGAGGGTACAGTGGTGTGATAGGATTACGCGGGTATCGGGCAGGGGCACGGAATTTTAGGAGACTCAGTATGTTTGGGCAGTCGATTTTGTTTCTAAGCAACTTATAAGTAGAGAAACAGGCCATCATTAATTTCGCTCCGGGTTGATAACGAGCGTATTTTAAAATAATTGAGACGGGTATTATAGGAGAGCAGTTGTTTACCCTTTCCTATAGAAAATGCAAGGTGCCACAAAAACCGTTTTTGAACTCTTTCCAAAAGTAACTTATGTGTGGCGTAATGTGGTCTCCATACAACACTGCAATACTCTAGGACGCTTCGTACAAGGCTATAATACAGCATCTTTTTGTACCAACATGGATGGGTTTAAGTCAGTAAAAGTCTGACACTCCCTTCCGCTACCTATGTTAATTTCCATATATTGGGGATACGCCTACTACCATGACATGTATTGTTAACAATGTCAAATAAATTCATTGCAAAAAATAAAACCGACTTCAAAAAACACAAAAAAGTCAGTGACGAAAAAGCTAAATCAATCAAACAAAGTTCACCGACTTCTGAAGCTAAAGTTATTTTTCACTTTTTTGTGTTTTTTGAAGTCGGATTTATTTTATGCAAAAAAGTTTTTTTAAGTTTTGCGTAAAAAGTAATGCTTTATAAAAAGGAAGCTTATTTATGGTGTATGGTGTAAATTTATATAAATTATCTTCAATATCTATTTTAGAACGTATTTACCCTAAAAACTATTTAATTTAAATGAATATCTTAGGAGTTATCGCAACTGCCGGGGTCGCGGAACTGTCTAAACACCCCCCCTGGAACGTAAAAGGCAACCCAAAGAACATGGTGTCTTAGTCAGTGTGTTTTAGTCAGTAAGTCTGACAGTCCCTTCCGCTCCACCCAGGGTGGGGAGGACTCATTAAATGATTTTACCACCCAAAAAAATGACATTATTGGAAAATAAAGGCATTACAAAATAATTTTACAGTAAGCGCACTTCTTTTCTTGTTCTAAATTGGTCCCGAGCGAAGCCAGGGCGGGTCGCTAGTTATGAATAAACCACTTTTTCTTAAATTTAAGAGGGTAGAATCATTGGCGATAATGATTGGATAACCTATCATTGCCATTGAGGTAAACTAACCTTTCTATTATTTATGTATTTATATAAAGTTTAGGAATATAATATAGCCCTATACTTTCAACACAATAGGATCCTGAACCGTGATGCAGTCACTTCGCAAGGAATTCAACTACGCTCTACGTTACGTATATAGGTATACTTATTTGCAGTACATACCTATTATACCCATATTTTGCCGCAGTGTGCATTTATTTTGTAATATAGATTTCTCTTTTCTGTATTTTAAGCTAGGGTACAAAACATTACAAAAAAATACACATTTATATTATTGAAGTTCAGCAGGTACATATTACTTATAATAAATAATCTCAGATACAGAGATACCAACCGAGTGCTCTGCCTCTCAGAGGATGAGAGGCAGGCGCGGATACAGGGGGGGGCAATGGGTGCAATTGCCCCCCCCTGAACCGGACCAAATACGTCATTAGACAAGCTTGAACTAATTTGACGGAAACGAAACTAAATATTCTAGTTGTATATCTTGTTATGAGCGTCGCCAGGAGGAGGCAGCTGCCCCTAGAGTCTCAGGATTTTTAAAAGTTATAGCTTTTCCTGCCTGATGCCATAGAATGGTATTATAGCATATCTGAGGCAATGTTGTAAAATAATTTGAGCTCGCTACGCTCGCTCTTGAAGCCTAGTTTTTCATGAGTCTTAACTTTGTCTGGAGGCCCAGGTAACTCCAGTAGGTCGGTAGAAAAAGTGTTAAAAATTTCGAGCCCACTTTATATACTATTTATCTAAAATTCGACCAAGTAATTATATCGTGTGTTCGTTCATAAATGAACGTTCGAAACCATTATACCCTGTCCAAGGCAAGGTGTCGTAAGAATTTCTCGCTACGCTCCCCCCCCCCCCCCGGCCCAAAAGCTGGCGGCCCCCTTGTATCTTGCATATTATGGATTTCTGTAAACAAACACCCATTTATTATCAAAAGTATATCTTTTGTTTTAATTCATTTTCCAAAAATTGCCCCCCCCTTAAAGGATATCCTGTATCCGCGCCTGATTGAGAGGAACACTCAAAGCGCACCGTTGACCTCTCACCTCACTCTAAACGAGATCCTTTGATGTTACGGAAATGTACGCTATTAGAAATTTAGTAAAGAACAGATATTCAGATGAATCTAGTGGCAGTGGTCAGATCAACCTCATATTTCAGAATAGTCCGAAAACTAACTCGATTCAGTTAATTTTAAATTTTACTAGCTGACTGACGACTTCGTCTGCGTGTATTTTGGATTTAATTTTTACGACTTTATGGTGAAAAGTAGCCATATCCTTTTCCAGGTTCGAGTCTCCATGATCTGTGAAATTTCATAACGGTTTGGTTCAGTGGTTTGGGAGCGAAATGTAATTATAATTAAACAGATAGACAGAGTTACTTTTTACCCGACTGCGCCAGAAGGACGGTTATGTTTTTCGAGAGTATGTATTATAATTGTTTGGCACGCTCTGTGGCCTGAACCGCTCGATGGATTTTAGCTTCAGAGGTGTTGTTAGATTCGTATTTACTGTGAGAGTGACACGGTACATGCGTCATGTCTGTGAACGGGCGCTGTCAGTTGGGACTGGTCATCTCTTAGCTGCCAAGGTTCATTTTAATTACTTTATTCATACATTTTTAATCTAATCTTTCACTCTGGATGCTCTTAGTGTGCACGTCTTTCTACATCGTTCTCACATATATGTATATAATCGCAAAATTAATGATGAAACCAAGATTTTGTAACAATATTTTGATTTTAAAAGAGTGTCCATGGAGTTTCTTGCCCGTTCTTCTCCATAGAGATCTACGCTAGGGAATGGGCAACTACAGTACTTTCTCAAGTTATTATGCCTTGTGACTGTGACTGTAGCTTTGATTTTCTTTTTTGTATTTTTGACTTTCAAAAGTGCCGTAATGGTCTAATTGAAATAAATGCTTTGAGTTTGAGTGAGTTGAGTTTTTGACTGGGTATATCAAAATTAAAAAAAAAAAACAAAATGGCGGATTTTTGACGCCAAATTCAAATGTTTGGCACGCTCTGCAGCCTGAACGGCTCGATAATGGACTCATCATGAGGATTTTAAAATGCTATACCTAAGTAACTAAAAAAATGTAAAATAAAAAAAAATATAAAAAACCCGACTTAAAAAATAACTACTTGTGTAAATAACTACATGTAAAAATAACTACTATAAAAAATAAGTACTTAGTAACAGTTACAAGCAATCAATCTATTTACTTATGCCTTTTAGTTTTGAGAGGTCGTATAGTTCAAAGCAGCAATAATATAGGACACCAAATAAATTGGTCTATCCTATCCTATTGGAGGAAATTGGTAAATTTAATGTCAACTAATGGTTGGACGCAGCAGAGTTAATTGAACTAAATAGCTGCTTAGTTAGGTTCGTATTCGATTTGCTGATGCAACCAGTGGTAGGCTAAGGTTCAAATGAAAGCTACTTGTTCTCACTTCGTCCAATTGAATACGAGTTATCCAGAATCATTGCGTCAATTAGGTTACACAATTATGAAAGTTTAACGTATTTTATGACATGATAGCTACTTTAAGGCCAAAGATGGGCGTGTCGTGAATGGAATCTTATTTAATGGCTAAAAGGTACACATAAAAAAATCATAAACATTTTCATGAGGTAAGTATGATAATTTTTATTACAAAAGAGTATTTTAGTTAACATTAGCCCGTTCTGCAGAGGTGGGGTACAATTTATGACAGCCACCAAAATCATACAGTTACAGGTGTGTGATCTCGCGTGCTACAAGGAAGTGGCTATGTATAAATAGCATCAGTTGGTTTTTAACGACTTTTAGATCGGCGGGATGTCAGTCTGGGGATCGTCACCAAACTTAGGCTATTTACGGAACCCGGTGATTTACGAGCATTTGATGTGATGCAACTCAGGATTTGGGGCACATTAATCTATCACACATGACTTTCGTTTCGCTTTTTGAACATAACGCATATAAAATGTTTCATAATTATGGCTGAATTAATTTATCTTTTTCATAATAGCGATATGAATTCTGAGCTAGGGGACACCATGAGCCTTTTAAACTTTGAAGAACGCGTTTGTAATACTATAATTTTGCATTTCTTTGTTGGCTCTCGTGTTTTTTGTTTTATTGGTGATCCAAGAAGACCGCAGTCTCCTAGTTCTGGGGCGACCCGTCTATCTAGGTCACGGCTTCAGTCTTGTGATAGGTATATGGGCTCAACTTTTAGGAAGCTTTATATGATTACATGCTGAACAAGATTCAGTACAATTTATTGTAGACGTTCCTACATTTCTTGCACTTAAGGTTAATTTGCTCTTGTTTTTTTCTAAGCATGACGTCTGCCGTATAGTTTTCTAATAAAGCCGGACGAGTGGTTTTATATACCTACCAAGTCAATGAGGCGCAAGCATTGACACTGACATTTAGCATTCGTGTCAAGGGAATCGCTTCGAAATAATCTAGATTAGTTACGTACTTTCGTAGAAACTATAAGTAACTGTTCTAATATCTGTTGAGTATTGAATATCTCAAAACTTGGGACATTAATCAAATGCTAGACATTTTTGTAAGAGCGACTATGAGCCATTTCATAAGCTTTAGATACTCGTAGGTATAAAGACTTTGATTTAACATAAACTTAAGTTTGGGTAATAAATAGTTGATATAAGTAGCTACAGTATACCTACTCTTTAGAAGTTTGTCTATCAATCAAGATTCCGATTTATGAAATCGTAGGTGAAGCAAGGTACTTACTAGATTGCATTACGAAATTAATGAATGATCTATTTATCTGTACTTTTCATGATACTGAATTTGCTTATTGGGCTAAAGTCTTGGAAAACGGCATCTAACGCACATATTGGGTACGATTATCTTGTTCGTTCATGTTTAAATTATGCTACAAGCACGAAAAGGAATCATTTCGCTTGCAACTGGTCGGTCTCGTCCAAAGTTCCGGCTTCATTCACTAGATGGCGTAGTTTTACTTCGGAGTGCTGAAAATCATGAAATTCGTGGTTTCAGGTTTTTGTATCGAGAGGGCGTTATGATATCTATATGTTCTTGGTAGTTGCGATGGATAAAGACAATCCATGCAGTAGGTGTAAGCTAACTTACAAGAAAAGGATTTTTTGAGTGACTTTTTTCTCGGTAGGTCCCATAAAAAATGTGTTTCAATTTACTATATTTTAATACTAGCGGTAGTTTCCGTTCCCGTGGGAATACGGGGATTAAATATAGCCTATGTTACTCAGGGTGAATGTAGCTTTCAAATGGTGAAAGAATTTTTGAAATCGGTTCATTACTTCCGGAGATTACCCCCTACATACAAACTTACAAACAAATGTTACCTCTTTATAATATTAGTTACAGATGAGTATTTAAAAAACGTGAGGAAACCGGCATGTCCTAGAACCAAAAGTTCGAAGACATATATGTGACATCTACCAATCCGCACTGGGCCCGCGTGGTGGATTATAGCCCATTCCCCTCTCATTGAGAGGAGGCCGTGTCCCAGTAGTGGGAACATTATAAGCTGATAATGATGATTTAAAAAACTGGCCAAGTGCGAGTCGGACTCGCGTATAAAGGGTTTCGTACCATCATAGTAGAGTAGCCCCCTTTAATTTTAAATTTTAACAGAAATACATCATCTGTGAAAATTTCAACAGTGCCGTGTAGCCTGGTGACAGACAGACAGACAGACAGTGGAGTCTTAGTGATAGGGTTGCGTTATTTATTACCCGTTTGGTACGGAACCCAAAAAAAGTATCTACTTTGTTTTTTATTTACTACTAGCGGACGTCACGCAGTTTCACCTGCGTAGTTCCCGTTCCCGTGGGATTACGGAGATAAAATATAGCCTATGTTACTCAGGGTGAATGTAGCTTTCTAATGTTGAAAGAATTTTTGAAATCGGCGCAGTAGTTTTTGAGTTTATTCATTACAAACATACACACAAAAATACAAATCTTTCCTCTTTATAATATTAGTGTAAAAAAGCGTTTGGAAGCAACGATAAAGTATTTACTAACTGGCGAAATATTGGTTTACTATTCTCCTTGAGTTATATATAAGTCGAGCTACACGATCACTAACAAATGCTTGCACTGACTGGACAGGTCCACTCAAATCTGTATGGTTCTTTCTTCAACAGACCATCTCAGGCACTAATCTGCATAGTCCTTATGTGAATTGAGCATGATTATGTCTGGACTTTAAAAGAGACTATGACCTCTGAGTTTGTTTCTGCTGTTTCTTCTCAGAGTACCCAGGTACGATACACCGGCCCCATCTAGTTTTAAAAAACCGGCCAAGTCCGAGTCGGACTCGCGCACGAAGGGTTCCGTACAAATTATTATAAAAAAATCACGTTTGTTGTATGGGAGCCCCCCTTAAATATTAATTGTATTCTGTTTTTAGTATTTGTTGTTATAGCGGCAACAGAAATACATCATCTGTGAAAATTTCAAGTGTCTAGCTGTCACGGTTCATGAGATACAGCCTGGTGACAGACAGACGGACAGACGGACAGACGGACAGACGGACAGACAACGAAGTCTTAGTAATAGGGTTCCGTTTTTACCCTTTGGGTACGGAACCCTAAAAATGACGTGTAAAAGTGTTTGTAAAAACCTACTTGCAAAATAAACATAATTCATTTATCGTTTATTAGGTGCACCTCTGCATCGTAGATTACAAGTGTGTTTTTTATTTATTTATTTACACTGATAATAATAGAAATGCCGAATTTTACGATTCGAATCCCTCATGTTTATGAGGTAGCCCAGACTGGCTGTAACATTAACATATTACCTGTAATACCTGACGTTTATACAGGTGCGGAGTTGAGGGTCATTTACATTTTAAAATGTTCCAGAAAGCTATCTCGGAGAGCTTAGGGCGACTTTACACTTGATTTATAGGCGCAGGTAACTGCTAAAAAATTCAAATTTCTAGCCGCGTGCTTGTAGTTCTCATTTATAAAGTTCGCTGTAACTTTGGGAAGCCCCCCATACCTAGCGGTTGTTGCAACCGCGGTATTATGATGTAGGACTTCTGGTATAAACGCCTAAAGTTGGTGCTAGTTAAGATCGCAATAGCGGTCATTGCCCTTTCCCTAATATTCCAACGAAACAAAACAAATGCACCATGTATCGTTTTTCATTAGAATAAATGTTGCAGATCACGATAGATTCAAGACTTGAACAGGCTTATTTTTGGATTTCAAAGTTAAGAACTTTAATAAATGTAGGTGGGTCAATGACTGCTTTTGCGACCTTATAAACTGGCAGCAACTATCGAACCTGTTGTAAACAAACTTACCCGGTTCCTTTAGCCTAGCTTTCTGTTGTCATGCTCGAAACGGAGAAAAATGAGAAGAAGTGCTTTTCTTCCCCCGTTCTTCTTTTCTGATCAATTTGTTGGCTTTATATTTTGTTTCATATTATGTTTTCTGGCATCAGCGTTTCGGTACTTTTTAGACATAGGCGGACTTAATGCCACAAGGCATTCTCCACCAGTCATCCTTAGAGTTCAATAGGAAAATATTGTGATAGGGTACATTTTCTTCCACACTATTTAATACCCGGCTACACAGAGTACACTTCCTTCTTCATTCCTTCCAATTATAATTTTATCAAAGATAATAACATTCCATTCTGCTCATCACGCGTTCGGTACTTAGATACCTACTCATCATCTGGTTAGCCTTTCACCAACTATGTCGGCTTCCAGTCTAATCGGATGCAGCTGAATACCAGTATTCTACATGGAGCGACTGCCTATCTGACCTCCACAACTCAGCTAATACTGGGTAATACGATACCCCTTGGTAAGATTGGTTGTCAGACTTTTTGGGCCACTGACTACCTGTAACGACTGTCAAAGATCTACAAATGACACAAAACAAAACAGCTTAACGTGCTTTCCGAGTCGCGGAGGAAACTTGGTATGTAAGGGTGGTCACCCCATCCACAGACCAACCTAGACAAGCACGGCTTAACCTAAAGATCGACCCGAGCGGCTGTTATTATTAAGCCACGAGGTCGGTACTTAGTAGTCGGTATTTATTAAGTAAATTAATTATTGCAGGAGGTAAAACAGGCGCGGATTGTGGTCGTGTTAGTAATTTATATGCGGTGTTGCTAACATCTGCCGTCTGCATATTCAAGCTTGTAATACAAACTAAGTTCAAGACATGCTGAAGAACACTGACTTCATTATTGTACTAGAAGTGACAAACACAAACGGGTATACCTACTTTCAGTCAATCTTAAATTAAAACAAAGACGGAAACTGCCCGCTTAACTGTGGTTTAGAACATGAGTTTCTAGAAAACACCCCTTTCATCATCATCATCATCATTTCAGCCGAAAGACGTCCACTGCTGGAAATAGGCCTCCCCCAAAGGGGAGGTTTTGCCATAATCGCCACGCTTGGCAGGCGGGTTGGCGATCGCAGTACGGTTGTTACAAAAGCACAGAGAACGCTGCTGCCCATTCTCTGGTAAGTCCCTTAGTCGCCTCTTACGACACCCACGGGAAGATATGGGATGGTGCTATTCTTTACGTCCGACACCATACAGACCACACCCCTTTATTGTAAACTTATGTAGGCACTATAGTCTCCGCCAGTTAAGTAAGAATTAAAGGTCATTGCTCTTTCCTTAATTTTTCTGCTTAGGCCTTTCATTCTTACCTATCTAGCGGAGACTATACCTACATCGCAAACACTTCTTAGATGACAGGTATAAGACAAACAGTGACAGGTAGATATCAATCTATACTTCTATACTAATATTATAAAGAGGAAACCTTTGTATTTTTGTATGTTTGTATTGAATAGGCTCAAAAACTACTGGACCGATTTCAAAATTTCTTTTACCATTACTTAGAGGGATTCTTCCGAATCCGTATAGGCTATATTTTATCACCGTACTCCCACGGGAACGGGAACTACGCGGGTGAAACCGCGTGACGTCCGCTAGTAAATCATAAATTGGGGATAATTAAAATTTATTCCCCTTTTTATTTTTTACAGATGCATTAAAAATATAGAAAACAAATGTCGCTGAAATCGATCGAATATGGTACTATGCGAATAAAACAAAACGGATCCATATTTATGACAAGATCTATTTACAGAAGGTACTTAATAAGATCCATACATCTTGTATGTCTGTGGTGGTACTGGTGCCGTGGTGTTCTGGTAGCAAGTTACGCGGGGTGCAGCGGGTGACTTATTAACTTACAGATATTACGTAACAACAACAGGTGCTCAGCAAAAACATTAGACGAGGTGCATTTAATTAACTTGTACCGTACACTTTGATACTCAATATTGTTCCAACTTGTTTACTCTATACTTAATTTGTACTTACTAAAAGTTTAATAAAGAAACTTAAAGTCTATTCTTTTAAATTACGTTGCAGCGCTCAAACTATTAATTTAAGTAAACAAAGGTACACACATAAACTAACGCTTTTCGTCACATTTTGTATCTTTGTAATGAATAAACTCAAAAACTACTGCGCCAATTTCAAAAATCTACATTCGAAAGCTACATTCATCCTGAGTAATATGGGCTATATTTTATCCCCGTACTCCCACGGGACGGGAATTACGCGGGTGAAACCGTGTGGCATCCGCTAGTACATTATAATTTGATGGTGGCGATCTCTACATCCCCACAAACTAAAAGGTACTGTAAAAATACTTGGAAAAATTACAATACTTACTTAAAACGTCATACATATTTCTACGTTAACATGTTATAATGTGACATTTATTTTGAATTCAAAAACTCCAATAAAAAAACCCTGTGCCTTAAATTTGTCACGTAGCAAGTAAATCTTCAGACAGAGTTTTTCCTCACAATTTCACAAAATATATATAAAATAATATATCTCCTTCAATTGGGCCAGCTATTGATTAGAATGCGTGGCTAGATGGATATGTTCTGTCCCTAATTGAGGTTGGTCCAATCCGGCCCGAGGCCTATCCTATCCGCCTTTCAGTTCGACGTGGTAATAAAATAAGCAGTTTCTCCGATTCCACGTTTTATCTGTCTCTTCGTATTCTCCAGCATTCGTTTCGAGAAAATCGAGTTCGATGCGAGAGCGGTCTGTGCATCGGAATTACCTTACATTCTACATGTATTGACATAAACTTTTGAAGAAAACATGGTGATTCTGTTTACAATAGATTTTTTATAACAGATAAATAGAAGGAAAGCATTTCAGCGATTATATTCTCATTATTCTTCACGTTTATTAAAAACTAGCTGACCCGCGCAACTTCGTCTGCGTCACATAATATAACTTATAACATGTCATTTTGTGCATTCAATTACGAACAAAAACCTTTTAAAATCAATATTGCTTACCTCCCATAACATACGGCGTGATAATATGTAGCCTAAAGCCTTTCTTGAAAAGGCCTTACAAAGGACATTTTTGATAAATTTCAATTCAATCCATCCAGTAATTTTGGCGTGAAGCGTACCATACACACAGACAAACAGACAAAAATTCTAAAAAGTCACTTTTTGTCATCAGTTACGTTTTTCTAACAAAAATCACTTATTTTTTCTTGAAAATGCTCAATGTACAGTTTTTCTTTCGTTACTGTTTTATTATACATGTATAGATGTATAGATGATGATTAATTTAATCATTCAGTTTCTACCGGTTTGGTTAAAATAAGTACCATAACCTTCGTCATAGTATACTGCGCACCATTTTCGTAAATAACACTTCTTTAATACCATAATACATGTACCGAATGAGCACGTAAGCCAAGTTGGCACATAAATCAACAGAGACTTTAAAACATTTCCGTCGTGAGGCTCACCTACCGTGGGGGGGCTAAAGGTGAAATTACGCTTTCATGATTAACAAGTTAATTTGTATTTCATAAAATTGTGTGTCACGTAGCTACGGAGTCACTTCGGTACCTACTATAAATAAACTCGGTGTGATTCAGTTACGGAGTTGTACATAAAGATTTGGTTGATTGACTGTGTCTTGTTTATTTGTGTTGTCATCCTCTAGAGACGAGTCGTCGTCGTTCTTTGTCTCGCGGTGTTGTTTTTATGTCGCCAATCTAAATATATAAAAGAAGAAACTGACTGACTGACTGACTGACTGACTGACTGACTGACTGACTGACTGACTCATCTATCAACGCACAGCCTAAACCGCTGGGTCTACAGATTCCAAATTTGGCAAGTAGGTTCCTTATGTGGTCTAGGGGTGCACTAAGAAAGGATTTTTCAAAATTCACCCCCTAAGGGGGTTAAACGGGGCTCCAAAGTTTGTATGGGGAAACAAGATTAGTTAGACTATTTTATTCGAAACTTCACAGGAGTGCTCCTATTGATAAATGAGTAGAAACGGGTTTCAGGTTTTTTCAGAATTCAACCCCTAAGAGGGGGAAATGGGGTGGCAAAGTATAAAAATCAATGTACAGCCCAAACCGCTGAGTCTAGAGATTCCAAATTTGGCACAAAGGTTCTTTATGAGGTTTAGGGGTGCATTAAGAAAGGATTTTTCAAAATTCACCCCCTTAGGGGTTGGAACGGGAGTCCAAAGATTACGTGGGGAAATAAGATTAGTTAGACTATTTTATTCGAAACTTAACAGGAGTACTCCTATCGATAAATGAATTAACGTTTGTGTTTCAGTTTTTTTTTTCAGAATTCAACCCCTAAAGGGGGAAATGGGGTAACAAAGCCTGAAATTCAACATAGTTATTATTTTTATAGTGAATTGGGTCGGGTGTATTACAAAAACAACGATTTTAAGATTTAATGTGGCAGACCTGAAATACTACCATTCCCTGTTGGGGTGCGATGGGGTTGAAATGTCTAAAAATCAATATGGGTGTCGATACCGAGATTATCAGGGGTGCTGATTACGAAAATGGCATTTATTTTGAGATCCAGATGATAATGATTGTAATTACGATGATGATGATTGTGATAATGATGATGATGATTGTGATGATGATGATTTTGATTACGATGATAATGATTGTGATTACGATGATGATGATTGTGATTATGATGATTGTGATAACGATGATAATGATTGTGACTACAATGATAGTGATTGTGATAATGATGATAACGATTGTGATTACGATGATAATGATTGTGATAACGATGATGGTGATTGTTATACTGATTTTGATGATGATTGTGATGGTGATGATGATTGTGATAGTTATTCTGAGAGTGGTGGTGATTGTGATGGTGATAGCGATGGTGATTGTGATGGTGATTGTGATGGTAATTGTGATGGTGATTGTGATGGTGATTGTGATGGTCATTGGGATGGTGATTGTGATGGTGATTGTGAGGGTGATGGTGATTGTGATTGTTATGGTGGTTGTGATGGTGATTGTGATAATGATTGTGGTAATTATGGTGGTTGTGTTAATGATGATAATCGGTGATAATGATGGTGACTGTGATAGTGATGGTGATGGGGATAGTGATGGTGAATGTGATAGTGATGGTGATGGGGATTGTGATGGTGATTGTGATTGTGATAGTGATTGTGATGGGAATTGTGATGGTGATTGTGATGGTGATTGTGATGGCGATTATCATGGTCATTGTGATGGTGATTGTGGTGGTGATTGTGATGGTGATTGTGATGGTGATTGTGATGGTGATGGTGATTGTGATGGTGATTGTGATGGTGATTGTGATGGTGATTGTGATGGTGATTGTGATGGTGATTGTGATGGTGATTGTGATAGTGATTGTGATGGTGATTGTGATGGTGATTGTGATGGTGATTGAGATAGTGATGGTGAGTGTGATAATGACTGTGATTACGATGATAATTATTGTGATAACTATGATGGTGATTGTGATAGTTATTTTGATGGTGATTGTGATGGTGATGGTGATGGTGATTGTGATAGTGATTGTGATTGTGATAGTGATGGTGATTGTGATTGTTATGGTGATTGTAATGGTGATTGTGATGGTGATTGTGATACTGATTTTGATGATGATTGTGGTGGTGATGATGATTGTGATAGTTATTCTGAGAGTGGTGGTGATTGTGATGGTGATAGCGATGGTGATTGTGATGGTGATTGTGATGGTAATTGTGATGGTGATTGTGATGGTCATTGGGATGGTGATTGTGATGGTGATTGTGAGGGTGATGGTGATTGTGATTGTTATGGTGGTTGTGATGGTGATTGTGATAATGATTGTGATGGTGATTGTGATGGTGATTGTGATGGTGATTGTGATGGTGATTGTGATGGTGATTGTGATGGTGATTGTGATGGTGATTGTGATGGTGATTGTGATGGTGATTGTGATGGTGATTGTGATGGTGATTGTGATGGTGATTGTGATGGTGATTGTGATGGTGATTGTGATGGTGATTGTGATGGTGATTGTGATGGTGATTGTGATGGTGATTGTGATGGTGATTGTGATGGTGATTGTGATGGTGATTGAGATAGTGATGGTGAGTGTGATAATGACTGTGATTACGATAATAATTATTGTGATAACTATGATGGTGATTGTGATAGTTATTTTGATGGTGATTGTGATGGTGATGGTGATTGTGATAGTGATTGTGATTGTGATAGTGATGGTGATTGTGATTGTTATGGTGATTGTAATGGTGATTGTGATGGTGATTGTGATGGTGATTGAGATAGTGATGGTGATGGTGAGTGTGATAATGACTGTGATTACGATGATGATTATTGTGATAACGATGATGGTGATTGTGATAGTTATTTTGATGGTGATTGTGATGGTGATGGTGATAGTGATTGTGATAGTGATTGTGATAGCGATAGTGATGGGGATTGTGATGTGATAGCGATAGTGATGGGGATTGTGATGGTGATTGTGATTGTGATAGTGATTGTGATTGTTATGGTGGTTGTGATGGTGATTGTGATAATGATTGTGGTAATTATGGTGGTTGTGTTAATGATGATAATTGATGATAATGATGGTTACTGTGATAGTGATTGTGATGGGGATTGTGATGGTGATTGTGATTGTGATAGTGATAGTGATGGAGATTGTGATAATGATGGCGGTTGTGATAGTGATGGTGATTGTGATAATAATAATTGTGATGATTATGAAATGTGGCACATAGATAGTTTATAACCTGGATTAACATGGAGGACACTATTATCCCTTTAGTTAGTATGATCCAGTGGGACAGTTACCGAACTTCACGCGGGCGAAGCCGCGGGCAACAGCTAGTGATGAAATATTTCTCGAGGAAATCCGTAGGTAAGCTTTTCTTCTGGCGTAGCAACACGGCACGACGTTGAAGTCTTAGCGGGGAAATCTAAATATATAAAAGAAGAAACTGACTGACTGACTGACTGACTGATTGACTGACTGACTGACTGACTGACTGACTCATCTATCAACGCACAGCCCAAACCGCTGGGTCTACTGATTCTAAATTTGGCAAGTAGGTTCCTTATATGGTCTAGGGGTGCACTAAGAAGGGATTTTTCAAAATTCATCCCCTAAAGGGGTTAAACGGGGCTCCAAAGTATGTATGGGGAAACAAGATTAGTTAGACTATTTTATTCGAAACTTCACAGGAGTGCTCCTATTGATAAATAAGTAGAAACGGGTTTCAGGTTTTTTCAGAATTCAACCCCTAAGAGGGGGAAATGGGGTGGCAAAGTATAAAAATCAATGCACAGCCCAAACCGCTGAGTCTAGAGATTCCAAATTTGGCAAGTAGGTTCCTTATGTGGTCTAGGGGTGTACTAAGAAAGGATTTTTCAAAATTCAACCCCTAAGGGGGTTAAACGGGAATCCAAAATTTGTATGGGTAAAACAAGATTAGTTAGACTATTTTATTCGAAACTTCACAGGAGTGCTCCTATTGATAAATGAGTAGAAACGGGTTTCAGGTTTTTTCAGAATTCAACCCCTAAGAGGGGGAAATGGGGTGGCAAAGTATAAAAATCAATGCACAGCCCAAACCGCTGAGTCTAGAGATTCCAAATTTGGCACAAAGGTTCTTTATGAGGTTTAGGGGTGCACTAAGAAAGGATTTTTCAAAATTCACCCCCTTAGGGGTTGGAACGGGAGTCCAAAGAAAAAAAAGTGGGGAAACAACATTAGTTATACTACTTTATTCGAAACTTAACAGGAGTAGGTACTCCTATCGATAAATGAGTTAACGTTTGTGTTTCAGTTTTTTTTCAGAATTTAACCCCTAAAGGGGGAAATGGGGTAACAAAGCCTGAAATTTAACATAGGTATTGTTTTTATGGTGAATTGGGTCGGGTGTATTACAAAAACAAAGATTTTAAGATTTAATGTGGCAGACCTGAAATACTCCCTGTAATATTCCCTGTTGGAGTGCGATGGGGTTGAAATGTCTAAAAATCAATATGGGTGTCGATACCGAGATTATCAGGGGTGCTGATTACGAAAATGGCATTTATTTTGAGATCCAGATGATAATGATTGTGATTACGATGATGATGATTGTGATAATGATGACGCTGATTGTGATGATGATGATTTTAATTACGGTGATAATGATTGTGATTACGATGATGATGATTGTGATAATGATGATTGTGATAACGGTGATAATGATTGTGATTACGATGATGGTGATTGTGATTGTGATTACAATGATAATAAGTGTGATAACGATGATGGTGATTGTGATAGCGATTGTGATTGTAATGGTGATTGTGACAGTAACGGTGATTGTGATAGTGTCGGTGATTGTGATGGTGATAGCGATGGTTGTGATAACGAGGACGGAGATTGTGATGATGATGATTGTAATTAAGATGATAATGATTGTGATTACGATGATAATGATTGTGATAACGATGATGGTGATTGTGATAGTGATTTTGATGGTGATTGTGATGGTGATGGTGATTGTGATGGTGATAGCGATGGTGATGGTGATTGTGATTGTGACAGTGATGGTGATTGTAATAATGATGTAGATTATTGTGATTACTATGATAGTGATTGTGATAACGAGGGTAGTGATTGTGATGGTGATGGTGATTGTGATGGTGATGGTGATTGTGATGGTGATGGTGATGGTGATTGTGATGGTGATGGTGATTGTGATAATGATTGTGGTTGAGATAGTGATGGCGATTGTGATCATGATGATTGTGATTAAGATGATAGTGATTGTGATTACGATAATAATGATTGTGATTACGATTACAATGATTGTGATGACGAGGATGGAGATTGTGATGATGATGATTGTGAATACGATGACAATGGTTGTGATTACGATGATAGTGATTGTGATAATGATGATAGCGATTGTGATTACGATTGTGATTAATGGTGATTGTGATGGTGATTGTGATTGTGATGGTGATTGTGATGGTGATTGTGATGGTGATTTTGATGGTGATTGCGATGGTGATTGCGATGGTGATTGTGATGGTGATTGTGATGGTGATTGTGATGGTGATTGTGATGGTAATTGTGATGGTGATGGTGATTGTGATGGTGATTTTGATTGTGATGGTGATGGTGATTGTGATGGTGATTGTGATGGTAATTGTGATGGTGATTGTGATGGTGATTGTGATGGTGATTGTGATTGTGATGGTGATTGTGATGGTGATTGTGATGATGATTGTGATGGTGATTGTGATGGTGATTGTGATGGTGATTGTGATAGTGATTGTGATGGTGATAGAGATAGTGATGGTGAGTATGATAATGACTGTGATTACGATGATAATTATTGTGATAATGATGATGAAAGAAAGAAAGAAAAATCTTTATTTATCGCAGGGACATGACTGACATGCATACAAAATTTAAAAACATAACAAACATTCATAGTATTACAAAACGGAACATAAACAAAAAGTAAATTTAAAAATATAGTTGACAGCTTGCACGTCCTGAGTGCGATAAGTAGGTTACCACTCAGCATGATGCTGTGCTATGGGGAGCCCACAGCACAGCGCTGGTTTTCAGTGGTCACCCGTGAAAAGAAAAACGTACGGAAGTCAAAAACAGCATATTTAAATATTTGATTAGAAAAAATAAAACAAACAGTACCTAAACGTAAAACAACATACAAAACAAAATAAACATTACTTACAAAAAATATAAATGTATTTATGGTATATAAACAAATGAAAACATGGCGTATTTTTTGTCTCGCTCCCTCCCCTCCTGCGCGTCGCCGTCGCGTCACTTGTGCGCGCTCGGCCGATGATACGACTGATACACTACCGCACCGACCGCATTGATGATTGATTGCATTGATTGATGGTGATTGTGATAGCGATAGTGATGGGGATTGTGATGGTGATTAATATAGTGATGGTGATGGTGAGTGTGATAATGACTGTGATTACGATGATAATTATTGTGATAACGATGATGGTGATTGTGATTGTTATTTTGATGGTGATGGTGATGGTGATTGAGATAGTGATTGTGATAGCGATAGTGATGGGGATTGTGATGGTGATTGTGATTGTGATAGTGATGGTGATTGTTATGGTGATTGTGATGGTGATTGTGATAGTGATGGTGATTGTGATTGTTATGGTGATGGTGATGTGGATTGTGATAATGATTGTGGTAATTATGGTGGTTGTGTTAATGATGATAATTGGTGATAATGATGGTGACTGTGATAGTGATAGTGATGGGGATTGTGATGGTGATTGTGATAGTGATAGTGATGGTGATTGTGATAATGATGGCGGTTGTGATAGTGATGGTGATTGTGATAATAATAATTGTGATGATTATGAAAATGTGGCACATAGATAGTTTATAACCTGGATAAACATGGAGGACACTATTATCCCTTTAGTATGATCCAGAGGGACAGTTACCGAACTTCACGCGGGCGAAGCCGCGGGCAACAGCTAGTGGTATCATAAAATCTTACTTATTTATTTTGTTAAGGCCCTTCTAACCCTAAAATTAGCAACTCTATTTGTGGTGGTTCAAACTTCGTTTGAAATACTGTTAGAATAAAGTTCTGATCAGCTTGCACTACAAAGCGGTTGTTACGTCAGTCACTGCGGCCGAATAGTGCGAAATGAGTGGTTTTTTGCGATTTACAAAATTTGCGGTTTATTGTTCGATTTGGAGATAACTATGGAATTTTTTTCTATCGAGAAAAGTTTATGGAATCGAGTTTTCTTTACACATAGGACTTAGCATTAATCTTCAACTTTGCCATATATTTATTTCAAAATCAATGCTGCAGTATTTTAGGCGTAACGAAGGATCATGCTAAGCCATTTGAGGCAGGCCCTTAAGTAGCTATACATATAAATGATTTATTTGCCATGTAAGTTCCAACTTATTACGACCAGTTTATACCTACTATTATTTTACGTATACATAGATTAATCGTAGGAGGTGGCGTTCAGTAGTGTCTGCTTACCCCATGGAAAAAAACGCACGTATTATATAGGTAGATAAATGGTTTCCGTAGTGACAGTCGCATAGGGCATCATCTCGTCTACGGTGATCTACGAACGAAACGATATACCTAAGGTGCATGTTACCCGTATCGTGAGGTAAGGTACGAAGTACGGCTCGTAGCTCGTAAGCAAGGGGTTGATATCTCTGAGGAGCGATACATTGCTTATTTGGTACTTGTATGAATTATTTATACGCATAAATCAGCTTCATATGATAGATAATCATCCTGAATTATAAGAGCCACGAGTAAACTTATTTATACAGATATTTTCTTAACTAAGTTAGGTTACATTATAAATCAACGTGTCAAAATCAAGTTACAGTAAGTACGATAATATGATGACTGACCAAAAGTTGAGTCTATTTTGTATTTGCTTTATATTCCGATACACGAATGTATTTAATCGAAGGGTAGCATTAAATCATCATGAAATGAAATTATAAGACCTAAAAGGGTACACTTTCGAAGTGAAATAAAATTCGTTCTACCTGAGCAATTCGAAGGGAAATTGAGTTTTCAATTGGAATTACATTTACTGTTTTGCCCTAAAAACACAGGGACCCTCATCTAATCCTAATTTGTTGGAGGATTTGGTCCCAGCGCGAAATCGTTTAAGGTCGAGAGAGTCCGTAGTCTGTCCGTAGTAGTCCGGTGCGGCGCGGACGGACAGACTCTTCAAACTTCGCACCGAGTACGCACTCATATGCAAATTATGGACACGTTTTCTATTTGTCGTCCCACTATTTACTTCCTACGAAGTGGTTCCTTTTTACTTTAATTTACATAATTGAAATTAAATAAGTTTAACTTAAAATACTTTAATGATATATCCATGGGTCCCAACCGAATACCAAATATTTACTTCTAAATCTACTAACTTCTCGAGGAAAATGGTCGGTTATGAATAGTAAGTACTTTTACGTCAAGTTTTTCTTTAAATAGGTACATTGAGGTAATTCCTGCTCACTTTTACAGAACAAACACCGCCCTCTGAATTACTCCATCAAAGTACCTTGGAGCCTATTGTCTCAACTTCGTGCCATTTTCGCTGGGCTTAAAACTTTTCCTGCAGAGGTTTTCTTTCCTTTTGTTATTGTTGTGTATAATTCGCTCGACATTTTGCTGGCAATGATGTTTGGAGGTGAAGATTGGGCTGTGCGCGGTGCGTCGTAAACACGCCTCAGGGAAATACCGCGCCGGGCGTACCTGTGCCGATACGCGCCGCTCTGCCGCCTCCGAGCCGCACCGAGCCGTTCCGCCGGAGACCACTTACCTGCACGACCTGACTAAGCGAACGCTCAGCGACGTACTTTACCGTACATAAACTCCACTTTTTTTTCTTTTGCCGCAATTGTTTAAGGTGTTATCGCTACCTGCAGGAGGAAGGGCCTTTACAAATAACCTCTTTATCTCAACAGACGTCGTTTGGGAGGCGTGTAGTGATTTGGCGAATTGTAGTGTTATCTAAGGAAAGGGAATCCAGATATTTCATTGTTATCGTTCTAAAAGTAGCCTGAATAAGGTTTTTTTTATTTAAATGTTTAAATACGAAACATTTGAAACAAATCTAGCAAGAATAGAGGTCAGATTATGTTATGGTAATTTTATGTTAAGTTACGTACCGATTACTTTACTTCGTATCCCTTTTTCGATAATTTCGCATGAAATACTTGAATATTGCATGAAACTGTTATATTCGCTGTACCGAAAGCTGTAAATCAATTCGGTTTCATAAAAATATCTGTAGGAGATTTACTAGATATCGAGGCCCGGCCCACCGTGGGAAATATGAAAATTGGAAATACATGCATGGCCCGATACGGCGCGGAATAAATTTCGACCCTATTTGTAAGCGAACCTCAATATCGCAAAGTACAGTACTTGTTCGTATTCTCGAGGACGTCGACTTCCTAGCACGTCGGACAGAACTGACTGCTAGCTACTAAAGGATTCAATGAGTGTCTAGAGAGAATCTTGATAGCTTTGTAATACTATTGACAAAGATGAAAATAGGTACTTAGTTCTCGTACAATTTTCAAACTATCTATACATAAGGGGTGTAAACAGACTCATCACGAAACCGTCAACCAAGCATTCTGTACATCAAACTAAGTAACCCTACGTAAAAATTATTGCTGGGAAATGACTTCTTTTTTGGGGTGAAAAATCACGTTTTACGGTAAAACTCAATGTAACGCACTCAAAACATTGTGCTGATGGATAGATTGAATAGTACGGGGGTCGTAGAGGTTTTGAAAGTAAAAATATTACATTAAAAATTAGTATAAAAAAAAAAACTTGTCAAAAAGTTGGAACTTTGACCCCCAATATCTCGGTAAGGTTCCCAGGTATGGTGTAGAACAAAAAAATGATCGCAATGACGGAGAACTAGTGCCTTTCGGCTTCGTTAAGAGGTTTTTTATACCCTCTAAAATAAGAATAATTATTATTATTACATATAATAAAACAGTAAAAAAACTGTGTCTGTACCTTGAATATATTAAAAAGAAATAATTGAGGGGGGTTTAGAAACAGTAATAGAGCACGAATTCAAAAAAAAATCTGTCTGTTTGTCTGTTGGTTTGTACACGCTAATCTTCGGAACTACTGGACGGATTTGAATGTTTTTTTTTGTTGTCTGGACAACATATAGGCTATAATTCATCTTGGAAACTTGAACACCTGATGCAGAACCGCAACAGACCAGCTAAACTATAAGAGATACAAAAATGGTACCAGGGCAAAAATTGTTCCACGTGATGAGCATTTTCTGCTGAGAGAATAAATTTGAAGATCTGGAACCACCTGATGTGGAACTCCAAGAACCCAGCTACACTATAACATATAAATAGGAATGACGTTTTAGCAAAAATTGATCAATCTGATGAGCACTCTCTGTTGACTTATAAAAATCGAAGATCTAGAACACCTGTTGTGGAACTCCAAGAGCCCAGCTACACCATAACACAGATAGGAATGACGTCTTAGCAAAAGTTGTTCGGTCTGATGGGCATTTCCTGTTGACTTATAAAAATGTTCAGTCCGATGGGCATTTCCTGTTGACTTACAAAAATGAAAGATCTGGAACGTCTCGAATCGTCTCGCGCATCCCGTTGTTTTCCCGTCCCTGCAGTGCAAGTACGAACTTAGCATCGATAAGACATCGACATCGATAAGGTTGTCATTTTTATCGATCTTGTTAACGAATTTGGAAGTACGTAACACGCGACGGTAAGATTTATCGAGGTACGAATCGAGTCGACAAGGATCGCTTGTCAAATGGCAACACTGAGGACGTCCAAAGACAATACATTTAAGGTGGGATCTCTGTAGTACAAATATGGTCTGAGATTTTTAAAAAATCCTTTTTTTCATAGATTTTTGGCATTGTAAACAATGTTTAAGGGTTTATTTGAAAGAAACTACCAGTATTTACCAAAATTTCCAATTATTTTAGTAAGAATACAGAAAATATCCCATCTTCAGGACGTCCGTCGTCGTTTACCTTTGCCAAAAAAAAAAGTTTGTCGTTGACAATTTGACAGTTGACAATGACATTACTTTCTTGACGTTTGAGAAAAAAACTTTGTATTGTGTTTCGAAAAATTAATTTTAATCTAAGATAAATACAGTAACACAGTCATTGGTTCGTCATTACAATAACAGGAATATTTCACTTTTTAACGTTCTCGGAGATGGCTGAATGAGCAAGGTACGTATTTTTATATTGAACCATTGAACAGTATAGAATAGAAGCTTCTAAAACTTCATCCATATCAAAGAGATTAAATATTGTGTAGTATAATTTAATGTCTTTGATCCATATCAAGTTTCTTTAGAACATTCAAATCTTGGGACTACTCTCTATCTAATTAAGTAATAAACAGTCCTAAGTCGAACGAGCAAGCAACGATTCAAGTGCTATATTCAATTCAATCCAACCAATTTTTACAATATTTATCATCATGTTATAGCATTTCACATCACAGTGGCATGTTCACTACTGGTAATTGGTTTCTAACAACATAGTGATTACACTGTTAGCTTTTTCTCAATAAAAAGGCTGCAGGATGTCAATGGTTTGTGTCAATAATCCTATGTTTACTTTTAGGCGGCGCTGCATGCAACAAAAAGATGTTTTAGTCGATTATATGGTTCAACAGAATGAAAAGTGGGCCAAATTGGCAGAAGAGCTGGCAAACCTTGGCCCAAACAAGACTATGGATCAGTGGTCTACTGTGAGTGATTTGTAGATGTTTAATAACAAACTATTCTTTAATTTTATATCATTTGTTTATAATTTTTTCAACTTTTGTTTCACATGAATTTTTTTGTTTGATCATAATAATGAACACAACATTATAATTGTCACAACATGAATCCCCGAGTAGGTGTCAGAAGTGTTCCCATGTGTAAACTGTGAAGCAAGTCACAGTCGACACTTGGTACACCTGCTGTTCACCGATGATTATTACATCCTAAGATTGATGGGTGGAGGGAGAGCCCTATCACAATATTTATTATGGGGATTGAACTCGCAACCTCTGAGTTAGCAGTCCACTACCTGACTGACTGATCACAGAGGCAGTTATAATAATTAATGTGATTAAGATTTAAGGTTATAATGTTGTTATTGCTTTTCTTACAGACATGGAGGGATCTCAAATCAAGGGCCAAGAGTGCAAATGCATAGAGGGCTCGAGCTCAATCCTGGGAATCATGCATTTACATTTAAAAGCCTGCAGTTAACATTGCACACCTAAAACTTTAGCTATATTAGCTTTGTATGAGTAGCTATAAATTGATTGTGAACATTGTTGTGTACCTAGATATTGGGATGGAATAAATATATCCTCTGAATGAGTTATTAAAATGTTCTGAAACACTACTGCACCTAAATGTACACTTTTGCAATACTTTTTAAATAAATTATTCTAATTCTTATTTAACTTGAAAGAAATATTGGAAGATTTAATTATCGCTTTTCTGTGACTAAAGATTGTTAAATAAATAAAAGTCAATATACTGTCAATTGGAAAATAAACAAGTACTCACAAACTGTGTGTTATTCTGTAGTACCCTATCACCTATCTATCATGGGGTTTAGACAAGAGGACCATTGTGCGAGTGTTGACTGTATACCCATATGAGGATTCATCGGGATTGTTTGATTTTTTTCATTGTGACTATTGTAACATGGGTGCAATCAACACGACCAAGGCAATCTCGCTTTCCAGTGCTGGAATCCTTCCACGATGGCTCTCCTTTTCCTGGGAACTTCACATAGGTGGGTGTGGAAGAGGTGGCGAACTATTGTCCTCGACACTTCTCGCACAACCTTGCTCATAGTTTTGTGGCCAAGGGCAAGATTGTACTCCTACTCAATGCACCTTTGGTAGCTCCCAATTGCATAGAACCTTACGGCTGTCAAAACCTAAAACAGCAGGTGCTTACCACGATACGGACAGGGAATCCAGTGGATCGTGTCCTCCGTAAATCTACCTCTATCCTTTGTATTAAAATGACTGCCACTTCTCGTTCTCGAGTCACTCGAAAAAGACGAACAAAATTGGGAAGTTCCAGAGGATTGTTCGTGTCTCTGAGACGTCGCCTCCGAATACGCATCACATTGTGATGGTGCTGCCGTTCTTCCTCATCATCAGCAATAACACCATAAGTCCTAAATCCATTAAATTAATGATCGATAAGCTTGTCGTGCTTTTAAAAGGTGTCGATAAATTACCGAGCTCGACAACGTAAATTGTCGATCTCAACTGTCAAAATGTCGTTTCGTACTTGCATTTTCGATAAAATCGTTAAAATTTTAGAGTATAATACCGATCGTAAAAATAGTAGTTACGTACTTGCGACATCGATTCGATTCGACATGAACTCATTTTATCGAGATTAGCTGTCAGATTTATCGAATCGATTCCTACGTACTTGCACTGCTGGGCTCTTAGAATTCGACATCAGACGTTTCAGATCTCCGATTTTGACAACCCCGTTGTCGCTGGCATAAGCAACAGGATCCGCGTACGAAGTCGCGGGCAGAAGCTAGTACATAATATAACGGCAGTGCAAGTACGTAGGAATCGATTCGATAAATCTGACAGCTAATCTCGATAAAATGAGTTCATGTCGAATCGAATCGATGTCGCAAGTACGTAACTACTATTTTAACGATCGTTATTATACTCTACAATTATAACGATTTTATCGAAAATGCAAGTACGAAACGACATTTTGACAGTTGAGATTAGCGATGGGCGATTCCGAGATGTTTTAACAATCGAAAGAATCGGAGTCGTTAAAGTAAATCATCGAGTCGACCATCGACTCGCCGTTTTTCAAAACAATCGAGATGTTTTTCGATTGTTTCGAGTCAACGCATTCGACTGCTAGTTTTCGAATCAGCAGTGCAAGTACGTAGGAATCGATTCGATAAATCTGACAGCTAATCTCGATAAAATGAGTTCATGTCGAATCGAATCGATGTCGCAAGTACGTAACTACTATTTTTACGATCGGTATTATACTCTAAAATTTTAACGATTTTATCGAAAATGCAAGTACGAAACGACATTTTGACAGTTGAGATCGACAATTTACGTTGTCGAGCTCGGTAATTTATCGACACCTTTTAAAAGCACGACAAGCTTATCGATCATTAATTTAATGGATTTAGGACTTATGGTGTTATTGCTGATGATGAGGAAGAACGGCAGCACCATCACAATGTGATGCGTATTCGGAGGCGACGTCTCAGAGACACGAACAATCCTCTGGAACTTCCCAATTTTGTTCGTCTTTTTCGAGTGACTCGAGAACGAGAAGTGGCAGTCATTTTAATACAAAGGATAGAGGTAGATTTACGGAGGACACGATCCACTGGATTCCCTGTCCGTATCGTGGTAAGCACCTGCTGTTTTAGGTTTTGACAGCCGTAAGGTTCTATGCAATTGGGAGCTACCAAAGGTGCATTGAGTAGGAGTACAATCTTGCCCTTGGCCACAAAACTATGAGCAAGGTTGTGCGAGAAGTGTCGAGGACAATAGTTCGCCACCTCTTCCACACCCACCTATGTGAAGTTCCCAGGAAAAGGAGAGCCATCGTGGAAGGATTCCAGCACTGGAAAGCGAGATTGCCTTGGTCGTGTTGATTGCACCCATGTTACAATAGTCACAATGAAAAAAATCAAACAATCCCGATGAATCCTCATATGGGTATACAGTCAACACTCGCACAATGGTCCTCTTGTCTAAACCCCATGATAGATAGGTGATAGGGTACTACAGAATAACACACAGTTTGTGAGTACTTGTTTATTTTCCAATTGACAGTATATTGACTTTTATTTATTTAACAATCTTTAGTCACAGAAAAGCGATAATTAAATCTTCCAATATTTCTTTCAAGTTAAATAAGAATTAGAATAATTTATTTAAAAAGTATTGCAAAAGTGTACATTTAGGTGCAGTAGTGTTTCAGAACATTTTAATAACTCATTCAGAGGATATATTTATTCCATCCCAATATCTAGGTACACAACAATGTTCACAATCAATTTATAGCTACTCATACAAAGCTAATATAGCTAAAGTTTTAGGTGTGCAATGTTAACTGCAGGCTTTTAAATGTAAATGCATGATTCCCAGGATTGAGCTCGAGCCCTCTATGCATTTGCACTCTTGGCCCTTGATTTGAGATCCCTCCATGTCTGTAAGAAAAGCAATAACAACATTATAACCTTAAATCTTAATCACATTAATTATTATAACTGCCTCTGTGATCAGTCAGTCAGGTAGTGGACTGCTAACTCAGAGGTTGCGAGTTCAATCCCCATAATAAATATTGTGATAGGGCTCTCCCTCCACCCATCAATCTTAGGATGTAATAATCATCGGTGAACAGCAGGTGTACCAAGTGTCGACTGTGACTTGCTTCACAGTTTACACATGGGAACACTTCTGACACCTACTCGGGGATTCATGTTGTGACAATTATAATGTTGTGTTCATTATTATGATCAAACAAAAAAATTCATGTGAAACAAAAGTTGAAAAAATTATAAACAAATGATATAAAATTAAAGAATAGTTTGTTATTAAACATCTACAAATCACTCACAGTAGACCACTGATCCATAGTCTTGTTTGGGCCAAGGTTTGCCAGCTCTTCTGCCAATTTGGCCCACTTTTCATTCTGTTGAACCATATAATCGACTAAAACATCTTTTTGTTGCATGCAGCGCCGCCTAAAAGTAAACATAGGATTATTGACACAAACCATTGACATCCTGCAGCCTTTTTATTGAGAAAAAGCTAACAGTGTAATCACTATGTTGTTAGAAACCAATTACCAGTAGTGAACATGCCACTGTGATGTGAAATGCTATAACATGATGATAAATATTGTAAAAATTGGTTGGATTGAATTGAATATAGCACTTGAATCGTTGCTTGCTCGTTCGACTTAGGACTGTTTATTACTTAATTAGATAGAGAGTAGTCCCAAGATTTGAATGTTCTAAAGAAACTTGATATGGATCAAAGACATTAAATTATACTACACAATATTTAATCTCTTTGATATGGATGAAGTTTTAGAAGCTTCTATTCTATACTGTTCAATGGTTCAATATAAAAATACGTACCTTGCTCATTCAGCCATCTCCGAGAACGTTAAAAAGTGAAATATTCCTGTTATTGTAATGACGAACCAATGACTGTGTTACTGTATTTATCTTAGATTAAAATTAATTTTTCGAAACACAATACAAAGTTTTTTTCTCAAACGTCAAGAAAGTAATGTCATTGTCAACTGTCAAATTGTCAACGACAAACTTTTTTTTTTGGCAAAGGTAAACGACGACGGACGTCCTGAAGATGGGATATTTTCTGTATTCTTACTAAAATAATTGGAAATTTTGGTAAATACTGGTAGTTTCTTTCAAATAAACCCTTAAACATTGTTTACAATGCCAAAAATCTATGAAAAAAAGGATTTTTTAAAAATCTCAGACCATATTTGTACTACAGAGATCCCACCTTAAATGTATTGTCTTTGGACGTCCTCAGTGTTGCCATTTGACAAGCGATCCTTGTCGACTCGATTCGTACCTCGATAAATCTTACCGTCGCGTGTTACGTACTTCCAAATTCGTTAACAAGATCGATAAAAATGACAACCTTATCGATGTCGATGTCTTATCGATGCTAAGTTCGTACTTGCACTGCAGTCACTCTAACGAGTCTCGATCGATCACCAGGGTCAGTCGATTGAATGCATCGAGCCGAAGTGCATGTAAGGCGAGAGTGTGCTAGACTCGAGCTATTTAAGTACGTAAACTTTAACTACTTCTATTTTAGAGGTTTTGATTATTTTCGATTGCTCTTGTTGAAATAATTAGGCAGTTTGAATTCGCATAACAACGCAAGTCAAGAACTTGCGAAACTCTTAACCATCGAGGAACAACTCTCGAACGAACGCGCGATGCGCCAGTCGCAATAACAGACCGAGTCGGACTCGAGCCCAAGTCGAAACCGCGAAACTCTAAACCATCGAGGAACAACTCTCGAATGAACGCGCGATGCGCCAGTCGCAATAACAGACCGAGTCGGACTCGAGCCCAAGTCGAAACAATCGAGAACCATCGAGATGTTCGAACAATCGAAACAATCGAAAAAAACCTCTCGCCATCGCGCATCGCTAGTTGAGATCGACAATTTACGTTGTCGAGCTCGGTAATTTATCGACGCCTTTTAAAAGCGCGACAAGCTTATCGATCATTAATTTAATGGATTTAGGACTTATGGTGTTATTGCTGATGAAGAGGAAGAACGGCAGCACCGTCATAATGTGATTCGTATTCGGAGGCAACGTTTCAGAGACACGAACAATCCACTGGAACTTCCACATTTTGTTCGTCTTTTTCGAGTGACTCGAGAAGTGGCAGTCATTTTAATACAAAGGATAGAGGTAGATTTACGGAGGACACGATCCACTGGATTCCCTGTCCATATCGTGGTAAGCACCTGCTGTTTTAGGTTTTGACAGCCGTAAGGTTTTATGCAATTGGGAGTTACCAAAGGTGCATTGGGCAGAAGTACAATCTTGCCCTTGGCCACAAAACTGTGAGCAAGGTTGTGCGAGAAGTATCGAGGACAATAGTTCGCCGCCTCTTCCACACCTACCTACGTGAAGATCCCAGGAACTGCAGTTGAAAGGAGAGCCATCGTGGAAGGATTCCAGCACTGGAAAGCGAGCTTGCCTTGGATGTGTCGATTGCACCCATGTTGCAATAGTCACACCCTACAACAATATTCCCGATGACCCCTTATATGGGTATAAAAGGGTACTACAGCAATAACACACAGTTTTTGAGTACTTATTTATTTTACAATTTACAGTGTATTGGCTTTTATTTATTTAACAATCTTTAGTCACAGAAAAGCCATAATTAAATCTTCCAATATTTCTTTCAAGTTAAATAAGAATAAGAATAATTTATTTAAAAAGTATAACAAAAGTGTTTCAGAACATTTTAATAACTCATTCAGAGGATATATTTATTCCATCACAGTATCTAGGTACCCAACAATGGTCACAATCAATTTATAGCTACACATACAAAGTATGCTAATTAATTTTTAGGTGTGCGATGTTAACTGCAGGCTTTTGAATGTAAATGCACAATTCCCAGGGTCAAGCTCGAGCCCTCTTTGCATTCGCACTCTTGGCCCTTGATTTGAGATCCCTCCATGTCTGTAAGAAAGCATTAGCAGCATTATAACCTTAAACCTTAATCACAGTAATTATTATGACTGCCTCTGTGATCAGTCAGTCTAATACTCAGGTAGTGGACTCATAGGTTGTGAGTTCAATCCCCATAGTAAATATTGTGATAGGGCCCTCCTTCCACCCATCAATCTTAGGATGTAATAATAATCGGTGAAAAGCAGGTGTACCAAGTGTCGACTGTGACTTGCTTCACAGTTTACACATGGGAACACCTCTGACACCCACTTGGGGATTCATGTTGTGACAATATAATGTTGTGTTCATTGTTATGATCAAACAAAAAAATTAATGTGAAACAAAAGTTGAAAATATTATAAACAAATGATATAAAATTAAAGAATAGTTTGTTATTAAACATCGACAAATCACTCACAGTAAACCACCGATCCACAGTCTTGTTTGGGCCAAGGTTTGCCAGCTCTTTTGCCAATTTGGCCCACTTTTCATTCTGTTGAACCATATAATGACTAAAACATCTTTTTCTTGCATGTTACTTACAGCGCTGCCTAAAAGTAAACATAGGATTATTGACACAAACCATTGACAAATTGACATCCAGCAGCCTTTCTATTGAGAAAAAGCTAATAGTGTAATCACTATGTGGTTAGAAACCAATTTCCAGTAGTGAACATGCCACTGTGATGTGAAATGCTATAGCAGGATGATAAATATTGTAAAAGTTGGTTGGAATTAATTGAATATAGCACTTGAATCCTTGCTTGCTCGTTACAGCTATTTGCTGGTTTTTCAGCCAAAATAACTGACTTAGGACGGTTTATTACTTAACTAGAGAGTAGTCCCAAGATTTGAATGTTCTAGGGAAACATAACTATGGATGAATCTAAAATTAAAAACTGTTCAATATAAAAATACGTACCTTGCTCATTCAGCTGTCTCCGAGAACGTGAAAAGTGAAATATTTCTGCTATTGTAAAGACGAACCACTGACTGTGTAACTGTATTTATCATGTATTAAAATTAAATTTTCGAAACAAAACAAAGTTTTTTTCTCTAACAAACCTCAAGAAAGTAATGTCATTGTCAACTGTCAAAGACTTTGACAGTTGACACTTTGACTCAAAGTGTCAACTACAAACTTTTTTTTTGGCAAAGGTAAACACGACGACGTCATGAAGATGGACATTTTCTGTATTTTTACTAAAATAATTGGAAATTTTGGAAAATACTGGTAGTTTCTCTGAAATAAACCCTTAAATATTGTATATAATGCCAAAAATCTATGAAAAAAAGGATTTTTTAAAAATCTCAGACCATATTTGTACTACAGAGATCCCACCTTAAATGTATTGTCTTTGGACGTCCTCAGTGTTGCCATTTGACAAGTGATCCTTGTCGACTCGATTCGTACCTCGATAAATCTTATCGTCGCGTGTTACGTACTTCCAAATTCGTTAACAAGATCGATAAAACTGACAACCTTATCGATGTCGATGTCTTATCGATGCTAAGTTCGTACTTGCACTGCGGGTGTAGGTATAGGAACAATACCTACTTACTGTCTGTCCGGTACACAATTAGGTAGACAGGCTTGAATCTTTTATTTCAATTAATCAATCGAATGAAGGTACTGGGGGTTCATGTAACTTTCGGATAAGCTCTATTTGTGCTTTGGGATTTGTCCAGTAAAAGAGGGTTCGAATAAAACAGTTCGATTGATTAAAATTTATACGATATGGCTACGTAATGGAGTAAGTTTCTGCAACTTATATACCCACAACTAGCAGGTATCCATTAGATTTGTTACCTAGAAGTTTGTTCGCTAATTTGTCTGTAATTGTAGGCACAGCCAGCAGAGTAATAGACAACCTTTTCCCACATTCAGTTATTTCGACATGCGTGGGACTGAGAGCAGCTGATGCATTAACATTACCTATGAGTACGGTTTCCGTCCTCCCGAGACGCATTCTAGTTAGAAAGGAAGTTGAATACGATATGTTCACATTGTTCAGGTTTGTTTGAAGTAAAAACTAATATGACGATCATGCCATTTGAAAAGTTGGAAGGGAATCAAAATGCACGAAAAGCGGGTTAAGTTTTTAAGTATCTTGAGGTAATAGTAAAATATTTTAGCCAGTACATCGCTTTGACCTCATAATGGTACTAAGTTACCATGATTGGTAAACCGGTAGTGAATTATGTAGGAAAAAAAAATATAAATGAAAATTCGTTCGTGCGAGTAACTGACGTTCTTATTTCTCACGTATTTCATCATCCGCCTACAACAGTCCACTGCTGGACATAGGCCTCTTCAATCGCACGCCAAATAACTCGATTCTCAACAACTCTACGTCTTTGGAAAGCCCTTTTTCAGGGTTCTGTAGCCAAATGTCTGAAACGGAACCCTTCCCGTATGTCACATCCACTTTGCTCCGGGACTGTTGGCATCACATGGAGAGTACAAAAGTGATGTAAAATTATGAAAGAGGCTTTCAAACTTTCAATACGTATGTAGCTGAGGTTTAAAAAAAAACTACATTTGTAAAAAAAACAGTCGTCAATGGTGGATGAGATAACAAAATATTTTAAATAACGTAGACTTACATGGGCACTTATGAAACGTCGAGACCAGGTTAATATTCTGAAAAAGTGTGGGTTTCGTAGGACGTAAAAACAACTGTTGACGGAAGTTGGTTGGAACAAGATTTGATAGGTATTTAGTTATGAGATATGGGAATTTTTCGTGAAATTCCAGCAGTCATTTTGTTTTTGATTCAAAACTTTAATTTAGCTGTTGAGTGTAAATTGACGTATCAATTGTTTATTTTTAATGAATGGATTGTTTGGTGCTACGGAACCCTTTGTGTGCCGACTCGCACTTGGTTGGATTTACCAGTTATGTCGAAGTGAGACCTACTTATCTCGTAACATGGAATCAATGACTCAGTACATTGTTGAAAAGGCTTCTACTAATAAAATAAAAAGGTTTGTCCTTGCGGCGTGTGACCCAGTTCGGTCAGAGGGATTACAGACAGGCGTAGTGTTTTGCCCATGAGAGTTTAATGTGTTCCCTGGCATCCCGACTCGTCCCATCGCCCGGTAACTAATTAGAATCTATTTTCTGTTTCCTTATTTGGAATTCCACCTGTTTTATGGGATGGATTTAGATGGAAGCCGTACTTTGATGTTCGTTCATTTATCTCCTACGTAGTTATGAAAACCATACTACTGGAACCAATATTCCATCCTTAATATTCAACACAAACACGATAGGTTAGGTTTTGGCCACTTGACCCGGACGGACTAAACTAACCATACAATGTTTGTTACGGCCAGATACTGAAATATTTGGAGCATTATGAGGAGAAGGCAAAAGGCGGCAAACTGTGTCGCTTAGTATTCAGCAGACGACGGCCGCACCGGGCCGCTAACTCAGCCCAGATTGTCGTGTGGGCTACACTTTTGGACACGTCGACTTCTCTCGCTCTGTATGTTTTTACCCTTTCAGTTCTTTTTCTATATTTAAACAAGCTGGAACTGGTGTTAGTATTCTGTTAAGCGATTTCGATGTTAGTTTTGTCACATTGTTTTTCCAATTTTACAGTCTGACTACGGCGCACTGAAGTCCTACACATAGTGGTTTTCTATAAAAAACTCGGGTCTTGGTACAAGAAAAAAAGAATGAAGCCTAGATCGATTTGGTGCCTAAATTCTATGAAAGTCTTCACAGTCTATATAGTCGGAGATGATCGCCTGCATTAGAAGAAATAAAACCCACAATTTGAAATAGAAGCGTCCGTTTCATTCAGTACATTCTTCAGCACAGGCATTAAAAGTGCAGATCCAAGTGTAGTTGTCAGACAATGTTATTGTGTGTGACCGTCACGACAGGAGACATGTGCGCCTTCAACTGAGAACGGAATGAACCGAATGGAAATTGGCGTGGCATGGCGCCTAGATACGACCTGATAGTTTTATAACTAACGAGTTTCAACGTCGTTTCTACTTCGCTGGGTCGCTAGCTAAGCAAAATGTGTTCAGACGTCTATGAGATACATAGACGTCTGAGTAACAGTTGCTTTTAGGATTTTAATTAGAAAATAAGTGGACCATAATTATGAGAAAGGTACTAGCGGTGCCTTTGCTTCGCAAAGCGCCACGTATCGGTTACAAAGCGATTCTATTTTTGTAAGCCGAAATCAACTATCCACATTCACAAAATTTCATTCAAATCGAAAGGGTAGTTTCGGGGTTTACCTTGCGTTTTTCTCATAGATATATTTAAAAAGACATGGACTACTTTATTAAATCCAGAAAAAGAAGTTCGGAATACGGAGGTACTATTTTTTTTTTTTTATCATAGTAAATGTGTGTGGCATTTCTTTCTAGTCCGCTATTTTCCAATCGTGGCATGTAAAGAGGATTCACAAATACTACAAGCTCGTCCACGGCTCTGTTTGCGGAAATCAAATAGCAGTCACAATCGTCAGCCACCCTACTTGCAGAATAAGAATAGGACCTTCCCATCTAAATACGATTCTAAATTTAACGTAACTTTTTTAATGAGTATTCCAAAAACCGCCTTCCCTCAATCAATAAAGGTTTTCTAAACACCTCGAAAGACACTGCAGTCCAAGATTCTCTGACGAACGTTCATGAACTCGCCATCGATGGTATTATGAAAAATATCTGCACCCCTAGCCAAGTTGACAATCTACAATCGTTAACGCTAGTAGAAAACTATTCAAATGAATGGGAATGACATTATCTCAACGTTAAATCACGTGATCAACACTGCTTACGCCGAAGGCGCTTACGATTGTAGAAAGAGAATCGATACGAAACGTTTGTAACTTGGCTAGTAGATGCGGCGAAAGCCGATGGAATACGGTTTTGCTGATGGAGGAACTAGGCCATATCCATAAGCGCGTTGCTCTGTGCCTGAGACAGTGGCGGGGACCGGATGAAGGACGCTCAAAACCGAGTGGTTTACCAGAGACGAAAGGAAGCCAGCAGTGTGGGTAGTTCAATTGAGTTGAAAGTGACACACTTGGCTCAATCATCAACAATTTTTTATTAGTTACAATAAATTATCTTTCATAAAAGATAAGGTATGGACGTGTACGAAGCAAAAGGATATAAGGATCGTAGTAGGTCCTGTGGGTTTTGTCCTCCCCAGAGGAAAAAGGAGTTTATGCATGTTTGAGTTTTTTAAACGTATGTATGTATCTTTAATTATCATTAAACCATCTCGCAGCAACAATAACGTGAATTCACTGTACCACTGCACACGGTATGATAAAAGTATAAGTTGATAACAACAAGGATATAACTGAGCACGGTCGGTGTACGTTCGCGCTTCAATTCGCACACTGATAGTACACAAACAGGTTTGGAGCCGCAGCAAGCTACCCGCTGCCTGAGCACACGTCCCACGTTATGAAATGGGAATTAAATTGTCTGTGAAGAATACAACGGGATTACCATTTATTCCTAAGTAGTGCTACTTTGTATCGAACAGTTCTCCACATCATCCACTGCAGCTGTGAATCCATTAGCCGTAACCGATTAACGAACCCGAGGAGCGTTGGATACCATGTTGTATTATTCGGCTCGTTACGTGACGAGTTTGCTGTGTGCTCGTGGTGCAGAGGAATTCACTGCACTGCAGCGGGATGGAGCTTGGCACGCCACACGCCGCACGCCGCGTGCCCGCTCAGGATTGTTATCGTAAACACACGAAGGATTACCAAATGCAAAATCTGTTTTAATATTGATTCGTTTAATATTAAATATAATATTAAGTGTATGTACATAAATACAAAAGAAATGTGTCAATTCAAATATTCAGATCGATGTAATTAGTTGTCAAAATATGAAGGCTTACTGTGCATTCTATTACTGATCGTCTTTAGCGGTGAAGGAAGAAGCTGTTGCTGCTGAAGCGAATAAGGAACTGTTTCGAACATATAGTGTTGGCTTCCAGTGAAATAGTTTAATTTTGCGTATTTTTCGACTTTTGTATCGTGTTTCATCGGAGTGGTCTGTGTTGTGGGTGGCCTATTCTTCAGGAAATGTAAATATTCTCCACCAGATTTATTTGTTTCCATATGTTTGGGCCGCACAACACCTACAAAGGGCTGTCTCATACGATTTGTGTTATATACTTGATTGTCATACATTATTGGCTTACTGGTTTGGTCAAGCACAGGTCTTGGTCTTGTTTCTTGTTGAACTGGTTCTGGGTTAAACATCCAATAGTCTCTGTAGGGTAGTTTATACCTTGTTTCGGGCTCGTGAAAGACGCTTGCATTTGTTACTACTACTGGGTGCAACTCTACGTATACTACCGATGGTACTGGAGTCTCCGGGGGCTCGGTTATGTATTTTAGCTTTTCTGGAGCACCAAATAATCGATTGTGTCTACGAACGGGTCTTATGAGCTTTGGTAATAAGTTAACATTCGTACTTACATTAGACTGTTTCGTACTCATCATAGGTTGTCTGTAAGTTATGAATTTTAGCTTTTCTGGAGCATCAAATAATATATTGTGTCTACGAGCGGGTATTATGTGCTTTGGTAATAAGTTAACATTCATACTTACATTAGACTGTTCAGTGCTCGTCATGGGTTGTCTGAATTGAGTATGCGCTTTTTGTATTGTGTTTAAAATATTCTCAAGATCTTGTAAACTCATAGGATGAGGAGTATTAGCATAAATTTCAACTTCGTTTTCGAGGTTGATAAGACCTTTTTCATTACTATGTTTCAGAGTTCGTGACTCATCCAGGTACTCAGATAATGGTCCTTTCTGAAGGAGTGGTGATCGAACTGATCTCTCCCAAAATGATCGAGGGAGAAAACTGTTTTCGTTAAGAACAGAATGAAATAGGTTTTTACTGTTTGCATGTTTTGAGTCTTTACTAAATTGAATCTCAACTTCAGAATCCGCGTTGCGTATCATAGAAGCTATTTGTCTTCCTAGGTTAGAATAGTAGGTGTCCTCAGGACTTTGTCTGTGTACTTTTCGTGGTGGCTTGTAAGAACCGATATTTCTGCGTGTTGGCAGTGATGATTGCAGTTTTTGTAGTTCTTTTAAATCTTCGGTCAGATCAAAAGGTAAGGGGGGACTGTTTCTACTTTTACTTTGATTCACTCTATGAATAAGTTCAGATAAGTACTTAAAATCAACATCCTCTAATTTAGGAATATGGGTTTCTTCTTGATCCTCTAGGTGTAATCGTGCGAGAGGTGTGACATCTTCAGATATATTAGGAATGTCGATTGAATTCAAATGTTCATCTAGAATTTCTTCTGGTGATTTTTCATAGTCATCTCTTTTTTTCTCTTTCAGTTTGTTCAGTTTTTGTCGGTACAACTGCATCTGCAGAAAAGTTAGTGTGGTTATAACATTCCTAAGTACACAATATAATATATCACCATCTAAGTCCTGTCACATCTCTAAATTCACGCTCTTTCAGCGGCTTTCATCTATCTCTCAACATTTGTCAGCAATCACTAGTACTCACACATTTAACTTTCTATCTTACAATAAGTTTCACTTACCAGCTTATCATGTCTTTGTCTTTTTTTTTTCCTGAAATACATATAATATTATTTTTGTATGAATGTAGTTTAATTTTGTCCTAAAATGTAATCATAGCGATTTTATGCTGTTACGAAGATATTTATTGGAAAACATACTATTATGAAAGAAGTATAATTGAAAGTTCAAATCGATATGTCGACTGTACGGTCGAACAAGCTATTTAATTTACAGTTTAACCCACAAATTAGATTTTAAAATGTAAACCAAATAGCTTGTTCGACCGTAAATGGTTAGTGATTCAACGTGGCCAGTCTTTCGAGCGCGTCTCCAGATGACAGCGATATGGGACGGTACTTAAACATAAGGTGGAAGCTCAACGGTAGCCCGTGAAATTCAAATTTTCTTACATTTTTTGTAATTTATAGGTCAGTGTCAGGTTGTATGTTTATTAAAATATGATTCGCGGCTGTAACACGGTATGTACTTACAGAAATTATAATATAATTGCTTTTCCATAAAATAGTCATTCAATACAGTTACATGAACTTAGAGGGTTGTGTTGATGATTTTAATGATTATAATTCTGTACCTACATACGTGTTACAGCCGCGAATCATATTTTAATCAACATACAACCTGACACTGACCTGCAAATTGCAAAAAACGTAAAAAAATTGTTTCGTGGGCTACCGTCCACCATAAGCGTCTTATATTTTTTTTGTTTGTACCTACGTATAATGTTGTTACTTAATTTATTTACTGTAGTTCAGTATTTTTTTGTTCTAAATATTTAGATTTATCACAGAACCCTCATAAAATAAAGTTTCCGTATTTCATTTTTTTTTAAATTGTTAATAAATACCTACCCAGGTCCGGTTCGAGATAGTATTTTTGCTAGATTTGAAATTCTGAGGTGTTTATCAGGTCTATTGCGTCTGATATCTGGCTCAGTGGTACTGGAGGTATTTGTATCTTCTGGGGTTGATACAGGTGTACTCGGCTGAGTTGTAGTTTCGACTGTGGTTGACGCCTCTGTAGAGCTGGTCTCGATAACTGTAGTTGTAGATTTGCTACTTTCGTCGTCACATTTCGGAGGCTCTATAATCATTTCAAGGGTTAAAATAATTTATCTTTGTCAAACATAATAATACCGATAATATTTGGAAGTAAAAAGGGTAAATAAACAGACGTATAATATAAAAAAAAACCATCTTGCAAACCTGGGAAAGGAGGAAACATCGGAGGAACTGGTACCATAGGATACATGGGTACGAGTGGCGGTGGCGGCAAACCTATTGGCGGATAGTATGGCGTATCCATACTCGGCAAGAAAATAAACGAAGGTAAAGGTGGTTTCGGTCTTCTATTAAATATTATAACTTTTTTATGACCATGATCTGAATCTGAATCAGTGTCGGGTTTCTTTCCGTCGCTTTTAAATGTATCAGATGACACATCGCTGCTGCTGTCGCTGCTGCTGTCACTCCTGCTGTCGCTATCACTACTGGAACTGTAGCTATCAGAATCAGAATCAGAATCTGAGTCATCAAATAAACTATCATCTTCTGTAATGCGGAGTAGTTTCCTCGACATGCGGTCTTTCGCGTGCTTCCTTTTCTTGCGACCTCTAATAGACTTCCGAGCTTTTCTCTTAGATTTCCTGATGCTCGGCTTACCTCCACTTCTCCGTGTCGGTGGCTTTTCATCACTTTTTGTTTTTGTATTATTAGAATTGCTAATAACTTGACTCTCTATGGTTTTAAAGAATTGGTTGTAGAGCCAATTACCGATTTCATCTGTGTCTTTGATGACTTCATGATCCTGGTTGTTAAGGTGCTCAGTGGCGGTGGGTGTCGAGTAGGTTGGATAGGTCTGATAGGTTGGATGTGCTGTTGCTGTTGGAGTGGGCTCAGGCAGGTACTGTAGTCGGTAGTTTTGCGTTAATTTTATACTGAAAAAATGAATGCATTTCTCTATTAAAATGTGGAGTAACGTTTATGTTTTACTTGCAACATAATCGGAAACCAATGTTGCAGACAAGACAAAAATTGTCCATGTTCTTATACGCGCCCAATTTTGACTAAAATCTCTACAGTCATGAAATTCCATACTTTTTCCCCCTCTATGACTTTCGAATATGAATTGCGAAAGAAAAGCTCTATGAGAATACGTGCATCTTATTTTCTTCTTTGCGTGTCGATGGCAAATTTTATTAAATATGTTTGGCCCAAAATTCAGCTATGTAAACTCCACTCGCTGATGCAGTCATAAGGTCGTCAACTGCGCAAGTGTCAGGGCATGCAGCGCAAGATGGAAGATGGGCCATTGCCTGTACGTAAGACACGCCGCATGACACATTTAAGATCTGAGCCGTCCGTGAACCCCCATCTGAAGAGATTGTCTTTGCTACGGTCGACTTGGGTTCGGAGTTTATTCAGAGATTTCCAAGTCGGCCACCGCAAAGCATACCCAGGTGGAAGGCTTTCAGACGCCTCGATGACGCCATCAGAGGGCTTAAGCAGTTTCCGCCAGAGATTACATCTCGCTGTGGAAGCATTGCTATTAGCTTGACTAGCTGAGCCAGCGCACCCAAAAAGCTTTTACGGCTTTTCAGCCTCTGGGGCACTGGAACGTAACTGTGCATTGGGTGACGTGAGTCAGCTTGTAGCTTCGTCCTCTCGGTGCGGCTAGCTATGGTCCTACGAACTTTTGGAGTCGCAATCCCAGTTAGTGGATACAGCATTCGTACCGGGGTCGGTTTAAGGCAACCACTAATAATCCGGCACGTCTCATTTAGAGTTGACTAGATTGGCGTGGGCAGAACGGAGAAGCAGAGCGCCATTCCAGTTGTTCACAGAACTTGAGGAGATGCGCCTCATTTGGTAGATGTAAGGCGGTGCAGCAAGTTATTTTTGGCACGCACCTTCATTACAGTTTGGCAATTATGTAAGTGACCGGTCTAAAGTTATACCGAGGTATTTCGGGTGATCACTATGGCCGATTGGTAGCCCCCTTTTGTTTTTTCTTGTGGAAGTCCTCAATGGATGTCCTCCGCCGTGGGGTCGGTGGAAGGGTCTGTCAGACTCCTACTGACTAAACCCACACGGTGTTCCCTCTCGTCACTTCTGGCTGGGCTGCGGGTACACAATTGATTAGGGTATTCTTCACAATAACCTCAGCAGTGATAGTTTGCGTGCGGCAAACCTCGTCTCAGATAAAGGGTAGCTCCTGCCAAGAGATGTTTAGTTTTCGACCCGCTTGTCTGTTTCGGAGGTGGAAAACGCACGATTGTGTTTTTGAGGGGTTCATCTTATTAAAATTTACATTAAAATAAAGATGCCATACTTAGGTTCACATATTTTGGTGTCGGTATCGAAGTAGTATCCCGGGTGGCAGTGACAGCCGATCACGCAGTCGGCCAACTCATCGACGCAGTACTCAAACCTTCCGTGCGGGCCACATTCTGAAACCAAAATAATGTAGGGTTATACGTGCGACCGGAAATGATCTTTAAAATAGACTGAATAGTCATGGTAGACGGGTACCTGAAACTTTACCACTGGACCCCTTGAGTCTGTTTAAATTGTTTCTTCATAAAGTCAATGTAAATAAAGTTTAACAATTTACTAAACCTGACTAGATTCTGACACTAGGCAGAACGACTGCTTACGATGCCACGGAGTTGCCAATTAATACCTTAAATCAAATTATGACTTACCATACGCAACTTCTTTGGAAGCAAGTACGCTGCAGTATGGTGTCAGGACAGTCACCAAAAAACACAATAAAACTGAAAAACCCATTGGTGGGGCTACGGAAACTGTACACATTGGAAATGTTATTGATAAACAAACAACATCCTTGATATTATTTTCTAAACTGTTTTATTCACTTTTTACAGAAGTTGTACAAAAGATATACGTGTAGATGCCACTTTTATCTTTATTTAAATAGAGTAAGGGTTGAATTTAGTTTATACAACACGCTCGTATATTTCAGAACTAGGTTATAATTACAAACATGTGGAATCAAACAATGGCAACACACTTTGGTGACTTATTGCTGAGAACTAAACAATGGCGTATTGAAAAGATAAAGAGGGCTTGCGAAGGCGCATTTCAAATAAAACGACGTTTTGATTTATCTGTTGATGACGATAGCATTATCCCTAAGATTGTCATAATGTAGTACCTAACATTTAATTAATTCATATTTAACTTCCTACTTCAAAATTGTTTTTCGAATCATATCATACAAAATATCTTTAAGTTCAGGAACCTATAAAATACTTCATAGTCGCACTAGTCACTGTTCTCTATGAGAGTCATAGTAATATGAATTAAGGAATATTATTACAAGTATGCTCGAGTGTAATATAACCGACAGAATCATATCTTAAACTTAACCTTTCTTGAGTGGGCTTTTCTTCAAGCGAATCAAACCATACCAAATCATTGGAATTATATATTTCAAAAATATTAAAAAATTGAAATTGGAAATTCATTAATGAAGCATTTCATAGACCATGGGGAAAACACAGCGAGAAATAAAATTGCACGAATGTAAAAAAAGTTAATTTATTGAAATAAATACAATATGCATAAAACACTACATTTTGTAAGTTTACTTATATCTCTTCACCAAGATCAGGAATCCCTTTGAGGCCTCTGCAAAGAAAAGTAATTTCATAGAGATTAAATACTACTTTACGTTCAGGTAATTTTCTTAAATAAAGGTAAATTTCTAAGGTCAACTTAACGTAGTTTTAAAGTGAGATTTTGTTAATTTTTTATGGAGAGCAATGGTATAGGTATGTCAGATTGATTAGATGCTGTTTTTGTAAACCGAAAGTTTTGCGCAACTTGGCATATGTCAGATGAAGTAGATGCAGTTGTAAGCGAAAGTGTCGTACTTGGTGCATTCCTCAGGTAAGACGCATTTGTGGGTCCTGTCGTCTCGCACGTAGGGGTGCACGCAGATGCAACCGGGCTCGCAGAAGGGGTAGCAGGGGCGCAGGCGGTCCCGCGGGTTGTCGCACGTCACGGACGCACAGCCGGCGAAACACGCCTCGTATCTGCACATATTACAGAGGAGCTATAACATATACATCTTGATAGTCAATGTTCAAAAACTAATAGAACTTATCAAATAAAAAGCCCCCTGGCCCGGAAAAATATGGTTGAGATCACGTCAAAGCAGTGGTTCCCAATAATTTTTTGAACAGGAACAACTTTGTGTTTTTATTGTTTGCATAACAATAAAAAGGTTCAAGTATTCTTTGTAGTCGTTCAAAATTCAAAAGTAACATGTATCAGTACATAGAGGGTGTACAGACTCTTCACGAAGCCGTTAACCAAACATTCTGTACATCAAACTAAGTAACCCCTACGCAAAAATTATTGCTGGGAAATGACTTATTTTTGTGGGGTGAAAAATCACGTTAACCATGTTAAAACTCAATGTAACGTACTCAAAACATTGTGTTGTTGATGGATTGAATTGTGTGGGGGTCGTGGAGGTTTTAAAAGTAAAGTTTTTACATGTATTTAAAAAAAAAAACTTGTGAAAAAGTTGGAACTTTGACCCCCAATATCTCCGTAACTATAGAAAGTTCACAGGTATGGTCTAGAACAAAAAAGTGATCGCAATGATGGGGACAACAAGTGCTGCTCAGCTTCGTTGAGAGTATTTTTACACCCTTTATATTGTAATCGAAAATACTGGAATTTTGCTACGTCTAATAGTACGATTAAAAGTTTGATTTAAACCTTTCGTGAACCAAAGTTTAGCTCATGAGAACACTGGTTGGGAACAAATGCTATATGGGATGTTGAAAAACAAAAAAAACATTACATAAAACAAGTCAACGCATTTCGACTATTCAGGTACCTTTCATGTGGTCTTTCGCAGTTCATTGCCATGGGTGATTTCTTTTCTATAACTGGTTCTTTTTCCCTGTAAATAAGCGTATATTAGCAGACATTACTAATTAGGGAATATACAGGGATTTGGATCTTATAGAGACTCACATGTATGACGACGCGTGTGCCATTGGTGCTTCTTGATTCAAAGATTGTTGTAAATTCATTTTATCTTCTTCGTAATGTTGTCTTGGTGGTTGTCTGTACGGGGATTGAAGGTCCATATTATTATTGTTATTATCTCTCTGTGGATCTCGGTCTATTCCACCGTACATCTTCGGATCGGGTTCATCCATGTATCTCGGATCTCTGTTATCATAATCGTTTCTCCTTCTTTCCCAATCCCTGTGGTCCTCCATTGGGTTCAATAATGCTTTCTTCCTCCATTTTCTTCTGTCATCTAGAAGGGAGTGTCTCTTGTTTCCATCCATATCATCATAATCGTACGTGTTCACCCTCGCCGTCATTGCAATGATGTTATCTGTAAAATCAAATTGTCTGTTGGCGATATTGTTTCTTTTTAAACTGCAGATTCATTTTACTTATTCAAAACACTCACATAACAACAGTGCAAGTAAAAGTAATTTCCGCATATTGTTACACTTTTTTTGAACAAGTCAATCAGTTCATAGTGTAGTTTTCAAAATGGCTGCAAAGCATCGTTCCGTTTCACTTTACGATGAATTCGTAACTAATCAACAAAGTTAATCATGCTTTGCAAAAACGAATAAAGACAAACGGATGTGATTGCTTACATGCCTTTATCGATCATTAACAAAAAATGGACAACCTGATAAGTATTAACAAAAACTCTTCTTTTATGTCGTTTTTTTATGACCGTGTAAGTTCGCTTATTTTCGTATGAAATGGCTTGCATTTACTGCCGTGTGACGTAGTGCCTAGAGGCAAAAGAACCATTTTGATTGCTAATGACGACATAAAGAGTTCAGCGTTTTGATGGAGGTAGTACTTGTAGGTACATGATCGACATTCTTTCTGCTCTTTCGATCGAATCTGGGTATTATTTTCAGTAGGGACTTCCAACAAGGAATCGATGTCAACAAAAACGAATCAATAAAAAATATATATCAAATCTTTATTTTAGGAAAAACGCTCGTACATATTAAGATAATTTAGTTCATTCGTTTGGCGGCATTTCTGTAGGCTTCATTTTGGATTATCTTCCTAGGTTGCATGGCTTTGATGGGTGGTGGTGCTATGACGATATTGAAGTAGTTGCCCATGCGGGACACCTCACTGCCGCGTTGCTTCAGCTCTTCCTTAGGGTTGACACTAGGGATGGGACCGTTGTTGACGAGGTTACTAGGAACTTCGTTGTTATCAAAGTCATCGAGTTCTGCGCGCTTCATGTACCCTCGAGGCAAACTTCTGTACTTCGGTGCCGGTTTGTCCTGCGATCTTTTGGCTGGTACTGGTATCCCCATTTGTGTTCTGTAATGTAAGAGTAAAGTTTAGCTCTATAATTCTAGATCACTCGAAATTAAAACCTACTGTAATATGATCAGATCTACTAGAGAGGTTTTCCAACAAGTCTACGTGAAAATGTTTGCTTGGGAAAGAAAAATGGTGTTTGTGATTTTCGTTAATTAGTTAGCCTGCTTTGGCAATGAGCTAGGGAGCTGCTATATGGTCTGGCATAATGCTGGTGTTCTAATCGTCTCTACTCCTGCGGGGAATAGGCATAATATTATTTTTTATAAGTGGCACCCACGGTGAGCAGTCCTGTGGCAGCACGCACTGGTGAGTGCGGTCGTCGCGCACGTAGGGCTCCTCGCAGACGCAGCCCGGCTCGCAATAAGGGTAACAGGGCCGCAAGTGGTTGCGCGGATTGTCGCACGACACCTCTGCGCAGCCGCCGAAGCACGGCTCGTACGCCTCGTTAGGCCAATAGCAAGCTGGGAACAGGCGACATTCATTCAGGTTTCATTTTAGGTTATATTTTACAAGAAAAGATTTGCCATATTCATTAACATGGCAAGATCAGGTGATTTGTGTGCAGGGCAAGATACAATTAAGAGTTGATAGTTAGAAATGCAAATAATACGAAACTACATGACACTGCCTAGTTCGTTTATTGAGTTTGTCGTAAACCCTTGTTAATTCACGAGAGTCGAAAAAAGTTCAATTTTTATTTGACACTTTTTCTACCAATAAAGTAAGTTTAAAAGCTTTTAAAAGTTTCTGAACTAACAACTGGCGGTCCCTAAGGATTCTTCAAAATACATTTTTCTCTTAAATAGTGCGCAATTTCTCACATCGGCACATTATTGGGTATCTAACGGCACTAAATCTAGTTGCGGACTAGACTTTTCGTTTTGCAGTCGTTTCCACAGGTCCATTACTGCTCCCAGGGGCGCTACTTGATATCCTTCGACTTACACTAGTAGTTCTAAACTTAGACAGTGTACTTACATGAGATAAAATCGAGAGAAACTCGTGTCTTCTTTTATACAGCGTGTAACGGAAAGGATACCTACATATTATATGCATGTCTTGAACTGTTTCACAAGAAAACACAAAGTTTGTAAAGATTGAGAAAGTTTCAAGAAACACACTTTGAACATTATAATTATAAGTCTATATTGTCCCACTGCAAGTCAAAGGAGGTAAGGGAGACCTCCACTTTTCGCGATCGAGTGCGATTGTAGGCCAATCCTTTGGCCGGGGTTGCGGGACTGTTCGAAAGAGATACCGTGGCCCCGGAACACAAAGGGCGATGAAGGAACATGGATGGGTTTTAGTCAGTAAAATTCTGACACTCCCTCCTGCTCCGCCCAGAGCGGGAGGAGTCATTTGATGATTTCCCATCCGAAAAAAAAAAAAAAAAACTTTGAAAAAGAGTCCAACTCATTCTGCCATCTCCTTCTGGGCCTGCCGCGTTGTCGTTTCCTGCTATTTCAACATTACCTTTCATAATTTTATCTTCATCTCTGCACATTACGCTTTGAAGCCAGACCACAAAAAACACGAAACAAACTAATTTGTGCATATTGTAACTGAAAACTCTGCCAACACAACTGCCCATTGCGATTAGCGCTATAGGACTGTTGGCAATTGTTTTGAAATGCTTTTTTTCTGTTTGCACTGGTTCTGAAAGAGATTGCTTTACTCATAATAAAATTAATATGTCGGAGGGACACCTAGGTGGCAGGATATGGTGGATAAGGTCGTCATGCGACATGATAAGGGTATAGGTGGTGTGTTTGGTAAACACGGAGAGGTCGGTTAAGCCGCGTCTGATTGAATTATTGCTTGCGTTGTAATTTCTAGGCCTATCCGGTCACGTACTGTCGATACTATAAATTTTATATTATTTTTGTTGTGAAATGTGTTTAATATTTGACTTTGACTATTGAATTGTTGAACAACAATTTAGTTTTACAATTTGTTACCGAAATTAGACTATCTGAAACAGGACAATAGTAGATTCGATGTTTCGATGAAGAATACGCAGTAGGTATTACTCATAGTTATTACATAGATTGAGTTGAGTGTTTAATTAGACAATACACAGTTAGTTCTGACATTAAAAAGTGCCTAAAATGGTCTAATTAAAATAAATGTTTTGAGTTTGAATACTATACAAAGCAAATACCAATATATTCCGCATCATTCAAGTGTATAACTCTGAGGCAAATTTTATCAAGTTACAAACACATTTACCCGTTAACCCGCAGCCGCCACCTCAATAATATTCATTTATACCGAAATGTACGGAAAATCACGTGTAATTGCTTATAGATTTGTGATCAGAACGATATTTGATTGATATACTAACGTTCCTACCTGAAGCTAACCATAGGCGGCCATAGGTGGCATTATATTTGTGTACCCTTGTTTAGTCCATGTAGCAAGTGTGTCGTATCGGCAATAAATTTGTCACCCTAAGTGCAGAAGGGTCAAGCGGAAAAATAAAGGTGTTGTTTTACTGGTTTTATCGTAACTTACGATCGGTTTGGAGAACTTTCTGAGCATATTATTCTTTCTACGCTATTATGTGATAATAGTGATAGATGTCTTTCAACGAATATTCTAACAAAAGAGAGAAAGCTACGGCCAGCAGCATGCAGGACAATAAATACTACCGTTTGAACAGACAATAAATTGGGATTCCAATCTTTTGGGGTCTTCGGATATCAGCCTATCTATAACTACCAAGATAGGTATCTAGCTAGCCCAATACCTTCTTACTTTTTGATACTTCCAAGAAAATTTCCAGGATATAAGAGATACCTTCAAAAAAGATGTTGATAAAATGCAGACACAACTTATCAAACATTTTCTCTATTTTGTGCGTTTAGTATGCATAACTAGTAGTCGCCTGTCCTGAACTAATTATAATTAAGAAAAGAACATGCGCTAACTAGTTTCGTGAGCCAAGACAAGAATTCAAATTCTTATATTCATTGTGGATACCAGATTTAGTTTAATCGTTAATGATTATTACGATTTAATAGAATCAATTAAAAGTGAACTTTGTTTGCCATTAATCTCCTGGCTTATCCCAATTTTCACTTTTTAAATTTTCTCGTCTTCTTCTTCCATTGGATACTTTTCTATTATCGTCATCTCAGCAGACATCTCCATTCTATTCAAATCATGCTTCACACACAGTCCATCCATCGTTTATTTGGTTGTCCTCTACTCGTATAACCGTCTTTGTTTGCCATGATGGGAAATAAAAAAAATGTCATTCATAATATACACATCAAAAAAAGTGCGGTCACTTTGAAAAATCGAAATCTTTTTTGTTACGGTAGATTAAATTACAATTTCTTCTTCTTTTTAGATTCTTTATTTAAAAATATAGATTTAGAATATAAAACAATAAGACAGTAAAAAAAAACACACAACAATAGTAGATTGTATGACAAGGGAGCAAAATAGTATTTTTACGGCGAGGGCGCTATTTTGATTCCAGAGCGAAGCGAAGGATTCTAGAATAGAATCCCGAGCATAGCGAGGGATTCTAAAATAGAATCCTGAGCGTAGCGAGGGATTCAAAGTACATCGCCTGAGGGAAAAATATGTTTGCTCTCAAGTCATATACTCTACTTTTCATCTCGTTCTATGAGAAAATAAATAAGAGACACTTTTAAGTAATTAATGAATAAGTTTAATTTAAAAAATGACATGAATGTAAAAAAGGTCGATTACAAATTTATATTTATATCTGGCGAAATTTTGAAAATTTATTGTGACTGTGTGTGTTTTGTTTGGGATTGATATAGTTGTGGATTTATTTATACAGAATTACATTTTTATCACTTTCAAAATAAAATGGGTATAATAGGTGAACGGAGTAGAAGCAAATGCCACACTTGGTTTTTTTTTTTAATTCGAAATTTATAAAATATATTTATTTTTTCGTTTGATGTGAAATTCGATATTTTACATTTTTTGTTTTTTATTTTTCTTTCTTTGTTCTAATATGAAAAGTTTACTTGAAATTTGTAGCATTTTTTGATGATGGATCAATTCTTTTTTAAACTGTGGAAAAAAGAAAAACAAAACTAGGTGTGCCTTAAGCTTCTACTCCATTCACCGAATATACCCATTTTTTTTGGAAACTGATAAAAAAGTCATCCAGTATCTTGAGTGTTTGTAATCTCAGTATCCGGCTGGTGCTCTGGAAAAGGTTCCTTTGATGTAGAAGAGCGCGGTGACAACGGCATGGGCGAACTATCTGCAAACTCTTAATTTGAAATTTTCTACAATGCGGGTGCTGACCCCCGCACTGTACAAACACTAATCTAAACAATTTTCGTTCGATTTCAATGAACGATTCATGTTCCAAATTCAAATCTCATTACTGCCCGCTAAAAAGTCTAGTGGAGAAAAGAGCTACTTTGCTCCCGCTAAAAGGGGAACAAAACGACACTTTTCGAATAGAAGGGATGAAAAGTTTTTTTCTTGATAAAGAATTTATAAAATTATATCATGTGCCAGTGATCACAAACTTTTTTTTATGTGTGCACTTAGGTTAGGTATGTAATATTACTTAGAGTTTATTATTGTTGCACATAGGTATTTCCATCTTGTTTTCATTTTCTCATCCTTTGTTCCTAATGTGTTTTTAACTGTGGTTTTCATTTACATATGTTTATTCTTTCAGCATACACAATCAGTACATATTATAGCACAATGTAAACTACACACATCAAAAGTATCTAGGGATCAACATATATTTTTGCAATAACTTTTCTCCTGATTGATATTAATTAAAATTTTCTTTAAGGATTCATCAAATAAAGTGTTTTCGTTTGTCACAGTAACGATAAACCAAGTCACCTTTGCATTAATAAAGAAATTTGCCATTTTCCTAATAAAGGGATTTTTGACATTTGAACCACTAACATTAAAGTTCGAAAAAATGACTGAAAACACAGTTTTCTTTAAAATTTTATTGGGTAACTTAAACAATTAATAATCCGTGTTTCTACCGCGAACACTAACAACACAAGAACATCGGTTTGGCATACTCAAAATGAGTTCATCCAAATCACGCTGTGGAATGGCCGCCCATGTTCGTTGCAACAACAAAAAAAGGTCTTCTTGCGACTGGATACCCTCCATATTCGGCAGAGCTCTTCTCTGTAGCATATCCCATGCATGCTCAATCGGGTTCAAGTCTGGCGACTGAGCAGGCCAGGGCAGGACATTGATGTTAGCTGCGGCGAGAGTCTGTCTTACAACTCTTGCGGTGTGCGGTCGTGCATTATCATGCATTAACTGAAATAAGGGACCGATTTGCACTTGTAGAGGAACGATGACGTCTGATACAATCGTCTCAGCATAAATTTGAGCGTTGAGGTTGCCTCTGATCCAAATCAACTCAGTTCTTCCGCCGATCCAAATACCCGCCCATACCATGATGGTTCCACCACTATAAGGATGGACTTCCTGGCAGGATTTTAATCGCTGTTGGCGTCCAGGGGTTCTCCAGTGTCGTATACGTCTTGTATCCGGTCTCATACCAAAACGAGACTCATCAGAAAAGCACACGAAACGCCATTGTTCTTCTGCCCAATTTCTGTGTTCAAGAGCCCATTGATATCGAATCCTACGATTGTGCATTGCTATAGGTGGTACCCGTAGCGGTCTTCGGGAATGAAGGTTCACTTCATGCAAGCGGTTTCTGACTGTTTGGTCGCTAATTAAGTTCCCTGAAGAGTGATGAAGCCTCACGGCTAACATCATGGCGGTTATTGTTGGAGCTCTTCGAGTTAAGATTTGAATGTATCGGTCTTGTCTCCGTGTGGTGCAGCGATACCGTCCTCCATGGCGCTCAGCCACGGTACCAGTGCTTCGGTAACGTGTCCAAAGTCGACTGATAACACTCTGACTTGTATTCAGAGCTAAAGCTACAGTACGTTGCCGGGAACCAGCTTCTATCATTCCCACGGCTCTGAGCATTTCTTCCCTGCTTAAATGACGTCGCCGCTCCATAATAACGTTGGTTTTAATCAGTAGTAGGGAAACAGTAGCACTAATAATGTCTTCAATGCGTTGTATGTTTTTATAGGGAAAATATTGACAGCTTATTTTCATCTTTTACTCGAATTTGATTGAGAGTTCCTGATTCAAATTATGAAATGCACCAAAAAGGATCCATATAAATTTATAAAATCATAAATTTATTACAAAGCCACATCTCAATCTCAAGAAATCCGCATAAAAATGCTTGATCCCTAGACACTTTTGATGTGTAGACAGAAGCTCATGAATAAATTCTGTTTTTCGAACGGGACGTCATGTAGTATGTCAATTTCGGTATTTATTGAGGCCCACAGTTGAATAGGTCTTTTAATTTTCACTCGGCCATTTATATTTGGGTTCACGGTTCGGCTGCTTTGAATAAAAACAACGAATGAGTGGTTTTTTGTTCCAACTCGTTTGCGTTTTTATTTGCGAATTAGGTTCGTATAAAATTGGAGATATATTTTTATAACCGTCGGTTTATGTTCACGTGCTTGTTTGTGTTAGATTTCTTCTTCTGAAATTCCATTATTACTTATCTAGCATGTGTTCTCGAGGCTGGTGTTAATTGCCTGTTTAGCGCTGACGAATTAAGATAAATATTTCTAATGGATTCCATATTTTTTTTTTATTTCTTTTTTTTATTTTTTTATTTTTTAGATGGGACCACTCGCAGACACAACACGTTAAGGTTGTCAAACTGCTTAACCGGACTATCCTGTGGTGGCCAAAAATTACTTTAAGGCCCCCAGCCAGGGCTTACAAGCTAGGATTTTTAATTAAATGAACAACACTAAGGGCACTCCCTGTGGAGTTCGGGCCTCGGCTTAGTGAGTCATTGAGGGAGGGCAGCAAAGGTGGCTGGGTCGGATTATTATTTTGGGAATTTGAAGCTACATGCTCAGCGGCGCGGGCTGGCTCGTCGAGCAAGGGTCGGTCGGTGATGTTACAGGGGGGTTGCGCTCGCGGTACGTCACGGTGGCGGGGTCGGTTTCGAGTCCGCGGTTTGTATCTGTGTTTGTTTTTACGTAGAGTGCTACTTTCCCTACAGCTTTCTTGAATGAGGGTGGTGGGGTCATCGGGAATGAGTAATGTATGCCTGGGGCGGCGAATCTTGGAGATTTTAGATGGGGCATAATGGGCGGCTGAATAGATCAAGGGGTTGGTATGCTTCTCGGCCTTATCAAAGAAACTCTTAGAAAGACGTTTCATGAACTGTTGAATGGTTGGGATTTTAAGATCTACGTGAAGTTGCTCGTTCCTAAGGTACCACGGTGAGCCCGTAGCCCTTCGGAGAAAACGGTTTTGTAGGGTCTGCATCCTGTGGATTAGGTAGGGTTTTGAGTGCGCGAACACGGGGCACGCGTGTGTCATGATAGGCCGAATGCACGCGGTGTAGATACGCAATTTGCACTTAAGTGACAATTTGCTGCGTGCATTCAGCACATAGTGGAGCCTACCAAGAGCGAAGGCGGCACGCGAGCGTACCGTCCTTATGTGCTCTCGAAAGTTTAGGCGTTGGTCTAAGATGACCCCCAAGTATTTGGCTTGCGTCTCCCAAGGGATCGGCTTGTCAAACATGGTGATCGGACTAGGGTTCGGGGGAACAGAGCGGTGGGGCCTGGTGAAAAGTACCGCCTGGCTCTAGTCGGGATTGACTTCTATTCTCCATCTCCGGAACCAATCGCCTAAGGCGTTTGCGGAGGTTTGGAGGGTGCTGGCGATTTTTGAGGGATTCCTTCCAGAGCAATAAATGGCCGTGTCGTCAGCAAAAAGGGCTAACTGGGCTGTATTGCTCTTTGGGATGTCGCTAGTGAACAGCGTGAAGATTAACGGGGATAGCACCGAGCCCTGAGGGACACCGGCGCGAATCGGATGAGGGGCGGAAAGCGCACCCTCGATGCGGTACTGGAAGGTGCGATTCGACAAAAAGTCTCGGAGGATGAGAACTAGACGATCTGGCACACCGAGCCGATACAGCTTGTATATGAGCCCGTTGTGCCAAACCTTGTCGAATGCTTTAGCAATATCGAAGAACAAGGCACCGGTCATCATGCTTCGCTGGAAGCGGTCGCTGATGTGTTCTACAATAATAATAATATAATAATAATATATTTATTCAAAATTTAGAATTGGCACGAAAAATACAAGGTAAATCTTAAAAATAATGTTGGTATAACAGAGTTCGATGCCTGTACTAGGTTAAACCTGTATCACAGGCGGCATGTTTCTAATAAATACTATTTGGACAATGGATTTCTTAACAATATAAAACGTAATAGTGAAATAAGTTAGTGTGGGTTAATATATTATGATATACCTAATGTACTTAAACGCTATTATAAGATACGAACAACAAATAATAATTAAGGTCACACATGTATATAAATCTAAGGAAAACAGTTTGTAGCACTTATTTTCTAATACTAATATGATTGTCAGCAGAATGAAACAAGTAAACATTGCAAAAAACACCGTCAAGGTATTTTTGTTGCGGGCGACAATTTGCTTAGACAGCGAAAGTATATAAGAAAGTATGACGCACTAGGTGCCCTCATAATCGACGGAGTTTATGTATCTATGTTCCGCTATTTTTCTAGCAGGGCATTCAGCATCTCCCGTTTTGTGGTCACTGGGCTTTTTAAAGCGGGTGCAAGTCGCGCAACTCGGAGTGTCAGCTTTCTTCGCGCATTCGGACATCGTATGACCTACGCCACCGCAGTGACCACATGCGGAAAATAGTTCTCTGCAAGATTTGGCTGCGTGGCCATACTGCTGGCATTTATAGCACCTCGTAACTAACGTGAAGTCCCTTACAGGACATGATGTCCAATTTATAAAAATCCTAGTTTGAGGTATTAAAATTTTCCGTATGTTGGCCGCAACTTCAATAACGAAGTTACAGGTCGCAGCCTCTCTCTTCCCAGATTTGTGGCTCAATTTTATCAAGGTCAAAAAGGATTCTAGGGACATCGCTGGCAACTTGTCGGCTATATTTTGCTCAAAAATGCACTTGAAGACCTCATTTTCAGCCAAGGAAGTCGGCACTCCTACAACCACGATCCGAGGTCTGCGCTTGTTGGGTTCGTCGGCGGTAAGTCCAGATGTAGAGAGCTGGACTGCGTTCTTCAGTTTATCGGCGTCTTGTTTCGTCTCGGTACTTATTATTACGCCACCGTTTTTCGTTTTTCGGACACCACGTACTTGCAGCTTCATTTGCTCGGGCCGTATGATTTTCTGCACCAGTTCTTTGGTTTCGTCACTGGTTTTCAACATATCATTTGGATAGATGGCGACAGAACTTAAGTTATTGGGTCGAACGAAATGGTTTGATCCCCTTTTCACCATATCGGCAAAAGAAGCATTTCCTGCAGAACTAGAATCCCGTATGGTCTGCTTGAGCTCCGAGATATGTTCTGTAAGGTCGCGCTGTTGTTTAAGGGCATCGATCTTGTAATCCGCGTGAATAGCTTTTTGTTTTAGCGACTGGTATAGGACTGCCATTTGTGACGTACCAGATTCGACTTTACGGCAAAGGTTCGAAATCTTCATTTTCTGCTCGGTGTTCAGTTTCCCATCCATGGCAATAGAGCAAACTTCATCCAGGTACTGCTGGATCTGGGACATCCATCCTTGGATTTCGGGCGTTGAAGCAATGACAACGGCCGACTGAGACGGCGAGCTGGAGGGTTGCACTGGCCCCTTTGTATTACAGGGGCTGTTTTCCATTTTGTTAGTTTTATCAAACTTCACTATTTCATGTCCATTATTCACTAAACTACACACTAAGCAAGAATACTTTATGCATTACGATAGTAATACCTGCACGAAAGTAGGTCAATATTATTAAAGTAAGTAATAATTAAATATTGCTAATGAGCACGTCTGTCCGCCGCGAGTGCACGAATTAATGTCATGTCATTAATGTCAATTAATGACAATGCGGTGCACTTGTTGGACACAAGAGTGTTGGGATCTAAATCCAAACTGCTCTTTCGGAATTAAGCTCTTTGCCTCGGCGTAGTCCTTGAGACGCTTATAAATAAGCCTCTCGTAGATTTTGCCTATGACATTGAGAAGACTAATGGGGCGGTAGCTGCTCGGGGAAGATTTAGGCTTGCCCGGTTTGGGAATACCAATAACGGTAGCCTGTTTCCACGACTGAGGGAAAATATTATTGGACATGGCGCTATTGAAGATAGCGGTTAGTAATACTATGAGGGCGGGGGAGAAAAGTTTGAACACCTTGTTGGTGATTCTGTCAGAGCCAGGGGCTTTCCTAGGTTTGAGACCTTTTATGATGTCCTCTACCTCGTCTGGAGTGACTGGGGGTAGTGGGTCATCAGGGTCTTCGACAGGGGGTAAGGAGGCCCGGCGTTCGACTTCAGCATCCACCTTAGCAAGGTGAGCTTGGTCTACTGGCTGGGTGCTGGGGGAGCATTGAGACTCTAAACTGTCGGCCAGACATTCGGCTTTATCGTCGTCGTCGAAGGCGACACTCTGATCTGGGTTAATGAGAGGGGGCATGGGAGTGACCTCAGAGGAGCGGAGTTTCCTCTGCAGGTTCCAGCAGGCCTGATGGGTCGGTTCTAGATCGTCGAGCATCTTGTCCCATTGTTCTTCACGCAGTTTTTTGACGCATCTACTTACTTTGCGTTGTAAGCGACGCATAAAAACTTTGTTATTGGCACAAGGGAAGGCTCTGTAAGCACGGATAGCCGCGTTCTTCTCGGTCACCAGTTCACGTACGTCATCCGGAAGTTTCCAGCGGAGGTGATCCTCCGCCGGAACCTCCCTTGAGCATTCGCTCAGGATTGACTGAACGTGGCCAGTGAACAAGCCGATCGCGGCCTCCGTGTCGGCTACGGTTACTATGTTGTCGGGGATTTGATCTAAGTGAGGGGACTGGGTTGATTTCAGCAATTCGCTTACTTTCCCCCAGTCCGTGATCACTTTGGTGGGGGGGGGTTGAGAGGGGTCAGAAGGACCGTATCTGGGGGCAAATTCTATAATCACAGGTCTGTGATCCGAATTGAGCTCATCGATCGTTTCCATAGAATGTAATCGCAAGTTTACATTCTTCAGAAGCGCGACGTCTAGCACATCGGGGGTGTGATTAGGGTTATTTGGAAAATGTGTGGGATGCATCGGAGCGATGACATCAAAATCGAGGGAGGAGCAGAGGTTGTAGAGGACATTACCTCTGGTATTGGACAAGCGGCTATTCCATGCGGGGTGCTTTGCATTAAGATCCCCCGCCAGAAAGACGGAGTCACTTAGGTTAAGTAGGGTAGTGAGGTCATCTTTGATGGAGGCGTTAATCGCCACAGAATCGGTGTTGGAGTTAGGAGGCGGAAGGTACGCCGAGATAATCGTAATAGGTAGATGACCTGTCATGCCCAGCCGACAGACAGAGACTTCGAAGTTGGAGAGGGTAGGGGGGTCTAAGGGGATGCAGTACAGACTAGATTTATAGTAGATGAGAGTACCTCCCTTGTGACAGCGAGTCCTGTCATTGCGAACTAACCTGTAGTTGGCAATTTTAGGGTCTCGCTGGTGGGGTTTGAAGAAGGTCTCTTGGACTAGGAGGATGTCTAGTTGATGGTCGCGGAGGAAAGTGGCGATCTCATCACGTTGGCCATTCAGGCCTTCGGCGTTGAAGGTCCCTATTTTTAGGGATTTCGGTTTGAATCTACAAGGGGGGAGGAGCTCTATGGATTCCTGTTATGGGGGAGGTTATGAAGGGATTGCGTAACATCCGGGTACGCGTTGTATACTTGGAGCAAGGCGAAGAAGTCGCCGTTGCAGGCGATTATGTCTCTCGCCATTTGATGCCCTCTTGGGGAGTGGAAGACTGCAAAGGTGCTAGAGATAACCCTGAAGGGGTCAAATGGGTCTAGCGCCGGAGCGTTGTTTGTCATAGGGAAAGGGGGGGGGGGGGGCGAGAAGGTGTATGGTGCTTGGTGCACTTTGGCTGGGTGATGGGGCGCTAAGGGCGCTGGAGGACGGGGCGCTGAGGGCGCTGGAGGACGGGGCGCTGAAGGACGGGGCACTGAGGGCGCTGTGGGACGGGGCGCTGAGGGCGCTGGGGCAGTGTGTTGAAGGGGGGGTCGAGGCGCTGAGGGCGCGGTCGCTTTAATGATCGGTCTGGGGGGAGGGGGAGGCGTGACTGCCGAAGCCATCAGAGGTGGGATGGGCTGGGAGAGCGGCGATTGAGTGGGCCTCAAAGCCGGGAAGTGGGCTTGATGGTTCAATGCGTTCCAAGGGCTGGGACGCTGAGGGCTGAGAGAGGTGGGGAGTTTCTCAACTAGAGAAGGGCACTCTCTCATTTGCGTGTTTCTAGCACGACTGGTCAGTTTTGGGGCTGAGGATTTGGGGGCCTTAGGGCACCCGCGGTAATTTGCGGGATGCCCAGACTCGCCACACAGCACGCAGCTGGGAGGCTCCGTGCAGAGTGTGCGGTCTTTGGGACGGGTGCAGTCGGCAGTGCCGTGGTCTCCCAGACACTTAACGCAACGCGGTTTCCCGAAACAGTTGCGTTGGGCGTGGCCATAAAGTTGGCAGTTATGGCACTGGGACATAACGCCACTTTTGTGGGGTTTTTCAATGCGGATTCCCGAGAGTCCGCATATCTTATTAACTTGGTGGATGGGGTGGTGCCCATCCACGGGGTCGCATACGACTAGAACCATATTGTATGATTCCGAACTTGTGCGGCCGCCAACTTTGCGGTGCATACGGTGCACCTCTGAGACGGGGATGTTCTGTGACTGAAGGTCACTGAGAATCTCCTCAGGGGAGATTTCAACCGGGACGTTTTTAATAACAACCCTGGTTGGAATGTTCTCACGAGGGGTGTGGGTGTGGTTCTTCTGAAATTCCATTATTACTTATCTAGCATGTGTTCTCGAGGCTGGTGTTAATTGCCTGTTTAGCGCTGACGAAGTAAGATAAATATTTCTAATGGATTCCACGATTTATTTAAATATTTATAAACTAAGTGACTTCTTAAAACATACAGGTAGTTTTCTGTATGAAAATACATTTTAAGAGTGGCATCAAAGTTCATGTCTTGTGTTCAAATAGTTACTGCGACAGGTGACTCGGTATACCCAAGAGACGAGTTTTACTTCTGATTTCAGGATATGGTTAGATCGCTACAGTTATAGTATAGGTCCTTACTATTGATTGAACGCATGTAGGAAAGTCTTGTGTATTTTTTGCAAGCTTTTGCCCTGCGGCTCCGCTCGCGTGGATGCCGGAAATTATCCCATGGGAATGTCATCCAGGATAAAAGTAAAGAATACTAAAAGTTGTAACCCAGGTGTCATAGCTGGCTGGGCGCTTTTCTGGTGGTCGCCACTATTGATTCTGGTTTTCAGAAGTTATAGTGGTTTGGTTGTGGCAGGTTAGATCCGACAAAAACAAAAAAAAACCCAGGCCTATTCGTAAGTCAAATTTTATCGAAATGCTTTCAGTCATTTAGCGTGACGACGCACGGTGGATCGAAAATCGGCTGTAGAAGACATAGGATCTCGATGTCTTTAATGTTATTTTTTTTGCTGGAAATGACTTCTGCCGATCATTACTGTTCTATAAAATGTCATATGAAGTAATTGTGTGCACAAATGGAAGAGTTATAATTTTTATAAGAAAAAAATGTATGGAGCTGACATGAAAAATGAGGATATCTCTGGAATCGCAAGGTTCGCCAATATATCCTTGCACACTGTTATAGTACTATTTATTTGTGAATTTTTGACATACTTAATATCGCGTTAAAACTAGCGATGTTTTTTTTTAAATCTTCAAAATTTAAAAAAAAAAAAAAGGTATATGATACATTTTAATGCTTAAATATGGCTATACCAAGTGTAATTTACAATATTTTTTATGCTTAGACCAAAACATTCTAAGAAATCACAAAGTCGTATTACCTGTTTTGTTAGGTTTAGATTGTTTATGTTAGGTTAGGTTAAGTTAATATTTTTTTTTAATAATTGTTTTTTTTTTTAATCATACAATAGTTTACCATTTATTGTTATTGACTAATGATCACGTTTATCTAATTACCCTCATTATGGTACATATCTTTTTAACAGGTATATAGGTATTAAGTTTTATTAATCATTAGCTAATGTGGACTTGAGGCATTAGACAAGATTACATTATTATGTTATTCATAATTACCATGTCATTTCAAATGAAAATCACAAAGTAGGTAATACGACTTTGTGTTTTCTTTGAATGTTTTGGTCTAAGCATAAAAAATATTGTAAATTACACTTGGTACAGTCATATTTAAGCATTAAAATGTATCATATACTTTTTTTTTTTTTTTTTTAAATTGAAGATTTAAAAAAAAAAATCGCAAGTTTTAACGCGATATTAAGTATGTCAAAAATGCACAAATAAATAGTACTATAACAGTGTGCAAGGATATATTGGCGAACCTTGCGATTCCAGAGATATCCTCATTTTTCATGTCAGCTCCATACATTTTTTTCTTATAAAAATTATAACTCTTCCATTTGTGCACACAATTACTTCATATGACATTTTATAAAACAGTAATGATCGGCAGAAGTCATTTCCAGCAAAAAAAAAAACATTTAAGACATCGAGATCCTATGTCTTCTACAGCCGATTTTCGATCCACCGTGCTACGTGACAAACAACCAGATTCACTTTCACATTATAGATGCCAATCTAAACTCAATATTAATTGTGGATACAATGAGTATCTCGATGGGATTCCCCGATGGTGCGGAGGTGGATGCGGCTCAATGCTGAATTGTGATTGTTCATTTTCGTCTGTGTATGTACCCTACTAACACTAGAACTTAAGTAAAATTGTTACTAACCCTATGGACTCCGGTCTGAAATAAAAACTTTCTATTCTATTCTAATAAGAATCACGTGTTTAGGCTCTAGCTTGTATAAATAGCTAATATTATGTAAGTATATAATGTTCAACCACTATTGTTCACAAGTCGTTCCGTGAAGAGAGGAATTGAGGCGTTTCACATAAACGGAGCTCGGGCGGGAGCCGCCCGCGAAAAATAGCTTACCCGATAACTTATGATTGCGTGCGATCTTTTTTATTGCTCGGGGTTCTCACCTACGAGCTACGAGCTACAAGGTTGGCCATGTTTGTAAATAAACAGACGCGAAGTGAAAGCGTCTCTTATTTGTTTTGTGGCATTGATTTGGTGGTTCTTCTTTGTATAAATGTTCTTTCTTTTACATTTTGTGCTGTTAACACTTGAAATGCTCATATTGAAATCAAAATTCAAATAGCGTTTAGTGCACTGTTTTTTTTAGTAATTTGCCACTTTTTAGTTCTGGTGTTGATTTCTCGTGTTGTTCCTTGTGCATGAAATACAATGTAACTCTAGCACAATCTCTAGATAATTTCCTGTTGTATCTAAATAAAAACAACCCAAATGTTAAAAACAAAAACAGTGCAGATAACTTTACAAAGAAAAAGACTGCACGGCGTTATTCTAATTTTTACGTAGAGCGCGCGTTCAGAAATATTCAAAGAAAACTACGATATTCACTCGACGTAGGTAGCTCTAGGTAGCCGTTCTAATTAACTTTCTGCATACATATGCATAACATTTTTCCTGTAGGTCTCTGCAACTCCCACATTCCCAACACGCGCAATACAAATTACAAGTAAACGATCTTCTGTCCCTTTAAATAGACGTATCTCGATTGCACATCCCTTTCCTATCAAAACAAATATTAGCTTGTTACAAGGCGAATTGCGACTATACATACTAAGAAATAAGAGTGAGAATCGTTCGTTGTTTGTGTCAAAACAAGAAATGATCACCTAACCCGCACTGGCCGGTCTCTGGGGGGCAGGAGTTCCAATATATTTGTGCGGGTTCGGGCTGGCAACTCCTCAAGATTACTGTCAGCAAATACGACAGGGCGACGTGCCCTGAAAAGTAGATGTCCGGTAATGCGACCTAGTGCAACTTCCGATCATTGCTCGCCTCTCGGGATACACTGGTACTTGGGTGGTAATTCGTTTTTGATATTGAGCTGCAAGTCGTTCGCTAGTAGGTATATTTTGTTAATTTGATGTTTCTCACGGATTAGTTGTAAAGTCTGGGTTTGAAGGTAAACATCGAACACTATAAAAATAAAATAACATCAATCCTGTAATCCTCGAAGGGTTAAGCATAGGTGTACTTAATAGTACACCCACATTTCGCCAGTAATGTTTAAGCCCCATGTGATAGGGCCCAATAGGGGGCAAGCCTATTGCCACCAACCGGGCACAAATCCAGACTCCATGGCTGCTACTGAGAAATTGCTGATGGAGCCTCATGATCAGCAGTCGCACTTGCAAACAATATACTAAAAAGGCAGTCACCGAATACTTTATCTTGATATAAATTTAAAATTAAAAACAGTCAATCAAATTCATAATTGTCGACTCAAGAAAACACATAGCGAACCCGAGTTAAAACCTGTCTCTTTTTAGTAATGCCTGCAAAAGTGGGACAAACAACTTCTGTCATAATAAAGGCACTTAAAGTTCCGTCAGCTAATAAATCAAATAGGTAGTACGCCTCACCAAACAAAACACTATCAAGACTTACGAGCACAGTTCACAAAGTTACCTGCCAACACGACAAGTGCACAAATGCGTCGAACTCCAACCACGAAGCAAGAGTTTATATTATGACTCTCATAAAGGAACATAAACAGCCGAATGTCCCGACTAATGTAATCGACGTAGGTTTGCTAAGTCGCAGTACATTTATGACTTATCCTATTCTAATGGCATCGCTCGTGTGTTTATTTGTCGTACGTGACTCGTGCGAGCTCCTAAGTGCATTGTCTAAGCAAATTGCAGGTGCATACACGTTTGTACAGACTGTGTACTGTATAGTTATAGGCGCTAAAAGTTGATGTTGGCCCGCCCACGTAGCCTGAATGCGGTGTAAATCATAGATACGTATATAAATACAGGGTGTAAACAACCTCATCACGAAGCCGTCAACCAAGCATTCTGTACATCCGACTTAGTAACTTTACGCAAAAATTATTGCTGGGAAACGACTTTTTTTTTGGGTGAAATTCATGTTTTGTGGTAGAACTCAATGTAACGCAATCAAAACATTGTGCTGATGGATGGATTGAATGATTGAATAGTACGGGGCCGTGGAGGTGTTTAAAGTGAAATCTTCCAATAAAAACTTGTATTAAAAAAAAAACTTGTCAAAAAGTTGGAACTTAGACCCCATATATCTCCGTAACTAGAAGGTTCCCAGGTATGGTGTAGAACGAAAACATGATCGCAATGACGGGGAGAACAAGTGCCTTTCAGCTTCGTTAAGAGATTTATTACACCCTTTAGACAAATAGTTGCAGGTGTGGAAGAAAAAATGAAATCATGGAACAGTAATGTTGCTCATCATAGACAGTGCGCGGCGATTCTGAGCTCTGTAATAATCAACTGCAAAAATATTGGAGTTCACTTTGGAGACACATAATCAAACTTGTAACCGAAGTAAATGAGGTGCTAAATCCACATTCTTCTTCGAAAAAAAATAATCCACATTAAACACCTAGAGCAATCAATAAACACGCGATAATCAACGCGGAAAGAAAGACAATTACATTAACACTCGTTGACAAAGTTAGGATCGTGGCGACGAGAGCGCAGTAATATCTGTGTGAGTGCGGCGCGTAATTGAAAGCCGCGGTTTGGCCCAATAACAATGGAACCCCGTACAGTAACGTTCGCCGCGTATAAATTAGGGAATTATATTAATCGCGTATAACGCGGCCCGGGTCCCTCCGCCCCCGGCCCACTGCGCCCCCGCGCCTAACGAGGTTACTCTTGTTGCGGATTACGTACTTGTAGCTAGAAATTACACTTTATTACGGTTTCAGTCTAGGAATCCGAGAACTTTAATTAGAAGATCCTCTATGTGGATATTAACGTTTAAATATTCCACTCTTACATTTTTACTCTGTGTATAAAATTAAGCTAGACTATCTTTTCAGCACTAAAGAAAATACCTCGCGAGATTTTCTTGCTTGTAGCAACATTTTTGTGCGAGATTAATACCGAGATAAAAAGCAAGGTAATTTTTGAAAGCATTAACGTTGCCGACGATATTATTTATAATTTAATTTTCAGTGCCGCTGCAGGGAGCACAATCAATTTGCGAGGAGATTATGCGCGGGAAATTAACGCAAGATAACACGGTATTAGCGAGCCACCTGGGGAAGGATTACGTATCCCAGATAAGTAAATATATTGCCCTCCATTACCAAAAAGAACAGATCTTTAAGGGAAATCACTGTAATGTAATTGTCGCTGCAATCTAAACGAGCCGCAATGAAACTCGAGGGAACATCTAACACGGTTTATCAGTACTATGTCCCGTAGGCCTTTTGTTTATTACGAGGCTCGATACACCGCGTTACATATTTTAATATTCCTAAGCTTTTGTTCTGGCGAATATCATCGAGACATTTAAGTTTTCAACAAACTTATCGCAGTTGAATATATTTGTAAGCACGGAAACTTTTGTGGTTTTCTTGACAACGAAATATAAATTGAAACACAGTGAATATTATAATGTTGTGCTTGTGTATATTAAGATGTAGGTATGTAAGCATTCATCAATCACAAATTGCCGGCATCGCCCAGCATGAGTCCACAGTCGATGACGTAGCAACTTCCACTAATACAACTTGCTCTATCACTGGCTAGGAACATCACTAGTTCCGCTACATCTTCCCCTTTTGTTATTTTCTTCAAGGGGGAATTCATTTCTATACCAACGAACATTCTGTCACAATCTGTATCACTCATGCCGCCTCTTCTGAACATTTCTGTCTTCACAGGTCCTGGGTTGACAGCGTTCACTCTTACTCCCCCTGAGCCCAGTTGTAGAGCAGTACACTTCGTAAACATGTCTATGGCTGCTTTTGACATGCAGTACGGTGTCATGATAGGCAGTGGTTTGTTCGACAGGATACTTGATATATTTACAATGTTCCCTTTCGTTTTCAGCAAGTAAGGTATCACTTTAGTAGTGAGTAGATACGTTCCGCGTAGATTGGTAGCCATAACTCGATCGTAAGTGTCTGCTGACGTGAGCGCTCCTGACACGGCGTTTATACCGGCATTGTTGATTAGGACGTCTATTTTGCCATGTTTGCTTAAAATTTCTTCGACGATTTTGTCTAGATCACTTTCTGATGTTATGTCAGCGGCGATGAGGAGTGGTTTCAGATGGTTTAGTTTTTCGCACTGTTTTCCGATTTTGGTTAGGTTGTCTAGATTTCTGCCCACTAATGTTAGGGTGGCGGAGGATTTTGCGAATGCTAGTGCACAAGCTGCTCCTATCCCGGAGCTGGCGCCGGTGATAAGCACTACTTTGTTGGTGAACATGGTACAAGGCCTAGCACTGGCGGGCTACTGAGCGGCGACAGGAGTGAGCATGGGTTATACGCAGCCGAGCCGGCAGTGAAACCCTTCCGCGTGTCTTTGTGACCGCAAGTGAAACTACGAGTATCTAATATCAAGTTTAACTTCCTGATGTATTTAATTTCGTCTAGTTATGTAATACAAACCTGAGGTCTACGTTTTGATATAAATGTACCAACTACTTAATTGTTGCTTTTTAACGTAATAAGCACAAAATCGAATATTCTTGTACTGCTGCTTACTTATGTGGGTTTTTAAGTGTCTTTGATCTGAAATCATTAGAGCAGCGTATTATTCTTACATCGGACTTGCTAAGCTAAGCTGTCGGTGCAAGCTTTTAGGGTTTAAAGAGATGGATGAAAATGAAAGAAACAACAGTTTGATTTTCCATACAATTTATTGGAGTCATCCCGATATACGAAAGACAACATTTAAAATTTGAAGCGAATTTTTATTTACACCGTCACTTATAATAATCGAAACTTATCATAAAAGCTCCCTAAATTGTCTTTGGCACTTGCTTTACACTAATACTTTAATACATTTAAATATAATTACAAATAGTTTAAGAGAAGTCATGAATGAGCAAGAGAAAGCAGAGCTAAATGTTACTCTATATTGGTTTCCGCGTTATGGAAACCCACACACATAATGTTCACAACCAAATGATACATTTCAAGCATTTGGATATTTGAACAAATGTTTCCCAATGTAAAACGTGAAATCTAATCCTTGGCGGTTATTTATTTGAGCTGCGTGGACATTTGTCCAGATGTCCAAATGCTTCGAAAAGAGGAATTGGACGTTTCTAAGATAATAATAATAATAATAATTTTATTTTATATAACTTCAAACACATTACATCAGTGTGGTCTCAACCCCTGAACTAGGACAACCTGTATGACAGGGGTTGAGGTTTTGCCGGTTACATAGATCTGAGTGTGGAAGCTTAGACGGCGCTTACTACAACTACTGTATAAAATTAACTAAAACTAAATTTATGTATAATGTAGCAAAATTGACTTAATATAAAACAAAAAAAGGAAGAAGATTAAGATTAAATTACAAAAACTAACAACAATTAAAAGGAAGGACGATAGGATAAAATAAAAAAAAAAAAAAAAACAAGGGAACATTTTCATAATTATGGAATGGAGGTAGCGTGTGTGTGGTGAGTTGTGTGTTGGTGAGTGTGTGTGTGTGTTATGTGTATTTGTCACTAGGTTAAAATACTGATAAGGGTTTCAGTGTCGTCGAAGCTAGAGTTTTCCAGCCAAAGTACTATTTCCTTTTTTATCTGGAAATTACTCACATGCTTAACGGGTTTGTACTGGCTAAGTTTGAGGTAGAGGCGTGGTGCCAGGCTGTTGTAGTGCTTTCGGGCAAACTTGCTCCTTGCGCGTGGTACAGGATATCTGTCTGTCGGATATCTGTAAGAGGTTCGTTTCCGCAGGTGGACACTCGGCCTTAGGGCAATAACGATCGTGAGACCAATACATGAGAAGGGAAACCGTTTACTCTCCCAACAGGGATTTGTAGCGGGTGTATGATTTGCATATTTATGTAGAGCCAACAATATTATCATTGCAGATTAGTTTTCTAAGTGGCAAATATTAATAAATAAATTGCTTCGCTCCAAGACTAGTAAATCAACGGAAGGCGTATGAATAATGTTTCTGGCTATATTTTGGATTAGAGCGATTACTTTCTCGCGTGATCTTAATATTTAGTACTCTGGGGATCACACTGAGACCTTAATGTATGTATCTACGCGGGAATCTCATCGTCTGAATCTTTCAGCTGAAGATTCGGGTGGGAATCTTATGTATATTAAAGGTAGTAGAACCACATCAATTGAGTTTGAATAAGTTAGCGAATGAAACGAACTATGTAGGTATTTTAATCTTTTCTAATGACAATATAACTACTCGTTTAATAAAAATGCTTGATGAAAGCTGAATATTAACAGACTTTACTCGCTATTAGAAAGTTCTAGGTATCATAAGGGGAAATATTCAATTTAAGACGCCACTACCGAAGATGAATTGAAGATTTTTCTTCAGTGTAATCCTACTAATATTATAAATATTACTAATATATCCATCAAAATTAAAATAAATATATATTGCTGGACATTACACACAGCGCCATCTAGCGCCACTCTAAGCAACGAGGCTTGTGTCGTGGACACCAGATAACTGATATACTACTTAGATACTTTTTTGTTTGTAAATACATACTTATTATACATATAAATATCCATGACTCGGAAACAAATGTCCATGCTCAACACACAAACATTTGCTCCGACCGGGATTCGAAACTGGGACCCTAAGAACGTAAGGCAGCCTCACTACCGCTGCGCCATTCGGGTCGTCTCATTCGTAAAATTACGGTCTCTCGGTCGTAAAATTACAGAACAGATTTCGATAAAATTTAGCACACCGATAGTTTATAACCTGGATTAATACATGGGATACTTTTTATCCCAGTAGTATGATCCTGTGGGACAATTATCGAAAACCACGCAGGCGAAGCCTTGGGCATAAGATAGTTAGTATTGAATAGTTCGACAATATCAGTAAAATTAACCAAACAATATCATGGGTTCGGAAAATCATTTCCCAGTTGGAGTTACATAAAATTCATGATGATGAGGCGAGTAAAATCTGTTAAATGCACTCTACCGTACACTAGTAAATATAGCCGAATAGTAGCCATAAAACACTCGTAACTTTGTACAAAAATGATGTGTGTAAACACTGGAGGGAGTGCGATACTGGACGTTTGTGTTATACCACCCTTTTACACTTAACACCTTATCGTTAACACGTACTTATAGTTACAGTAATCTAATTAAAACTTAAGTAAGTACTAGAGAGGAACTTAGCGGTAGGGTTGAGCGGCCGAAGTTGGACACAGTTCTGAGCTATCGATCATAAGGTAAGGTGGAACGAAGGTGTTACGTGTGAAACACACGTGAACATAGATTAGTAACGTGCGGCACATCGTAAACAAAATGTGCTCATATTTGCGGTATGTAGGGCAGGCTTGCCAGTGGGCAGTGGGCAGAGCGGCCAGTAGTCCGCCCCCGATCGATGTACGACCGAACAATATATTATTATTTTGTTCGCCGAACCGTGGAGGAGCAACACAATTTCTCGTACACGGCCATTTTTAAATGATTTTCGTTTTACTTATGAAAAATATTTTCGATGAAGTGGAAACTTTTTAAAAATAAATGCGTTATCCTTAAAATATTGCAAAATATTTTGCTTACTTTTTAATTTTAAACATGTTTTCAAGCAGGTACATCTGACTCCTGTCTTACATTTTATTTAAACAAAGAAGCTTACGTTCAAAACACGAAGTTTACGCCCTACTTAGTCTAAGTTACTCTTACGAACTTTGACATACATATGAAACGACTACACAATAGAAAAACATACAATTAAGTTCTAAGTAATGACTAGAATTTAAAAACTAGATTTTTATATAAAAATAATCAATGTTTCTACTACTATATCAAAAAGCGGCTGTACATGTTAAAAGTAAATTATTTACATCTACAACTGTATTTCATGCCTATTACTTTACACTAATTAGAAAAATCTACACGAGTACTCGAATCTAGACACAGAATTTGAAAATGTCTACTACTTAATCGAACATCTAAAATTCGAGATCACAATATCGCTTGGCAATATAAACCTTATAATAATGACTAGCAATCTATTTGAGATCAACATCTAGAATGACTTTTGATGTAAAATATGTATCGTTGATTAATTTTAATAATAAGCTCACCGGATTTAATTGCATACAATTACGCAAATAAATAATTATAGTTTTTGGACCAACAGCCATTGATTCGATTGATTTATATTGATTAACGGCCGTTTCTATAACTTACTTAGGTATGACTGTTGGTTAATATGCCTACTTCCGTAATGTTTATCTATAAACAAAGAATATCCTATCCGCGTCACCTACCTGTCACTTGATTCATAGAAAAATCAAAGAAAGCTTTTCTGTGACGTTTTGTTTCTAACACACCAGTAAGCAAAATGTCTAACAGACAGAGATACCAACCTACCCAAACCTGCTAGTAAGTTATTGAAAATGGCCGTAAGAAAAAAGTACAGTGAGAAGTAAACAGTACACATAACCGTTTTTCAGGGTGTGAAGAAAATCACCCACATACTTACATTGAACATAAAAATGTAATAAGTATTTTCTAAATTTCGACAATATATTGAAACAGTAGCGATCTTATTTAAAAAAATAATGAATCGGGTGAAACGATCGTTTTCCTCTATAGAAGAGGATAAACAAAATGTCAAAGGCTGTCAAAGGCTGTTGGTACTAGTATCGTTGAAGACCTACACGACATCTTCATCATTGATCTAAGCGTTCTTGAGATGATGAGCGTCGTGGTCGCAGCGGCGCAGCACCGCGAAATGCGTCATCTGGAAGGTGTTGGAGGACCTGCAGCCACGCTCCAGAGTGCCCGTCATCGTGTAGCCCATGTTGAAGTCAGCCTGCGTCACGTTCGTCGTCAGATACAACTGGCGGGAATTCAGAAATTGTTAGAAGTAAGTCTTTCGAGTTCAATATTACAATGCGTTAAGGATGCTGTTGGGGCTGCCACGCTTCTGTAGTTCGGCGGGAATGTTTGCTGATGCGTACACTGATAGCTTCTTAGTTATCAGACGTAAGCGTGCTGCGTCGCTATTGCAGAGGGCCCGGGGCAGCTCAAACAGTCTCCTGAATGTCATTGTACAGAAATTTGATTGCCCGGTTATACATTTCCTGTCAAACCTACATGTTTTACTAACAATTTATGTAGATGTAAAATAATATGTTTGAAATAAAATGATTATTTTTATTATATTTTTAAGATCATTCTGAAGGAAGAGTTCGATACGTTATATCGTTTGTGAGCTTAGTGCGACTTTTATCCTAGACAAAACTTGCTCGATCGTTTTATATAATAACGCTTTTTACAGGATGTAAATAGACCCTTCATAAAGCCGTCAACGAAGCATTCTGTACATCCAACTAAGCAAATCTACGCAAAAAAATTTGCTTTTTTTCTGGGTGAATTTCACGTTTTTCGGTAGGACTCAATGTAACGCATGGATGGATTGAATAGTACGGGGGTCGTGGAGGTGTTTAAAGTAAAAACATGTATTTAAAAAAAAAATGTGATAAAGTTGGAACTTTGACCCCCAATAATATCCGTAACTAAAAGGTACTCAGTCTCTCTCTCTCTCTAACAAAAAACTGATCGCAATGGCGGGGAGAACAAGTGCTGTTCGGCATAGTTAAGGGTCTTTTCGCACTCTTTATATTTTTATAGTCGAATAGTCAGTTTTGCTGCCGCTAGTTCAGTTTCACTACAAATTGAAGTTTACGCGATCGAATAGGTATAAAAACTCACACAAGGCCCCACAGACACTAACTTTTGGTTTTATGAAACGCAACGGCGTGTTGCACAAGACAATATCTATTACGAAAAGGGATAATTCAGAAATTAGTTGTCATTGTGTAGATAAAGTTGGACTGACATAGGACAAGGCTTCAAAACAGGCCTTCCAATGCAAAAATAAAATATAAATGAAAATCTGCTTGTACAGTAGGTTTCGTTTATTGAAATTGAATTCTTCAACTTGGTCGCCATACCTTAAAGTCGGCGTCAGTGCCCATGTGCTTGAAGGTGCCGACGATGTAGACCGCATTGGCGCCGCTGATCACCATGCGAGCATGAGTACTGTGCCTGCAACAAATATTCCTGTGTTTATTATTGTGCCTGCAATAAAAATTAGGACTAACACAGTTCACAGCTGGACTTGGATTTCTAAAAGTTTATAGCCATCACACTTTCCACCTTGCAGTTTCTGGGCAAGGTAGATAATTGATTGAATATATACAACCGGTTTATAGCTCTATCCTTAATAACCTTAACCCTTGATATATAACACTTGAGATAAAATAAAAAAAACAAAGAAGAAAATGTTGTACTCCTTCGATAGAGATGTAACAAATAAAAATACAAGCAAGGGAAGAAAGCGCTTTGTTTAGGTGTGCGACAGATAATGTGTGACATCGGCACCGTTTGTCACGTGGCGAGAATTGCCCCTTGGCCACAAGTAACACGGTAAAGCGACAATTCCTGCTGACAAAACAATAAAAAAAAAACCGGCCAAGAGCGTGTCGGGCCACGCTCAGTGTAGGGTTCCGTAGTTTCCCGTCCGTCACAATAAGTGTTCCCACTTATGAGTTTAAAGGTGGGTATCCATTATGTAAAAATGCTTGCAAATACGAATATACTTACTACAAACTTAGTCCAGAAATTATTTTGTACAACTTTTTGTCTTTTTTGTACAAAAACTGTTGTTTCCATCAAGTTCAAAATGATTTTCCTAGAAAGTCCTTATAAAGTTGTACTTTTCAGATTTTTTTCATATTTTCTAAACTTATGGTTCAAAAGTTAGAGGGGGGGGGACACACATTATTTTTTACTTTTGGAGCGATTATTTCCGAAATTATTGACATTATCAAAAAATGATTTTAGGAAACCCCTATTCATTTTTAAATAGCTTTCCAACAATATATCACACGTTAGGGTTGAAATTAAAAAAAAATCACTTCCCACTTTACATATATTTACCCTAATAAAACATTTTTTTCCAATTTTTATTTTACCACTTTGTCGGCGTGATTGATATACATATTGGTACCAAATTTCAGCTTTCTAGTGCTAACGGTCACAGAGATTAATCGAGGACGGACAGACGGATGGACGGACAGACATGGCGAAACTATAAGGGTTCCTAGTTGACTACGCATTCCAGAAGTCATCGCGGTGCGAGAGCGAAAAATGCTCGTTACATACATGTATTTTTTATAAAGCAGTTTTCAATAAGATACAGTATCCTTCTAACGCCATCGCCATATCATAATGAATATTTCGCGCCAAATATGTCAAATACGAAAAATACATGTTTAGCTCTAAACTACTAGTTTCATTTGTTTACTTCATCGCATAGCCTGAGGTTGTGAACGGGGCCTTAGAGCCGCTCACCTCGGGCTGGAGGCACCACCTTGTAATACGCCGCAGACAAGCGGTGATTTATCTTCGCTGGACTGCCTCATAACTACTGCCTCTACGAATTATTTGCTCTACGACATTGGAAACGTTGTACCAGTGATAAATTGCCATCTAAACCTAAGCTTATACTCGAATCTTTCAGAAGAATCAATGTTTTATGCGTCTGAAAATGTAAAAGTTGGATTAGGGAAAAACAAATCAAATTATCTTGCACACCCTCTGGCGACGGTGACGTATCATTGAAGTGTGAACGAGCAAACTGTCAAAGTCCCTTCGAGTTACGCAAACTAATTTGAAGAGAAAAAGTCACGTGGGAACTTGAGCCTTGAGTCTTGCTGATGCATTCGGGAAGGCCGAGGTGAATGCCGGTCACGTATCCCAGTTAGTAGGGCGCGAATCCAACACGTGCCTACTGAGGCTCTAACGGCCCTGTAATGGCCGCCCTATAATAGCCCTGAACACTCTCGCCTCTGACTACCCACCAGCAAATTAAAATCTCTTTATGCGTGTTCCTTCGAAGTAAACGAAATTAAATCGACGTTTTCCAAAATTAGAGCCTACGAGCTATGGTAGCAAAGCACTTTTCCGAATAAGTCGATGTGATTGTAATCGAAACCACCGAAAAATGGAAACAAAGCTGAAACCGCTATTTGTTACATTCAAGTCGGCCATTGAAACGTAATCTAGTCGTTGTTTAGTTTTGATGGTAAAAAGAGATAGTAAAAGTGTTTTGTTTACTAAAAAGAAAACGCCTATCTGAGACACCGACGTTATGCAATAATGTTTTTAATTCGGAAACAATAACCGTTACTTTAAATTGTGAACTTTATCTGCATTGAAAATAGGCTCAAACATAAAGCTATCTGGGAGGTGTTTCGTGAGATACAACTCATTTAGGCAAAATAGTGGGATGGCTGGCAATAATCGTTAACACTAACTGCTCCCGTTTAACTGTCGCTTCCCAACTTCGACGTTTTTCTCAAAGCGAATTTGTTTTCCACAATTTCTCTGTTATACGACTTCGAGCAAATTACGCGTTTAGCTAAAATCCTGCACTTAGCAGAATGGCAAACGCCACTAATAATGCGGTTAGAGGGCCATAAATTTAATCAAAGTTATCAATAGTTCCAATACATATTAGACAGTCCAACTTTGAACGGGTAACATTGGGAAAACCGCCTAATTTACAAAATAAAGCCGTGTAATGGCCGTTAAATAAATACTTTATGTTGTAGCGGTGTGATAATAAATAGCACCTCATTCGCGCTAAGCCCTTTAGCATCCGCCATCTTTATTTACGGCACGTTCGCGCCACTTCTCAGCAACATGGCGGCGTGGCGCTGGCGTGGCACAGCGATCGTGATAGTGGCGCCGACCACTTCCCGCCGTTTGTCAAACAACGGCTTAGCGCGCTCACCTGAACCACGCCGGTTAATTGCGAAAAGCACGTTAACGTGCTACAAACATGATATAATGTTTCCTGTCCGCGTTGAAAGCGTTAATTATATTTTTTTACTCCAAATCCTCGTTTTGTTAAAAATGTTTGAGATTTTTGTAAACAACGTTTGTAACACAAATTATATTGTCGTAATTTTCCTGGTTGGGGTTGCCCGCTGCATTAGTGGGTTTACTCTTAGCGGATGAAATTGCGGGATAATCTCATACTTAGGTACTGCTTTGCTGATGTTGTTCCCGGAACTCGACGAACAGTACATCTGAAGCTGTTGCGGTGAGGTAAGTAGCTCCACAACTTTTCCGAGCGGTTTACGACCGCACATCAATAGCCCAAGATGTTCACTTGTTCAACTTAAAATTTTACCTTTGTCGAACCTGGCATTACTTCGATAATGTGAAAGACGTTTGTTAGGCGTTCGAAGAAGTCACTTATACTTCAACACCGCGAATATATTATATTAGTTACCCATATACGTTCGTGGTATTGTAATATAAGCAACGAAATGTAATTTCAAAAACATTTGAAAGCTCTTACCGTCTAGTTCCGGCGACCTCGACGACCTTGCAGCGGGACCGGCGCCACCAGCTCGGCTGCAGTGTCCAGTAGCTGGAGGAGGCACTGCGGGCCCACCCCTCCTCCGGGAACATCAGCACCTGCACACAGACACAACCGATCACTCAATATCTTCCCATTTATTCAGTTTCGAAACTTTCTAATGAGAAAGCCCGTTTTATTTACATTTCCCAAGTCCGCATAAATTAATTTAATAACTCCAGCAGCCCCCGTCATACCGAGCGAATACTCGATTGATGTTGTTTTAACAATCATCGCAGTGTTCCCTAGCCAATATTTTACGAGAGTATCTTTAATCTAAGAACCTGAACGAGGGCTTCACGAAACGTTGAGTACGAATTAACTAAATTACAAAACTTTACAAGCCTTTCGACGGCGGGTTGAAAAATAGCTTTTTGACTAAAACTAATATTGCAGGCCAGAAAACAAAACAGAGCGGAGTTGTAACGAAGTTGTTTCAGACTGTCGAGTTTACAACCGCGGGCGGTGAGAGTAGGAGTGTGTAACCCGCTCGGCGCTCGTTCACGTTCCCGGCGCGGGCAGCTCCGCCGGCAGCGTCATCGATAACGCAAACGCGGAAGCATATTGCCACCGAGACTCGTTCGCTCGATTGGCTCCTGGCATTTCGTCCTCATTTTCTTCGCCGCGTCTCGGGCAATATTTTTTTTCTCGTAAAATGTTTTCCTGCTTTCTACAATATTGCGCCAGTTTCAAAGGGGCGGAGTCGTCGAGGATAAAATCGCTTTCACATTGAGTGAGCACACTAATGATTGAGTTCCGTGCGGTGCGGCCGAGCGGCGTGGCGGCGGCGTGGTTGCGACGTGGCGGCGACGTCTCGCACGGGGACAGTCCACGTCCGTTCACCCCACCGGCCCTTTGATCAATGTACTCCACTGTTTAATGGATTTAAGAGCATTTCATTGTTACGGATTTTGAAATGCAGGGACTTGATTTAAGTTGGCTAAATTCAAATACATACTACTGTAAGCGTATTTTAGAGTTAGTGGAAATTCGCAGTGTCGTTACCAGCAGGATATCAAATATGGAATAACTTTGGACCGCTGAAAACTTATAAACCTACAACTAAACGGGTATGTCAATAGAGCTGTGGCTAAATTAATACAGCTGTTTAATGTTCAAAGTACGGCGGTGGCTGTGACTGGTCGTAATATAAAGCTCTACGGGTTAGTTGGAATTTGGGAAGTCACGTCTATTCCCTGTGGTGTGTGCCAACTCGCCGATGGCCATTACGAGTTTTGGATAGATAATTCCGGCGAACATTTGACATAAGCATTTTGGACCTCTCAAACGGAAAGTCCACAAAGCTCTAACAACGTTAAGAGGAATTATTCATCAAAGAACATTAACGTTCGTTTAGCATAAAATATTAATAAGCCGAAATGCTCCTTTTGGAATTCTGGATAATTTATTTTGTAGGTAGAGGAATATTTAAATTAGAAGGATTGTAATCATTAATATTATTAACAACATTCAAGTAGGGACTGTAACTTTTTTTCACGTTACACAAGATTTAATGTATACCCAAAATACAGTGCGATACACTTGCACTACACAGTACACAATCTTAGGCAATAAGTTTCCAAATCCTCAGGGACTTGAGAGTTAGTAGATATATACTAGAAATGTGATTAAAACTCCCACTGCATTCGACTCAGAACGTATCAGCTATGCATTGTAATATTCTGTATAAAACTCCATCAATTCATACCAATTTTCTATCAAGAACGAGCTTTTATATGCGGCCAGACAAAACCTCTTCAATGACACCCATTAATATTCAAAAGCTCTCGTGGCGCCATCTATCAACACCTTTTTATATGAAGCAATCAATTCGCGAATCGAGAGTCGTCCAATTACGAAGCGATCTCGAAACGATCTATTAATTACTTGGTGAACTGCGCGCGATTCATTCGTAGGCACTTGTATGTACTACAAAATGAATAACTTCACATAGTTCATTGTTCCAATAAACTTATAATTACGTAAGTTGGTAAGTATGTAAGGAATTGTTACATCTTTCATCAATCACTCAGCAATTCATTGGCAGAGTGCCTCATCTCCCTGTTCAAATGTTTGCGGATTGAATCGAGAACAAAAAATGCGATGGAATACATAATTTTGCTGATTACTGCTACTGCTCCAGACTGCTGAAACAGCTGAAAAAATTGGCAAGCTACAAAGTTGTGTCTTATCGTTGTCGTAATACTGTTGTATTTTAAATAGTCTGCAAATACAGGAGATGGTCGCTTCTACGAGAATATGTAGTGAATGCATTTCATTTGTAACATTATGTATTTTTCCGCATTCGTTACAGATAACTACTAGGTACTGAAAAAAAAAATCGATTCCACAATCCTTTATGTTTTATCTCTTTAGCCAGCACTGGTTTAAAAAACAAACGAACTCAATTCTCGTAATTCGTATTTTAAAATGTCGATGCAGATTGCACGAAGCGAGTTGATAGTCACGCGCAAGCTCTCGAGTGGAGAGGTCGCGCCTCGGCCTCGGCGCTGGCGTTTAGAGCCTCGCCACCGACGTGAGCAGCAATTTACTGGAAGAGCTGCCAAACTGCAGACTGCACTCCAAACTACATTTTAATAACATTGAAATATTCGTGACTTGACACAGTCCTCGACAAATTCGGATGTGCTACGCTTCAGTTGATTTCATAATTAATATTTGTTCTGAACTTCATGTGATCATTTTGTTACAATAAAGTTCATACAAATAAAATTGGACCTTATTCTAATTGTGTCTATCAGTTTCAGCAGAACTGACCAACGTATCCTTGGAATAATCAGGATCTTACACATAGCAAGTCAACAAAGTCTGGTAAAGCTTCGCAGAAGTTTCTGACTCTTGTCCTTTCATCACAACATCGATGGTTGAGTAAATATAACGTATATCTAACATAAAAAAGCTGTAAAAACTTCACCACTATTCAATAGACTGTCCACACAATAGTCCTATCTAAATAGCAAAAACCTCCACTATATTACACGGGAGTTACCACTTGTTACCTCTTTTGTTTCGCCGTGGTAAATCCAAAAATAATATGACTATGTGGAAAAATAACTAGTAGGTTTATGTTATGGCAATAGTACATTGTTACCCTAGGGGTGAAAGTAACTTATTTAGTCCCGAGACGGGGTTTGGTGCCCGAGCGAAGCGAGGGCGCTAATAGTTCGAGGGACTAAATAAGTCTTTAACCCGAGGTAAACACTGTGCTTTTCATTACGAATACAAGGAAAGTAAAAAAAAAAACATACAACTCGAAAAAACTAATGAAGATCTGAATTCGAATGGGGTAGATGACACACCAATCAATTGAGATACTTTTTAAGAGCTGTCAAAACGCGGTTCTCTAATAGACTCTGTATGGCAATAGCCTACTGTGACGTCACTGTTTATTCAACTCAATGACTCGACTATTTATTGATTTCAAAGCAACTAAAAATCGAAATTGGCAATTAATTGAAAATAAATCGGGTTTTCAGGCCCAAAATAAAGTGTTTTTTTAGAGAAAGGTGTCTTGGAATTATTGTTTTATGGTGTCACTGTCATCTACCCTATTGCCGCTTTCCCACCTATTTTGCTTTTTTTCTGTGGCCGGCCAGCTATTCAGCCAATACCTATTTTTCATTTTCATTATCGAAAAATGGTAAATATTTTTCCCAAATCTATGTTATTTTAAAGAAATAGTTGAAACTTAATTATAATAAAGATATTTAAAATATATATATTCTTTAATTAATACTTAACTTTATGTTATTTCAATTTTACATCGTGGCTGTATAGAAAGTTGGAACATGGTTCAATAGAAAAATGATGAATGAATGATTTTTTAATAATTTGACAGCTGTCAGTTGAAAACGATTCTCCCTAGGGCTGAAAAGTATTACTTTCAACCCGCTCCTCAGGCAACTTCAGACCTACTTTCAGAGTATGAGTAATGAAAAGTTATGTAATTCCTTGTTCTGCAGTGGGTGGCGCCGACGCGCAGTAATTGGATTTAGTCTGGACTACGGAGTGAGGATTACGGGTTTAAGGGCCATACTAATGATACAATTTTCAACTAGCTACCAAAACTTATTAAGTGAATTGTCGCGCTTTATTTGATCGTACGTGCAATCAAGGAGGTTTGTTGAACTGAGTTAGAATCTACCTACAAAGATTGTACTGTTTTTAAAAGTCGTGGTCTGAAAATTTGACAGATTAGCCGGAAAAAACCGCACAGAGAGAATGGAAGGCTATGGGAGAGGTCTTTGCCCAGCAGCGGGACAATATAGGCTAAGAAAATAAAAGTCTGAATACTGTATATTTTCCAAGTCAGGCACTAGTGAATCTTTATAAAGGTTCTATAGTCCTCCCATCAAAGAACGTCCATCACCATCACAGAACTTAAGGGCTATAGCATGATCTTCCGTTACGCACTTCCGCCTAAAATACTGCAGCATTAATTTTGAAATAAATATATGGTAAAGTTGAGGATCAATGCTAAGTCTTATGTGTGGCGAAAACGCGATTCCATAAACTTATCTCGATAGAAAAAAATCCAAAGTTACCTCCAAATCGAACAATAAACCGCTGGTATTCAAAATGTACTTCAAATTAGATCATGAAACTTTGCATACTAACTGAACTAGCTATAAAGCAGGTCTTATGTGTTTTATTTTTTTAGTCCAATCAATAGATTTTTGTAAATCGCAAAAAACTACTCATTTCGCACTATTTGGCCGCGGTGATTGACGTAACAACCGCTTCGTAGTGCAAGCTGATTAGAACTTTATTCTAACAGTATTTCAAACGAAGTTTAAACCACCACAAATAGAGTTGCTAATTTTAGGGTTAGAAGGGCCTGAATTCTAAGAGCTAAATCGTCCAACGAAGACGAGGTCAAGGTAGTAGGAAAGAATGAGAGACGGACAAGCAAGCAAGTAGAAGACCTATTACTGCAATCTGTAAAAATATTCAAGAAAAATAATGAACGTTGCATATGGTTCACAAAAATGATGGATTTTTCGAGTGATTTTTTTTTTCCTCACTCACAAGATATACAAACATACGAACATACTGCGACCGCGGCCTTTAATCTTCCTTGTATGTTGTTGTGGTAGGGAAGAAAGATTGTCCGGACATTATCATTCTTTTATATTGCGTATCTGTTTGCTCCGTTATACGAGTTTGTTTAGGACCTAGCGATTGATTTATGACAATATTTGGTGGATGTGGACGTCTTGAAACATGATATTATCTTCACTGCGGAGAGTGTTATAATGTTGCTATACAAAATCTAGCTCGTTCTAATCTTGTTGCATAGAGTTTATTTTATTTAGTGTTGGTTTTCTTGACTTAGTAACACCACAAGAGTAACTCTTGTATTTCCATAGTACCACTTTAGCTGCCTCTTTCAATAAGACATGCTGCTCATTATATCGCTTGTTATGTCGTAAACTAGGCTTGGTAAAACTAGAGATGCATCTAATTAAAAGTTTCAGTATTTTTTCTTTCAGTGTGCGATAAGAGCTTGAACTTAAGAAGGAAGTCACGAGAACTTGTGTGAGGACTTGAGGAGTGATACGGGTCGACGGGCAGGAGAGAGGGGGGAGAGGCGGTGTTATCTCTGAAGTTCCCTCATTAACTTATACGTCAACATGACTGCGTAAATACTCCTCATAACCCGGCGACCCTCGCAGTCGTGCCGGATTATTAGTAAATAAACATAGTACAGGAATTGCAAAACGGAAAATTTCGTGCAAAGTATAAAGATATTTTTATTTCAACTTTGCTGTACTTACGTAGAACTTACAGAACACATGGAAATAAAGTTTAGATTTTAGAGCTTAAACAAAATCGACGTCCAATCTTGGATATCGGTAGAGAACTGAAGTTTTCCAACAAAAACTTATGTTCGAGCTAAAGTCAGCTCACAGTTGAAAAAGTCCCGACAGCAAAAGAGCAAGGCAATAAACAAATATGACTGGCACGGTATTACAGCCAGCTCCGAAGTCGAACTAGAGCTTAACTTGTCTCTGGGAGGTTTGGTTCTCTGTTCCGATTTCATTAACTCTGTTAGACATTAAACCTCATGTTAAATGTCCCGATTTGACGTACTCTTTTACAACTCTATTCAATGAAAAATTGTTACAACGTGCATATCGGAAGTTAGCAGAATTAGCCATACAAAATATTGTGATTGACTGTTTTTCATAACTGAGACATCACCAAATAGTTTAGCAGAAGAATAAATCATCATCATCCTCATCAGCCTATTAATGTTCTGCTGGGACACAGGCCTCCTCTCTATGAGAGGGAATGGGCTATAATCCACCAGGCGGGCCCAGTGCGGGTTGGTAGATGTCACATGTCTTCGAATTTTTTGGTTCTAGGACATGCCGGTTTCCTCACGATGTTTTCCTTTACCGTTGAATAAATAATAAAGAATAAATAATTAACAGTATTTGATGAAATTGACTCATGCATAAAAACAACATGGCCTATAACGTTCCCACTGCTGGGACACAGGTCTAATCTTAGAGTGGGCCGTTACCACGCCGTCAACCTAGTGCGGGTTGGTAGATGTCACGAGTCTTCAAATTTTTGGTTCTAGAACATACATAGTTTTTTACAAAGTTTTCCTTCATCATTTTGAGAGCAGAGGTGATAAAATAATAATAATAATAAATACATTTTATTTAAGTTACAAACTTCTACAATATATAATCTTGCATAGAGGCCTCCTTTTAAATATGATAAATACCTGTGTAACAATAATAATGTAAGATTGTACTTACATACAAGAGTATGTGTATGTATGTGCGTGTGAGTGTGTGTGTGTCAGAGTCGCTTTCCATCAAATTATCACATGATGCTTTGTAATAGAGTTTCAATGTCGTCGTAACTCTTGCATTTTAGCCAGTCTATTTAAGATTTCTTACATTCACGATAAGGTGATGAAATAAATTACTCAAAGTAGTGCGCCTGTCTGGATACAAACCCACGATCGTAGAAAAGTAGCAGTCGTCACTGGGCCGCCATTGCTCTGCTAAAATTGGCTTAAAGCGTGCAATTTAGTTGAAAATCATCCATATTGACAGTTTGTGTGTGTACCGCGGACGCCGGGTTCCGTGTCGAAATTTAATTAACCTGCCCGTCGCTACAAACACGGCAGATGATGGCGGCCGCAACTCACTCCATTGCCTTTCATTAGTGACTCGCGTTTCTACGTGTTTCACTAATAAACCTAGTGAACCTAGTGCGGATTACTGCGGTAATTTCAGTGAACTAGTGTCAAACTTAATTAATTTTGTTGAGGATTTTTGCTGGAACACTCGGTTTTTTGGTACAAAACTTTTAACGGTTATCAAATGACAGCATTGCATCTGTTAGGTACATCATCTCCCTAGCCTTGACGGCTTCCAGTCTAAACGAATGTAACTGAATAACAGTATTTTACCTGTAGTGACTGCCTATCTAAAATCCCCAAACCAGTATGTACTGGGTAATACGGTACCCCTTGGTAAGACATGTAAAACTTTCGATTGCCACTGACTATCTGTAACGACTGTCAAAGATCTACAAATGACAGCGGCTTAACATTTTTTCTGAGGCACGGAGGAACTCATGTCATAGGCACGTCGACCCGAGCGTCTTTTATTATTTAGCCACTAGCTCCTTACATTATATGTTACAGGTATATTTTTACGTCAATAAAAGAAATAGAAAATAAAAGGTATCTAAATATTTTTGCTCTACTTTTTAGCGTGTCGATGACAATCTAAATTGGTTCGGCCTTAAAATTTGGCTAAATGTTTGGCTCTGTTCATGAAATTGTGCGCTTATTACTCGCGAGCCGTATCACCTACACGTCGTTCTCATTAGTTCACAGGAGTAAACCAGTGAAGACCAAAGAAACAATGGATGGACTGTGTGAAGTATGATATGGTACGAAAGGAAGTGTCTGATGATATCATGAGTAATAGAGAAGTATGAAAGAAAACCGGCCAAGTGCGAGTCGGACTCGCACACGAAGGGTTCCGTACCATTGACTATATTTAGTATTTGTTGTTATAGCGGCAACAGAAATACATCATCTGTGAATTTCAACTGTCTAGCTGTCACGGTTCATGAGATACAGCCTGGTGACAGACAGACGGACAGACAGCGAAGTCTTAGTAATAGGGTTCCGTTTTTACCCTTTGGGTACGGAACCCTAAAAAGACATTCTGCGCCGACCACAAATGAATAGGCTAGTTTCCACCACCAATAAATTGCAAATCTATTTAGTCTGTCAGAGCATTGGAAAATAATGGACACGTATTTTTTGTTTTTGTAAATCAATGAATATTGACAAAGATAAAACGCATCAAAATTCGGGAGTGGGGGGGGGGGGCTCGTGACGTCAGAACGCACTAAAACTTATACCACGGCGTGACGTATTGAGAATTTCAAGCGTCGTATCTTCGTCAATTTTGGTTTTTTTGGGACAAGCCCGCCACACTGTTCCCAAACCACTGTAACTCCTGAAAGCCAGAATCAACAGTGGCGACCACCAGAAAAGCGCCGAGACAATGAAGCTCGACGAAGTCCCAGAGAATGAATTTAACTGTCTTGGATCCCGCAACGAAATTAATCAGAAAAGTATAGCGGAGAAGTAGGAAAAACCGTAATTTCCACTTCCCTCCATATCAGCAGGAGACACAAAGAAACAAGGCCAATAGGCGCAAAGGGACGTTTACAACTGGGATAGGCCCAGTTGCCTAGCACCACGGATAAAATATTAACATTAATGGGTCCTAAGTTGTGAGCAGTTTTATATGATTCCAATAATAGGTATGGCAAAAATGCTTGAACGCACGGAAATTTGTTCTAGTTTCTACAAGGTCTGTGTAGTAAATAACTCCGGATGTAACTTGTACACTATCCAACATAATATTGCGTTCATTCTGCCAAAGACTGCACTCCCATAAAATATGATGTGCTGATTGTTCAATTTTGGTTTATGTAACAAAAGAAAAAATACGGGTCAAATATCTTTTGATAATCTATTACCTATTATGATAAGGGCAAGAAGATGAGACCAAAAAGGGACAGAGCTAGTGTTTTACAACTCTCTGGTTTCATATTCCGTTAAAACTTTCCTATTTTCCACACCTACAGTTTAGTAAGACACAACAATCTCCTATACAATAGTAACAGATTGCTAGGCGAGCACTTAGCTACAAGTGACATTAAGCGGCCAGCTTCCCTCCATTAACTCCAACAATTTACATTGCATGTTAAACAGTGGCACGTAGATACGTACCTAAGTATTTACACCGTAAACAGCGTTCAGGTAATGTAGCTAAGATTCAGAATGGCATAATTACCGAATAAATAAAGAAAGGGACTAATTGTAATGATATTTTGAAAGAGTGTAAATAGTAGTTTATTTCCACAAAACGGCTCGGAAGTGACAAATATCGAGGAGTCGAATGCACATCTCCGACGAGACTCTATGACTTGTCTGCGTGGAATAGCGCTAGCTCTGTGCCTCTAGCAAATCTTCGTACAGTAGGTGTAGATCGTGATTCTAGGGCAGCAGCATCCACCGCAGTAGCCATTGCAACATCGCAGCCTCCGCCCATTTTATTTTATTGGAAGGTAAAGAGTAATAGGTCGAAGTAGAGGTAGGTTGGTTAGTTGGTTGATTGGTTGGTTGGTTGGTGGTTGGTTGGTTGGTTGGTTGGTGGTGGTAGGTTGGTAGTCACAATTATTAATAAATTATAGGGACAATGTTTTCAAAAAAGTTAACAGCTGTGGCTTCCAACAACAACACAAACCAATGTCTATAACGCATGTTCTATTTGGCGATCGGAGATATTTGCGCGGTGGCCCGATCCACCGGTAGCGATAGAAACTGCCAATTTGCAGTTTGATGACACGACAAAGGGGCGGAACGGACCGCGCGTGTGGTCCGTAACTCCGAACTGAACGGATGCGGTACGTATACCGGTGTAACTCAATTCCATGACCGAGTCCAATTTGTCAACAAAGATCTTTGGACACTATTGCTTTTTGGATTTTAGCATTGGATTTTCAGCTTTGATGAAGTGCTTACACCGTGTGCCGGTTGTTCGTGTCTTCGATTTTCGTTATGTTAATTCTTTGACGGGTGCGTGGTTTTACAATTACAATAAGAGGTTTTCCTTTTGAGGTATTAAAAAAGAACTTAGTTTCCAAGAACTCTATAGATGGCGTTGAACTGACTATGATAGTTGGTGCCAAAGCCAAAACGCTTGGAAAAAAAAACATAGCGTCACGTCAAATACGCTCGTTGACTGACACTTTCGTTTGCTTAATATGTGACTGTTCCTAAATTACCCTAGGCTGATAAAATTTTCGTTTTCCTTAATTCATGCTAATATTAGTATTTTGGTCAGTTTCCCCCGGACCTTCCGAATATCCTAGTTTTCTCGCGCTTTATTAAAATCAGTTTTTTTTTTAAGTTTTGTTCCTTGCATTATCATACTAAGTTCAGCGCCATCTATCTAGCGACTATGGAAGAGCTAAAAAGAAAATCCCTCATTATAAAATTCTTCTGTTCTTCTGAGTTCCTCGATCAGACTGTTGATATATAGGTTAAACAGGTCCGGAGAAGTCAACCCACCTTGGCGCAAACCACAATGCAATGGAACTGATGCGGTTTACTTCTTTACGTTATTAGTGTTGTTTGCAAGCATCGTAATGTGCCAGCTTCAGGCTTAGAGAAGCCTGAAGCGAGAGAGAGATCAGCACCTCTAGTCAAGTTACAAACGTTTCGTACCTATCGATTTTCTTTCTACTATCGTAAACGCCTCGGCGTAAGCGATTGTAGAAAGCGCTAAATTGGTAGCCAAGTTGACACGACTGAGTCGATCGCTCGTTCTTTATTGTCTGTAAAAAAAACCTACCCTTTAGTCTATAGTGAGCGTACCTACCAAAAAGTTTAGCGATCAACATTGTAGAAACGATAACATTCTATCATTTTGAACAATGTAAACTTGTCTACGAATTTTCTATTCGTTTGTGTTGATCACGTGATTTAACGTTGAGATGATGTCATTCCCATTCATTTGAATAGTATTCTACTAGCGTTAACGATTGTAGATTGTCAACTTGGCTAGGGGTGCAGATCAGAGATTTATCAGGAGCGCGTAGAGACGCTCTCCTGATAAAATCTACCAATCTACCAACGTGTTTATTACTGTTAACAATCAATTAATTTGAAATTAATCTAATATCCATTTTTCAATTCATTATTAATTCGGTAATTTTATTCACAAACAACAATTTCCATCGATTTTGGGATTTAGAAGGAATTAGCGGATAATGTTATTTAGAGAGAACAGTTTCCACGATCCGCGCCCAATGCATAAATTATGCAATTGCTTTGTGCATAATTAGTGAACACATCAATGGTATTAGTGTTTATGGGTAACCGGTTCATAAACAACACACAATTTATAGAACAAATACTAACGCGAAGCTGGTACTGCAGCTGAACAGTTTTAATACGACATTTGAACAATACATAAAACATGTAATTCTGTGCTGTTCTCCCACTGCTAACAATTTCCGCTACTTCTTTGCCGCCAACATACGAGGAAATTAAAGCTCGCCAGACGTTCGCTGGCCAGACAATTGTGTTATAGAACGTTGATTCGACCAACAAATCAATTTTGTACAACCGAGACTTTTAATTGGACGATAAAGCGAATAAATTGGAAGAAATAATTTCGTTTGCGGTTGATCGGGTGGCTTTCTTGTTGCTAGGCAACGGGGGTGACAACACGGAGCGCCGGAGGCACGTCGCGACGTAGGGTGATGTGGCTTATCAGATAATTGACTGCAACTAGTGGTGATGCGAGAGGACTGCACGGAATACTCCCCCGTAGAGGAGCGATCTTATTTGTGTCACGTACTGAATTGATGATCACTCGATATGTAAATTGAGTTAGTTCCGGAATAGCAAGGTTATGTATGTTAAGTACCTACAGGATAACACATCAAAGTAAGTTTATCTTCCATAGTTTACAGCTATATCAATAGCGTCAATAAATATTACTTTGAGAGGTACCGATATATTCCCAAGGCTAGATATAGTAGGGCACGCCACGATAGTGGCGATAAGTCCCCTCTTTGAGGAGTGGCTTGAGAGACGCCACGGCGTCCTCACCTTCCGCCTGACGCAGGTCCTCACCGGACACGGAGTGTTCGGGAGGTTCCTGCACCGAATCGGGCGGGAGGAAACGCCCGGGTGCTTCCATTGTGAGGATCGACCGGATGACACGGTGGAACACACGGTGGAGGTGTGCCCCGCGTGGGCGGAGCACCGCCGTGTCCTCGAAGCGGCGATCGGCGGCGGCGACCTCTCGCGTCCGGCCCTGGTGCAAGCCATGGTCCGGAGCGAGACGGAATGGGACGCCGTCACCTCCTTCTGCGAAGCAGTAATGCTAGAGAAGGAGGTGGCGGAACGTGAGAGGGAGAGAACCTCTCAACGTCCCGGCCGCCGCGGGAGACGCCCCGGGCGTCGGGGGCCACCACCACGTGGCCCCCGGCCACCGTAGGCGCGGGCCTGTGGACGGTGAGCTATGGGCTAGCTCGCCGTCCGTCCGTCTCATGACGACAGGCCGTGTCGACGGCGCGTTCGTGTTCCACGCGCGCCTCAAAGAGAGTCAGCAAAAAGGAAGGGGTCCGCAAGGACCGATGCCTGCCGGGGTTGCGGGACTATTCGAAAGAGATACCGTGGCCCCGGAACACAAAGGGCGATGAAGGAACATGGATGGGTTTTAGTCAGTAAAAGTCTGACACTCCCTCCTGCTCCGCCCAGAGCGGGGGGGGGGGGGGGGGTTATTTGATGATTTCCCATCCGAAAAAAAAAAAAAAAAGAAAAAAAAAAGCTAGATATAGTATACAAATATTTGATTATGTTTCGTTGATAATAAAAGCTACAAGAAATCCACATGTTCCTTTCAGATACACAAGATAATCTCGTGAAATATAACACGATATAATACAAGGGTTAATAAATCACGAGGATCTTGGCATTCTTATGTGTACCTAAGTAAAAAAACTTGGCGAAGTTCACATAAAGGAGATTCCGTACTGATCTATTTGTATGTATATATTCGGCGCAGTTGTCGAGCCTACCCTGTTATCTCCATATATTCTGACTTGTAGCCAGCGTCAGTTCACACAAAGACGCGAAGCTACGCGACGGTACTGGAAGAGGCCAGTGATTTCGCGCTGCGCCGCGCGCCCGCCGCGAAATTATAAATAAATAAATTTTGCTGGACATTACAGACAGCGCCACCTAGTGCCACACTAAGCAACGAGGCTTGTGTCGTGGACACCAGATAGTTGATATACTACATATATACTTTTTGTTTGTAAATACATACTTATTATACATATAAACATCCATGACTCGGAAACAAATGGCCATGCTCATCACACAAACATTTGCTCCGACCGGGATTCGAACCCGGGACCCTAATAACGTAAGGCAGCCTCACTACCGCTGCGCCATTCGGGTCGTCATATGCATCGAAATGCATCGCAATGAAATGTGTATATTTTCGTCTAATAAATTTTATATTTTGAGTCGCTCTATTACAATGTGCGCGCAGCGTCGCGTCGCGTCGCGTCGCGTCTCGGTGTAAATTCTGTCTTTTCTCCGCAATTTACTAGGCTGTGTTATTGTAGTAAATCAGATTATTTACATTCATGATGTTTTTATGGGGAACCATTTAGGAATTGAGAGGAAGCCTAAACCTTTATTTATAGCATACATTATCATGCCTAATGTACGCATAAAACAGCTACGGAATCGTTAAAGGAGGTGGGTACATATTTTTGTCATGTAACATTTATTTCCATTAGCATATAGCATACTAATTGTAATGATAAAAAGTTGTTTGTATGCTTGTAAAAGATAATCTCTAGAAACACTGCGCAAAACACAAACAATATTTTACTGATAGAAAGCTACATTCTTTTTAACTGACTGCGCCGGAAGGAGGGTTATGTTTTTCGAGAGTCTGTATGTAGGTATGTACGTATGTATGTATGTATAATTGTTTGGCACGCTCTGCAGCCTGAACGGTTTGATAAAGGGCTCATCATGAGGATCTTAAAATGGTTTATATAAGTAACTAAAAAGTATAAATAAAAAAATAAATATTAAATAAATTAAAAAACCCGACTGCGTAAAAAATAACTTGTATCTTTGAATCAAAACTGAAAAGAAAAAAACAAGTTCAGGAAACAGTCGGGACCCATTAATTAAATAATCTAGACTAAAATCATTACATCCAATATGGGTCCTGACTGTTGCAGTCAATATGTCCTGTTTCCTGAACTTGTTTTTTTCATTCCAGTTTTGATTCAAAGTTATGTTATTTTTTACGCAGTCGGGTTTTTTATTTTTTTTAATTACATGGTTCCTGTGGAGATCTGAATGCGAGCAACACCGCGGGCGGGGAGCAGCTATAGTTTCTAAAAAACCCATATGAATGTATACGACATGACATTTCCGCGGTGTATCGTGTATAACTGCAAATTGGCATCCACATAGCTATATTACCTACCCAATCAAACACCAGGGGTGTAAGCTCGTAACAAAATCAGCATATCAGAGATATTATAATGACAGCACAAAGCTATGTAAAGCGAGCGAGTTGCCAACTAATATCGGTTCATCATGCATGCGGGAACTTCAGTCATTCCAATGTGTAAGGATGGTGAACTAGCAGATCTAACGTTAACTACTTAATGTGTATTCAGCAGAGTTGTTTGAGTTCTATAATTCTGTGATCTGGACGATAGCGGTGAGAAAATTTGAAAATGTAACAACAACAACAACAGCCCATAACGTCCACAGCTGGATATAAGCCTCTCCCATGATGGGAGGAATTTGCCGTAATCTCCACGCTTGGCAGGCGGATTGGAGATCGCAGTGATAAAAGACTTTCAGAAAACGCTGCTGCCTATTCTCAGGTCTACGGAGGCGCAAGGTGTTCTGCCTCAGAATTAGTCGCCTTATACGACACCCGTGAGTGTAATGGGTTGGTTCTATTCTACTCTGCTGGTTACCACACGGCTGAAAATGTAACAAAATTAACAATAACTGATCATTGTTGCATTGACCTGTCTTGTGACGTTATGTGGTCGACGTTAAATTACTAATATTATGTAATTATGTATTATCAGACGGGTATCGCGCGGCCACGTTGAATTTGTGTCATGGGAATGCCGTCTTCTTCTTTCTTTAATTGTCAATCCTACCTAAGGGCTAATACTCCCTCAAATGGCTTAGCATGATCATGATCCTCCGTTACGCCTAAAATACTGCAGCATTCATTTTGAAATAAATATATGGGAACGTTGAGGATTAATGCTAAGTACTATGTGTGACGAAAACACGATTCCATAAACTTTTCTCTATAGAAAAAATCCAAAGTTACCTCCAAATCGAACTTACTGTTCGATTTGGAGGTATAATATATATAAATATATAAGGTATAATATAATACCGCTGGTATTCAAAAAGATCAATTCAAATGAGATCATGAAACTCTGCATGCTAACTGATACCTCAAGATACGTTCAATTTTCATGTATAAAAGTTATCTTTATTGGTTTCGTATATTTTACGTGATGCTTGATCATCGAAACAGATAAACAGATAAGCAGACAAACAGACAAAAATTCAAAATTATTATAATTTAACTATAAAGCAGGTCTTATGTGTTTATTTTTTAGTCCAATCAATAGATTTTTTGTAAATGGCAAAAAAACACTAATTTCGCACTATCCGGCCGCAGTGACTGACGTAACAGCCGCTTTGTAGTGCAAGCTGATTATAACTTTATTCTAACAGTATTTTAAACGAAGTTTGAACCACCACAAATAAAATTGCTAATTTTAGGGTCAGAAGGGCCTCAATATTATAAACGCGCAAGTTTGTGAGGATGTATGGATGTCTGGATGTTTCTTACTCTTTCATGCAATAACTACTAATCGGATTTGGATGAAATTTGGCACACAGACAGTTTATAACCTGGATTAACACATAGTATACTTTTATCCCGGTGGTACGATTCCGTGGGACAATTACCGAATTCCACACGGGCGAAGCCGCGGGCATAAGCTAGTATAAGATAGAAATACTGTAAGGTTAAATCATATCAAATCAAATTATTTGCTAGAATATGGTACATTTAGGGTGATACAGTAAATTGTAGTTTCATCATATCTTGTCATCACATGACGTGCAAATACATTCACAATAAGCGATGTCAAATTAGAACTTACAATTTACAGATTCTATTGACTTGTCCTCTAAGTAGTCCCTAACGGTATAATATCTTTTAGTTAGTAAGAGTTGGAAAAATCTTTTTTTTAATATTGTGAGCGGTAAGGTCTTGAAAACTTTTTGGTAAATGATTGTAAATAATAATCGACATGCAATATACATTTTTCTTAAATAATTTTAGTTTTATTGGTGGCAACCGAAGTCTATCTTTATGCCGTTCGGCTATTTGGTCTGACAGTGCTAGTTTCAAATAAATTGTAGTATCTCCTAACAAAAACACATGTTTCAAAAATGTATAGACATGGCAAAGGTAGAATTTTCAGTTTTTTAAATAGTGGCTTACAGCTGTCTAAAAAGTGAGCTACACAAATTGCTCGGATACATTTTAGGTTTGGTTCAACAGATTTGGCGCCATTGTGAAAATGTAACCTTAAAAGCTTTGAATATTTTACGAATGCATAAAATGTTACCGTTTCCATGTTTAGATAAACGTTTTTGTATGAATAAAAATAAAAGGAATTTAAATAAAATGTCAGGTGTTTGCGAGCGTAAATCGTGCCAAGTGGCGACAGGTGCCGATACGAACGTGTCGCATGTAACATCGCCGTTATTGTTAAAATAAAAACTATTTTTCACAGCAATGATTGTAAAAATAACTGCATCGTCGCCTTTATGAATACGTGTTTCTAAGATTGAATTCATCTGACTTCTGATCCGTCAATAATTATTGTTTTTCGGTTTTTCACGCAGATTGAAGAAGATAAATACTATACATTTCTGTTTTGGAAACGTAAAATAAGCTGCGGAAAATAGAACCAAAATCGGGCCTAGCTTTTCTCCTAGTCAAAGCAAGACGATAAAAGCTTTGCCCAGCAGTGGGATGACGCAGGCTAACAGTATCAGTATCAGTATGTAAATGGAAATGGTTGCGCAAATAGTCTAGGTGCCTCATTATCAGCCTATTAATGTTCCCACTGCTGGGACACAGGCCTCCTCTCTATGAGAGGTAATGGGCTATAATCCACCACGCGGGCCAGTGCGTAGGCAACCACCTATTCGAGATAGATTTTATGAAAGCTCCATAACATCCGAGAAAAAGGCGAAAATATATCGGAGAGGAACAAAAAAGCAGCTATAATTCATCGTACATCAGTTCGTCCCTGCAGGGCCGGAGTGGCGGAGCCCCGGTGTACGAGCCTCGGGCACACGACGTAATGCACAAAGGGCGCTAAGTGGTAGCGCGGTTCATCGATGAAACAAAGGGAAATATTACCCGACACTGGGAAAAATTGAGATATTCTCGCACAAAGCGGAGTGGCTTGTAAGCCGTAAATGATTTTGTTTACGATTGTACTGCTCATGTTGAAAGCTACTCTCACCGCGCGGCGTTCGTTAGGAGATGGCAAGAAAAGGTTTTTTTTTTCGTAGCTTACTAATCTTACGTTCTTCAACTGATGAACTGTATGTAAATATTACCTAGCTATAGATTGCGACAATGCTTTTCTTTACTTTTCTATTTGGGGATGAGTTTTACCCCGTTTGATTTCAGTTTGGTCTTAAATGGGTCATAAAATTGTAAGGACACAGAACACTACTACTACTACTACAACAGCCCATAACGTCCACTGCTGGACATAAGCCTCTCCCATGATGGGAGGAATTTGCCGTAATCTCCACGCTTGGCAGGCGGATTGGAGATCACAGTGATGAAAGACTAACAGAAAACGCTGCTGCCCATTCTCTGGTCTACGGAAAGCGCAAGGTGTTCTGCCTCAGACATTAGTCGCCTTATACGACACCTGTGAGTGTAAAGGGTTGGTGCTATTCTACTCTGCCGGATACCACACGTCTTAACAGAACACTGTACTAGGAGAATTTAATATTTTAAGCGTAGTTAACGGTTACTACGAGTTCTGGTTATCTTTGAATATTAATGTAGTTAAAATATGATTTTATAGCTTTATCCGTGCAACAATACCTAATTAACATATTCTGTCGCCTCAACAGCACTGACAATCCAATCCCAGCAGCCAAACAGTCAACCACTAATTGTAAAAGCAGGCAATCAAGCAACCAATATCACAACATAAACGATTGTACGCCGAACTAACAGCCGACGATTACCGAAGGCATAAAGTGAATGCTTCGGGACGGGCTGAATTTAATAGCTGAGTATAATTCAATTGTTCCAGCCTGCCGGCCTGTGAAACTATATTCCTTTTGCGTCGTGAACTGCACACGGAAATGACAACCCTATTATCTCGATACAGGTTAACAAACAACTAGTAATGGACTCTTTCAGTAGCTTGTGTGTTGTGTTAATGAGAGGTTTTCCTTTTGAGGTTTTAAAAAAAAACTTAGTTTCCAAGAACTCTATAGATGACGTTGAACTTACTATGATAGTTGGTGCCAAAGCCAAAACGCTTGAAAAAAAAACATTGTGTCACGTCACATACTCTCGTTGACTGACGCTTTCATTTGCTTAACCTTCCGAATATAACCTACATTTCTCGCGCCTTGTTCAAATCAGATTTTTTAGGTTCCGCTCTTTGCATTATCATATCATACTAACTCCTAGCGCCATCTATCCAGCGACTAGGGAAGAGCTAACAAGAAAATCCCTCATTACAATAAACATGATAAGATACATCGATGTGATTATAATATAATTAGTTAACTGTCTAGAGATATCATGTTGACTTTATAAAAGATATTAAATGAACGTCTCATTAATAATCTTTGTTATTTTCTCGGATTTCAGCCATTTGTTCTCGCTAGTTATCTGTCATATTTTTTACGTTTTGTTTGTGATCATTAGTTGGTATCATTTTTAAAGAAAAAAACATATTTTCTTGCTGCTGAATGAAGAAAAAAACACACACAAAGTCCCATTGTTAAACGAGATATTTAAACACTCATTCCAAAACCACGCACGTATAACAATATAATAATAGCGGTCATCAAAATAAAATTGGGAACAAATGAGTGTCACGCAGGGCGATACGTGTGCGCGTCCTATTGGCGGGCGACGCCGGGGAGCGAGACAAATAGCGCTCATTCCAAGATATTGTCCGTAATGTATCGCAAAACGACCAAAACATGTTTATTGAGATTCCACGCAGAAATCGGGGAGATGACGCAGCGTTTACGAAATCGCTTTCTATATTATTTACTATTCACTTATACTCTCTCTACATGTCTATTGTTGGTATACATTTTTGTATTTCCACTTTATTTCGTGTCCTTGATTCAGCTGAAATATTGTGTTACGTAAGTCACTCGTGTGTTAACGGGAAGCGACGGAATGAAGGCTGTTTCCTCAAAAGAGAATAAAACACTTCATTGAATAATGTAGATGAATCTGAATCTTGATTTGGAACTGTTAGGAATGTTTCTTACATTTTTCTTAAAGAGATTTCAGAGAACTGGGTAACTGAAACAACAAAACTTATGTAAAACAAAGTATTTTAACTATTAATTTCTTGGTACTTATAATTGTTTCAAAATTACTCGTAGACGAAACAAAACTTTTCTTGTTAACAGTATTGATACGGGATACGTTAATTAGAGAAGACGTACTAACAAACATCTAAATTCTAAACCGGAACAGTAATTACACCCTCCGTATATTTTCGCGCCATCATAACCGCTTAAAAAGATAAACATGAGAGGAGGGTGGCGGTATTCGCTACATCAGCGAACAATCAGTCTCGTTAGGTCCCAGTTGGGCGCCAATTACAGATCGGTATTGGTCTGATTGCACGGAAAATAACAGCTCGGGAAACAAGATTTATAAAGCGAGTGTATCCATCAACTGTGCCCGGAATATTGGGGTTATTTCAAACAATGTAGCCCATAAAAATTTGAATTATGTTCTTTGCGGATTTTGGGGCGAAATAAAAAAAAAGTTTTGTGATTCCCATGTGAAGTTTGTAAGTGAACATAATGGTACTTTGTTGGTGTTTTGTATGCGTGGGAGGAGTTTTTAACTTTATTTAAATATTCCGTAAATACTTCACAAAATATGACGGTCTTCCTCTTGAATCCTCAGAAAACTTTTCTTTTTGTTAGATTTGTAGATATGATTTGGCTGGTATTTCCAGCCCTTTACAGCATTCAGTCACGACCAGACTACAATAGCTATTCAATTTACTGTCTTGAACAGTGAAGGACTCGTAATGCAGGGAATAACATACAACTGAAATAGAAAATTGAGACCAAAATACCTACAAATACGTACTTACCTTGCAAATGTTTGCGCTCGGCGTGCTCAAATAATATTTTTTTTACGCTGTGAATAATGTAAGTAATCAACGGCTTTTTTGGGTGATCCCGGACGAAATTAATTCACAGCAAATGGACAAATGATATGGAAATGAGACGCAATCATTTTTCAGCTCGTGTTCACGAAGTGCGCTGTGAACCTCGTAGAGGCGAACACGTATTTCATACTTCTCTTTAAAAGTCATAAAAGTTGTTGGCCAAAATTAAACGTCATTTATTAAAGTCAGACCGAGAATTAGCATTTTTCAATGTCAAAGTTACATAAGGAAGACAGTCCATCAAACCGTCCGCTCTTCACCACTTAAATTACTAATGTTTTTGCTAGGAAAAAGAAGTGACACAATAAACTTCCCAGCATCAGCCTGCTATCAAAATTAAGAACAATTTACTGTCCCTATTTTTAATATTTCCTCATAATTCAATCGTCCAGTCGAACAAACGATATGGAAATGAACCGCAACCATTTTTCAGCCTCATCCGTCACCGGAGCGTTTACAGAGTTCGCTCTGTACCCCACGGAGGTGTAACAACTAATGTCCAATTTACAATTCACGCGTGTCCGTAATGTGATTTATCCGACCCTTTGTGACTGGACCCGACACTCGACACAACCCGCATGGATACGTTGCCCTCGACAAAGTATGCTAAATTCATCCGGTATCATCCACTTCGGTGGAGGAACCGGATATTTTTGACTGTTCAGAACTTTCTTAATTGAAGATACTGTGAAGTCGTCTGACAGTTCGAAGGTTACTTAATTAAACATTAAAATTGTTTTGAGGCAATTTCAAATGAAGGTATACAAATAGGAATAGGTCCGGCCCTGGTGCAAGCCATGGTCCGGAGCGAGACGGAATGGGACGCCGCCGCGCCGTCACCTCCTTCTGCGAAGCAGTAATGCTAGAGAAGGAGGTGGCGGAACGTGAGAGGGAGAGAACCTCTCAACGTCCCGGCCGCCGCGGGAGACGCCCCGGGCGTCGGGGGCCACCACCACGTGGCCCCCGGCCACCGTAGGCGCGGGCCTGTGGACGGTGAGCTATGGGCTAGCTCGCCGTCCGTCCGTCTCATGACGACAGGCCGTGTCGACGGCGCGTTCGTGTTCCACGCGCGCCTCAAAGAGAGTCAGCAAAAAGGAAGGGGTCCGTAAGGACCGATGCCTGCCGGGGTTGCGGGACTATTGGAAAGAGCTACCGTGGCCCCGGAACACAAAGGGCGATGAAGGAACATGGATGGGTTTTAGTCAGTAAAAGTCTGACACTCCCTCCTGCTCCGCCCAGAGCGGGAGGGGTTATTCGATGATTTCCCATCCGAAAAAAAAAAAAAAAAAGGTATACAAATGTAATATAGCTTGTTGGAAGGGTCATCATTCTATTATCGGCGCAGCATAATATCTTCTTCTTACATTCTTCGTCATCTCATCAGACACCTCCTTTCGTGCCATAATTATCATCCTTTACAAAGTTCAAATCGTAAGCTCACCAATTTGTGTGGTCACTAAAGTCTATGTAGTTTTACCCTTGGAAATATTTTCAGCACAGTTTTAAACCTTTTCGCCCATTCGCTTGAAAACATAATAAAAACTCGGCTCACCAGTTTAAATTCGTTTTACTTTTATTTTTCCTCTTAAAAATGGTGTAGTCAATACTGAATTCCGGTGAGCGGTGTGAACACGGTGGTACAGTCAAGAGCACCAATATGTCTACACATACTTAAATTCAAAAGTTTTTTTAACGGAATAACGAAGAACATATTTCGTAATAATATGGGTTCCAAATACAATTTTCGTAACAACATGAAATAGCAATGAATACAGTAGCAGAAAATGTGTTTTAAACATATATGTACTGTTATCGGCCTACCCCGATTTTGGGCCAAACCAGATATCAGGCCAAACTAGGCACAAATGGACGATCATATAGCATCCCGTCTAAATGGGTTAGGTTAAAAAAAACGGTTAGAACTGTGACCAACATACACCCAAGTTGGTCGCAGTAACCAGTAAACCGGTATGGCCTAGGACAAACTAGTTTGGCAAATGACAAACGGATTTGGCCGGTAACAGCACAAACTGGTTTGACCTGATTCGCCCTGTTTCGTTAGTTTTTTTTTTCTTGTTTATTTTTATATATAATTTTGTTTCACTGTTAATTTAACCATTTTCTTTTGTTTTTTTTTGTCCTGTGCAGACTAATAAATACTTTTTCTTTCTTTTTTCTTTATATTGGTGCTCCTGAGTGTACCTACCCAGTACCTAGCTACGTGGCGCTGGCTACCGGTAGTTCATGTTTAACGTGACAGCTGGCGGCCGCCATCGCCGCTCTCACGGCTAAACACATCCTACCATTTTATTATGTACGTCGTACGTGCTCCCCGGCTGTTTTATTTCTTTTAGTAGTTTTTAGATTGTGTACCTTGACAAAATCGATCGACAATTTCAACAAATCAACCCGTAAATATAAGCGTATAAAATTGCAGATTACTGTTTTTTTATAAAAGAGCATTTTGTAGTTTCTTTTTCAGGTACTAGTAATAATAAACATCTAAGATCTTAACTAGAATTTCCTCCCACAAAGGATCATAGCTAAGATCCTTAGATAGAATACAACAAAAGCTTATTTTCATGCGCAATACTCCTACAAACAGCGATATAGTGAATATAATGTTTTCATTACATTCTTCAGACGTTCAACGTTCCTAAATCGAGTTGAGTAAATGTTGTTACGCCTCGTTTCTCTAACTAAATAAGCATTCACTTCTCGAAAGAAAAACAGAACTTCGTAAAGAAATTTTTAGGTAAATATGAGTACGAGCAAATTGTAATACATATCAAAAATAAAATCCAGATGGCTGCAGAATGCTTAGCAAAAAACAACAAAGTGCTCAGCTCATCGGCAAAATATTGAATTCGTATTGAAATGATCTTTATGAATACTCAATTGCTTCAAGTAATCAGAGAATTTATTATGCAGAATATATATCGAATGTCTATTGGCAGATTGTTTGAATCTATGCAGATATTGGCAATAACATTAAAATTCATGGTTGTGAAAACAGACATCGTCAATTCAAATGTTTGTTGGGGAACGTCAAAGTTGGATCGGTATTTTTGTGTGCTATTAATTTTATGAATGTTGGTATCGTTTATACATAGAGTATATACAGCGGGAACACACATTACATTGATTACTGATGCCATTACCGTAATGTTGGTAGCTCAGTGAGCGGAAACACATTGCTGCTGTGTGACTCTTGGAATTAAATGTCGAGCGTGGTGAGCGTTCAGAGAGTGTAGTGAAGACTGACAGTTTGTTTATGGCAATAGTTGGAATTAAGGTCTTATGGTAATGGGTATAAAGTTGCAATTTAACATGAATGGTAAAAAATATGTGTGACTAGTAAACTTCCGAAGAACATTAGATATTACCCGTTTAAAATTAGTCTTCTATGGACTCATTCATAGTTTTGTAATTACCTCAATTCTTAACTGAGCTTTAGTTTCTTATTTGATTGAACATTTAGTAATCAAAACACCGCGATATACTCCTTATTTTCAGAAAGAAAACAAAGAAAAGACGAAACCAATAATAATAAATGAATAAGCCATGTTTCAACAAGGTTATGGTAGTCGGCAAGAACAGTGCGGGCCAGGCTTGTGACCCGGCTTCCGTGTAAGAAACGATAGGAATTCGATTTGGACCCTCGCGCCCACCGTCCTTCCTGAATGTAAAGCGAGGGTTCGTGTCCCACTAAGTCTATTTTTAAATTATAGTAAAATTGACAATGTTTTGCCTCCCACATCCGTTTATTGGGTAAAAATAAAGGTACGATGTTCGATGGAAAATTATCAGAAAATTGAGTTTCAGTCACTACGTTGCTATTGTATACTAGCCTTAACTTCAGGCGTTGCCTATATTGAAGCCTAATATTGTATGAATTGGGAAAGGGGATCCTCATTACCTGTGTCTAACATCAGACTAACTCTTTGGGATGCGCGGACTGAAAATATAATATGAAAATATGATACGATATTATAAACTACAGGTCCATTTTGGAAATGGTTTAATTTTGAACAAAAAATTATGGTAATCATATTTTTTTCAGCTTTCGAACACAGAAGTGAAATGAAAAATGGCATTTAGTTGGTACTTCTACACAATTATCTCTTATATTTCTTTTTATTCTGCTGTTGCCTCATATTCCTACTGCTTGTTCAACTATAATATCAGTTACACGAGACCGAAATACTCTCATTCAGCCATCAACATGAATAAGAAATTAATTACTCATAGAAACAGTATCATCAAACCAAACCATCTATTAATTAACCAAACAAACATAATTATACGATGAATACTCAACAAACAAGCAACCGAACAGTCCCTGTAATTATAACGGGTTGATGAAGGCTACTTGTAATTGTAACCAATAGAAGCGCGTTAATATGACGTGATAGAACTCATGCAAATTCGACATAGACCACACATACTAATTGCTCCACGGGCCTCTATGATTGGCCCACATGTAATTTACTCAAGCCTCTGAACCGCTATACGTTACCCACTAATACCCGGGTCTTGTACGAAGTAAATCTTATTTAATATCTCAGTTTAGCAATATGTACCTATAGAGGCTTGTAAGGGGCTTCTCCGGGAAAATATGGGACAGTATATCATGGATTTTCTTCGGTGTGTCAGAACTTCAGGAGAAAAGAAGACTTCATGAAGGTTTCGTGTTTCAAATGTACATTTATCACAAGCACTAATAACTGGGTTCGATGCCCATGTCGGGCGTAGTGTTATTGGGATTTTCCATCTGGAATTTCTCAGTGGCAGCCACGATGTTTGGATTTCTGCCCGATTGATGGCAATAGGGTTGTCCTCTATTACATGGGACTTAAACAACCCTTAGATAACCCTACCCTTGAACCGTTCATGCTACTGCTACACTCATTTTGATAATTAAGTTTTATCATTTTTAACCCTCCTTTGGGGGAGGCCCATGTCCAGCAGTGGAAGTCTTCGGGCTGAAATGATGATGATGATGATGATGATTTGGACGTGCTGCTCAATCGTATAACTTGCCATGGTGATTTGGCATCAGTAACTGAAGAAATAACAACGCATTTGACAGATGCCGCCAAAAAAACATGGCCGCCACAAACTGTCAACATCGACCCGCCCTATTTGAAAGACCATATAGTTGTACATTACGGCGAATTACGGAGAATCACGTGTATCTGCCGTCTAATTGCAGAAATAGATATTATTATACTGCGATGTAATATACGAGTTTCCTTATAGCTTGTTATCAGATAAAGGAAACTAGTTCCTATTTCTGTACATCCTCGGTGTAGGCGGAGTAGTGGAAGATCTCGACCTTTATTGAGATTCCAGTATTTCTTATCCTAATGTTTATTGTTTCGAGGAGCTATAAATATGTATTTCTGAGAGCTTGTTTATTAAATAAACTTTTTTTTTTGTAACTGTGATCACAAACGATATTGTTTCCAGTTAAACCCGCGTGCTGATTAAAATTCAATAAAACTACCTCCGTAATTCACGAACGGATAATCCAGCTGTGTATCAGAGCAACATAAATAACATTGTGAAATCCAACCGGGTGAAACCATGAAAATATATATTGTGCGCCGAGAGACAAACATGTTTACAAGATGTTTGTTTTGGTAAGAAAAGGCAAGTGAAATCAAATTGAAGTTATGGTGACTCCGCATTGTTATTCTCGTTCTGTGAATGCAGCAAATAAATTTCTCTTCGGCGTTTATTTTGCGGTTGACGAGGAACTTGTGTTTTCAGGCAATTTAAGTTGTTCGGCTGACTCGCGGCCCCGCTACGCCGCTACGTATCTCGTAGCTCCCCGCTACGCCGCTACGGCGCATCGCTACGGGCTACGATACCCTAGTTGTGCTCGCCATTATATTCTTAAAACTTTTAAGTCGGAGTTGTTCTTTATTTAAGGCACTTTGAGATACGAATCCATGTTGTCGATGGGATGCTCATTTAGTGAAGCATACTTTTCGTTTGTCTTTTCTGCTGTCTATTCAGATATTTGTATCCGAGTTGTTGCCTTATGCGCTAAACAATAAAGCCTGTGTGCGATTCCACCCTGTATTTGTGATTCCAATAGATTTGATTGATACAATTTAATAAGACTTGTTCAGTAAGAGTAACTCTTTTAAATTCATCAGTAGTCGCATGTCAATTTGGCTTCCGTCGTTTTAAAATAAAACCAGAAAGCGTAGCTATTAAGAGCGCTGCCACAATAAAATATATTTGTTCCGAAAACAATTTGTAGTAAAATGTATTCCGGTACATTTTGTAGTTCAATGTGACTGAAAATATTTTCATTTGTTGCTCGGCAGTGGCCACGTAATAGCGTTCTTTGTCGCGGAATTAGCAATCAGCCGGCGGCACTCCGCAGCCGCTGAAAAAAACAAGCCTCCGAGGTTTTTCTTAATTGCTGCGCAGATAAGCTTTACGCCACAGCCCGCGCTCACAAATTACTAATATTTATCTAACGACTCCACTAAATGAAAACATGAAAAATGTCAGCCCTTCCTCACCAAGCGGCTCACTCCACTTGCCATACGCTCAACTAAAATTAACTTCTATTACCGACTTAAAGTGTTTAAAAAACATTAAAGCGACCGCCGGAATCCTTTTAACCACCGTATCTCGTTATAAAGAAGTAAAACTTTACGTTTCTCCTTCTTTAAAAAAAATGAAGACGGTCGAAGTTTTCCACTTTACCGGCGTTAAAATGAACTTCGTTTAAGGACTGAATTGTATTTGGAACTTGTTAATTCCCGTCTCCCGCGCAGTTACTTAAGTAAGTCTTTCATTAGCGCTCGTCACGTGAGTGGAATTATAAGCCGCGGAGTTTTAAAGGTTGGCAAAAAATTCAAAAGACAATGATGGCGTCGCCGTCCATCCGCAATTCGGAAACCCTTCCTCAGCGAGCCTCCACTGAATACAAATCGACTCCGCTACCTAACAACTTTTTATTAACCGTAACCGATCACATTTTTGGCCGAAGTTACTTCTATTGCGGTCTACTCCGACCTCTCTGTTGTTTTAGAATCGAATAGCAATTCCATTTTATATTCCATTTGAACTTGTAATTTTATTATTTCAATATTTTCTGTAGCGGCAGCAAAATAAATGGAAATACATTTGCCCGTCGTTTAAATTACGTCAAAATATATATTTGAAACGATCGGACATCGTTACAAGTTTGTGTACCAACTGAAATTATCTGCATCTGTTACAGTTGACTGTAAACGTTATAGCTTGAAATTATTCTCAATGGTCTGTCTCGTCTCAGCAATACTTTAAATAGAATATCTTTAGCCTACATTTTTAAATAAATGTAGTCAAAGTATCTTCAACAGAAGAGAAATGTTACACCACATTCCACAATTAAGCGAAATAGTTCTCCCTCAAAAGGGCAAATCTATAGGTGTTCAGTGAATACGTATGGGGAGGGTGTTACAGTGGTTACAAAAAGAACCTCTGTCTGTCAAGCGCGACGGGTAGCTCTGTAGGACAATGAAAAACACTTTCACCCCGCCGCGTGTGAATGCAAAATAGGGTAAAACTTTGCTTTACTGCCTACATACGCACTGAGCTACCAATATAAACTGTTTTATACGAACCCCGCACTCGTTTATTAAATAAAGAAAGTTACGTAAACCACTTTATTAGCGACAAAGAAGAAATAAATATGAAAACATATGAAAAAGGGACGAAACAAACAAAAACCTCCAAACTTTGTATCAGTTCGGCTTGTTGATTTCCTTTTATATTATATTGACGAGAGTATATAATCGCGGATTCTTTGAGTTCACTTCTTAAACAAATGGTTGGATATATTTCCCAGCGAGGGAACAAACATATCTCTAATGCGAGGCTACCCTCTAGCCTGGAGAATTGTAGTGCCATCTGCAATTATTCAGATTGAACTGCGGGTTTCAATACTATTAATCCTTCCAAGAATCCATTAATATTAATGGGAGTGAAGCTCCAATGAAAAATGTAGACGTTTGTAGCGTTTTGTTGAAGTAGAAACAAAAGGTTACGTTATAGAAAGATCTTTACTTTTCCACGATCATTTTCTTTGTGAAACGTTCGAGAGGACAAAGGAACGTTCGATAAAATGGAGGTAACTTGTTATAACAAGTAGTGCAATGAGTCGACTATACTCCAGCTGACACATTTGCTCGTTTAAATTCATGGTATCATCATGCGGGTGCACCGCAAATAGTTAGCGAAGTTTGAATGACAGTAACGGGTGAGGTGAGGTATGAAATCACTGTTCATTTGAAGCGGGGGCTGTCTGAGCCACCCTCGTCTCCGCGATGCGATGGAGGCATTTCCGATGGCTATTATGGGTACAGAGCCGAGTGGTTGCCGTGTATATCGTATAACTAAAGCTGGTGTTTAAGTTCAGGTATTAATAGTAATCCGACCTAGAAGTCGAAGATGTTGTAGGTAGGTATATGAAGCTGTCCTATAGAAATTGTTTCACTCAACACATTTCAACAGAAGACCTTTCACTGTATCCATTTTGGGACGTTTAAAACGAATTATTATTAGAATAAACCAACCAACTAACCAATTCCAACCCATTTATGGCACAATAAGGGATGTTTCAAAATAAGCCAAAAGGTTTGTACGAAGATTTTTTCTGTGGATTAAAACAAACGAACGAAAATAAAAATGGAGTGGGAATCGGTTAACCTATGTCAAATCAGATACGGCGGAAATAAACAGCCTCGATGGGGAACGATCCAAATTAATTATTTTGGCAGCGGCAGCAGGCGCTGATACTTCACATTAGGACCAATGAACTAATCTCATACGAAGTCAACTCGAAAATGAGTCTCACTTGCCAAAAGACGGTATCTGGCTGGACGATGTAAACCGTTTTTTTCTGTCATTCATTGCAAGCCAACTGCGTCGCAATAAAAAAAAACTAAGTTGTTCGGAATTCAAAATATTTCATCTTTTAATGGCCTTACTAAGTGGACTACCTAAATTATTTTAGCTGATGGAAAAGAATTCGCAAAATAGAAAAAGAAATCGTAGAATTTATTTTGAAATAGAAACTTAATGATTTATGCCTTTGTTTTAAAAATAATCTTAAATTTTATACGTTCGTTTTGTACGTTTTTTACGTTGGAACAGGAAGAAAATAAATTGAAAAACGACTCCGTAGAGTGGCAACCGGGGTTTGGTCAGTTATTTGCCCACTGAATGAAATGAGTTTTCTCAAAGACCTAAATAGCTTTCCCGCACCCAAAGCGAAAATTCACTTCATCGTATCAAAATTATTAAGTCCGCGTTGTGACAAATTGAATGAAATAGAAAAATATCGAGACAACATTGATATTAAGAATCAATTGAATGTATACGCAGTAACTCAAAATGTTTATCGACCATTCGATGAAAAACAATGAACGTCAAAGTTTTTAATATTTTAGGCCGGGCCGCAATCCCATTGCTATCAGAGAGCGTCCCGTAATACCCTGTCTCGTGCTAGGGGAGGTCTAATACTCGCAGACAAGTGGGGGTGACAGTGCCGAGTGTTTGCCGAGCACCCATCCACGTCCACGGATGGGATAATAGCCCACTCCGCGCGACACCGAGCCACATCAGATTTCTCTCGGCTTAATGAATTCCCAACGTATAAATACGTTATCGGTTCATTTTGTTCCAGTTTGGACATTCGTTAAATGAAAGCGAGTGGACGTTTGGCCTTTTGGTATTGTTTTGTTTGTCCATTGTAAAATACCTACATATTTTCATATCAGTGAACATATCACAGTTGACATAATCAACAAATTCCTGATTAGATTAAAGTAATTTACAATAGCGATGGCAAACAAATAGATATAATGATGGTAACCATGTATCTGATTTTTCAAGTTAGTTAGTAGGTACTATAAACACGTCAACATTGTTGGGTAGTTAAGTACTCTCCTAATGCAATTTATCAATACGTATATATACTCGCCTACTGTATCATTTATTTTTAACGAATTTTGTTTATACTCAAGTTTTCAATAAACAAAACTGTATGTATGAATCAATGTCACAAGAAAGACATTTCCAATAAAGCATCGAAATGATATTCATGGTATATAAAGGATCCAACGTCGCCTGGCAAAGGAACCTATCTTAGCAATACAACAAAGCGCACGGGAATAAATACCAATTTTCACCTCAAAGGGAATCTATCCGTGGCGAGAGAAGCAGCCAATTGGAAAGCAAACGCAAGGTAAATATTATTTGGAGATTTCCACGAACACTAGTGGGGGTTTGAAGTCACGTAGCCGACAGTGATTTCAATTTCGCGCGAAGAATTCGTGCAACCGCACCGAGGAGTCTCGACGAGCCAGTGAAAGTGCTGAGGACATGACGGGAATCGCAGATGTGGAAAACTGGAAATACAAGTGTTCTGTAGCTGGCGCGAAAATGGAACATCATGTAGCTACGGGTAAGGCGTTACACGTGGTACAGTCACAGGACATGTTTTAATGTGTTGCTGATTTACCAATTTAAACACATAACATAAATATAGTGGCTAAATTGCTTCTTAACATACGTTGAACCTTTGGAGTGATATCTGAGGGTTCCAAATTTAAATTTAAGCTCTAGATATCAAAGTGCATTTTTAATATAGTCGAAAAATATAAACTAAAATAATAGCCTTCAATTGAAAATGTCCTAAAAAAATCCTAAATCATAAATGTATGTTTGTGCTAACTGCTACCTATCTAGGTTGTTGAACTGAATTGTGCTGTTGCAATATCCACACGTTCGGGGTATTAGGGTAGGGCAACACTGGCTGAGTGACATGTCAAAATTTAGCTCCGTAATTTTAAATTAGTTTTAATTAATATTTTAGTGTAAAAAACTTGTATTATTATAATTAAATGTCTATTAAGTGTATTAATACCAAAGATTATTGTTTTCACGGAAAAATACACTGTAACACGTAGTGATTGGTTTCCTAACTCGACCGGTAACCTATTACACGAACAGCTGATGTACCTGCGGATCTATCTGGGGAGTATAATTGTTTCCTTTTAATGTCTAATAAGTAGCTCATATTAACCAATTAAAAGCTCTGTAGCACTAAGTTCATTATTCCGACTAATCTGGCACTCTTTTGTAGTTGAAGCTAGGTTCTATGTCAGTTAGCACTTGTTAGTTATCTAGTTGTGTAGTTTGTAATAAGTAAATGTACTTGCTATCTATATATTTAATTAACTAAATACACATCAAAAAAGTACGTTGGTTATTCTTTAATAATTTTTGGCATTATTATTCAAATAAGTCCAATAATTTTAAACCAAGGGTCCTACCCACTTCATAAAAAAGTTATAGACATGAAATCAACTTAAAGTTTAATTTAATTTAATAATCTTATTAAAGTATTTTGTGTAAGACTCATAAGCCTACCACAGTAACCAATTTATTAATCACATATTCCAGTCTATTCTCATTTTCTTCTTTCATTTCTAGCTTTCCTAATTTTGTCCATTCAATTAGTTCTCACCATTCTTTGTACTTCTACTTTCAGTTCTATTCCCTGAAACCATGCCTGTGATGACCCGTAAGGCAACTACCCAGGAGTTACAGGCTAAGTTGAGAACGGCCCTTGATGAACTTAAGGAAGCAAACAGCAAATGTCAACAGCTGTTATTGGATAGAGAGGAACATGAGGTTGAAATCGAGAAGGTCGTTCACAAAAACACAAGCCTGAAACGGGAGCTAGTGGACCTGCACCAACAATACATGGATGTTGTTCAGGAACGGGACAATCTGCGGGTGGTCACAGATGGTTTCAACGACTGCAGTAACCATTATGAAATGGCTTTATGTAAGGTTAGGGACTTAGAAGTTGAACTGCTTCATGCCAACAAACAAATTATTGAGTTTCAGAAAGAAAGAGAATGTACTCAGGTTAGGGAAACAGATCACCTATATAATCAATTATTAAATTCAAATTGCAACCCACATTTCTTAACAACAATAGATCTTACTGAAGATTCTATTCTGAAATATAATTGTAGTAGTTATAAAGTAAGCCAAAATAAAATAAAGAAATATGCAAAACTAAATAGAATTATAAAAAAATGCAAGAAATTTAAAAAACAACAAAAACACAGTTCCAAAAATATTCAACTAATAAAAGAACGTGTTTTCCTCATAAAAAAGTTGAATAATTATCAAATTAAATTAGAGGATAGTAAGAAGTTTTATGAAATAGACACTCAAAACTTACAGTCTGAAATTCAAGTTTTAGAGCGTCAACTAAAGTCATGTTATTCTATGTATGTAAATTCTCAAAAACAAATTAAGGAACATATCCTTGCTGCAAACGAATTAGTTGATAGCGGTAATAGTAATGCATACTGTGTAGACACGATGACCTTCAACAACACTCAATGTACATCACAAAGTGAATCCAGCCCGGACACTCTCCTACCCGAGGTAACGGAGAACCCGACCCGGCTGAGCAGTGTTCCGGACTGTATCTCCATTCAAAATTCACCAGATATTGTACAAGGTTCATCACAGGTAGGTCAAATAGATAGTAGTTCTCCCCCTTCTTGTAATACACACAGTTGTTGCTCCATTTTGTTCTCAGATAGTATAGGAAAAGGGTTAGGCAAGTTAATTAGTAACAATCTGAGTCATTCTTCTCTAAATTATTGTACTCCTCAGGCTTCTTACAACCAGATAATAACATCAATAACTCGGAAGGAATTTGATCCTAATACCATTATAACTGTACTTGTAGGTAACAGTTCTAACGTTAAACTTGATGATATCACGGACAATGTCACTCAACTATTAAAACTAAATTGTAAGAGAGTAATTCTGTGCTCGTTCCCGTACTTTACGAAATTATCTAGCAAGCAAAACCATAATATCCATGCCTTAAATAATCATTTGCATTTTCTAGTTAGTCACTATAGTGACAGGTTGACATTTTTCGACACTAACAGTTTCGTTCAGAAATTAAAGTCAACCAGAAACCATGCGTACTTGCCTATTAGTTTTAGACGTCAAATAGCTCGGCTATTAGCTTTTAATATAAACTCAGACATATGTGGTATGTCGCAGTTTTTTGTAAATAGGTCTACGGAAATTAGTAATTATACTAATTGTAATTATACAAATAGTATTAGCTTAGATTTAAACTAGTCACTAAGACAATAGAAGGTACGAGTGACAATTTAGTTAATCTCGTCAACTTCGAGGTATCTTCTAGCTCTCAATCAAATAACTGTAAAAAAGGGGCTGAGCAGAATTCCTTAAAATTGTTTCACCAGAATATTCAGGGACTTTCTTCCAAAGAACTAGAAATAGAACTATTTTTAGAAAAAACTAAGTTTGATATTATCTGTTTTACTGAACATTGGATGAAAGATTATGAAGTAATGCAAATAAATTATGAGAATTACAATGTGAGCAGTTGCTTTAACCGAAAATCTAAGATGCGTGGGGGTTCATTAATCCTAGTAAAAAATTGTATTAAATCTAAGTCTCGTAATGATATAGTCGATCTATCGGTTGAACATAGCATTGAATTGTCTTGTGTTGAGCTAGATAAGCATGTAATAGTGTGCGTTTACAGACCCCCTAATTACCTGAACTATTCTATCTTTGAGTCAGTAATGGAAGATGCTTTGGCAAAACTTGTAACTGGTAATAAACCAATAATTATCTGTGGTGACTTTAATGTCAATATCATAGAGAATAATGTGAATAGCAGTAGATTCTTAAGTCTCTTTAAATCATTTAACTTGTCAAATGTGTTTTCAGAACCAACTCGAATTACTACAAATACTGCTACATGTATCGATAATGTTTTTTGTTGCTGCGATTACATAAATAAATCCATCGTAAATTACCTGCCTTCAGATCATAGTGGTCAGACGGTTACTTTCGCGTACAATAGACAATTACAAAGAATTCAGATACAAACTAGACAAATAACACCCAGCAATCTAGACAAATTTAATAATAATTTAATTAGCAAGTTAGGTATACCGGGTCATATTAGAAACAATGCAAATGTATTTTATGAAGAATTCTTTTCGGTAGTGCACACCGAATTTAATAATACTTTAAAAAAGAAATCTAAAACTATTGGCCCAAAGTTTATTTTCAGTGACTGGGCAACACAGGGTATTCGGAAAAGTAGGGAACGATTGTTTGAGCTGTACGGCCTTAAGCCTTACATCAACACTGAAGCTTTTAATAAATATGTTGCTACTTACTCGAAAATTTTTAAAAACACTTGCAAGGTAGCCAAATCCTTATTCATTAGCAACAAGATTAAATCAGCCGACAACAAAATAAAAACGGTTTGGAAAATCATCAACAGTGAAACAAATAGAAATAAAAAACAAGGTATTGACTTCACACTAGAGACATCGCGTGGCCTTGTGAGCTCCAACAATGAAGTTGCTCAAGAATTTGTAAATTTCTTTACCAGTATCCCACTTAAAACTACAGAAACCTTAAATTCCTCTCCCTTGCTCTCTATTGATTTATTGAAAGCGAACGTTTCAGCCTGTCCAAATGAATTTAAATTTCAGCATATAAACCCCATAACAGTCATAAAAGGTTTTAAGCAAATCAAGATCAAATTAACGGAAGATCTATGGGGTATGTCTATCAAAGCTTGTACCTCAATTATTGAGACTGTAGCGCCGTATTTAGCCTCAATATTTAATTTGTGCGTGGATCAAGGGGTCTTCCCGGATCTAATGAAATTCAGTAAGGTAATACCGCTTTTTAAATCCGGGGACAGTAAAGACACCAATAACTATAGGCCCGTATCCGTGTTGCCGGTTTTCAGCAAGGTGTTTGAAAAGATAATGCTCAATCAAATGCTTAACCATTTTAACACTAATAAAATATTACACGAGCAACAGTATGGTTTCACCAAAGGACGTTGTACAACTGACGCCGGTGTCACTTTATTAAAACACATATTTACTGCGTGGGAAGAGGCACAAGATGCCATAGGAATCTTTTGTGACCTTTCGAAGGCATTTGATTGCGTAAATCACGAAACCCTGATCTTGAAACTTCAGCATTACGGTTTAGGTAAACTTGCGCTCAGTTTAATAAAATCGTATTTGAATGATAGACAGCAGCAGGTACGAATAAATGGAGTAAACTCAATGGGTTTAAAAGTAAAAATGGGTGTACCACAAGGTTCGATATTGGGTCCCTTCCTCTTTTTAGTATATATTAATGACCTACCCCATCTATTTAACAACCATCCGCATATGGTGTTGTTTGCTGACGATACTTCTTTAATATTTAAAATAAACAGACGTGCCACTAATCTTGATGACGTAAATAACGCCCTACTGCAGGTCCACGATTGGTTTACCGCTAATAATTTAGTAATAAATGGGAAAAAAACTAAATGCATTAGATTTGCTCTACCAAATGTCAAAAGTAGTGATTGTGACATAATATTGAATCAAGAGAAACTAGAATTTGTCGATAAAACGGTTTTCTTGGGAATCACGCTCGACTCAAGGTTACAATGGGGTCCTCATCTAACATCTCTTGCAGGACGGCTAAGCTCAGCAGCATATGCTGTTAGAAAAATCCGTCAATTTACTGATGTTGATACCGCGAGGCTGGTCTATTTTAGTTATTTTCATAGTATTATGTCATACGGTATTTTACTATGGGGACGGGCTGCAGACATCGAGTCTATATTTATTCTGCAGAAAAGAGCCATCAGAGCCATTTATGAATTACGTAGACGCGATTCTCTAAGAGAACTGTTTAAGGAAATTAATATCATGACAGTACCTTGTCAATACATCTATGAAAACATCATGTACGTTAGAAAAAATCGGCATTTATTCAGTAAGAGAGGGGACAGACACCACTATAACACTAGAAATAGGGACCAACTAGTTCAGCCAGGTTTCAGGCTTGCTAAAGTGGATTCATCTTTCATGGGGTACTGTTTGAAATGTTACAATAAAATACCTCCCCACATTCTTCAACTGAATGAGACGAAATTTAAATCTTGTATAAAACGCACACTATGTAGGCAAGCATATTATAAGTTGGGGGATTACATTGATGATAAAAATGCTTGGCTAAATGCTGGTCCTGCTCCACAACCATAGGTGGGGGGGAGGGGGGCAAACTAATTGTTTGTACTGGACGGGCATTATTTGAGTCCATCGACACGTAAAGAAGAAGATGAAGAATTGATTCCCATGTTAATGTATTGTGGAAGCTGCAGAAGATTGTAAAAATATACTTGCATTGTATAGATTCCAGTTCTTAGTATTATATAATTGCATAGCACATGTGTGAGTACTTTGTACTGTTCAGCCACCATTTACATTTATTTATCTTTCATTGACTTGAATATGCCTTGGTGACTGAGAGAATGTCATGCTCACTTAAATGTCTCGCTGATGGTGGCGGGTGTGTCGGGTCATTTAGTTCCCTTCAATATGGTTGAGTTGAATGGCGCCGGTACATGCGTCATGTCTGTGAACGGGCGCTGTCAGTTGGGACTGGTCATCTCTTAGCTGCCAAGGTTCATTTTAATTACTTTATTCATACATTTTTAATCTAATCTTTCACTCTGGATGCTCTTAGTGTGCACGTCTTTCTACATCGTTCTCACATTTATGTATAATCTCAAAATTAATGATGTAACCAAGATTTTGTAACAATATTTTGATTTTAAAAGAGTGTCCATGGAGTTTCTTGCCCATTCTTCTCCATAGAGATCTACGCTAGGGAATGGGCAACTACAGTACTTTCTCAAGTTATTATGCCTTGTGACTGGGACTGTAGCTTTGATTTTCTTTTTTGTATTTTTGACTTTCAAAAGTGCCGTAATGGTCTAATTGAAATAAATGCTTTGAGTTTGAGTGAGTTTGAGTTTGAGTTTCGCTTTTTAGTGATGGACAGGAATGAAATTTTATTTAAAAAAAAAAATGTTTTTTTTTCGTTATATAGAAAATATTATCGATTCTAAACCATCTCTGAAAATGTGACCGATCATTGAAAACGAACCCTCTGAAAAAAGCCAATAAGGCTAGGCAAGGTCTTGAAATACAGGGTTAGGGGTATCTTATTAGATATTCTTAATTAGGTGTCCTCAAAGGACGCCATTTTTCACAGGTATTTATGAGCACAGGGTAGACGTGACTAAAAGATCAAATAACGTTTAACTTTACAGGAACAGTAAAAAAATGACTTTAATATTACCAACCTATGAAAAAAGCTGCAGTGTTTTTCTTACTCACACCGTGAACTATCAATCCTACATAAGAACATCTTCCAAAATAAGGTAAAAATGACACCTTGCTCTACTGAGTAATGAACTTTCTACCAACGTAGCTGTATATACTCCTAATATATAATATAATAGTGTTGGAATCGTCCCGAGACTCTTGTCTCCGGGGAATGTAGCGGCAGGCCATATTAGATCGCACGTCGGTGTCGCATCGTCGAGTCGCGTCGCACGTCGCACACTGAGCCGCCCCTTATTGCGCGCTCTTTAAAACCTTCGTACTTCACCTCAACGATATTGAACAAGTTTCTAACTTAGAATGTTTATAGTTAATTTTAAAAGTGAGCTCGTTTACGTGGAAATCTTTAGAAGACACATTATGACTTTGTTGGAACTGCGTTACTACATATTTTTAGGCGTTGACAATAGTACATTTTGATACAAGTGGAGAAAGTTTGTTATTGCAATCGAGGCGGAATTATAACTCCCGAGCCGTAGGCGAGGGTGTTTTTGAGCCGAGAATTGCAATAACAAATGTCCACGTGTATCAAACGACGTTTTTCAATACACTTTTGAAGAAATAAAATAAAATAACGAATATTTTTTTTGTCACGAACTATGAAACTATGATTTAAATTTTCTTTTTTTTTCGCGCTTTGGTCTCGCCAGGTTGAAAGAGAGGCAATGGTATGAAGTCGCTAGACAGCCTAATATAAAAAAAAGATTTATTTTATATTTTTGAATTCAGAACACAAATAAATGTTAATTTGTGTATAAAATTAACTATTAGTTTTAAATAATCATGTTTATCTATGATATTCTATTTATAAACACAATTTGAAAATTCAAAAAATATTTATGCCGTAAAGACGCGTAGTGCTTTGCAAAAATTAAAAACAAGCATTCACCTCAGACTATAGGCATTGAACCAATTTGGACTAAGTATAGGTATAGTTATCTGTGGCAATTTTCATTCCTGCACACGTGCGGGAAAGTGGAAAAAATCGCACGTGTGTGAAATACATTGCATGTTGTACCTAATCGTAGTGCGTTAAGGACCAGTTTTCGAGGAAGTGTATTGAAAAACAGTTTTCTGATACTTTCAGCAATGTTGGTGAATTTATTTCTACCTAGACAAAAATATTTCCGGTATTTTAAGTCTTTGATTTGCCAAGATTATAAGTTGAAATAAATCAATTCGTTGCATATAAACGTTCAAACTTTTTCATTCCACTGGAGAGAGCTTGTAAAGTCTAGAAAATTGAATTAAACATCCTTCACCACAGTACAAAGACACGTACCTCCCTACGTACCTACTTACCTAACCTACCTGGCCACTTTCTCCACAGAGAAGCAGTGAAGAAAATTCCAATTAATTCTTTGCCGGTATTTCCAGTTCAACTTTAAATTTAAACTCGTAAGACCTTCTCGTAATAAATTTTCTTATTCAATATCTGAGCTAAAGTGATGTTAGACGTAAAAAGTGTGAGCAGCTGCCGGCTGCGGATTGGTTTAGAAACTACTGAAGTAGTTAGCGATGGATAAGTTCCATGTTTGAACTTGCATTAGACTTCCACAGGAGATGCATTTTAAAATGTCCGGCGAGTCCGAACTTTGGACGAACAAAAGTAGTTTGCGAACCAGCCTGATGCTAAGATGCGGGATAAATGTTGATTTAATTTAAGACATATTAAGCTAAGTAAGCTAAGTACCCCGAACCGACAGCAACCACGCAGTATACAAAGCTTTGTGTAGGTAATGCCTGGTTAACATCCATCATTTATAAACCCCTAAACGGATAGGGCGTGTATCGTAACGCTACGTCAAACAAAATTCATCAATCAATTTAGGTACAGACCTATTCCAAATAACAAGAACAAAGTCAGTACAAATAATGCACACAATCCAATACAGAAAATAAACGTCGGATTCTTTCTCTTACTTTATATCGGTATGTCAAATAAAAACAGTATCGAACGTCGAGCGGCTGTACTCGGCTGTACTGTTTTTACTGTATCAGAAGCTCTGGCGTAAAATCTTTTATATCCGTTGGTAAGAAGCCAGAGAATTAACACTCGTTCAGCCGATGGATAAACTCTGAAAGGATCTTTAAATGGCGCTCAGAGGCGTAAATTATTGCTCTCTACGCCCCTGTTTCAGCCACAATTTATCGCCGCCGAGTCACCTGTGGGACACTAGTTACTAGCCTCGCTGTAGATATTCATACTAGTTCAAATATTACGACGAAATTCGATCTAATAAACGATATTAGGAATATATTCGATCAGACACAGGAAACTATTTTGTTTTTGTTGGTAAAACGAAACGAATATTTATGTCTTATTGCTTCATAATGCTTCTTATTTGCCGCTAGATGAGCAGGGATATTCAACGCATCATTCATAACAATGGATGCTGGGCATTGGAATGCCATTCATTCACTTTGTGCCTTGTTGTGCCAATAAATAGTTCATCCCCACCGTGACGACTCTAATTGCGGAACACGAAAAATTACACACGATCGATTTTAGTGCTGTGTTTTCCCATTTTACTTGACTAATAACTATAGTCTCTGTCACGAGAAGCTATACATTTTGTAAACACACATTCGGATTCGCAATCTATGGATCAAATAAAAAAAAACATCATTGACAGCGTCAGCATGAACTTACTTAAAAATGGCGGCCCAAATGTTTATGTTCCAGACTACAAACGCGTTCCAGTACCACAAAACATTAGACGACAGTGCCTATATATTTCAGTATCGCTAATATATAACTCGACCAAGTGAAATTGCTCGTTAGTTTCGTATTACACGTATGATAATTTCAGTTGGTTGAATTTGGGATTATTTGTTGTTTATTGAATTATCGCTATGTAACTTCACCTTGCGCCTCCGTAGACCAGAGAATGGGCAGCAGCGTTTTCTGTTAGTCTTTCATCACTGCGATCTCCAATCCGCCTGCCAAGCGTGAAGATTACGGCAAATTCCTCCCATAATGGGAGAGGCTTATGTCCAGCAGTGGACGTTATGGGCTGTTGTTGTTGTTATGTAATTTAGTAGAAATTCTTTGTTTACAAAAATTATAGCTTCTCGTGACGGGGACCATAGATATAAATTCAGAAACTATATCAACACATGGAACTGAATAAAGTTCCGTTAAAACTTACCACAAAAAAACTCAAATACTGCAAAATCACGCTCTAATTAAATTCGGGGTTTACAAGGTAAAATCGACTCCTCCTATTGTTGAAGTCGATTAAAAAGGGGATATTTTTAAATGCACATCTGTATAATTTTTCAGCAAACTAGGAAACTCCACTAATTAGCTGAATGCATACCAGAAAAATGAATGCTGTGCAAAAAAACCAATTGATTAACTAAACATGTACTGCAAAAAAACTAAAAAATAACACAAAACGACATGACCTTTTTTATCGAATTCACACCAAAAATGTGGTTCGTACATCGGATATATGATTTATAAAACAAAAAAACTAATTGTTTATCAAAAATACTAACTTGCACTCTAAATTATACAATCTTACTACGGAATTTCTTTTATGGGCGGCATGGGCACCGGGCCGTAGGCCGACGAAGGAGGCCGGTGGAGGCCCGGCACTTCGGGGACAGAAGTCAAAGAGTGTTATTTAATATGCGAGCGAAGCGAGCGCGCGTCATGGAGTCGTAGCAGGTAAAATAACTAAAAAAACAGTTCTGCAAATACCATTAAACAGTATAGGTGATGGTTTTCCTTTAAAAAGTTTTAATATGTTTGTTGAACTAAAGAATTGTTAAATATACTATATTGATAATAGTTATTCGTTCAGTAAAACAGTTATGCAAAAACCATTAAACAGTACATCGAATTCGATTTATTTAGTGTGCATAATTTGAGTGCAAGTCAGTATTTTTGGTTTAACTTTGAAATATTTTGATCGAAAAAATGGGATAAACAGATATCGATTTAAATACATGCCAATAAAAAGTAGCTTATATTACCCGGGCCGTAATAACGAATCGATTGCCACCTTATATTCATCAAAATCGGATGAAAAGTTTAGGCGACACAAAAACACACACACATACATAGACTGCTAAAATCATAACCCTTCCTTTTGACTTAGCCGTAGTCGGGTAAAAAGTATTTTCCCCTTAGTTATTTTAAAATATTTTCGCACATCCTCCATCTATTTTTCAAGCTACAAAAACTTTGACAGGGAAATAAATTGTTCTGAATAGCGAGCTAACTTATTACTTTAAGGTTGTAACAAAAACTTCGACACTACGCCTTTCAATAGCGAGGGGTATCTATACTAATCTTTAGATTATGTTAATGCGAAGCTACTTATACAGAAATCGGATCTTTTTCAAAAGATACTCTTTTATTTATATTCAAATCTTCGCTGAGTAAAAAGTATGTAAATCACGGAAGGGTATAGTTTCTTTGTGTAGTTTAGCACAGAATTACATAATGTTTACGACTTCCTGGTATATAACTGAAACTATATAGTGCTGTCAGTCGTGATGGATACCAATATTAGGTACGCATAGGATGTCACACACTTGTTTCAAAAGGACATACAAGTATTTTTATGGAAATTACAACTGTGTTTATTAATATCAAAGATTTAAAAGGCTCTACTGGAAGAAGTATTTTTAAACAAAACCAATTAAAAACTCGTATGCTAACTAGCGCAATCGTCAGTTAAAACTAAGAGCGTCCGTTCAGTTCGCTTCATTCACTCACTCACTCAGCACGACTCGATCCACCGACACTTCATTTTTTATGATTTATGAAAGAGCCGTTATATAAAAACTAGTATTTGCTTGGGTGCGCGAGCTGCGCGCAGCTCGCGTGTTGTCGTGTGCTTGAGAAGTATTCCTTACCATCATAAAAATTTGAGAATCCATAGGAATCCTTAAAATAATTGGAAAATCCGTTACAACTACCCCTATATCAGTATGAAAACCCTTAAGAACCCCTAAAACATTCTAAAAACCAATTAAAAAAATTGTGAAAAACCGTATTTAAAAACTCAGTCCCGTAAAAAAAAAACACTACCCTAAAGTTTGCTTGTCGTCGCCCCTGAGTTACGCTTCACCCACTCAACCTTCGTTACGCTGCGGAGGTCGCCGGCTCGCTTCGCTCGCCACCTCCCCCCTTCGCTCCACTCGGTCTCGCAGGTTCGCTCCACTCAGAACCTGCCACCACCGGACAGGTTTTGACGCCTACTATAATATTTGTTCAACCACCCAATGGCTATCTCTAACCGTTATGAAGTTACAGCCCTTTCAATTTTAGGGGAGGTTGGGGAGGGGAGGAAATGGTATACAATTTTTTAATTTCAACGTCGTCAATAGTTTTAGGTACGAATCAAAAGATTTTTCAGTAGTAAAAAAAGGGGTGAAGAGGGGGGGGGGGGAGAGTGGGGAGTTTTGAAAAATAATTTCGACTAACGCATTGCCCCTTTGTATGAATCTGAAAAAAAAAATGTTCCAAGTCTCTCAACTTCCGAGATCCGCCTAAAGGGGGGAGAAGGGGGAAAAAGGGGTCAATTTTGAAAACTGGTTTTTACTTTCCCGAGCCTCCTCTATACGAATTTGAAAAAAAATATGTTTCAAGTCTCTTTGTTTCCGAGATACGATAGGGAGGGGGAGGAAGGGGGGCGAAAAGGGGAAGTTTGGCACTTTTCCCATACTTGCGGGAGTTATTTGTTTACGAATCTGTCAAAATATACCCATCTCCCCATCCACCATCAGGGAGAACAATTCTGTCAGTGAGTCAGTGAGTGAGTGGTAATCGAGCTTTATATAGTATAAAGTCCTCCAAAAACTCCTACCGTCTAATACCAATTTACGGAACTTTTGCTTTGAAGTATTTTTTCTCGTTTCATCAGCATTTAATGTCAACAAAGGATTTCAAACACTTTTAATTACAAATTAGTAAATTCAGCATTTTTTCAAAAGGGAAATCAGTTTTTCTGAATAATTATTATGCAAAGCTTAATTAACTGAGCGCAAATTAATTTACTTTTCAGAAAATTAGGGTGACAGTTACGTTGAGTCTTATGAGATATTTCGTCATTATGAAAATTGCTAATTTTTCCTTTTTCACGTTCTGATGAGGTCCTTCCGCTTCCTCATTAAGAATATTTTATGACAACGTTACTACGTCATATTTTTCTTTATTACATTACTTTTGATATATTTCTGTGCTGTTTTGTATGCGGTGAGTCCCTCCCGATTGAAACATCGATATAAGAGCCGGGAGCTTTCCTCGTCTAGGTAGGTATACGTAGACACATTAGTCAGATTGAAACCTCTTTGCCAAACTTAGAATTGCAAAATAGTGACTGCACCGTTCCCGGATGCTGTTTGATTCAAAGAAACACATTTTATTTTGAGGTTTGTGGATAGAATATTCAATGGAAGTATATTTATTGTGAATGGAAGTTAATAAACAAAGAAGAAAAACCTTATTTTTTCAGAGCAAAATTGGACATGGCTGAGTTAAACAAACAAACTAAATGTAAATAACTTTCCAGAACAAGTTGCAATAGTTTACAGCGGAAATAACTTGTGTGCATACAATACATCAGTGCGCCGGCGGCGGTAAATCATAATTACACTCGAGCTCTCTTAGAACTTACTTTAATGAGTGTTTTATTATATTCGTGTAACATACATAAATCGTTGTGCATTTGTTTCCCTCGAGGAGGTTAATCAAAGTCTAGGAGCGTTCCTCGCCAGCTAAAACTAATTTGATCCAAAGTTAGCACTTTCGCGGACAACTTATTTACCATACTAGTTGTGATCTTAACACAATATACATAATATCAACTCCAGTCTCGAACTTGTATAATAAGTCTACACCTTTGCATAACTAAGTATACAGGTATTTTTTTTTTTTTTTCGGATGGTAAATCATCAAATCACTCCTCCCGCTCTGGGCGGAGCAGGAGGGAGTGTCAGACTTTTACTGACTAAAACTCATCCATGTTCCTTCATCGCCCTTTGTGTTCCGGGGCCACGGTATCTCTTTCGAACAGTCCTGCAACCCCGGCAGGGTATAGAGGTAATCAAAGATGTATTTCGTAAGTGCGGTGCGAGTCAACCGCCATGGCTAAAAGTTAGTTCAAACTTCGATTATATTGAGCTTAAAGGCGCTCTACCTTGAAATATGGCGGATACCTTTGGGTCGGGTGTTTCATTTAAATAACAAGATTGGAACGTCCTTATAAGTCGAGCGAACTAATTATGTATATCGAAGTCGATTCTGTATTCTCTTTCGTTAGCTTCCAATAACCGTGAAACAGTAATACTTATTTAATTTCTCCGATACGAGAGAAATAACATTAAAGTGGTACTGGGAACTGTTGCCTTAGCACAAACATACACGAGATATTGAATCATTACAGCGTGCAGCAGCGTACTTATACAAACTCGTAACATTACGTTTGTAATGTTGATCCATAAAGTTTGACTTTATCACGTACCGTAAAAGTGTCGCTTACTCGAGTGTGCTGGTGGCTAATGTGCGCGAGATATAGTTTATCCGGTCAAATGGTGGTGGTAAGTGTACGGTTACCTGCACTCAAACGGCATTTAACGACCAGGATAAAACTTAGGAGCAAAAAAGAAATTCAGTCAAACAAAAAAAAATCTTTCTCCAAAAAAACCGGCTTTACACGACAAATTGGTTCATAAATGATGGAGTTATGAGGTATTTTAACAAACATTTCTAAAAACCAAAAATACAACCGAATTGACAAACTCTCTTTTTGAAGTCGGTTAAACATAAGAAATAACTATTGTTATCTACATAAGATAAATTGCTATTCTTTATCACTAGAAATGTCATCGAAATCACCTACACGTTTAAAAAAAATCTCTAACCTATCTAGAATAGGTAGAGATGTCTGTAGCAATATGGTTTGTGCTGGAGGCGGGTTCGCTCACAGTGCATTATATATGGCACCACTATTTAAACGAATACACTTTGACGAGGAGGTGGTGGACGACAGACGACATTGTTGCTATCGCAGGTAAAACCACGTTGAGGCTGCCACAGGAACGTAGAGGTTGGCAAAATAAAAGATTGGCCTGTATCCAGTACTGAGTGAAATCAGGCTGAGGAGGATAATGATTTATTTATTTTATTTTATTATCCACATGTCTAAGTATTTGAGATAGGTTTAACAACGGGTCCCAAACTAGGCACAGCCTGTATCTTGGTGACCCAGACAGAATACATTACACAAGGTTAATACTTTACAGTGTTCTGCTAGAGCAAGAAATATACTTTAGATAAACAATATGATGATTGTGGAGGAGGATTGTAAACTCACCTTTTTGGGCTTTCCGTTCTTCCGCAGCAGCTTGGCGCAGCAGAGGCCGCGCGTGTCGGGCAGCGGCGGCGGGGGGCGCGACCAGCACAGCCGCCGCGGACTGTCCGCGCCCGCAGCGCTGCGCGCCTCCTCCTTATCTTCGCACATCACACTACCCCCCGCTACCCCGCACTACCCCGCACTAACCGCACTACCACCCTACCATTACACAACCCACGAAAAATCACAACCTCCAAGATATCGATGCTTTATGAGAACCTCTGGCATTGTTCCCCCTATAAAACTACGGAGCCGGCGATAGAGCTATCTACACCGCTGTATGTTATAGAAAATAGCGACGATTCAGCAAATCGGCCTCTCTTCGCCTCTACTTAAAGCGTTACAAAAATAAACTAAGAGATACCTAACCGATTAAGTTCGATAGCTTTGTACTATTTTTAGAAGATATTAATAATTTGAGCTGCACTGCTAAGTTAATTCTACGGAAGGCTGTTTTAACGTCCGATTCAGCATCTGGAACAAAGAGAGAATGCATTTATTAATTAATATGTAAAACGCGATGATCATTCATCGTCACTGAGAATGACAGCGCAATTATTGCAATATGACCAACGCTACGCCGTAGCCCACGCCGTAGTAGCTACATACGAATACAGTTACGAGTAACATTGAACATTTTGTTACGAAGCATTGGGAATGATAGGATATAATAATACTGATGCTATCGTCTTACACGCAATTAGGCACGCGTAAGACGCGCCTATACGCACGTATGTTTCGGAGCGTAAAGGAGCTGACCTTTACGCTACGAAACATACGTGCTACGCACTATTTGCTACGAATTTCTATAAACAACAAAATTCTGCAAAAAATCATTGATGAAGATCAAAATAGTTACGAAATGGGACTTTTGTGATGCTATTTTGTTTAGTTGTCGAAATGGGAAAGTTACGAGATGGACCGGAGCCAATTATACTATTATTAAATGTGGTTATTGGGACAACCCTGGGACGCAATCGACCTTTTTAACTTTACCACAATTATTACCTATTACAAATAAGTTGAGAAGTTAACTTTATAATTTCTGCAAGCTCTTTCATTAGGTATTTAGATCTAACTACGAAAGAGTTCGGAAAAGCTTTAAAACGTAAGTAGTGTAAATAGACGAATAGCTCTCTATATTCTTTTCATTAAAAATAGTTTTACTTAAGAAAATCTCGGTTTCTTTGAAGTATAGACTTTAGTTTGGCGTAGATTTTTAAACTGAATTAATTTAGCATCGTTTTTATAAAATGTTGTGATTTTTAAAAGGAATTTTACTTATTTTTACATAAGCCCATGGTGTCCCACTGCGGGACAACAGCCTACTTTTAAAGGATACCTATAAGTAAAGTTAAGGATATCTTCAGGACATAACACATTTATAGATTCTTTACTAGCCATGTCAAGATTGAGACGTGGAAATAATTTAACAGTTACTTAAAAAATCGATCACCGTTTTCCTTCTAAGTATTACTTTTGGCACAAACTTAAGCACATTAATGTCAATGGCAGCCTATTCCATTAGCGTAAATGAGCCAAAAACAAAGAAAAGTTGAGCCGAAACAGATTTCAGATTAAGTGGGAATAATCCGGTAATCGATTTAACATTATTCTTTGCTTTTAACTTCAATCGGTACGAGTATGGAAATATAAAGTAGAGAATAATAACGAAAAGAATTTATTTAAACGAACAATATCACAACGGCAATATCATTGTTCATGTTCAGTTTTCAGCCCGTATTGGTCGGTCTTCTTGTTTAGCTATTTTGTTAATTTTCTGTAAATAAACTACATCGATAGATACAGTTGTGGTCTTATCCGCCTGATCAGGTTATTTTTTTTCGCTTAAATCATGCGGAGGCGCCGAGCCACGTCCCCTTAAAGATTAGGTCTATTAGGAAAGCGTCAACCTAAGTGCACAAAATAACAATAACTGTTGTTGCGTACGTCGTCAGTGCGCTCGGCCGATCGGTATCTTTTCTTTCATTATTTCTATACAAAATCAACGAGGCGGGGCTAGCGAGCGTTTCTATGTTGTAAGTGCAAGCAAAGATTAGCTTAGTGGTGATCAGGCGGGAGTGTCCTCGATAGTACATACGTTCTGTACTTATCTTATGCAAACTTCATATTTACTACCTTATATTTTTCAAATAAAATTGAAGTATATGTTTGTAATTTCAAAATAACAGCTTTTTACTGAATGCATATAAAAGTATATAAGGTATTTCTAATAGTTTTTTTTTTTTTTTAAATTTTTGTCTGCCTGTTTGTTTCGGCTAATCTCCGAAATGGTTGAACTGGTTTTTTCGAGAGATAGATAGAGATATGTTATATGTAGTATAGTTACTTTTATTTTAGAAAAGAATTCGTTAACAAAATCCGATTTAAACAGGGAAGTAATATTATTCTTATACCAATTTTACGCGGTCGAAGTCGCGGGTAATAGCTAGTAATAATAATACCAGCCTATTATATTGTCCGTCTGCTGGGCTATGGCCTCTTCTCGTACAGAGAAGGCACGAGCATATATACATATACGTATATATATATACAGTGATATTATTTCCATTAGTCTGCAAAATAAATAAGACTTACTAATAAATAAGAGTTACTTTGTTACTGGCATGTACAGACGAACATGAATAAATAAGAACAAGTTCAAAATATTTGCGTTGCACAACCAACGAGTTCCGCCATCTACTCGTCTAGAACAATAAGCAACTTCGTTACTTCACCAGTCTTTGTAACGAAGCTCGGTTCAAAATGAACTTAGACTAATTTCCATGTAATTTACGTTCGTTCGTAGGTACCAGGGATTTGGCAGCCAGTCGTAAAGTAAAAATGTTACTTGTAGACCGCGCCCTGATGAATATTAAACACAACATGCCTAATGAATGCGCCAACTTGCTCGACATAATTACGCCAACTCATTGAATTCTTTGCCAAACTCAGCCGACACTTATTTAAATTCTTAACGGTTGTTCTCGTGAGGGGGAATCTGTGCACTCCTCTTTAATGTGTGTACTTTGAACATTTTTTGGCTTTATTATTAAATGCACCTGTAACAAGCAATATCTTGAGTTTAATTAATTACCAGACTTGTTCATAAATTCTGGCAAATTCGACGAATGTTCGTACATATGCGCTGAATAAGTTTTAATTAAAATAAAAGCGAGGACTGAACTAGAGCGCGGTTCAACACGCAGATAAAACTCGCACCTGTATAAGGAGATACCTTTATTACACAGCATAGTTCACACCGCAATGTTGGAGTCATTCCAACAGCTAATATCCCATTCTGTTTGTCTTTCGAGGCAATAAAATGACTTTTATGCAAATCATACGAATTCTATACATTTTTGATGAGCTACCCGACGACGCATTCGCGCCGTTTAATTAATACATTTTCCATCAAACTTTGAAAGTTTCAAACTCGCGAATATTTTTTTATAGATTTATTTGCGTGAATTAATTATCACTTTGTTTGTTTTTCCTTGTATAAATATTCTGTTTCGAAGTGAAAAGTAATTAAAATTGCCTTTAAACAAAACAAACACAATGGTTGGGTGCGATGGCTAGATCTATAACTATATTTAGGTCTATACTTAGAACCCACAAAATTACTTTTGCCTGTAGATCCTTTGTAAATAATATTAAAGCCAAAAGGTTTATGAGATTCTAACAACTGCATAAAAGAAAAACTTTCATAAAACTAAAAATATAACAGCAAGTATCATTTTTTTAGTAGAATTTCTCAAAGTATTGAGAATAAAATCTCTTTTATATTCAGTCTCATTAATGAGTGCAAATAAGTGCAAACCTACACTAGCCCCAAGTTTGTTGACATGCTAGCGAAAAATGGGGCTTTTTCGTTTTTTCACTTTTCCACTTTCATGGAGTGAGCTCGCGTCTCGACGTCGTCGACGTATAAACTGCTTTTATTATAAAATCAAGCGCGTTTCACTCAAAAACGATAAGTACACTTGTCTGGCGTTTGAACAACATGGAAATGAGAGAGTGAAAAGGAAAATTAGCAAAACATTATATAATGAAAGTCGACTTTATTTACTCGCTTTTGTTTAGACACGTATGTTTAAGATAAAAGAGAAAAGCGTGGCTTGTTTTCTTTTTGTAGTTTTATAAACAGTCTTGTTTGGATAACTGAGATAAGTTTTTTCAAGATAGAATAAATAAATATGATTTTTGATCATGTGCTTGATAATTTATGGGTAAATACTTTTAAATGTAAAATACAGAGATGAATTATTTTAATGGGTTCATACGTAGTCATGTGTGTGTGTAACGTTTTTCATTGTTAGGAATAATAAATTACTATTTCCGTACTAATCCTACAAGATCTATTTACATCGTATGATCAATAGTATCAATATAATTGTATATCAATCGAAGTATTTTACTTGCGTTATTTAACTTATTTTTTATCATTCACACTTTTTTTTTTCTATTCATTTTAGATGCTGGCAGAAGAATCAGCATCGGCTTTGCTTGTTACTTATTAAAAATAAAATAGAGTAAGTATAATAAAATACTATTCGTTCTGTATATCGCAGTTCATATTAAAGTTCACGTTATAGACGTCACGTAGGTATTTTAAGAAAATGACGTAGGTATCCTAAAGAAAACCCACGAAGTAAATTTCATAAGTAGTATTTGTGGCTATCGATTATGGTCAACATTTAATTTGCTTAAATAAGAATATTTTACAGTTTAATCAAAGTGGTCTAAATCTAAATGATCTATTTATTTATTATCAATATAATTTACAAATTATATATCTTTTAAATTAATCGTACTAAATGTTTCAACTGTCACAAACTCATTTATCCAAACTGTTGACCAAGACTATTCTAGAACAAATGCTTCTTCTTAGGATTTTAATTTAAATGTAGCCAATGCATACGTACTGGCCAAAGTTACATTGAAATCGACACGTAATGGAAAGTATTTGAATACACCTGTTTTAATTAGGGTAAACGGCATCTCACATAGAAGCGGTGGCCTTTCTCTGAACGCTGATAAAAAAAGAAGTTATACCTAAACTTAAAAAAAAATGTTACCACCAAGACAAAAGTAATTTTATTATAACAATATTCAAGGAATATTTGTGATTTTTTTAAAAATAAAATTACAGCTTATTTACCTACTGTATTGTTTTAGGGATTAGCTTAGACTATGTAAAAGTGCAATCAAAATAAAAGTTCAAATTAAACAAAAGAACTACAAAGCAACTATTTAATATCCAATGAACCTTACCAAATAATTAATGAGCCAAAAACATGTACAACATCTGCACAAGAGTCCACCCGCGAAAATTTTAAGTTTAATTTAAAATGTCCTCGTAGAAAGTTGTGTAGAAAGTTTCGTAGCACGGGCTACGCGACGCTACGCCGTAGCCGAGAGCTGCTACCGCTCTGAACTGGCGCCGGTCTGCCGCCCGGCTTTTATTCACCTCGTGGCGTTCTCCCGCCCGCCTAAGTCCGCCCTTCCCGCCGAAATATCCCCCCACATCGGGCACACAGAAATTCTCGAGCCTTACTGCTACGGGACCGTTTTAATAATGCTCCACAAAGAAATAAAGGCCCTCGCGATTTGAGCGTTACATGTACTTTCTTGAACTTAATTAAGAAAATATTTGTTTAAATTGACGTGTTTTGCTTGGTGTATTACGTCGATGCTACATTGTGTAAATAAAATTTAAATTTTAGTAGGAATTCCTCTATTAACCTTTGATAAGCCGGAAGGTAGATCCGCGCAATTCAGTTATACTGCCGGAACGCGAATCCATGACACATATACATACATATAAGTAATCATCAATCGGCATGAAATACTTAAATTGAACAAAATAAAAATAACAGTTACGGTAATAATCAACCAAGTCTGTAAGTATCAACAGTAAGATCCGACATTGGGATGAGATATCAGTATCAGTTGTACGGACAGCAGGATTAATCTGTAGCTTTCCTGATAGCATCCATCAGCTTCCTCAAATCTACTGCTCAAGTTGGGCTGTTTTTATTACTGTTTCTTGTAGCGGTTTTATCTAGACAAAATTACCAACCATACCGATTATGATTTCTTTGAATTTATCAGACAACGATCAGCAATGTGTAACTCTGTTCTCCTAATTGCAAAGACAACTTTCAACGAATTTTAATATTAACTGGCTCCCATTAGCTCTACCGTAAAATTGTGTAAAGGAACAGTGGAACTAATGGGAAATTTTGTTCCCACTAGTTCTACGATTTAGTACTACCTGAAATCGTAGGACTAGTGGGAAAAAAAATCCCATTAGTTCTACCGTAGAACTGTGTAGTAGAACTAGTGGGAATGATCCCATACAACTAGACTATTTATCTACATCTACACTATTATTATAAAGAGGAAAGATATGTATTTCTGTGTGTATGTTTGTAATGAATAAACTCAAAAACTACTGCGCCGATTCAAAAAATTTTTTACTTTCTTCACTATTAGAAAGCTACATTCACCCTGAGTAACATAGGTTATAATTTTTATCCCCGTACTCCCACGGTAACTGGAACTACTCGGGTGAAACCGCGTGACGTCCGCTAGTTTAAAATAAACTTATCTACATTTACTTTAAAACTATTATTTTTAATGTTAGTAGCGGGACCAATTTGTGTGTGTATGTCTTGTTTTCATTTTTGTAATTTTCTTTTCATTTAATTTTGTTTTATTGCATTGACTTTCTTTTTCTTTACTTTCAAGACCATAACCTGGCTGATAATTAAGACATGGGCTCCTTTCTATCCAAGTTTTCTGTTGACGTAACATAATTCCCAACATAAACGCGGGCGAAACCGCGCTTAATATGTATTATGGGAGACCTTACACCTAGAAATCTTCTAAAGTAACCAAAACTAGGTGTACATTCAATGAACCGGTGGTGTCAGCTAGACGGAATAATCTCTTTACCCCGTCCGTTTTGGTTTAGCTCGAACCGAAACGAGATAAGCTGGATTAGCGATAGATACCAATAATTTATCAATAGTCTCCCAATCGGTCTACATTTTGAACATGCTAGTACCCAGTAACATAGTGGTAAAGTTACAAACCAATCCATACTTTAGTGGTGATGATATCTAGCCGATTTCAGCCACAGCGACTGCATTTGATGGCTTTCTAGGGTGGTTGTCGAGATCTTTAGTGCTTTGTGCTCGGAGTTTTTTTACCCAAAGTTGGGTATGCTAGTCATTTGAGAAAATATACTTTCATACTATACTAATATGTTAAATGCGAAAGTAGCTCTGTCTGTCTGTTTCCTTTTTACGCCAAAATAGCTAAACGGATCTGAATGAAATTTGGCATATTGATAAACCATGATTAAGACATGAGATACTTCCTCCGGTAGTGCGTACCTACTTAGGTATGTTCCCGAGAGATAATTTCCGATCTACGAAAAGCTAGAAACTATTATGTTTAAGGCCATGTAAAAAGTGTACAATTTATTGTAATATTGCGGCCTCTGGATGAGAGGTGAGGGTTGCAACTGATCCCAATTAAGTTTAGAAGACAAGACAGTATCCTACCATACGCAGGTTTGCTGATAAGAGCACCTTATAAGAAGAGTCATATACACAAGATACATCAACTGATTTGGTATGGCTAATGCTATAAGTAGTCGCTTTTACTTAAACATTAATAAGAAACGGGAGCCCGGGAAACTCGTCTCCGATTTTATTGAACACTGTTTGTACTCGAAGAAAACTGTATAAAACATAAGATAAGTGGTATCATTAAGACGTAGTAGAGAGATATAAAGTCCAGACACCTAACAACTTATCAGGCAGATATGACTAATGTTATCCTTTAAAATACTTAATAAAGTAATTCTTATAAAAAAAAACGTGTGAGGAAAAAATTATATTCATAAAAAAAAGCAAATTCTAATCATAAAATCGAATAGGTTCGACAATCACGGACATCTATTCAATTTGTCTTTGCCTTTCGTTCGTGCCGTACTAAGAATATAGCTAGGTATATTTAAATAATTACAAATACAACTAACCTTAAGATTTATCAGTTCCGCAGCTCAAAAGTCACATGATTCTCACAAAGAAATGTTACAGTCGATGTATAAACACTAAACACAGCACAATCCAGTTTGTTTACATGAATCTTGCTAAATAAGATATAATAATATCATGTTGTGCTAGGGCGGGCTCGCAGCGCCGACTAGTGGCGGGCGCGCGAAGCAGGCGGTAGGGCGGCGCGCACTGGGGTCGCTAGGGTGAGCGTGGGCCTTTTCCCTCTCATTCGCACACACTTCGCCTTAATTGTCACAATACTCTATCGTGTTACGCAAAAACGACGCTTTTATCAATGACATAGGAGACATAATATTACTACGTACTGCGCGGCTCGACTCGGCTGGCCGGCGCCCCTCAGGCTGCGCGTAGTGGCCTTGAGTAGGCCTGATGTTTTCATCCCGTGTGCGTAATAAAGCGCTTAGGGAGGGACAAGTGACTTTAGCTGAAGGATTTATGGAGGAATCTCTAAAATTAATTCGGCCCGATTGTGGCCCTCCCGCTTGTCGTAGGGTGAAAGCTCAGATTTAAATATTATTTACATAATGGTAAAAATTGTACAAAGAGAAGATACGGTGTTCGTTTTATAAATAATTTTGTCTTGATTTCATCTTAAAACTTGCAATGACACAAAAATTACAACAGAAATAAAAATCGTAAAAACATTTAATAAATTGTTTATTTGAAAAAATATGTAACAAAGCGGAAATCAATCTCAAATATTAAATACATTGATAGAATTTTTTATTACAGATTCTTATAAGCGAAAAATGTTTTGAACAGAAACGAGAATAAATAACATGAGCTGTTCTTGTACTTTGAGAAATATTACTGTACAGTAATATTGTTAGACATACTTACTTATAAATATTTCAATTAATACATCCAACTTTTTAGCAACAATCATATTTCCAATTTTAATTTGACACTTCTTTACAATTTAACCAATAAGCATGGGCTCTAGTTTCCCGGACGCATGTAAAGCCTTGACATCGGAACCACCTCCCACGCAGTTACCGTTGATGAATACTTGAGGTACCTGAAACGTTGGAAAAGATGATTACTATTTAGTATTAAAGCTATTTTCTATTACTGCTTATCTATATTGGAATATCTATCTTCATTTGCATGCCTAGCTTTCATGTCTTCAAAATATAAACTGTACTTTTTGCTAGGTATCCTTAAATTTAAATGTATTAGTGTATACCTACAAAAGTAAATTGTACATAACTGATTATATTGTAAAGTGATCTCATAGTGTGGTGTGGCCATACTGATAAATACATACCTATTCACAGTATTTTTGTGAATTCGGTTAACCACAAAAGATAAGACTTGTAGAAAACATATTGTTAAATAATTCCCATTATTATCAGGTGATGTGGCAGGCACTTTCCTCAATTATGACTGAGGATGAGGTGGGTTGCGCCACTTCTACAGTAAAAAAGAAACATTTATAAAAGGTCTTTATCAATATAATAGTGACATAGAAAGCAATCAGTCAATATATGCAATAAACACAAAACCTGCTTCACCACTTGAATCAGTCAAAATCTGGGGAAATGAGGGTATAAAAAAAAACAGGTAAAACCCAAATCTGTACAATGACACAATAGTCAACACATGAATCATAGCCGAAAAGAACTATTAATAACTTACAGTTCTGAAACCGGTGACCGTAGCAAGGTTCTCCTGGATCGCAGCACCATCTTCACGCTCGTCCAACTCATATACTTTGAAGGGTTGCTTGACTTTCTTGAAAACCTGGAATTATCAACAAGATCTTTTTTAGACCAGGTAATCTAAAGTCAATAAAAAAATGATAAAAGTTATTTGATTACTGTCTTTTAGATAATAATAGATACATAGAGACTTTGTACTGAACTCTCAGAAACTTTTAATTATTGCACAATAATAATAAAAAAATGCATTACATACTTTTAGAGTCGCTTTGAATCATTATGCTAAAGAGAGTGCAAGAAAAAACACATTTAACTATAAAATTTCATAAACTTACTTCCTTAGCCATGTCGCAATAGGGACAGTAGGACTTCGAGAAAACTACAACTTTATCTTCAGAAATAGCTTGTTTAATAAATTGCTGCACGTCCTGTGAACTCGCCATTTTGGATGCACTAACAATTTTGGATGTTCGAGAGCCCATGTAACCTCAAATTAGAACCTTTTTTAGTGGAGTAATGTCAATAATGTCATTGTCAGTGACTCAGCTGACAGCGTCACTGGTTTTGTAGTGTCTGGCAACACTTAGTGGTGTTGTCGATAGAGTTGTCAAATAAAATCGACTAAAATAGCATCTACATTTTTCTAACACAACAATGCTAACTTCACTTTAGCTATTAATTTTAATACAGTTTTTGGTTTATCCTGCCTGGCCTAAAACTCTTTGCTTTGCTTACAGGCCGCATCATGAGTCTGAACAACGCGTAAAAACATTCGTCAATCATTAAGTGTAACGAGAATATCTTTAAAAAACAGCGCGTCACGGCTGTTGTGTAAATTATCTAAATGGCGGCAAAGTTTAAACCACAACAATTTAAAACATTTTTAATGTAAACGATTCATTAATGAAAATTCAAGAATTTCGGAAATAAAATACTGGTCAGACGTCTTAGGGGCGGACTAGTTACTAAAATAACTTTTCCCTTATAGACTATCCTGGAATGTGTCGTACACAATATATCCCCGAGATTCTAAACGACTGTTTGGAAAATGAACACAATTATGTCCTCAGTTGTTTTATTAGGATATTTTTTTGTAGAAAGTGATGATGATAGTCGCGTACTCGAATAGACCCTGTTGGTTTTTCATAGTTCAGCTGCAAACAGGTGCTGATGAGTTGGTGAGAAATATAAGATCTTAGAGATGACATAATATTTCAAGAAATATACGAATCAGGATAAGCTAAAAAAAAAAAATGGGTTTAATATTGGGTTAATGATAATCCTGTAAATAATATAATAAATCCCCATAAAATACCAAATACAGCTCCCATAGATAATACATAATGAAAGTGGGCAACTACATAGTAAGTATCGTGTAGGTAGTGTGATATCAATTGAGGCCCATCCATTATTAATAAAAAAAAGTAGTTTTAATAAAATAATAAATCAATATAGGTACATAACTTTTAATGGACCCTAATAATAATATTGTAGGATCTTATTTATGTATGAAAGAGTTTATTGTGTAAATATTTAAATTTCTCAAAGTGTTATCATAGCTAACAATTCTTATCTGATCAGTTTAAGTACTCGCCTGCTTGTTATCAGCTATGCCAACACAAAATATCAAGAACACTCGACCGCATGTGATTAGCTCAGGGGGTCTAAAATGGCCGCTTTATCAGAATCTACGCAGAATCTTAGTATGAATCACGTTGAAAATTTTAAATTCTTAAAATGGACTTTATGGTTATGAGCATAAAGTCCATTTTAAGAATTTTAAATTTTTAACGTGATTCATATTGCGATTCTGCTATAGCGGCCATTTTAGACCCCCTGTAGAACTAATACGGGAATTCCGTATTTATTGTAAACTTGGCCCCTACTAGAGTATATCCTCGCTAAGTTAAGGAAAGGTGTGGGTACCGGTACCTATAGTACACGTAACCCAATCCTTTTTAACCACTTCCAAAGTCGAAATGATAACCTCCTGCGGTTATTATTTCGTCTGAATGTTTTTTTTTTATTTGGAAGAGCATTATTCCGCGGTGGTCTTGTTTAAATTCGGAGAAACTTTGAAGATATATAATAATAAATAAATAAAGAGCCCTGACCACTGGCAGCTCGGACCCTGTTCCCAGCGCTGGTGGGCTACTATTTTTTATATTTTTAAATGTTTTTTTTTTATAGTATTTTGTATAGAAATATTTAAAAATGTAAAAGATGTGTAATGTAATGAATAAAGGGAATAAATAAATATTGCTGGACATTACACACAGCGCCATCCAGTGCCACACTAAGCAAAGGCTTGTATCGTGGACACCAGATAGTTAATATGCTACATAGATACTTTTTGTTTGTAAATACATACTTATTTATTATACATATAAACATCCATGACTCGGAAACAAATGTCTATGCTCATCACCCAAACATTTGCCCCGACCGGGATTCGAACCTGGGACCCTAAGAACGTAAGGCAGCCTCATTACCGCTGCGCCATTCGGGTCGTGTGATGAGCATGGACATTTGTTTCCGAGTCATAGATGTTCTTATGTATGAGTATGTATTTACAAACAAAAAATATATAGGTAGTATATCAACTATCTGGTGTCCACAAGCCTCGTTGCTTAGTGTGGCACTAGATGGCGCTGTGTGTTCATGTCCAGCCTCAGAACAATATTGTTATGTGTCCAGCTATATTTATTTATTAAGTTGGCTACAATGAGGTTTGTGTCAAAAAAAAATCTAGGTACAAAGAAATAATGAAAACCCTCAGGTAATAAAACTGTCAAAGGGCTGTATTGGTTTCCTCTTTTCCAAGGCTTCGTTTTCAGTTATTTCCGTGACACTATTTACAAAACTAGAGGAACCAAGACCACCTTGCGACGTCAGAAACTCAGAACGTAAAGTAACCAATAGGTATGTCATAAACGGCTTTGTCTGTCTTCAGAGTTCACAAAAAATATGTGTTCAAGGTGTAAAGTCAATATAATTATCTGTGTAAGTCAGACCAATTTACGAAACCTCAAATATGTAGGTAAGTACTTAACTGACGTCCGTAGGTACTTATTTAGGAACATACTCTACTCGCAGATCATAAAAAAGCAACATATCGCTACGACTTAAATTCTGATTTACAACTTTCCCAAACAAACAAAACGTTTCGTAAAAAAAAAGCTTTTCATACTCATACTCGCACACGCTTTGAAATCTGTCTACTGTTAACTGTTGTATCGAAATTTGGTTTATTGTTTTCAAGAAAGAAAGTTATTTACGAGTACACTCACTTTACATGATCATTTAACATTACACTCATTTAACATGACGGGTACACTCACTTTCTTGAAGGATGCAACTGCATGCATGTAAATCGCCACCCTTTATAAAATCCGAACTAATATTTACGAGATTAATAAAATGATTTTGGAACCTTTACACTTACGTATAAAGGTTTTTGTGCATTCAATATTTGTTCATTTATAACATAAAGACGACTTTTTTTATTTACTTACGTACCTATTTACAATATTATGACATGTCAATGTGAGTCAAAAAAACGACCTTTGATCTCAATATTTCGTAGCAAGTTGGCACAAGTAGTTTTCTGAGGTTGTGTTGTAGGTAGTCACGCCAAAAGTGGTAATGATGATGCACACACATCTGCATATTTGACCACCTGATATGCATATTTGACAACCGATAGCAACGTACTTCGATACCTATCTGCATGTTATTAAGTCCAAGGTACCCAATCTTTCAAGGTATGAGTTCACTGCGCCGACTTTGTATACAACGAACAAGCTTTGTCTGTTTATTGGGATTAGGGCTTGCAATATCCGTTCATTTTTACTATCCGGATAATACAGATATCAATATTTTACTATCCGGATTATCCGGATAATGCGGATAATAAGGATATTTTTTAGTTATTATTCTAAATAAAACTACTAAACTTTTGTAACACGTTTTAATCAGTCTCTCAAGCAAGATGACAAAGAAATAATAATATAATAAATAATAAACCATTTATTTCAGGTAACAAAGACCCATAGATAAATACCTTAGCCTAAAAATACATACTAATAACATTTTTTTTTAGTTAAGCAACTTAAAAAACTATGTTAGTAGCACTACACTTAAACTATGACACACGAAGTGGCGGCGTCGTGTTACGCTGCGCGGTGTCACGTAGCCTGCCGCGAAACCGTCGGTAGACTACACCCTTCGGCCAAAACTCTTCCTTGAGAAACTTGTCGAGATGTTGTGTCGGAACTCGCACCACAAATGACTTGAAGTTGGTGTTGTGACGCGGCTCCAACTTCTCGACCCTCAAGGTCCAGCTGGTCTTCACCTTCATGTACTCTACGATCTCCTCAACCTTCGTAGAGTGATGCAATCGGGACACATACAGCAACGTCGATGGTATCGCTGGACGCAGCAGCATATTTGGTCCTGACAGTCCAGTGCCGCATTGATTGCGACAAGTAGGCTTCTTCTTCTTCTGAACTATGGTGAAGCCGTTCTCATCACACTCTTGCTTTGCTGGACAGCGCTGTACCGGATTCCTCAGAATGGTTTCACAGCGACGGTTCTGCTTTCCCCCTTTCTGCTGCTTAGGTTGTAGTGCAGCAGCTGAATTGCATGAGGCAGCAATTGTGGCGTAAGCTGGTTTGGGGGCCAACGTAGCTACGCGTGACGTATCCTCTGCCGGAGCAGAGGGGTGGGGGGTGGCGGGGCAAGGTGCATCGCCCTCGCTGTTTGCAGTCGACGACGCCGAATCTAATTTCGCCGACGCAAAACTGCTGTCCGACGCATTTTGCGCACCACGACGCGTGTTTATTTTGGCATCGTCATGTGTCCTACTTTCCGAAACAGCACTGCGTAGCAACACTATCTCGGCACGCAGTTCATGGATGGTATTTTCAGACTTCTCCAACTTACACTGCACCTCGGCCAGGCTTGACTTCATCGATGTAATGTCCTTTAACAGCCTGGTGACGTCTACGTGATCGAAAGTGACGGGCGGTAACTTATGTAGCTCCTTCGCTACGAAAGTTGGCACGTCGTCGTCAGGGTCGGTCACCTTTAGAAAGGTGATGATGTCTTGGATGCTCTTCTCTGTACCATCTCTCCTCCGAGATGGCATTTGTTCAAGCTTCCCCGTCGACTGGAAGAGTAGCTTCTTGCCTGCGCTGACGTCGTCTTCATTGAAGCTCGACTTGCAGATCTGCATGATGCTCACCTCGTCCATAGTATCGATGGCATTCTGTATGAATGCCAACAGTTCGTTTACAATAAGTTGTTGCGAACTCATTGCGAAATAACAGGCAGCAGCTAATGCCGCACACCGAACGTACAACTATGACAACACGTCTGTATTTGAACGCGCATCGCACTGCACTGAATCATAATAAACTATTATACCAATATTTCAAGTAACAATCACATAAGAAAACTAGTTCACTCATTAAAATTATATAATAAAAACCCGATACCGCACAAATAATTTGTATCTATTCTTCTCATACTTAAAACAATTCCAATTAAAAATGAGATCTTACATTTATCACAAAATCTTAGGATTTTGTGATAAATGTAAGATCTCATTTTTAATTCAAATCAACCTATTTAAAACATAATAATTAAATAAAAATATTACTTTAGAACAAGAACAGTGGGGTTACCATGACGTCTTAAAGCAGGATTGTTTTGTTGCCATTCCAGTGAGGGAAAGCGACAGCGCTATGCAGGGTGTCTAGCGCCATCTCTTTCCCTCACTGGAAAACAATATTGCTTTATGACGTCATGGTAGACCACCTGGTTTTAAGTAAGAAGCGACCGTGCGTGCGATACAATACAATTCAATCTTGAAAATACGTGCAGTATGGATTAAGTTTAACTTTAACAAGTAGTCAATGTTGTTATGCTTATGATCTCTGTCACTAAATTGACTTATTGTGTTCTGATTTGTGAAGTGAATAAACAATTGCAAGAGTGATTAGCTCTATATTAAAATAATAACTAACGTAATAACAGTTATGTACTTTGCAAATGACAACTTTTTATTTAAAATACAAATATAACTATCCGTATTATCCGAAAAATCCAGATAATGATTCAAGTAAAATCTGGATTTGAAAATCGGCGGATACGGATAACCGTATTATCCGGATATCCGGATTGAAAGCCCTAATTGGGATGCGAATTCAGTGTCAATATTTTAGTATAGGTATTACATAATTTAATAGTCATTAAAGATAATTACTTAATCATCTTAAAATTGCTTGTTTCTTCGTCACATAAACTATTAAGATTGCCATGGTTATAAGTAGGTACTGTTACTACTAGACAGTTATGTACTTTGCAAATGACAGCTTTTTATTTAATATTTAAAATACAAATATAACTATCCGTATTATCCGAAAAATCCGGATAATTATTCAAGTAAAATCTGGATTTGAAAATCGGCGGATATCCGGATAATACGGTTATCCGGATATCCGGATTGCAAGCCCTAATTGGGATGCGAATTCAGTGTCAATATTTTAGTATAGGTATTACATAATTTAATAGCGTCATTAAAGATAATTACTTAATCATCTTAAAATTGCTTGTTTCTTCGTCACATAAACTATTAAGATTGCCATGGTTATAAGTAGGTACTGTTACTACTAGATAGTTCAGGCCAAATAAAATGTTAAGACGGAACTCTGCGAACAGAGAAGTGAGGCCGGTTTCGTAAACATGTGTGCATTTATTGAGGCGTACCTAGTTAAATTGTAGTTTGATGTAAATGTGTGCGTGTGAGCGTGTATGCACAGAGCGAGGCGTAGTTTTGCGCATGCCTCACTTTATTGTCCGTAGCGCTGTCTTGGTTTTTTATTTGGTCTGAGCTAGGTAGGTAACTTTATTAATAACTTATTGTCGGCTCGGTTAAACAATATTCGTCTTAAACAATATCTAGATTACTATGGCTCAGTAAGTGGCCACGTTGGTCGTATCTTCAGTAGCGTTCTTCACATCCTCGTATCGACAGAGAAAACGACAAAATCGCTAACTTCTGATCGCTGATTACTAACAAATAAATTCGGTTGCAATAATGATGCTTGCGAGAACCGCAAGTATCTACAACCAAAATGCGTTTCTCGCAAGCAATTACACTTTGGTTTGGATACCCCGGTTAATAACAATTTCTGTTACAAAAGAAGAGCTAATTCTTGGAACAACAATCCATTTATGTTTTCTTTGATTTTCCTCTGCTTCTTCTCCATCCCATACCTACGCGTTTGACGCGTTGCATCCGTCCATCATACCACACGCTCCGATCAAGACAGGCGATTCCCTTTCGAACCCTTTGTTGTACAAAATTATGTTAAGTAGTTCAGAAGTTATGAGGATACAGATGGACATACATACTTACATACCTACCTACTGGACAAAATCATAACCCTCCTTTTTGCTTCGGCGTAGTCAGGTAAAAACTTCGACCTTCTTCACTTCCATAACACTGATCAGAGCACAGAGAGAGCTTTCTAGAGTACAGTCGTGGTATTTTCCGCCTGAGCAGTTAATATCTCTAATATTACGTAGCAAGTTGGCACAAGTAGGTTTCTGAGGTTGTGTTGGAGGTAGTCACGCCAAAAGTGGTAATGATGATGCACACATCTGCATATTTGACCACCTGACCGGTATCAAGGTACTTTGTTACCTATCTGCATGTTATTATAAGTCCAAGGTACCCAATCTTTCAAGGTATGAGTTCACTGCGCCGACTTTGTATACAACGAACAAGCTTTGTCAGTTTATTGTGATGCGAATACAGTGTCAATATTTTACTATAGGTATTACATAATTTAATAGCGCCATTAAAGATATTTACTTAATCATCTTAAAATTGCTTGTTTCTTCGTCACATAAACTATTAAGATTACCATGGTTATAAGTATGTACTGTTAATACTAGGTAGTTCAGAACAAATTAAAATGTTAAGACGGAACTCTGCTAACAGAGAAGTGAGGCTGGTTTCGTAAACATGTGTGCATTTATTGAGGCGGAGGTTAATTGCAGTTTACTTTGATGTAAATGTGTGCGCGTGAGCGTGTATGCACAGAGCAAGGCGTAGTTTTGCGCAAGCTTTTTTTTTTTTTCGTATGGGAAATCATCAAATGACTCCTCCCGTTCTGGGCGGAGCAGTAGGCAGTGTCAGACTTTTACTGACTGAAACCCATCCATGTTCCTTCATCGCCCTTTGTGTTCCGCGGCCACCGTATCTCTTTCGTACAGTCCCGCAACCCCGGCAGGCATCGGTCCTTACGGACCCCTTCCTTTTTGCTGACTCTCTTTGAGGCGCGCGTGGAACACGGACGCGCCGTCGACACGGCCTGTCGTCATGAGACGGACGGACGGCGGGCTAGCCCATAGCCCACCGTCCACAGGCCCGCGCCTCAGTGGCCGGGGGCCACGTGGTGGCCCACGACGCCCGGGGCGTCTCCCGCGGCGGCCGGGAAGCCGTGAGGTTCTCTCCCTCTCACGTTCCGCCACCTCCTTCTCTAGCATTACTGCTTCGCAGAAGGAGGTGATGGCGTCACATTCCGTCTCGCTCCGGACCATGGCTTGCACCAGGGCCGGACGCGAGAGGTCGCTGCTGCCAATCGCCGCTTCGAGGACACGGCGGTGCTCCACCCACGCGGGGCACACCTCCACCGTGTGCTCCACCGTGTCCTCCGGTCGATTCTCGCAGTGGAAACACCCGGGTATTGTTCGCAGCGCTATGTCTTGGTTTTTTATTTAGTCTGAGCTAGGTAGGTAACTTTATTAATAACTTATTTTCGGCTCGGTTAAATAATATTCGTCATGAACAAAATCTAGATTACTATGGCTACTTACTGAGCCATGGTAATCTAGATACGCTACGACCAACGTGGCCACTTAAATAAAATAAATAAATAATAAATAAATATCGCTTGACATTACACACAGCGCCATCTAGTACCACACTAAGCAACGAGGCTTGTGTCGTGGACACCAGATAGTTGATATACTACATATATACTTTTTGTTTGTAAATACATACTTATTATACATATAAACATCCATGACTAGGAAACAAATGTCCATGCTCATCACACAAACATTTGCTCCTACCGGGATTCGAACCCGGGACCCTAAGAACGTAAGTTAGCCTCGCTACCGCTGCGCCAACCGGGTCGTCAAAACTTACTGGGCCACGTTGGTCGTAGCTTCAATAACGTTACTCACATCCTCGTCGGCCCGGTAGTCTCGACAGAGATAACGATAAAATCGCTAACTTTCGATCGCTGATTACTAACGAATAAATTCGGTTGCAATAATGTTGCTTGCGAGAACCGCAAGTATCTACAACCAAGATGCGTTTCTCGCAAGCAGTTACACTTTGGATACCCCGGTTAATAACAATTACAATTACAAAAGAAGAGCTACTTCTTGGAACAACAATCCTTATATGTTTTCTTTGGTTTTCCTCTGCTTCTTCTCCATCCCATACCTACGCTTTTGTCGCGTTGCATCCGGCCATCATACCACACGCTCCGATCAAGACAGACAATTCCCTTTCGAACCCTTTGTTGTACAAAATTATGTTAAGTAATTCAGAAGTTATGAGGATACAGATGGACATACATACTTACATACCTACCGGACAAAATCATAACCCTCCTTTTTGCTTCGCCGTAGTCGGGTAAAAACTTCGACCTTCTTCACTTCCATAACACTGATCTGTCTAGAGTACAGTCGTGGTAATGGAACCTTATCGCATACTGTGTACAGAAAACCGACACACACGAACAGGTATCTGAATGCTGCCTCACATCATCATCCAGCACATCTTCAGTCAGTAGTTTCTTCTCTCATGAACAGAGCCTATGACCTCTGTGACCCTGAACATCTGCCCGGAGAGCTGGAACATGTTCAGGAGGCTCTTAAACGAAACGGGTACAAGACTAATGGGTGGCATCCAGATAGCAGACGCAAGCAAAAGCAAAAACACATTGATGTTACAAGACAGCCAGCATTCATGCCTTATGTGAAAGGGGTTGCGGACAAAATTGGGAACCTTTTCAAGAAGTTTTCAAAATGAAAGTCGATTTATACTCCATTCAACAAAGTGGCTAAGCGTCTGCGTACACCGAAGGATGTAGTACCTTTCCAGCATAGCTATTCAGAACCCTTCGATTCGATTTTCGATTCGGAAAGTCGTATGTCTATCTCGCTCGATTTCGTAATGTCAAAAAAAGATAGACATACAACTTACCGAATCGAAAATCGAATCGAAGCGTTGTGAATAAAGGGCCAGGTTCCTGGTGTTTACAAAATCGATTGCAGCTGGGGCCGTTCCTACATAGGCCAAACGAAGCGAACAGTCGCTGAAAGGGTCAAGGAACACATAGCAGCGGTCAAAAATCGACAAATAAACAAGTCCGCTATAGCGAAGCATGTGATAGACTCAGGACCCAACCACTGGATGGAGTTACACAACCCAAAAATCCTTGCAAATGAGAAGTACTACTATAAGAGAATGGTTCGGGAAGCGATTGAGATCAAGAAGTATCCTAATTTCAATCGCGAAGACGGCTTCAGACTCTCTCCCGCTTGGAATCCAGTGATCACTAAGTGTACTCGTCAAGTGAAATCATCTCAGTATGCGGACACTGTTATAATAGTGTAGTGTGCTGTCCTAGTGTGAACCGGCCCTAATTAACATTTATGAAGATCAAGTGAGGGTAGTTGAATAAACACCTTCGCTTTGCTGTGGCGGTACCTCCAATACTTCAGTCTTCCCGCGACCACGGCTGGTGCAATCCGGTCGAAACGTCGGGCTAATATTAAAGGTAAAAATTCGAGAAAATACCCGTTTACATGTGTATTATAATACAGTCGTGGTATTTTCCGCCTGATCAGTTAATTATTTTTTCGCTTAACTCATGCGGAGGCGCCTAGCCACGCCCCCTTAAAGTTTAGGCTTATTAGGAAAGCGTCAACTTTGCCGCGCAAAATAACATAACTCCCGTTTGTCGTGCGTCGTCAGTGCGCTCGGCCAATCGGTATCTTTTAATTCATTATTTCTATATAAAGTGGGCGGTTCTAGAGAGCGTTTCTAATTTCTATGTTGAAAATGCAAGCAAAAATTAGCTTAGCAGTGATCAGGCGGGAGTGTCCTCGATAGTACCTAAGTAGGTAGAACTAATCAACAGTACCTACTACTGGATCAGTACCCGTATTATGTATCTGAAATTCTATATGGTATTGCGAGTCGATCTATATGTACTTTGTGGTGAGCAGTGATATGAGTTCGTAACCACACCGCGAGCAACATTTTGCTTACCGCGAACGGTACTATCTGGTATGCACCGTTAGCTAATTACAGGAGTTCACGACTTATTGGTTTATTAAGCGCTTCACTAGCTCCCTTGTGGCAGATTCTACTTACCAATTATTTATACCGTAATGAATTGATCGAATTGTATATTACAAAATATAATATTACTTACCTGTCGTGCGGTGTCCGCCTTTTTTCCATCGCCGCTCTAGCTTCTCAATATATTATTGAGGACATGCTTGAAAAAGTAGTTCTAAAACTAAAACCCGACTACTGAATGAAGTCGGTTAAAATGTGAAATCTATTGACAGTTTGACACCTTATTCATCAAAATCGGATGAATAGTTCAGGCGCTACGGCGGAAGATACATACATACTTATGACTGTTAAAATCGTAAACCTTTTGGCTATGCCGAAGTCGGGTAAAATGTTTAGTAAGTTTCTATTAAAATTACTGTTTTGTTGAAAAATTTTCAGCTTCATCTAACTACCAGATATAAGAAGATCCTTTTTAGGGTTCCGTACCCAAAGGGTAAAAACGGAACCCTACTAAGACTTCGCTGTCTGTCCGTCTGTCCGTCTGTCCGTCTGTCTGTCACCAGGCTGTATCTCATGAACCGTGACAACTAGACAGTTGAAATTTTCACAGATGATGTATTTCTGTTGCCGCTATAACAACAAATACTCAAAACAGAATAAAATTAATATTTAAGGGGGGCTCCCATACAACAAACGTGATTTTTTTTGCCCTTTTTAGGGTTCCGTACCCAAAGGGTAAAAACGGAACCCTATTACTAAGACTTCGCTGTCTGTCCGTCTGTCTGTCTGTCCGTCTGTCCGTCTGTCCGTCTATCTGTCACCAGGCTGTATCTCATGAACCGTGACAGCTAGACAGTTGAAATTTTCACAGATGATGTATTTCTGTTGCCGCTATAACAACAAATACTAAAAACAGAATAAAATTAATATTTAAGGGGGGCTCCCATACAAAAAACGTGATTTTTTTGCCCTTTTTTTGATAATAATGGTACGGAACCCTTCGTGCGCGAGTCCGACTCGCACTTGGCCGGTTTTTTTTTTGATAATAATGGTACGGAACCCATCGTGCGCGAGTCCGACTCGCACTTGGCCGGTTTTTTTAAATCCTTCAACTGCTTTATTTCTCGTTTTTGCACCCCGATTCAACATTAATTTTCATTGCAACCATAAAGAGAAGCAAAATCTAGCTTTGTCCTGGCCAGAGCCCACCTTGTAATAGTCAACGAACACAAAAGAGTCCACAATTAGATACCACAATGAATAGACATGGTAACATGAAACTACTTAGATAATCATGTAACTATTTCACACCGCATTAAATATTTACAATTCTTATGCCTTGAAGGTCTTTAGAGCACCTTAAGAAATGTAGAGGATTGTGAATGAGTCAGAACTCAGACAACGGGCATTACGTACTCGCTCCAACTATTATTTTGCTGTGCAAAAAGACAACCTTGGCATTAAAGTTGAATTTCATTATAACAATGAAAATCACAAAAACCTCGGCACGTGCCAAAGGTTTTCAGTCAAGGCTTCTTATCCTTTTTTCAAATTCAAATTCTTTATTTCAGACATGACTACATGAGTCCATAGTGTTAGTAGCAACAAAATAACTGAATAACTAGTGTTAGTAATAAGGAGATATTACCTTAAATTTCAATTGGTATGGATCTTCACCCAGTGGCGCAGCAGAGGCTGGTTCTGATGATACAGGTTATGCCTAGTTTCGGAGTCAGGAATACTTATTACTTAATTTGCCTAATATAAGCCCTAGCTACATTGTAATCCAATGTCCATTCGCCTATTTTAAGTCACTATGATGTACACCTTAGAATAAGACCAATTGTAAGAAGGGTTGCAAATAAAACATTTATTTATTACTAGCTGACCCGCGCAACTTCGTCTGCGTCACATAAAAGAGAAACAGCTCACAAAAGGAATACATTTTTCCCAGTTTTTGCAATATTTTTCATTTATGCTCCGCTCCTTTTGGTCGCAGCGTGATGTTATATAGCCTTCCTCGATAAATGGACTACCCAACACTGAAATAATCATTGAAATCGGACCAGTAGTTCCAGAGATTAGCGCGTTCAAACAAACAAACAAACACTGCAGCTTTATAATATTATATATATAATATATATTATTATATTATATTATATAGTATAGATTTTATAGAGGAGAGTCCCACCGATCTGACAACACGCTCAGAGACTATTGGTGGCGGTGCGTAGCCGGCCGGCTATTGAGGCGGTTCTTTTTCTTATAATGGCGTTAAAATTGTTTGTGCGGCCTCCGCAAACATAGTGGACGCACTACAAGCAACGCCACGACATTTGACAGCCCCAACAGTATCCTAAACGCGTTACTATATTGGACATGCAGATCGCTGTATATCCTATGCGTAAAACGGGTCCAAAGACTGCACGTGTAGAATGACTGACAGAAAGCTTCGAAAAGAGTGACTTTAACTTGATTTGTACAACGTGCAAATCTTCGAACCAGCATCTTACATCGAACACCCAACGACCTGCGCTCCCTCTCTATATCCATATTGTCCTTAAGATCATCAGTGACCCAATGACCCAAGTACTTAAATTTAGTCACCCATGCTAAAGGACTGCCTGCTGCTGGAGAGCGAGACACCGGGAACATTACAATATTACATTACCGGAATATTTTCTCTTACTATCAGAAGAAATGACGATGATGACATCGACTGGCTTTGCCATTGACCTTCTAGAACAGGACTACAACTTGGTTACATTATCTCTGGACCTGGCGTCGATGACTTTTATTACATTAAAAGTCCAAAAGTAACAATGAAACGTTTAGTAACGAAAATATCACGACATGTATCGGAAACGCAGGTGCTTTGCAGTTCATTGTTACGTTTCTTACGTTTGGACTTTTATATTGTTATAAAAGTCATCGACGCCAGGTCCAGATATAATCTACTTATCCGGGTGGGAATTTATTTTGGGGTGGGTGCAACTTTTCTTCTTCTTATTATTCTAATCGTCATACCATAATTTGTAACTATCTTCATCAGCCGTTAACCGAAGACATTCAGTCAATTTATGAACGACATATCTTGGAATGTTTAATCAAGGAAGCAACATGGAGATTCACGTAAAGAGTAAACAGTTAAGTCCCTATGTGTTTGTATTTCATTGTAACTGGACGTCATACAGAACAGTTCGTATCCGTTGAAGTTCTAACAACAAGAAATTCTTGTGAAATACCACGCGACAAGACTCGCTTCCGGGTTGCGCGTGCACATAGTAGCTAGAGGTTGTTTTGAAACCCGACGCCGGCCGCTGGCTACACCTGTGCTACTTGTCTTGTACCATACACACCTTTATTCAACGACACGACTTTACCCTTTCATAATGAAGATTGGAACACATCCGTTATAGGTATTACACTCTTCTGCCGGGAATTTCTTCTGGTCACGCTCCAATAATATCATCCTTGTAACACTTTACAAGCACTCGTGTTTTATTTAATTGAACAGATAATTAAATCGGATTTTTAGGAAGATACTACCTGTATAATTAAATTTAACCTTGCGAATTGTAGAGATCACTGTATGGCAGTCCAATTACATCATGTGCTCTCAGAATCAATTTTTAATTTGTAACACAATGGACATAAAGTAAGTACTAAAACGGTCACAGTTTTCAGTACATGTGAGAAAGTATCGATCAAAGTGGCCTGCATGATGTGCTCTATACATCAGCATGAAACGCCAGATACTATAAACATTTGAATGGTTTATTTTATTCAAAAATACGTCCCTTGGTGAATCGTTTGAAAGGTACTAAATTTTACATTTTATTACAGAATATTGTTATAAATAATTCTGCGTTTTATTTCAGAGCAAAAAATATGTTTATTTACCTTAAAAGAATAGAGCACAATTTTGTATGTAAAATATCTTCTTAAGCTATAAATATCGAATTTGGTAGCTGTGTTAGTAACATAGACTAATTAATTAAGATTAAGACGGGGTTAATTGATCTTCAACAGCTATTTTATCGTCGGCTGTAAACGGTAAATGTGTTCAATTTAGGATCTACTACACTACTACTACAACAGCCCATAACGTCCACTGCTGGCCATAAGCCTCTCCCATGATGGGAAGAATTTGCCGTAATCTCCACGTTTGGCAGGCGGATTGGAGATCGCAGTGATGAAAGACTAACAGAAAACGCTGCTGCCCATTCTCTAGTCTACGGAGGCGCAAGATGTGCTGCCTCAGACATTAGTCGCCTTACGCGACACCCGTGAGTGTAATGGGTTGGTTCTATTCTTCTCTGCTTAATTATTTAGGATCTAGCCTTACATAAACTGCAAGTTCAGGATAATCATAACATTTTCTTTATCACAGATACATATCGTCGCCCAGCAGTGAAAACCACGTAAGTGTTTATAACAAAATTTTACAGGAGGAAGAAAAAACTGTCTACTGAAAAAAAATGTATGAGTGGGGAAGATATTACCTTTTGTTTTTTTTTAGATTTTTTTGGCGCTAGGAGTAGCTGATTCGAAAGTTGAGTAATCTGTGCTTACCGAGTTTATAAATCCAAAGAAATTTTTTTTTTTTTTTTGAGGAAATGGGACATCCGAGGTTTTCCTAGAGTAATCTGTGCTTACCGAGTTTATAAATCCAAAGATTTTTTTTTTTTTTTGAGGAAATGGGACATCCGAGGTTTTCACTGCTGGGCGACGATATCTAACTGTACCTCATGGCTCATACTTCGTCCATTGTTGAGCACAGAGAATAATATATTTTTCCTGCAATTAGTCACGCTCCAACGAAACAATTTAAATGTTTACCTGGATGACATCGTCAGTGAATTTGCTTAAAGAGCGATACCATATTTTTATTTTATTTATTTTTTATTTTGGGGAATGGCCCAAGAATGGACGGCCGATGGGGCCGAAAAGTTCTGGAGTGGCGACCGCTAACCGGAAGACGTTGCGTTGGCAGGCCTCCCACTAGGTGGACCGATGACCTGGTGAAGGTTGCGGGAATCCGCTGGATGCGAGTCGCACGGGACCGGTCAATGTGGCGACACTTGGGGGAGGCCTATGTCCAGTAGTGGTCGTCTTTCGGCTGAAATGATGATGAATGATGATTGGGGAAAACAAACAGTGACTGACACATTACATTAATATAAAAAAAACCAATAACATTTTCCACGGGCTTCATACAAAAAATACAAACTTTATAAACCATACAACCATACAACCATACAACCATATGACAGGTACCTAAGCTTATGTATGACGTAGGAATAACCGAATATGTATCGATTGAAAACCGAGCGATCAGAAGAGAAGAACCGAGGAATAAAAATAGAGTGATCACTAGTAGATAGATAGTAAGTGGACGTTCCTGCAAACACATACATTATGCATAGGTACTGGTTATTGACTTCACTATTAATAGATGTAAATATAGCAACGAGAGTTAATAACCACTATCCACGTTATCATAAAGATAATGTATAGCGTGTTAAGTAAACAAGAATAACCATAAACTGTAACATTTCGAAAGACTTTAAGAGTTATCAAGCGAAATGTTAATTTGCTTTGTCCAAGCACACCTAATTTTAAGAGAGACTGGCTTTAATCCAGTTAATTCTTATTGGTACATAAGATTTAGACAGTTTGGTCAGGTTAAGGAAATAAAGACCCTTAATTGTTTAACCGCTGTAAACAAGGTTCAAATTTATCTAATACTAGCTGACGTCCCGTGGTTTCACCCGCGTAGTTCCCGTTCCCGTGGGATTACGGGAATAAAATATAGCCTATAGCACTCACAAATAATGTAGCTTTCTACCAGTGAAATAACAAATGTTACCTCTTTATAATATTAGTATAGATATAAAAATCTCGTGTCACATGTGTTTGTTTTCGAACTCCTTCGAAACGGCTTGACCGATTTTATCATATTTTTGTGTTTACTAGCTAGGCTAGTATCCACTATCAATAAATTGCAAATCTATTTAGTCCGTTAGCTAGAGTATTTGAAAATAATGGACACGTATTTTTTGTTTTGTAAATCAATGAAAATTAACAAAGATAAAACGCATCAAATCTCGGGAGTGGGAGCTCGTGACGTCAGAACGCACTAAAAATTGTACCACGGCATGACGTATTGAGAATTTTCAAAGTGTACTATCTTCGTCAATTTTGGTTTACGTAATAAAATAAAAAATACGGGTCAAATATTTTTTGATAATCTGACGGGCTAATTAGATTTTTTCAGTTGACAAGCCTATTTGGTAGGTCTTAGAATAGGTCGCAGGCTATTTTTTTGTCTCACACATACACATCAAAATTTTCACGCGAGTGAAGTCGCGGGTAACAGCTATTTAATTAATAAAGCTTCACAGCTATACAAAGTATAATACATTATCTTTTTATTACACAGACGTCCCTGTATGACCTTTTTATCAAATCGTTAAAGTGTATAAAGCAATATTCAGAATAAACATAGTTTCATTAATGAAGGATAAACTAGATAACAGGGTAATCAGACGAATTACGTTAATCCAGCTGGTTTTGTCTTAACTTTAACGCACTGCAAACATTTAATCATGTCCAAATGTACCTAAGCCAGTTTTATTTCTTTAAATAAGATTATAACTAATTAAAAGCAAATACAGTCATCTAAGATGAGATGACATCTACATTCTGACTGATAACAAAATGATAATTATACCGAATGAGTCACAATTTAAGGTCATTGTATCACATAATTGTTTCAGGAAAACAGACTTGGCACATAAACATTTCAGACTTGTAAATCGTGTTTGCGTTGCTATCTTAACCAAAGTTTACTTATGTCGCAGCTGTTTGTAGCAATTGTTTTCGAGTTAAGGCATCCGGGGTTGCGGGACTGTTCGAAATAGATACCGTGGCCCCGGAACACAAAGGGCGATGAAGGAACATGGATGGGTTTTAGTCAGTAAAAGTCTGACACTCCCTCCTGCTCCGCCCAGAGCGGGAGGAGTCATTTGATGATTTCCCATACGAAAAAAAAAAAACAAGGCGAATGGTTACGCCTAACTACAAAGTAGACCTCTCTTTGAAGGCCTACTCCTCTCTCTTTCTCCGAAATATCAAAATATATAGTCCAAATATTATATAAAAAATATATGATTTGTGACATGAACAAATATGCTTACAAATATATTTTAAGTTTTATTTTTTTTATTATTACTGTTAGTTTTGACAATAAAAATCATATCCGTCCTCTTATTTACGCAAGAATTTTCTTTCTACTTTTAAACGCCTGAAGAGATTTTGATGATTCTTTCGCCAAATTATAGCAACGTTATTGGTTTATAAAAATTAAGTTTTTTTTTTTTTAATGATTATTTAAGTGGGAATAAATCATTAACACCATGTTTTTACCAGGTCCAAACATTTAAGAGAATGATGACTGCCAGGTTGGTTCGTTGGTCTGGTGGTCGCAGACGCAACTGCTGAGTATGATGGAGTCCTACGCGTTAAGAGCAGAAAAGAGAGATTGTTGAGCCAGGCTAAATCATGGTACTGGAGGTCCTATGATGATAGATTGTTCTGGACCTTGTTAATACTGGCAGCTTACAGCCACACTCACAGCCACACTCAGAGTCAGTTAATGGTTACTTAAACGGTTCCTTAGTAAAAATTAAAAAAAGTTCACCCTCAGAGTCAGATAACGGTTCATTAGCGTCCCCTAATGACAATTAAAGTTAAGTAAAGCAAAACCTTTACTTAAATATTTAATGGCTGATTTTGACATCTACGTTTCGGCCTTGGGTTTTTTTTTAACCACAGAAAAAAGTGTGCCGCGGTGGAGAGCCAGCTCACATACAGGCAGTGACGCAGAATAAAGGAAAAACAGACCAATTGGCCTGTTTTCGAGTCTTCACGATTGCGCGCCTACAACATATCTGTGTAATAGAATATCATTGTTCACAACATAAACTTTCCCGTCCGCTAAATACTACTTGACATTGACAGTTGACAGCAGTGATGCCATAGAAAAAATATCGCAATCGCTTTATTTTATTTCAATGAAAATAGCTGTTCCCCTTTGCAATTTAGTAAAAACTTACAGTAAAGTAACTGATTATCATTTATATATTACTCTGAATAATAATTTTCTACGTTTATAAATAAACTTAAATGAGATTTAATATCAACACTTTTTAAATGTGGCTACACCAGGACTTTATCGATATGCAATCGATAAGATGATTTAAGGATGCTTCGCCCTACGTATACTTAAATCTGTCATTAGCTAATTAACCGTTAAATTATGTCTCTGGGATGTAGCATTGATTAACGGATTTAATGATAATTAGTTAAGTATTCATTAGGACTAATTTAATGAACGACCCGAGTCGTTCATTAGTCATAAATATATATATGTAAATATAAATGATAACCATATATATAAATGATAACCAGTTCTTTTACTACAGTAAAAGAACTGGTTATCATTTATGGGAAAATTTGATTTTTTTTTGGAAATATGGAAATTTGAAAACTGGTTATCATTTTATGGGGAAATAGCTGTTCCCCTTTGCAATTTAGTAAAAACTTACAAGTTTTTACTAAATTGCAAAGGGGAACAGCTATTTTCATTGAAATAAAATAAAGCGATTGCGATATTTTTTCTATGGCATCACTGCTGTCAACTGTCAATGTCAAGTAGTATTTACCGGGAGGGAAAGTTTCTGTTGTGAATTTTAATTTCGTCTGTATATATTTACGTTATGTACTTTCAGTGAAAATGTGAAATGAATAAAATTCAACGACACACACCTTGTGTAATCGAAGAACTTCCATTCATATTTCTGTTTCAATTAATTCCATGATAGGTAAGTACCTATCTGTTAACCCTGCAAAAGTAGCAAAGTACCGTAATTTTATTAGTAACATTATTTCCGGTGCAAATAGTAATCCTTTTTCATTGGTTTCCTGAGGTCGGATGCCACCAACGGCAATATAACACGTTTTACAGATTCAGGTGTAAATCTATAACTTGCGTGAAATTCCTGAATAGAATATTTTGTAAAGGGATCAGAATAATCTCGTAAATTCCGCCTCAGTCCCACTTCTTTATATCTTCTGGCATAATCTAAAAACTCAAAGAAGTCTGCCAAAGTTATTCCTTTTAATTAATAAACGTTTATTATGAAATCGAATTCGCGGGTAAAAATATAATCCGAAATGTAGATGTCAAAATCAGCCATTAAATATTTAAGTAAAGGTTTTGCTTTACTTAACTTTAATTGTCATTATGGGACGCTAATGAACCATTAACTGACTCTGAGTGTGGCTGAGAAAAACAAATTAATTTGAAATAAAAAGTTAAAATAATATGATGTATTGTCATCAGGACCGACAAAAAAGATCTCCCAATAAAAAACCATGTAACTATTTATTGAAAGCTTGAATAATTATGTGTAAACAACCTCATCACGAAGCCGTCAACCAAGCATTCTGAACATCCACTTAAGTAACTTTACGCAAAAATATGCTGGGAAGCGACTTTTTTTTTGGGTGAAAAATCATGCTTTGTAGTAGAACTCACTTAAAACATTGTGCTGATGGATGAATTGAATAGTACGGGGGTCATAGAGGTGTTTAAAGTAAAAATCTTTCAACAAAAACTTGTATTTAAAAAAAAAACTTGTCAAGAAGCATTAAAACGCTGTAACTTTGACCCCCAATATCTAGTTCTCCGTAACGAGAAGATTCCCAGGTACGGTGTAGAACAAAAAATGATCGCAATGACGGGGAGAACAAGTGCCCTTGGCTTTGTTAAGAGGTTTTTTACACCCTTTATATATAAGTAATATCCAAAAAGGAGTATAATTTCGTAATGTAGTGATCCCCAGCCTTACAAATGGTGGAGGCTGGGTCAGATCCCAGAAAAAGTGTCTGATAGCAGAAGTCGCGAGTTCATCCCTATCGATCGCCTGAGAAATCCTTATAAAAGGATACACCGTGCCGAAAAAAACTTACCGTACGTACTTACAAAACACTACTGAGTTTACTGACGAATGACCAATTTTCAACAATATTACGTAGAGTATAAGGGTGTCTCTACAGTACCTAATAATCCTTATCCTTCGGAGAAACCATGACTGTGTACTGTACTGTTGTTTCCTAAAGTTTAGTCAGTAAACCGAAGACTCATTCTTCCTAACCTCTCCACCATAATTATGTATCTGTAAATAATATATCAACGTATGCAACGTTTCAAAGTCTGAATCAGTCAGCTTGTCTTGTCTTTTGTCTTACATGAAAGAGCACGCTTTGTCTCGGATGATGAAACTTGGAACAATAGCCTATTTACTTGTTTACGGATCAGAAAACATATGCTTCATAGGTTTAGGAGTGGCTTGAAATTAAAACCTAGTTGGAGTATGGCCTGAGTTATTTATTACATACTAACAATAGGCCCTCCTTCCAGTTGAGAGAATTTCCTAGTTCCTACTTGACAAAACTCGCGAAATGTAGGTGTACCTATCGAATCATGCACCTCTGGCTATCCCACAGGAAAATAAAAGCATGTTTATGTTTTATTATTGTTGTTGTTTACCTACTTTTATGTATTGTCCTGTTGTTGCAGTTCAATAAACAGTGTACCAAATAATAATAATGTTTTACCTTAATGACATGGATTATTTGTCCTGTTTTGGTCCGTTATAGCTATACTCTCGTTTGATCACTGAGTAAGTGTTCGCACATACCTACTCCTACATGCTCGCCACTAATTTACATGAGCCACAAAATTGTGCAGCTGGTGCTAATTAATTCTGCATGGAGGGGAGGTTAAAAGCGGAACACGATCATTTCTGTTCTTTTACCGAACACTTCATATAATAACGGTTTACATTGACGTTAAATGTTTAAAGAACAACTCAAACTCAAGCGTATTTAACAACTTTAAGTATTATTGTATTTTTATCTCCTTTATTCATTTTAACAACTTACTTTATATATTTTTAAATATATCTTAAAAAAATATATATTAAAAAATACATTTAAAAATATAAAAAATATTATTATTATATCTAGCCTGTATTGCCCCCATTACAGTCACGGGTGTCGTATAAGGCGACTAATGTCTGAGGCAGAACACCTTGCGCCGCCGTATACCAGAGAATGGGCAGCAGCGTTTTCTGTTAGTCTTTCATCACTGCGATCTCCAATCCGCCTGCCAAGCGTGGAGATTACGGCAAATTCCTCCCATCATGGGAGAGGCTTATGTCCAGCAGTGGACGTTATGGGCTGTTGTTGTGGTTGTATTGTCCCACTGCTGGGCAAAGGCCTCCTTCCATTCCTTCCAACGGTCACGATTCTGTGCTATTTCTTTCCAATTCTCAAGGAAAACATCCAGTTCGTCCCGCCATCTCCTTCGTGGTCTGCAGCGACCCCGTGTCGATTATTATTATTACTTTAAGTAGGTATAGTAAGTTTATAATGCAAATAATTCGCGTAAGTACCAAATTTCATATAAGCTTGGACTAATCTCCCAAATAGCAAAGAGTTTAAGGTCAATGACGAAGAAATAGACATCGGATGCAATCTTCAGAGTAATTTATATCTACGAGAAAACCGTATCTTGAAAACGAGTCTGCATATAAAGCGCAAATCTTCTTCCTATTGTGTGGAACCGACTCGGCAATCCAGTCTGAGAGAAACGGGGTCAAGAAATTTATTTCTGGGTACACTAAGACTATGACTGTACGTTAGGTATAAGTAACTTTCATTTTATACTTCAGAGTCGAACAACAGTTTACAACGCAAATGCTAACGATGGCGATGTGAATGTGCATCCTTCACAATGAAAAATGTAAAGAAATACAGTCTTTATCTTCTAATCCTTCAGTCGGTTTAAAAAAATAAAATTACATTCTAAATTCGAAAATTGCAGTTCGATAATTTTAGGCAAAGGAAAATGAGGTCATAAAGCGTAGAGCTAATTAGAGACAGGATACAAACATTTTACAAAAATAAACTATACTTTTCCTCAGCTAGCAGAGCTAAAATAAAATGTAAATTGACTAAATGCACATATAGCTGACTCATCATTCCCAATTAGCTATGCGGTTACTGCGTCAGTAATGTCGAAATCATAATATATTGTTGTCACCGTCACAGCTCAGAATAGTCTGAAATCGTCAAAATGCATTCATGCAATGTTCGCAATCGTGATAGTATAGACGTACCTAAGCTGGTTTATTATCATCATTGACATCACCTTCCTAGTGAACCCATCCTCGACATTCACAGATATTTCATAATATCTACTGCAACGCCAATTGCTGACGATAGCCTGTGCTAGCCGCGATTTCTCTGTGCAACTGTTTAACTTTATTTAGCAGAGCCCAGAGCCATCTTTAATTCTTTACTCTCTAAGCTTATTCAAAAGATGAATATGCATAGTAACTACTTACTTACATATTTAGCGTTTTGTTTTCATCCGGCTCACAGCAGGTTATTCTCAAGGGTGAAGAAAACTTGCCCGTGTGCATACCGAGAATACAATCTGACTACATTAGTAGCACACGTTGGAAAAGGAAAAACCGCTTTTCACGATGCCCCATTAATATATGATTTCTAATAGATTAGTTTACTTATTTATAAAAGCGGGTAGCTACGCGTATGTTTAATATATTTCCAGAAAAGAAAAATTGAGTGTAGGTTATTCGACCATTCGAGATACTTCTCGAGTCGACCGTCAATTTAATCCATTTAATGAATTAATTGATGGTGGAACAAGTCTCAACGAAGTTCAATAGGTGTGCCCACTTAAAGCGAGGTAATGTCGTTTCTTGTCTAGAATTGGTCAGATAAAAAAGCAAAATTAGATCATTGAAACATATTAGATCACATCTATTTCAATTTTACAAGGTTATCGATTTTTTAAATGCAAATTCGATCCGAGAATATCTCTGATATGGGCGATGACGAAGAGTTAAGTCACTGTCTTGTTTTTATTTCATGAAGAACTGTATATCTTATCATCTATCGACATTTTTAGAGTCATGGTGAGAAACAGCATTAAACTTGTCAATTCTTTATCATTTAGAACGAGGGTTTTCACAGGGAGGATCTTTGGCCCATTGCGACAAAAATACTTAATTCCTATGGAAGTAAATTTCTTGTTCCATTTCGAACTAGGATACTACTGTCTTGCAGACTAAGACAAAATTGTAGTTCCCTGTCAATCATCATTTTGCTAACCCACTTCAGTGAGGTGAACCTCATCTAGTCATCTCGTTTGATCACATTACAGAATACCTACTATATTTAAAACCAATCTGGAGTCGCAACTGAAGCTTAACTATATGGGAACAAGGTGAACAAAGTTTCTGACTATGTTAGAGGGACACTGGCGGGGCAGGAGTATGGTTTTAGCCGGTTCGAGTCCGGCACTACCTCGACTGTCTCACAAGATAAATTCCTGTGGGATAGTCGAGGTGTCCGCGGGGATTTCCCACTCCTGCCAAAACAAAAAAAAAAAAAAAACAATCTGGAATCTTGTGATCCTCCTATCCTGTAGTTACAGTCACTATGTTTCACTCAAGCATTTAGCCACTTCCTCCATTATGTACCTACAGTCGCTTTTCTCGCTATCCGCCGATTAGTAAAACGGAAAGACAATTCCAATTCGATTACCTTCGCTGTAATTACACAGAAACACGTTCATGTGTTCATACTGTAAATTAATCTCAAGGAAAATCAAGCCGCGGTCTGACTGGATTACAGTACAGATTGTTCATGGATCGTTAGCATAATAATTATGATATATAACAATGCTCTGATTGTCAATGTTCGGACAAAGGGGCTTGTACGTGATTATGGAACTAAATGTTTCTTTTTTTAATGTATTTTTCGCGTGATGATTTCATGTTACACCTAAATTAAATACTCAATTGTGTCACGTAAACGTAATCTTTGTGATCTGATCATCCAGTACATGCTCCCATTTCCTCACATGACCAACTTTTATAACAAAGTACAAATCTTTATAACGTTATAATCTCTAACCAACGTTGCATGTGGCAACAATTTAACTACAGCGGAATTAATCTACAGTTATGACTGAGCGGCGCACGATTCTAATTCCGGTGTTTTGCCTATAAACGTGCAGTCGAACCACGAGGAAGACCCCTAATGTAGCCAGAGTAAAAAGGATTAAATATATTATGTGTCAATTAGAAGTGGTGGGTTCCTTCCGCTGCGGTCGAGCGACGGAAGCAGTGCCACGTGACTCACATGACCACTGCGTGTGCGCACCACTCGCCTCACTACCCATTGTCTGCACACTCCATAAACTTCGCTCATTTATGCCATAGGAGAACAAAAATAGGGACGTAATGTATATGAATGAATACAGTCACATTAAAATGAGTGGTTCCATTATTGTTTAGGGTCGAGCGCCAGAATGGAACATTATTGGAAAATTATGAGTGGGCCCCGGTTGTGAGTAGGGCCTCCAATTGTTTTCTGAATGAGTAATCGGAGGCTACAGTGTTATTATTAAAAGGATGGACGTTGTGTTTAGTCTGCTTTGTATTGCTTCCTATCAAAACGATATTGGTGAAAACGTGATGATCTGAAATTGCCATCACGCAAGTGACCAAGCGTGTTAAATTGGTGATTGATACTCGGTCTTCTTCTGCATGGAACGAGACGACAAATGTTGTTATTGTTGATGATCTTCAATGTATGTTGAACATCCAGTTCTGACTGTAGCAGAATCTAGGGCAGGTGTAGTCTACGTTTTACGACTCAGTATCAAATGATATCGATAACATCACGGAAGACAAAGCAGCTGTTTTGATTAGAGTTATGTCATCCATCTATCAAAGGGAAAATTTTCCTTTCAAAGTAATTTTCATATAATATTGTGAGCTACATAGAATTAAAATAATGATGTTAACCTTCTGCTATTTATTATAATTTATTTAGGGTTATTTTACTACCCGTTACTACTGTTTATTTCATGATGTGCCTCTTGCATTCTTTTTTTCCATTCTACTTGATTTACATCACCGTAATGGAGTTTCTTGCCGGTTCTTCTCCATAAGAAATAACCAACCCTAGCCTATGTGAAATGTGATTGATTTTGAGCAACTATGATGTTCCAAATATAAAATTTTCATATTAATATTAAATTATATAAATTTTATAGTTAGAGCTATTGCCAATGTTGTTATAGGGGTGTTATCAACAGAAACACATTAATTATTATGTGGCTTTGTGACGAAATTTAGTGTAGCTGCTCTGCACATGTCATGTGGTGAATAAAGTCCATCTTCGTTTACTAGTTATGTATGTTTACGTCTTCTGCAGGTACTGATCGACCTTCGTACCTCAGGTACTAGTTTAGCTGTGGATACTTAGGAATCGCTCTACAAGGCGTCAATGAGACTCGACGTATGATATCACTTACATTATCGTATTATTAAGTACAGCCTTCGACTGTAATGAGCTTCATTACACTTATGCAAATGATTGAATCAAGAGGATTGCTATGATAGTATGATTCATCTTCGCTGTTTTCTCTTATAGAGCGAGCACCCTTTCTATTTGAATATTGTAGATGTTTTGAATGACACATTACGTTGCGATGCTCGTCTGCACATTCATTAGACACTGATTACGATTCCAAACATTACGCGTTTGTATTTAATTAGCACATACTAAGTTCGTGCCCTAACTGTGTTAGCATCTTCAAACTTTCCGGAATATCGCTCGGATAAATAAAACGAAATGGTTACATAAATATGTCATCAATACATTTATTATCAAATGCTACACTATAATATCAATACATTGTTTCAGTCATTTCAATATTTACAATCATTCGAAATAACTTTTGTAGCAAGCGAGTAGGATTCGGTGTACGAGTACAAAATATTATTATGACTTTCTGTTACACAGCAGCTGCCTTTCAAGTTATATACAGAGAGTTATCATACAATTTAATGTCCATTCGACGTCCACTATGTAGACAAAAGGTTCCCTACACTATACAATAAGTAATGAATATGAGAGAGCTCTGAAGTTCATTAGTGAGAGCTATAAGACCGTTAAAGACGTTACACAGCACATATAAAGGCCCAGCACGTCCCAGACGGCTACGCAGGGATCATGCTTTCAATAATTTAATACTGTTTTTATCCACCATCAAAACGTTATTATTGAGACCGATTACTGACGATACCTTCCACTAGCAGGACAATAGATACTTATTATTAAAATATATCGCTTCGGCATCTCATATTTTTCAAACATGGACTTAAACATAATAGTAAATGCGCAATAAGCCTCACATGGTTAAAGCAAAGTATCTACAACGATCAAGTGATATCTGAAGTGTTCAAATTACAAGAACTGGTTAGTATACGGAATAAATAACATGAAGAACATAAGCTTAATATGTATGCAAGCTTATGTGGATGTAGACCGAGATCCAGCGGCTGCGCTCGTGATTCGAGCGGATGCGACGAAACGAGAGCTGAGCACCGTTACCTGCGCCCGCGTCTCGCGCCGGCCGCGGGGGATGCGCCGACCGGCGACCTCATGCCTCCCACCGCCACCAAAATGTGCCTGACTCATTAATCGAATGCCACTAACCAACTTGGCCATCGACTTCCACTAAGTCGCCGCTCTAATCTGAGGCCATATAAATGCACTTCAGCCCGACTACTTAACAATATTGCTACGCTTCTAATAAGCAGGGTACTCTAATGTTCTAAGCAGTCTCAATGCCTTAAATTAAAAATACACTTGATATCACAAAATGCAAACCGAAGCACACGAGTGCAACGACACATTGGTGGCGTTTTCACGGACGGAACAGTCCTTTGTGTCCATTATAACCATGCTGCTACCACAATGCGCGATAAGGTCAATCTTTATCACGCAATAACTCTGATTTTGCACTTTTTTCGTTTCCGTGGAATGAAAAATTTGGGTTGTCCTTTTGTTTGTATGCTTTGTCCAGTTTTGCAGAAGGAGGATCGTTTTCAATTGGTATGGGTACAATCGGCTTCGTATTCGTCGTTATTGGGGCAGGGCTTATGTTTTCACCTCTACAGAAGTCTTGGAGCCAAACTTCTGAATTGTACGAAGGACCTTCTCCTCCCAACTCCGCTGGCAGTATATCAAGTGGTAGCGAATCATGAAGCGTTGAAAGATTGTTTCCATGCAACACGATGCGCTCTCGTGTCTTCGCCTTAAGGTACGGTTTTATTACAGCGAGAGCGGTTTCCACATACCAAGGTTGTCCGATGAAATGTATGCTTTTAAAACGAACAGGCATGCAATCTTGTAGACAGTCAATCATCATTTTCAACACTTTTGCTTGTAAACTACACGATTGCTTAAACGTGAATTCAGTCCAATCAACGATAATGACATATCCGTTAGCCTGATTTTGAACATCGTCGAGGGTGCGCTCGATAGTGAGTAGCAGAGCTCGGAACACTGACAGCAGCGGGCAGGCGTGCGGGAGCCAGTTGGAGGCGAACATGAGCAGCACGCAGCGGCCGCGCCGGTCGCGCTGCGCCAGCACGCCGGGCAGCCCGTCCGCCAGCGCGCGCAGCACGCCGCCGTCCGCCGATGCCCACAGCTCCGCGTGCTCGCGCCGGTACTGGTGGTAGCTCACAAGCAGCTCGAAACTCTGCTGCACGTCGTGCTTGCGCGCGTACAGAAAACGCCGCAGGAAGTTGTCATCCTGACACCTACTCTTGTCGCGTAGGGCGAGGTTGAGGCTCTTGTCCACTGTGTCTCGCAGGCCGTTAAGAGCGCGTTGTCTGTCGCCGTCTGTGAGGCGTTTTCTGGCCACTTCACAAAGACGTTCATTCTGCATCTGATGCAGCTTCCAGTCGTATTCGGCGTACTCGTTCATGACTGGTTTTGGTATGAGTCATGCGTCCTTTCACTGGTATAACGCGTAGCTGCGCGCGCGCCGCCTGTAGCTCGGGGCCGACTGCGCACCGAGTTCGCGCCGTGCGCCGCCGCCATCGCTGCTCGTTCATTAAACCGTGTAATGGTCTGTTCACACGCGACAGCTACTCGTTCCACTAAACTTGCCTGATATTTTTTTTGGAATTCTCGTTAAAATTATAGTCATTCTGTAAATTACCCTGGTAACACAATAAGTAATCTAAATAATAAAATTGGAATATGAATAATTACTAGCATTATAATTAGTATATAATAAAAAAATAGTAGTTATTATCATTAAGTATACTTAGTAAAATAACATCAAACCATGGTGCTTATTACAAAATACCTAAAGGAGGTTTTAGAACATTTAGGTCGGTTGTATGAATGGCACTGCATTAAGTATGTATTTCATAATCTTATGTAAGGGAATTACCTGCCTAATCGATATTAAGTTGTATCGCTGTGTCATACTCTTATCAGTAAATTGATTAGATAACACGTAGTCTACAATGTCATAATTAGAGAATTAGGTAAGCACATTTATGTAACGCTACTCGAGATGTTTTTAATTATATGTTTTTATTCTTCGTATAAAAAAAGGCTTTAGTTTTTTTTGAAAATTATTAGGTTTTATCTCACTCATCTTCAACATTTCCTTGCCTTTATTTCAATTTATTTGGGGTCGGCGGCGCAACATGTCTAATTTTCTTCCATAATATTCTAATTTGCGTCAAAAATATTTCATTTTGGTAACTTGATTTTGACTAAAAAGATATCATTTTCTGACTTTTCACTGCCAGATGGATTAAACAACAACAGGACCATTCATTTCAAGCTACTTTGGCCAATAGATCCTTACCGAATAACATACTGATAAAATACAAACTGTATTAGTAAATAGAACCTTAAAACATGGACTAATAATCAAGTACACTCGCACATATTATTAGAAGACGCAGGGGAAACTACATCCCAAATGTGATTTTATTCTTCAGTTACCGGTTACTGATGAAATCCACAAAAAATGGAGATAAATTAAAACACTCAGCCCCTTTGACTATCCACCTACTGTCCGTAAAGGGCAAGTGAACAAGTAACAGCCGTTTGAACGCAGCATAACTTACCCAGCCAGAGCGAGTTATAAATAAAAAAAAACTGAAGGTTGGCAGTATACCGGTCAATTGGCTGGCTGGTTTCTGCGATGACGTAGCGTCGTGCGCAAGAGACGCACACGCATGTGTGAGTGAGACAGAAACACACTTTGTAACAATTATTTCTATGAAGCCTTATACGTAACGTATAAACGGATGGCCGAAAATCGTATAACGTCCGCGCTTTGTTCACTTTAACGTATAACTAGCTGCCGTAACAGGCAACACTTACTGCCTATACCGCATTCATAATTAATTAAATTAATACTTGTTGGCATAGCTTATGTATTTGGTTTTGATGTTAGTTTTAACTCTGAAGCCAAACTGTTGGTAATGTATGCAGTCGTTAAAATTAACAAAACCGTGCCAACAGTATTTTTGACTATCTATGTACCTACTGCTCAACCTAGGTCACTACATTCTGTTATTTATTCAATCAAAGTTTAAAAGTTTTTACAAGTTGTTACATTCAAAAGATATTAAAATAAAAAAATAAATAATCACATTTAATTTTAATAAGAAAGTTTAGTTTCTCAATATGAAAGACATCAACGTCATCGCATCTAGAGCATTTATATAAATAACAGAGAAAGGACTCTTGTCGATGGCTACTAAGTTGTAAGTTATATCTCATTTCGTTGAGCAATGACGAATTGTTTAATATCCTTTGTCAAGGCTTCACTATTAACTGAAAATCAAAATATCATGCCTTGCAAACAGACCAAAATCATCCTTATTTACAATCACCAGAGGTGCATATTCATATCGAAAGATACAACAATAAAAAATTAAATAAGTTCTTTTAAGACACAGTGTGTGAAGGAATTTGTGTTAGTAAGTGTCGATAATGAGTTAAGGGCAACGACTTTTTTAAAATGAACCGTGTCGACGCATCGCATGGTCGTTGCCCCATGCAGTCGGCTTGGCAGGTAGGCCGACGAGCCTCGGTAAAAATAGACGCACTTCGTCTCTAGATGTGCTGATAGTGCCTTCACGCATTACCCTACTGCACACACCACAACACTAGCAGCTAGCTGCCCAAAGTCAGAACTAACTACAAGTGGCGCTTTCATTAAAATAACATTACGAGGGAATCTTGCTGAGTTATTTTTGGAACGGGATACATTATTTTAGGACAACGGACAACAAACAAAAACATACGTAATATTAACCAAGCAGGTAAAACACAATACATTGTCATATAATATTTTCAGAGTCCACAACAAAACTAGAACACAACGTCATTAAATTTAAAAGGCTACCTACATGAACACACAAGACACGACTAACAATTAAAACGGTGCAAACGATCAAAATTAAAGAAAATCTACTGCAGACTCATACTCGTTACTCTAAATAAAACATGCAAGTTTGGCATATATTCTTATATCGCTAGGTGGTGCTACATAAATTAAAAATATAATTTGGACCCTAATTTTATGGCCGATCGGCCAGTGTTCTTTTGAACCAATTCTTAAACACTTTAACCTAGAAGTTTAACCTAGAACAAATAAAGAAACACATAATCATCGTGATATTTAAGCAGTTCCAAGATTTAAAAATAACGTCACGAAACTGTCACATAATGTAATATTGTGAAATAATTTCCTCATTTTTCATATTAACAATTTTTTGACGATCCTTTTCCTGGTTACCGAGCATCACCATGTATATATCACTATATATACAATATTATATATATATATCACCATATATATAATATTGTCTCGCTGGCCCTGTTTTAAGGTTATTAAAGTGCAGGTGTACCGTGTAAGATGAATATATCTACCTAAATATAATTCTAAGCCCACAAAACTCTGTTTAGGAATTATTAGTTTCCGTTATCGTCAAACATAAGGTATTTATATTCTATAAAACAGCGGTGTTTTGTCACAAATCACAATGTGGCGTTACTCACAATACACGGCGACCTTCAACGTAACATTACAATTGATTTTCTGAGATTAGTTATTATCGCCGTGACGAAATACTTTTTAATAAACATCGTGTAAAGTAAAATCACATATCATGCTAGCCCTTTTAATGTTTCGTAGTTGAAACTTGGATTAGGACTAGTATAATTCAAGTAGAAATTATTTGTAGATAGAGAAACTATTCCCGTGGGATCCATAGGTAAAAACACAAGTTATTCTTTATTAATATTCTCATATTTACGTTTTTTATTTACACAGACCTAAATAATTATAAAAATAATGTACATGTATCAAATGCAAGGCAATGCAAAGAATCAGTCTTTGGAGAAATAGGTCAGCCTTCTGGGTCACGCACGAGAAGAATCGACCAACCGTTTGGTGATTTCCCAAAATATTAAGTGGACACTCGGACCCCATGATTGGAGCCAGTGTTTCAAACAGGTTTGAACAATTTTCCAACAGTTTGTCTATTCAGTTTACTAAGAGACAGGCTTTTCACCTCTACTTTTCTTTGGAAATTGGAAAACTAGGCCTCGGGTCTGAAAATGGGCATCCAGCCAAAATATTTTGCGGTAGAACCGTAGCGTTCAGTAGTTCGTCTCCATTTGCTCTAAATATGAACTTCGTCGAGCAATTTTGTAACACTTTCTTTTGTTTTGGAATACTTTCAAGTAATCGGTAGAGTGTTTGTACTCTGGTTTGATTATTACTTGATCCTGATACCGGTACCACTTTGATTAAGATTTTTAAAATACCTAACCCACTCGTATTTCTAAAAAAGAGTTTGGTAAATAGGTATCTACTTTACCTCCAAAAAACCATTTCCTATTATCTAAACGCGGTCGCATTATCGATTGTCGTAGATAAGTTATGATAAGCTGACATTATCGCTATCTATCGCCTTGTTCCCTGGGTATTACAAATATCATGCTGCGTTTACACCACACCTCTAGTCCCATAAGCCAGTAAACTTGTTTAGTAACTATCTGTAAATGATTGAATTATAAATTTTATAATCGAATATTATTCTGAGATTGTAAGCTGAATGGCATATTTATCTACATCGGTTTTTTTTTTTTCAATATATATTTATTACCAACGGAAATCATTTCGATCGTAATAGATAAACAAAAGGATTTCCCAAGCAGAAACTATTTTTAACAAGAAAATGAAATGCTAACTTGAGCAACAATGGTGATTGATGGTATTGTCAATTAAACACGCTCTATTTCTAACGGAAATTAGAAAACGAAACTAAAAGACTGCTAAACTGAATCCGTTGAAATATTCAAATATTTTCTTAAGAAAACATATGCAAATAAGTAGTTAGGTCAATGTCAGATAAGTAGGCAATACTTGTGAGTCTTGTGACTCAGACTCTTTATTATTATGCGTATTGTAAAACCTGTTTGTAAAGTCGTTTATTTGATTTCTTTTTCCGATTTTGCATACACCTTTCGATTTTTAAAATACTTCTACTGATATTCATAAAAAAGAACATCTGTTACAATTTTATTATGTTCTACATATTTTAACGGTTTTATTTTTGTCTTTTATTTTATTAAACTTGAACGAGTTCGAGTGCCCTGAACATTTCAATAACAATGATAATATTTATTAGATTTGTCATAGATAGATACAAACTTGCTTGATAATGCAATTACAAGTGCAAGCTTTGAAACAAAAGAAGAATTAAAAACACGACAAAAAGTCGCAACAACTCAAGAGTTGACAGCAGCGAAGATCCTAAGATAACACCAATGATTAAAAAGAAATTAGTATTAATTGCTTTTATCACGAATAGATTGAGGCACCTGATAAAAGCTAATTACCACACAAAGCGAAACCACAAACTCCAGCAAAATTTCAAATGCTTTACATATTCAGTGATCTAGTTGATCGCAATACTTGCTCTATACTTAGCTGCACGATCATCTAATTCTTCGGCCACGATGCGCGTTATGAGGTTAGAATTTATTATCTTATCTGATGTGCTTAATTATGAATTTATGATAGAGTCAGATGCATGTGCATGCAAATGTTCATAGCTGTCGGGAAAGGAGGAGAGAGCGCGCATTCAAGCAAGGAGCTCCGCGTTGATGTTTTGCGTCAATACCATAGATTACATAGATAACATACATAAATAGCTCGATCGCTCGTTAATTAAATGTTATCGATAGCTGCCCAAGTGCCCACGCTAACGTTTTATTGCGACGATCGTTAAAGTGACATCCGTCTGTTTGGCTATTTCTTCACAGCGATCTGAGTTCTGTGAGCCCACGCGTTTTGGTGTTTTGTGGTCTTGAATTGTGTGATGTGATTACTTTGCATCATCCACCTCAGTATCAAAAATAAAACCATCACAAGCTTCATTTTTGTCACTCAGGTACTAATTGTACCCACGATGCTTTGATTTCATCTGCCATTCTGGCCGTCATCTCACCATCTCCAAATGAAATATGTAGTAGATAGAATGTCAAAACTCACGACATCAATGACTATTTGCCAACACCGACGCAAATTATAAGTGCAATTAGGGGGCTACACTAAATTGTTCAAGTAATATAAGGTTTAAGTTTAGTCTTGCAGCCGGTGCAGCGTATATTACAAAAATCTTAAGTTTGTTTTTTTAGTTTCTTGTTCAAATGGTTTTAGATTTGCCAGGCAATTCTGAAAATTGTACCAATTTATCTCTGAGAATAACGATTTTATCTCGCTTCTTTTGCATTATCTTTAACTAGATCTTATTTTTGTCTGCGATACGCTCAACAAAGAAATCAACTACCTTTTACGTATTGCCTTCAATGATTGCTTTTGTTTCCTTAATAATTACGCGCAGTGCACTAATTATTAGTCGGCGAAAACTTGCCAGCTTGCTTACACATAAGAGGCAATAAATGGCAACCGTTGAGTTGCACAAAAAGTGGCCTCCACGGGCGGCAAGGTTGCAGGGCCGGTTTTGACCGCGCCAGAGAGTCAGATAAATATAGGCACCACACCGCATACTTTCGTTTGATCAATAGTTAGGGATCTACCGCGAAATCGGCAGAGATTCATTGGATGTTGCGATTTTTTTGGATATTTTAATATCACAATACTAATAAACACTAACAAGTATTTATACATCTCTGGTCTAGGTAGAAGAGTTCATTCAAATTTTGACCCTTCTTCATAATTAGGAACCTAATAAAACAATGCGTAGTCAGTCACAGCCGTCTGCGTCGTTTCAAAGTTTTTATCGCAATGATAATATTGTAGAGCTACTCTAGAATTTTATTAACTTTGTGAATAAAAACTTTAAAGCCTAGCTATTAAGCAGAGAATTCGGCATCATGTTTTCGTGCGTACAAAAAAAAAACCGGCCAAGTGCGAGTTGAACTCGAGTAGAGAGTGTTCCGTACAATGCCAAAGTCCTATATTTAGTTTACCACTTTATTTTCAATTGATAGAATTCTTATAGGTTTTCCTGTAAACAAGCAATGAACTGTATTTCGTATTTTTTTTTTCAAAATTTTAGGCTCGGTAGTTTCGGAGATCAGGGGGAGAATGGTCAATTTTCGTCTTTCTTTCTTTGATTTTATTCATGAAAATGAATAAAATCAAAACCATTTAAGTATTTTACAATAATAACAATAAATTTGAGATCCTCATAACGAGCCCTTTCATTTGATATAGGACACAGTAAGGTTTGCAAAACTTTTTATTTTAATTTCCTAATTTGTCCCGCAAAATGACCCATATTTAAAAAAATATATATTTACTTTGCACATTTGTGTTTGGGTCATAGGATTACACCATCCTACCAAATTTCACCTGAATTAGTCCAGTAGATTCGGAGCAAATTGGCTGTGACAGACGGACGGACAGACAGACAGACGCACGAGTGATCCTGTAAGGGTTCCGTTTTTTTTCATTTTTTGTACGGAACCCTAAAAAGCAGTTGAGAGAGGACCTTTATTGTTTTGTGTTACAATTATGAACTTACTAGCTTATGCCCGCGGGTTCGCCCGCGTGAAGTTTGGATATTATTCCACGGGATCATACTACCGAGATAAAAAGTATTCTATGTGTTAATCCAGGTTATAAACTATCTGTGTGCTAAATTTTATCCAAATCCGTTCAGTAGTTCTTGCGTCAAAGAGTAACAAACATGCATTCATTTCATCCTCACAAACTTCCGCTTTTATAACATTAGTAAGAAGATATAAGCTTACGACTATTACCGGTCTAGAGAATAAAGTTATCAAGTTTATTTCCAACCAAAAATTGATAGAAATTACGTCCCATCAATACAAAAATATGAACGCTGACAAGTCATGACATTGGAATTCACGGAACGAAACCTTCTTCATCTGAGAATGTTTCAATCATTTTTTTTTTTAATATTTGTGGCGACGGCTCCCAGCGTGTGGTTTTTGGACGAAATGGCTTATGATTCGGTCTGGCAGGTATCAGTAACAGTGAATTCATTTGTTATGGGATACCTATAAGTAATATAGTGCACATGCAATGTTTTTAGGTTTTCTTATCTTTTTTAAGATTAACGGAACACTTGCCATATATGGGCACTTAGATAAGAAGGCTCTTTTTTTGGAATATACTTGTGGTGACAAGGTGAAATTAATTTCTATAGTTAATATCTTTAGCATCACTATTATAAGGGGTGTAAAACACCTCTTAACGAAGCCGCAAGGCACATGTTCTCCCCGTCATTGCGATAATTTTTTTGTTTTACACCATATCTGGGAACCTTCTAGTTACGGAGATATTGGGGGTCAAAGTTCCAACTTTTTGGCAAGTTTTTTGTTAAAATACAAGTTTTTAATGTAAGATTTTTAAACACCTCCACGGCCCCCGTACTATTCAATCCATCTATCAGCACAATGTTTTGAGTGCGTTACATTGAGTTTTACCACAAATCATGATTTTTCACCCCAAAAAAAAAAGTCGTTTGCCAGCAATATTTTTTGCGTAAAGTCACTTAGTTTGATGTACAGAATGCTTGGTTGACGGCTTCGTGATGAGGTCTTTTACATCCTGTATATTACTAGCCAAACGCAATAAAAAAACAACTTGCAATAAGTAGAGTCCCACTTATCGACCTAGACTAATTACTATTTTCATTCGATACTTACCTTACTGTTCTTAGGTCTAATAAGTACTATCACATAAAATGTAGATAGAACAACTAAAGATTACGAAATGCATTTTTGAATAACTTGAATTGAATACTTGTATGTTTTTGCTACTGTATAAATTGTACGAAAAGAAACCCAAACGATTGGAATCCTAATTAAAACAATTGGTCATCAAGATTTTATTTTAATAGACTTACGTAAATACTTTAAACTATACCGACCGGATGCTTTAGAAATAGTAGTAAATAGGTAGATATTTGTAATTCTCTAAAACGTGTTCACCTACGTATGAATTAATACAAAACGAACCGGTGTAATACTAGGTTTGTTTTTCATGAGGCGGGCCCACGATAAGGTTGAGTTGGAATTATAACAAGAATTCCGTTCTGGATCGAATTTGTTTAACTTTATTTTAACGCTTATGTTTTGGTATGCGTTCTTTTGATTGCAAAAAGTTAGACATGATTTTGAAAAAAAAATATACGTTCTAAGGCCTCCAAAAATATTGCTGAGAACCGTGAGAGAATTGTTACAGTTAGTTGAATCGAAATTATACCACACATTTTTATATCTTGCGTAAGGTCGTGTATGAGGCTGGAGAAAGATTCTTCAGGAAGGTCATAGAACGTCAGTTAGATCTCGGCTGCATTGTAAGTTTTTCCTTAATGAGCAACAAAAGTGACATTATACCAACACGGTCGCACTGTCTCAATACTTACCATTGTGGTCAATTGTGTTGCTCTCACATTATGAAAAAGGCATTGTTGCCGCTTGAATATGTTTACTACCTTACCAACCGAACTGAAGAATACTTCATTAACTATCATGAATTCATGATTTTTTTTTCTTTCATTAGCGAAAGTACCAGGCGACAGAGCTCTGTTTGAGTGGAAATAGAGAAAACAAATTTTCTCAGATATGAGAACTAGCTAGATTGATTTTTCGCCTCCGTAAACCCAACTTTCATCGAAATTCATAGAGCCGTTTTCGAGAACGTTGCTCATTTATGTATAGGATAAACTTCAGAAACTTTCAGCAACAGCTATAGATATAGAACGTATACTTGACGGTCCACTACACCTGGAACCAGTTTAGTAGGCCAGGTGTTCATCGATCCATGCGCCAAAATACTGTTCTATTTGAATACTATCGATTCTTTCACGAACTATTTTCAAGTTAAACCTTATGTAACAGTTCAGTGCCGTTCTTTGAAGTCGTACTCATTTTATTGGCCATTTGCCTAATAATGATTACTGCCTTTATGTAATACTAGCGATTGTGCGCGACATCGTCGACTACACTAAGCTCGTAAAGTTTTTCACACAATTTTAGTGAAGCACTAAGTTTCTAATGCCAGGCAAAACGAAAAGGAAATGAGGAACTGAATTATTTTTTATTTTAGACCAGTTCTTTTGTGTATTTATGTCTGTGTAACTTGTGGCATTTTTATTGGCCACTTAAAAATGTAGGTAATTTATTGCTGGTTTTAACCATTATCTGTCCCTATACAAGATTTATAACTTAGTTTAATGAAGATCACAATCAAGACATTGATAGAAAGATAGCAATCTATTCATAAATTATTGTAGTTGAGGCTTGAGGTTCTCGTTAGGCAGCTGGATCAAGGGCTTGATTCAGAAAGCGGTACCTCTGGAGACGGCTTGTACTGTTAGGAGATTCCTCTCTCTGGAGCCCTGACCGTGACCGCAGGTAGCTTGGATTCAGTCTCTTTTGTCCCTTATAAAGTATGTTGTGTGTAATTAACGTTTTTCATATTTAAAAACGTAAAAGTGTGAGAAAAGACAAATAAATTAATTAATTATTGTATCTTCAATGAGATATAATGTTTAGTCGTGATTATCGTGCCCAATCCGTGGATTTCTGCCAACTTCGAGGGTCATAAACTGCAAGTAAGTAATCGTACCATCACACAGGAAGTGTGTTAATTAAGTATTATACGTAATAATAAATTGCACTTAAGCAATTAGCGCAGTGAATGGCCCAAGGCGAAATACATGAAATATTATGATGGATGTAAAATATAACACTCTAGGTAATGCGAACGTTAGCTACTCTGTTATTGTACACGCGTCTAATTACGAAAATGCTTCGCAGTTCAAATGTTGTAGAAAAGTCGCATATTGTTATTAAAATATTCACTTTTTCTCGCTCTTATATAATTTCCTTCAGCCACACAATAATGCCCACTTAATTTACCGCGAAATAATTAAATGTAAATAAAACAAATTAGAAACTTTAACGCAATCGCGCCCGTTTACCCGTGGAACATGTTTTCATCGTTATCAGAGTATGTCGTCATTATTGTGGAACTAACCCGCCACCGACATCCATACGCGTTCTAGTGACAATGCAGTCACTGATAATTGATGCATGGCCAGTATTGGCAATATTGGACACCTGCATTGCTGGCTACCTACCCTCGATAAAGAGGGTGTTTATCAGTTACTAATTCAACTGTTCTAATCTTAAGTTCGCGTTACGCCGTACGAAGCTACGAATTCTGTTCCTGGAAATATAATACTGATAACGAAACTAAAAGTAGGACCTGACAATATGATACATGCTGAATCTTGGTTACAGAACCGCCAGGTAGTGGATCTTACATAATGGCAACTGCAACTAGAGCGGACGTAGATGCTACATAACACCACCAGATGGCGCATCGCGGCATCGAGCTCAGGTTCTCAAGACATCGTCGTCACACTGATGTAACAAAAAAGGTAACGGGTCCATTTCTTCGATTCACGTTTTTATGCGTTTCCAGCAGGTATTGTGTTGTAATGCTAGCGACTACAATGGAGTACATTTACCAAGCGCACGGGTTGCGTCAACGTGGCGCAGAGGGGCGCTGGCGGCGGCGGCACCAACACACCGTGAACAAACATTGACCAAGCACGCACTGCGCTCCGGGCCTCGACAACTTGCCGCAACATTCTTAGCGTAAAAGTTAACGTGGATGGTTTACTCTATGTAATTTGCGATGTTCGAGTTGATACTAAGTTTTCCCTTCGACAACGATTGTGCGACCGACTTGTGACGTATTCCGAACTACCACTGTGCCGTAAACGATGTGTTTTGCTAATGTTACTACGAGAATGTTTTCTCTGAACTCCATGGAGATTGGAAAATTCGTGCAAGATGCAATTAGTGAGTATGATTGATTTCATTTTACTTTCAACCGACAATAAATAATGTTTCACTCGCGGCATTATGTCAGCCGAGACACCTTCCGTGAATGAGTGCATCCGGTAAGTATTTTGAACTTGTTTCCAAGTCATTATTGATGTGCAGATTAGACGCTCAGTTTGCCAATTTAACAAAAAATAAAGCGCGATTTTCGTTCCAGATTATTCGTTAAGTGTGAATCACGTTCGTGTTTTTGCTGCATCATAACAAATAATAATATAGTAGGTCTCTAAGTACACTTAATTTCAAACAATACGATAGGCCTTGAACAAGATTTAGCAACGTCTAATAACAAGTGTATTGGTGAAACCATAGACTAAAATTCATGTGAACCATAACAAGTAAGAATTTAGAGAGTTTCCGCGGAAATTACTCCACTTGTTCATGACGTTAATAATTTCAACGTGCGGAATCTAAACAACGTGAATGATGCAAAAGCGATTGAGCGTAAACTTTGCTCATTAAATGTTTAATTAGAGGCTTTTACCTTTACAATTTCTATTTCTTATACACATCAGATTTTAATTACAAACGTACATTATACATAAGATTCGAAACCAATGTTCTTGTTCACTAAGTAAGGTAAGTAAATTGAATCTGTTTTCGTAACACAAGAGTCGGTGACGGGTAAACTGCTTTAAAAGTGATTTCTTTGTCCAAAACAATCGATTGGACACTTCATTGTTTTGTCACGTAAAAGTGTTATGCATTGTGTTTGTAACTTTGATTGATTCCATTATGTGATTACAAACAATTCAAGATGCTTTATTCAAGTATTTATGGTCGTCTCTACGTCTCTCCATCTCTACCCGTTGCTCTGTACATAACATAACATCACGCCTGTAATCCCTGAAGGGTTAGGCAGAGGTGTATCTAATAGTACACCCACATTTCGCCAGTTATGTTTAAGTCCTATGTATTAGGGGGCGAACCTATTGCCATCAACCGGGCACAAATCCAGACTCCGTAACAATTTGCCTGACCCGAGAATCGAACCTAAGACCTCATGCTCAGCATACGCAATCGCAACCACTAGACCAGTGGTTCCCAATTAGTTTTTGCTGCGTACCACTTCAAAAAAGACCTCAACCTGCGTACCCCTTATTGTACCAATGATAAATAAAAAAATAAGTCAGTTTACAACAACAACAGCCCATAACGTCCATTGCTGGACATAAGCCTCTCCCATGATGAGAGGAATATGCCGTAATCTCCACGCTTGGTAGGTGGATTGGAGATCGCAGTGATGAAAGACTAACAGAAAATGCTGCTACCCATTCTCTGGTATACGGAGGCGCAAGGTGCCTCAGACATTAGTAGCCTTATACGACACCCGTGAGTGTAATGGGTTGGTTCTCTGCCGGATACCACACGGCTAAGTCAGTTTAAATAACATTTATTATCTTCGAATTACAAGTACAATAGTGAAAATCAGAATAATATGATATATGCGCGAAGACGCTAATGTGACAAATGTGCACGTTTGTCTTTGTCTGAAATTGTTCTTGTTTTTACTGATAGCCGCGCGTACCCCTTGATGCAACTTCACGTACCCCTGGGGGTACGCGTACCACTAATTAGGAAACACTGCACTAGACCAACGAGGCAGTCTTAAATCGTCTTTTGACCAACATTAACTCGAAAATAGATAAAGGAAATCTGGCAAAATATGGCTTGGCGGCTTCTAGTTCTTGGCAATATTTTACTGATAGTAGGAAGTTTTAAATTATTGTTATAAACGTTCGTAACTTACTATGGTCGGCCAGTAGCAGTAGAAACTTAGGTAGGTACAACCGAGTTCACTGTTGACCAGTTTTCAACCTTATTACTAGTGGCATAAGGGTTAAAAAGTGAACTCGATAGTACAGCGTGACTCGCAAGAGTCGCAAGTCGTTAAGAGATAGATTTAGGGAACGGATGGGGTAAACTGTTATCAGATAGGGTTGGGCTACTGAGGCTAGCTACTAAATAGGTACATATAAAGTGGGGTATGGTTAGGGTTACCATCTGACCGGATAAATCCGGTCTTGACCGGATTTTTAATGCCAATACCGGACTTCGCCCGGATTTTGTGCCAGACCGGATTTATCGACTCATGACGGACGAAAGAAAGAAACAGACTTCTAGTGCAGTCCGTTATATAGCCATCGTACCTACTTACGAAGTATAACTTACCTGGAGAGATTGTAGTTGTGAGCATTTCTTCAATCAAATTTTTGCGGTCAAAACCAAATTTTAAAAGCTATTCCTAGTAATAACAAATATAATTAACACTTTTACTTTTAACTTTTGATTACTGAACATGAGTTATTGATTTTTTTTTTTTACTTTGAATAAAAAAATCATCTTTTTGTTTGATCGTAGGTAAACTTTAGGCTAGACCAGACTTTTTTGTCAAAAATCAGGATTTTTCATCCTCCAAGACCGGATTTCTGATTTTAGGCCCTGGTAACCCTAGGTATGGTAGCTGGATGTATATCCAACAATCGGTTCTTTTCTCGATCTGTGGATAGCCTAGAGGCTAGTTTAGTTGTACTTGTAATGAAACACCATGCTTTGTAATGAAACATCACGCGTGTTTTCCCTGACGGGTTAGGCAGAGGTACTTATACTACCTATGTCGTTGGGGCTCCGGCCCATCTCGTGATCCCGATCTCCAGGCTGTCATTTGTAGATCTTTGACAGTCGTTACAGGTAGCCTGCAGTGGCTGGAAAGTCTGACAACCAGTCTTTATGTCTGACTGTAATTTATACTCAAGTTGATAATAATAATTTGTGGAGATAAATAAATATTTTTATTATTTATTATTATTATTTATACCAAAGGATCGTATTACCCAGTACTAACTGGGTTGTGGAGGTCAGATAGACAGTTGCTCCATGTAAAATACTGGTAATCAGCTGCATCCGGTTAGACTGGAAGCCGACCCCAACATAGTTGGGAAAAGGCTAAGCAGATGATAATGATTTAAACGTATTCCATTTACCAACAGGTACGAAACCAAACTTAAAGCTGCTACTAATATATTCGTGATAGAAAAACCAAACAACAGTTCATCCCGACCCGGGAATCGAACCCAGGATCTCTAGGCAAAACGTCTTGTTACCACTAGACCAACGATGCAATTTAATTTACTTACCAATAATTCTTACAAAACAAATGTGTAAATAATGCTTACAAAATAATTCCTGGTTAATTACTAATTAAGTATAATAATATTAATTGTAGATAAAGTGCGTAGCTTACGACATTAACATTCGTAACGCCGTAGAACAAAGTTATAAAACATTGTGTGAGTGATAATAATTTTACTTTATTTATACTTAATATTGTAGTCAGTGGCCCAAAATTTCTGACAACCAGTCTTGCCAAGGGGTATTGTATTACCCAGTACTAAGCTGGGTTGTGGTGGTAAGATAGGCAGTCGCTCCGTGTAAAAAACGGGAATCATTCCCCCTGCGTCGAATCCCTTTACGTCGACTCGTGAAACAAATGACATCTGTTTTAAAAAGTTTACGCTTGACCACGAGATTGGAAAAGTACACTTATAACAAATAGTGAAACGCTTTTATTTGCAAATAAAATTATATTTATTTTACACAAATAATACATTTAATATTTTAGGAGACAACAAGGCTTACCGTTTTCTGTAAAATACTTGGTATTTGATCAATTTCTTAGAGCTTAATAGGTAAAGAGCTGACAACATTTTTCAGTTAAAGATCAATGATATTCTAGTAAACCCACGGTCCCAATTGGGTCGTATTGCCTATTAGAATCATCATCATCATCATCAGCCTATTAATGTTTCCACTGCCGATGCCGGGACACAGGCCTCCTCTCTATGAGAGCGAATGGGCTATAATCCACCATGCGGGCCCAGTACGGGTTGGTAGATGTCACATGTCTTCGATTTTTTTGGTTCTAGGACATGCCGTTTTCCTCACGATGTTTTCCTTCACCGATTTGAGAGCAGTGGTGATGAAATAAATTACACAATTATGAAATAAATTATACAAAGAATGCGCCTGTCTGGGTTCGATTCGAACCCACGACTTACTGTTTGTAAGTCGGGGCCGCCACCACTGGGCCACCACTGCTCACACTGCGGCAGATGATCGTCTGATACAATAACACATTGCTCGGGTTTGAAACCGAAACCTGCAGTTTGCGCTTGCGACTTGCCAAATTAATCCTGTGTTGTCATACAAATTACACAAGGAGTAATTTCGTTACTGCAGATCAAGTGGAGCCATTGTTTAAAAAAAAAATGTCTTGTCCCGACTTGTGGTCTGCCGCGCGGGATGTTTATTCAAAGTCAAAGTCAAAGTCAAAATTATTTATTTGCAGTAAATGTGGTACAAAAGATGGTAAAAATAATATGTAGTGCAATGACACATTTCGCCATAAAATTGGCATGCAAACATTATAGAATTAGATGCTAATTTCAAAACATAATAACTGAATGTTAAACAAACATTAAATTAGGTAACTATGCGTATTGCAAAGTTACTCAATACATAACAAAATTTTGCTGTTAAACACTAAAACCAAACAAAGAAATTGTTAACAGAAGGAAAATAATATGAAAATTGCGTCAGTCTCGAAAAAGGTTTCTCGATTTATTTGTATTAATTAACATATCCTATACAAATGATCTTTAACAATGATATTCTAATAAACAGATATATTCTAATAAATAATAGAATAAATATTCTACATCTACCAATCCGCACTGGGCCCGCGTGGTGGATTATAATAGCCCATTCCCTCTCATAGAGAGGAGGCCTGTGTCCCGGCATCGGCAGTGGAAACATTAATAGGCTGATGATGATGATGATGATTCTAATAGGCAATACGACCCAATTGGGACCGTGGGTTTACTAGAATATCATTGATCTTTAACTGAAAAATGTTGTCAGCTCTTTACCTATTATGCTCTAAGAAATTGATCAAATACCAAGTCATCATCATCTGCCTAGCCTTTTCCCAACTATGTTGGGGTCGGCTTCCAGTCTAACCGGATGCAGCTGAATACCAGTATTTTACATGGAGCGACTGCCTATCTGACCTCCACAACCCAGTTATTACCGGGTAATACGATACCCCTTGGTAAGACTGGTTGTCAGACTTTTTGGGTCTCTGACTACCTAACGACTGTCAAAGATCTACAAATGACAGCCGGGACCAACAGCTTAACGTGCTTTCCGAGGCACGAAGGAAACTCGGTATGTAATGGGTGGTCACCCATCCACAGACCAACCTAGGCAAGCACGGCTTAACCTAACGATCGATCCGAGCGGCTGTTATTATTTAGCCACGAGCTCCTCTGATCAAATACCAAGTATTTTACAGAAAACGGTACTAACTGCAATGGAACTGGAAGTGACGTGACATAATATATACATAATATAGGTACCTACACTGAAAATACTGATTGATGTTCATTTATTAAACATGATATCTTGAAAATGAAATCGCAACAATACTTAATACTTACATAAAACATACAAGCATACCTACCTCCTACCTACGTCAATCGCTGTCGTCCTACTTTTAACAATTAGATAGGTACTTACATACCTAGAAACTGCAATCGTTTATGTTTTACCTATTTGCCTACATACCTAAAGAATATTCGTTTGACTATTCACTCTTATACTAGCAATAATTTGGTCTAGCTCGCAAATATAATGTTAATTGGGTTACAAAGTTATTTCATTACTCAGTATTACGTTACCATGTCAAAAAATAATTAAGTAATTGCGTCTCGGTTAATGATCTCGATGAAATCGTTTAAAACTCTTCTTATGTTGGTATTTTCGTAGTTCCCACGTCGATTAAGTTGTATTTTGATTAATTTCTCTCGTAAATAGGTACCTAAGTACTTTTAATTCTATAAGCGCTTAGTCTTGATGATGGTGTACAGACGTCAAGCACATCTTAATAATTTTATCTTAATAATTTTCCCAATCAATCTTGAACCTAATGCTTTAGCGGTAACGTTGAAAATCTATTATAGAAATATGACAGATTTTAGCAGCTAGATGTGCGCCGTTTGAACATAAGTACCACCTACTTAATTATCTAATGAATGACGTCCTTAATATAAGTAGCTTTTATGATTAAACCTCTAATTTATTTTCTGGATTCAGGATGCGATAAGTACATTTAAAAAAAAATGGTTTTGAGAATGAATTGCTGACTTTCTAACACCAAGGTTATTCATTCATTTCAAGTAGATAATAATGTTTCTAGTTATTCTGCAAAGTGTTCCTATTCATTGCAGTTATTATTTGTATTGTACCTATGCCTAATAATAAACCTACTTGGCAGGTTAATTAATACGTTATTTCCGTAGATTCCGAATCGTAACACGCATAGGCATTTTCCGTTGGTACTTGGTAGGTACTGGGAGCCAAATTAAGCGTCATGATGAAGTAATTAATTAGTAAGTAAATTTCATACTTTATCATCTTATTCATATCATCTTACAAAACTCCGTTCTTAAATATTTTACGATCTCCAAATTCGACAAAATACGACAAAATAAAAACAAAGTGTTGCTTTACGAAGCCAAGCGAAGCTGCGCGTATAATAGCCCCGCGTAGCATCGTGTAGCTTCGCGTAGCCTCGCGTAGCAAGGCGTAGACGCACCTATAGTCTGCCTCTGCGCCATTTAAGTATAATAAAGGTCATTGCTCTTTCCTTAATTTCTCTGCGTAGGTACCCCGACAATACATTATGAATCGTTTTTTATTATTAGAAAAAGTCAAGGATCACGATAAAGGTCGTTTCGGGACAACTGGACAAGTTTATGTTATTATTTCTGTTCGGAATTATGTATTTGAATAAATGTATGCGGGTTAATGACCTTTATTCCCTACTTAAATGGGCGCAGACTATAGCATCTCGTAGTGTTCATGGCCGTAACTACCGAATAAGTACCAATAGGTAACACTTTAAACAATTGAACAACACACAATTTTAATAATAATTGAATACTTACTAACTTCGAATCAAAGTTTCAAACAATCTGAAGAATAGACAATAAAATTAAATCATTAACATTATTGTTCATGGTTCGGTAATTTCTCACCTTCGTGCACCTTCACGCTGCGTACCTATCTTTAAAACTTGCATAATTTCATTTTAGGCAACAACTTAGTAGTCAGCCAAAATAATCGTTATGCTAGTGGTAACATTCAGTACTTGTAACCAAAGTTTTGGCTCCATTTTTCCCGTTAGTGGCAAGCTTAACCAAATTAAATAGCTGTTCTTTGCCAAAAGGAATAAATGACATAATAATGGACTCGCGATCCTCGTGAATAAAATCAGATACATTTTGGTCATACGATAGAATAAATACATAGAAACCACAATACCTGGCAGTTCGTCAGACCATGACAACAACACAGAGTACCTAATTATTTATTGAAAATACAAATCAGAAGACAAGCAAACACACGTTGGCAGATTTTAAAAACATGTGAAAATACAACAAACAACAACAATGGGATTCCCTTGTTTACAAACTAAACTAAATTAAGTTCAGTGCATCTTTTTCTTTCTATTTCACTAAGAAAAGGACAGAAGATAAATTTTAGTTATGTTCTGTCAAATTAATCAGCGCCATACAAGTTTTAGACGCGATTAAAAAGTTGACTACTAAAATTACATCAAATTACGTCAGGTGCTGACTAATTTGACAGGATTAAACTAATATTTATCTTCTGTCCTTTTCATAATGAAATAGAAAGAAAAAGATGCATTCAACTTAAATTTAGTTTAGTTTGTGAACAAGGGAATCAGCACCAATATGTAGCTAAATAAGTATGAAACATGAACAAAGCGAGAGCAGCGGTGGCCCAGTGGTGTGGTGATGGCCCCGACTTACAACAGTACCTAAGTCGTATGTTCGAACCCAGACAGGCGCATTATTTTGTGTAAGTAATTTATTTCATCACCACTGCTCTCAAAACGGTGAAGGAAATATCGTGAGGAAACCGGCATGTCCTAGAACCAAAAAAATCGAACACATGTGACATCTACCAATCCGCACTGGGCCCGCGTGGTGGATTATAGCCCATTCCCTCTCATAGAGAGGCGGCCTGTGTCCCAGCAGTGGGAACATTAATAGGCTGATGATGATGAACAAAGCTACAACAAAGTAGAAATAAATAAGCTACTGAAGTCGATCGCCTGCCAGGATATTAATCCAATGGTGAGAAGTCGTTACACTGTTTTTGTTGAAACCTTGGAACTTGTTATTATCGCAGAAACTAGTTACTATTAGAAGTATCTACACGAGTAGCTATTTACTTATAATTGTGTAATTATAGACTGAAAAAACGTAAGCAAAAAAATATTCTTACGGCGCGGCCCACCGAAAGCATTCGCCTGTAATATACCGAATATTCAGATTCAGTTTCTGTGCCTACAAAGTTTCAGTAATTTAGTTGAGGCATTGAGAGAAAGACCTTGTAATAAGATGCTGAAATTCAGATAATTCCGAATAAGTAATTCTTTTAATTATACTTAAAAGATTATAACTACTCTGCCTTATTCGTGAGTTCTTGCAATGTTTTGTAAGTAGATAATAATTTGTTAGCGCGTTGTGCAACGGTGAATGATGTCGTAATAATTTCGTCTATCTGTCTAGTCTAGTCAGCCCATTATAAGTTATTTAAAACGTTTGTTTTGTATTAGTAACTATCTGAAAACATGTAACTTTTACTTATTTCGATCAACAAAATGTGTACGTAGTCAGCACCCATTTACAATACTTAGTGCATTTTGATACAAGTGAAAAAAGTTTGTTATTGCATTCGATGCGGAATTAACGCACGAGCCATAAGCGAGGGTGTTATTGAGCCGAGAACTGCAATAACAAATGTCCACGTGTATTAAACGACGTTTTTCAATACACTTTTGAAGAAATTAAATAAAAGAATGAAAAATATTTTTGTCCTGAATTATTAAGAGACATAGTACATTCACCTCCGACTAGGCATTGAACCGATTTGAACTTCGTTTAGGTGGTGTAGGTACGTTACCTGTGGATTTTTTTTCCCGCACACGTGCGGTAAAATGAAGAAAACGCACGAGTGTAAAATACATTGCATGTTGAACCTAATCGTAGTGTATTACGTACGAACCCGTTTTCGAGGACGGGTATTGAAAAAAAAAACAGTCTCTACCTAAGCTTAAAAGTACGGCTCCTTGGGAGTTAAACATATACATTACTTAATTCCCAAATCCTCAATCTGACTACCTAGATCTGCACTAGCAACCTTTCAAGCCACGTATGTTGTGATTATTTCATTAATCCACATATCTACTACCTGCCTACCGAGCTAAAATAAAATAAATGCAGGAAGTAGGTAGATAACTAAACATGTTGCGAGACATGCATGCAGTTAATATTCGCGAAGGACAGTTTTCCACGCTGAATGCGGGAACTAGGCCACATTTGGCGGCCTGGGAAATTGCTTGAACGCTTTGTGCTCTATAAGTCAGTATGAATAGGCAGTATCTGTAGTCGTTGAGAATGCTGACATATTATTGTATTAACAACAATAGTAAAAATCATAATGTAATTTTTTCATCTTACCTAATATAAATCTACTGGGCTTACATTCATTTTATCTGTTTAGTAAGTTTATGATCTGATAGTGATGTGAAATGAAGAAAGTGTTATTTATTTTTATCGTAATAAAATGTGGCATCATACAAAAATACCAATGCCTTATTATCGCACTGAAAAAAACCTGAAATGTCATTACGATAACGTTTTGTTTCGTTACGCCGCAAGAGGTTTCTTCTAACAGCTGTTTTCTCTTTTAGTACGGTACGCTGATGTAAATAATTGAAGAAAATGAACAGGAATTATAGTAGAAGGGTCGCTGACTTCCACGATGAACATTGTTGCGCGGGTAATGTCACCGGGAACTTCCGGCGCAGCTCTTCATTGCGGCTGCGCGGGGAGAAAATGGTGCAGCGCTCGCCTTTGGCTACAAGGAAATTAATACCAATAATCACGGAAAATACACACCAGAAACAACGCAGCGATGTGCCACGACTCCAGGAGCCTGGCCATCGCCAACGAAGCCATGTAAGTAACCTCCCAACCAAATTCTTTCCCTAGAAACATTACCATAGCGACAGTAGCCAAGCCACGCATACGTTTAATTTTTTTTAATCATTATTACACCCAACTGTTCAGTGAAACAGTTTTGTTTTGATAGTCTTTTGTTTAGAAATTGAGGTTAATTGGACCAAATAAATACTTAAATTTTATTTTGTCTAAAATAAAAACCCAGCTGGCTTTTGTTTTCAAACAGTGTGTTTAAAATAGACATCTTTTATTAGCTAGTTTGACCTTGTTCTCATACAACAATCTTAATTTTTCAGTCATTCAATTCAAATCCTCTACAAAAGCCAAAGAAATCCTGTTTAAAACCACAGGAGAGTGGTTTAGACAGGAAGTTGAGCATGACTGACTCTGCTCACACTCCACCTGGCTCTCCCGAAGACCTGCCTGATGATGAATCTCTCCATAGTTATGGAAGTGCCGCCACAGCTGCCTCCGTTGATGCAGGTTATGCACCATTCAATGGCACTACATTTAGTGGAAGATCCATGCGGTATGTTTTACATTGCTCTTCACATGCAGGGCTCGCTGGGGAAGAATACCTAACACCCACTCAGCGAGCACAGAAACAAATACGACGTCTCAAAAATCTACTAAGCCAAGCCAAAAAAGATCTAGACAAAAAAGACAGTGAAATATTCCAACTAACAAAAGAGGTTGTAGAACTACGACTCTATAAAGCATCAATATGTTCACCTGATGAAAAATCTAACTCAAGTGAAATAGTTACAATAAGGGAAAACGCTGATGAAGTTTCTATTGAACAAGAGAGCCCAAAACATGGAGATGCTTGTAGATCATTTGACATCACTGATAGCCCGTTGTTCAAAAACCAAACACCAACCAGATGTCGCAATGAAATGCAAGGCTCATTCACTGACTCCGGTCATTTTGATGATCTCACAAATTCATCATTACATTCCAAAGAATCTGTGCACATGCTGACACATGAGGCATCCTGTATGACTGAAATTGGAGATGGGGACGAGGAGCGTCGTAGTTTAATATTGTATTATGAGAAGAAGATAGAGGATATAATAAGGGCTCATGTTGGAGAGACACAAGAAATGAAGAAACAGCATAATGATAAAGTGGAGTCATTGCTGCAGAAGTTGGCAGACGTGAACACACGTTACTGTGAGTTACTGCCCAACTATGAGCAAGCTAAGGATAGGATCCACTCGCTGGAGAAGCAGCTGGAGGAGGTGAGCAAGCAGCTGCACGAGGAAGAGACCAGGCACCGCGCCGTCTACCTGCAGATGTATAACAAAGGGGTTGAGGCTGCCAAGTTTGAGCTGGAGAAGGTAAGCCATCTGCTGCATTCTTATTAGTGTGTAAGAGCAAAAGAGGCGAGCGAGAGCAAAAGAGGTGTAATAGTGTGTATGATATTAATTGTAAACATAGCAATGTAAACTTAGGAACACCTGAATTAACAGATAGTAGATACCATCATGTCTTAGCATTTTGAAAATATTCAAAATACTTTTATTCTCATTTCTTCATTACTCCCTAACAATTAAAAAAAAAATGCTTTTCTTGAATAATAATATTCAGAATATCATCATCTGCCTAGCCTTTTCCGAACTATGTTGGGGTCGGCTTCCAGTTTTACCGGATGCAGCTGAATACCAGTATTTTACATGGAGCGACTGCCTATCTGACCTCCACAACCCAGTTAGTACTGGGTAATACGATACCCCTTGGTAAGACTGGTTGTCAGACTTTTTGTGCCTCTGACCACCTAACGACTGTCAAAGATCTACAAATGACAGCCGGGACCAACGGCTTAACGTGCTTTCCGAGGCACGGAGGAAACTCGGTATGTAATGGGTGGTCACCCATCCACAGACCAACCTAGGCAAGCACGGCTTAACCTAACGATCGACCCGAGCGGCTGTTATTATTTAGCCACAAGCTCCTAATAATATTCAGAATATGTTAAACATTTAATGAAAATAGCAGCATAATGCGGATTTTTGTATCATACAGTAATAATTACATCTTTGGTATGTTAACATTTCCAGGAAAATGAGCCTGGTACTTCACAGGGGCAAGTCAGCCGCGTGTCTGTAGAGGAACTACTGGAGCAGTTGCAGATTACTCAGACCGAGCTCGAGAAAGTTCGAGTGAGTTACCTTCCCTACTATCATTCCTACCTAAATCACAATAAATGTTGTACTTATCACATTGAAAAGTTATACCACTTACCCCACAAATCACGAAATTTGTTTAGAAACTAAATTTTGTTCTCAGAGCAACACAAGTTTATTTTATTTGATTACTTTCATATTCAAGAAATAGTCTTATAACTACATCATGGTTCTGTTGCTAATGATGTTGAGAAGATGATACAAACATAATGTTTAGTGCTGAATGCATTTGATGATTTGTAGTGCAAGTATGCTTCAAATTTTAATTTCTACAATATTATAAATATTATAATGGAATTTTTTCAAAGTGATAAACATTCTTACTATCCTGTTCTAAATAACATTTTCAAATAAACTAATATCAAAACTTTAGAAATAGAAGATTTGATCACCATTTTGAAGTTGATTAACCATTTCGAACTCTGAATTAACCACAGCATTGTACACGGATTTAGTTTTAGTGTGTGCGATGTGTGCATGTAGTGGCGATTAACATGTGCCAAGCTTTAACGTGTAGTGCATTACAGGACACGGCATTCACAGAGGACCGATCAGCAAAGTCACAAGTACTGCTAAGTGCAAAGGAGGCTGTTTCTTTATGGGTCCTAGGAGCTCGAAAGGTTGGATTTTTATTCCGGACAAATGGCAGTACTGCTGAACACTTTATAATTTTTATTTTTGTATACTACACCCTGCTTACTACACAGGTTCTGAGAGATATTGATTTTTAATTGTGTTTATGTTATTTAGTTCTAATTCTATTTAAAAAAAAATGTCGTTTATACCTGGAATATAATAATTACTTGGATTTGGTCTTGACTGTCGCCTGTTTATATATAGGTTTTAATTTCGTCAATTAATATTTTATTTTTTGGTGGGATAGGCAATCGTTTAGTTTTTTGTTTTCTACTTTTCCTTGTAAATAGTTTTATAGATTGTAGTGGTACTGATAGAAGGCTTACAACTAATTCACTTTCTTTAGCAAGGCTTTGTAAAAACTAACCCGTTTTGGTTTATTTTTCGCCTAACCTTGGCTTCGCATGTTACCTATTTGGTTGAAACAGCCTCTTTTGGTTTTGGGTAATTAGGTTCCTTCATTATTGTTTCTGAGTTGGAAATGTAAGGACAGCTGCATTCATTCCCAATGAGAAACTAATTTCTTTTTTATCATCCAAATAATGCAGGTGTCTGTACATTGGTGTCGGTTCTGTTGTGCACAAACTAAACTTAATTTAGGCTATTGCTATCTTTAACTAAAAGACAGTACGAGAAAAGGACGGCTATAGCTATGAACTAAGTTAGAGATGTCAAACTAGTATATACCTTGCGCTTCACCGTGTTTTTAGTCGACTTGTTTTTACGTGCACCCTTCATTTGTATGGAAATATTAGTTCCAACTAAATTTGACAGCTATAAATTACGTCCGTCTCTTTCTCGTTTTATTAGAGAGAAAAAGATAGCAATAGCCTAAATTAAGTTTAGCTTGTGCACAACAGAATCGACACCATTGTAGTATTTACCTATGTAGCTAGATCCTACGTTGTTGAATAATAGGTAACTTGATTTGTTTATACATATAGAAGATTTTGTAATCTTTTTTGGCTGACAGTGAATAGCTTTACTACAGGGCCGGCGTAGCATGCGTGGTTCATACAATCGTAATACCAAAATAATTTAATTTTTCAATGCCACCTGGAGGGAAAGCTGTAAAGACTGGAGATAGCAAAAATTACTCAAACGAAACATTCCTTTATTTTTAAAAAGAAACAAATCTGCATTCACAGATTTTCGTTAATTCGCTTGCCACACTCGGGCATCGAACCCGGGATGGATCGTCTAAAGTTCGAAAAAATAAATATTCTGTACCTTTTTGACGTCAATCGATAAGGTCAATCATATGGATCAAATCTCTCAAATAAACATGATAAATTAAGTGAAAGGAAAACCATGAATAAAAGTGCTTTAACTTATTGAATTTATCCCATTGAATTTATAACTGTTCTTTTGATTCCATGATTTTCCCTTCATTTAATTTATCATGTTTGTTAGAGAGATTTGATCAATATGATTACCCCTATCGATTGATGTAAAAAAGTACAAGATGTTATTTTAATTAACTTTAGGTTTGATTCCCGAGTGTGGCAAGCGAATTTTCGAAAATCTGTGAATGCAGACTTGTTTCTTTTTAAAAATAAAGGAATGTTTCCTTTGAGTAAAATTTGCTATCTCCGGTATTTAGAGTAATTTCCCTCCAGGTGACATTGAAAAATTGCAATCTGTAGGTAGGTATAATTTTGAAAGGACAATGATATAAAGATGAGATATGAGGAATTTAAAATTTCTATAGAAAACTTATTTTTCTCATAACTCTTGTATAAAATCAGTGTCCATTCAAAATATATTTCTTTGTTGGTTTCTTATGGAAGCGTGTCACACACTACCTTAAGAATATGTTTGATTTAGGTACAAAATATTTTGGTATTACGTTTGTATGAACTACGCATCCATCGCCGGACTCTTAAACTTGTACAAAACATTCATCTCTACATCAATATTATGTAAAATTATAAAAGCTTTCCACTCTTCACGCTGGGTATTGCAAACGGGCTGCATGATCCACGACGCGACGTAGCAATTACACGGTATTCAAAGTCTACGAAATACTATTGACACATCGATTGTGATTGTAAATTATATTATCTATCCAGTAGTTTTGGCGTGAAGCCGTACCATACACACGACGAAAATTCTAAAAAATCACTTTTTGTCATCAGTTACGTTTTTCTAACAAAAGCCACTTATTTTTTCTTGAAAATTCTCAATGTACAGTTTTTCTTTCGTTACTGTTTTAATATATGTACATCAAATTGGAAAAACGTACAGAGGTATCCTATAGCAGAAATCTTCAGCTCAGCCAAAATGTTTCGTGTTGGGTGTCAGTAGGTAGAATGCATGCTTAGTACACTACAGCAAAACGAAGATTCTCACAATATTCTTTTTATTACAGGCAATGTACCGTCGCATTGTCGAGTCGCAGAAGGGTAGCAAGTCCAACGTAGATCCTGAAGTGACATTGCAGTTCCTAAAATCAGCCATCTATTACTTCCTAACTGATCCCGAGAACCATCAGGGGCACCTCAACGCCATCGAGAACATTCTTGGCTTCACTGACGCAGAAAAGAAGAATATACGCAAGGCGAGGACATTGTAGGAAAGACTGCTGTGATCGTGTGATATGACATTATTACTAGATAATTTTGTTACTATTTAGATAGGTCTTATTTTATTATTTGTCGTCTGGGACGAGAGGTAGCTCATATAGGTTACAATGTTACAATATAGTAACTAGTTGTGTGCACATTACTCATCATAATGTCGCGTCTAAACGTTTTATGTTTGCACATAATTATAAGTATTTTTTTTTGTTTTGTTTATTTTTAATGTTTTTGGTTGTACTTACATTTTTATTTGCTAGGTTTTAAACCGAATTTATTTTGTCGATTGTGATTTTTCTTTATATTTAGTTCGTAAGCACCAAAGATCGAGTTTTTCTGTAATAGAATCGTGCAATTTTGACTTATAAAATAAGCATAATAGTGGCAAATGTTACATTCTTTGCTGCTCTTAGAATAAGTGTTATATACTTGAAATTATTATGTTCCTTTTGGTGTTGTTTTCCTATATTTTAACTGTGCACGCTGTTCAGCATGTAATATTTGATTTAGATGGCTTTGATAAAATTACAATTAATTATCTTTATAATCAATAACGGTCTATGTCAACGATTAACATCTTTATTCATGTTCCAAAAAAAAGACTGCTGTGAGTAAAAAAAAAGTATTGTAACAAATCAACAAAAAAATTGAACATCAAATTCTATGAATATTTTAAGCAGAACATTCTCACAATGTGGAAAAGAATAAATAATATGCAAATAACTTTGAAGATAAATTTTAATGACGAGAATAAGTAAAAATGTAATGTGTGCATTACTTACATATAGTAACTTATTATTATACTTAAAAACAAAATTGTGCTGACTATTCCTTCTCTAAACGAGCAGAGGTAGTGGAATAGTAACATTAATATTTTATGATAAAAAATATATCCATTGTAGTGCAACATTAATCCATCCCATTATACTACATAGGATTTATCTTCAATTGTTATTTGGATTTACTCGAATATTGAAATGTGACCTATTTTATAGTGATTTAGTACTTAATCAAATTATTCTTGCCACCCATTTTGCATCTGTGATTAAATGTACCTTATAGTGATGACAATGCATAACAAATCTGTTCACTTTTACTGTGGATAGGTACACTTATCATGTTCCATTCGATAATTTATGTAAATACCGAACTTTTACACTTCATCACATACATTTTAATTACTCTTTTCAGTTTGGAATTTTCATAAACATGTGCTTTTAGCATGTTTAACTGTTAATACCAAATTGGAGAGATCTATAGCGACTTCTGATTTCTTGTTAGATTCGTGTATTTTTGTATTAGAATATCGAATGGAATAGTATTGCATAATATTTTGTTATACGCTATTTTCTTTTACATGGAGCAAATATATGCAAATTAGTTGTTGCATCTTATCTTGCCTCTATAATTTAAGAATGCGGATGAGTGATAAGCTATTTTAGTAGCATTGTTAACGTCCAATAGTTATACAAATCTTGTACAATAGGTATTGTAGATTTGATTTATATTTTAATTTACTGTAGATTTTATCACTAGTAAATAAAATACATGACATTCATTACAAGGTAATAAAGTATTTCTGGGACATTAAGTTGCTTGCTTTGGTTCTCAATTATATGGTAAATGGATAATTAATTCGTTGTTTTCATTTCACTCCTCTACACATCTATCCGCTGCCGTTGCTGAATCATATCATAACACAAGTCGTCGCCACAGGCCCAGCGCACACTGCTGGAGGCGCGGCGGAGCGCAATTGAAGACAGCAATTTAATATAAACCTTAAATACCTTGACATACGGTCAATATAAGAATAAATTAGCAAGCGGTGCTCGGAGCGCCCTCAAGCTACTACAAGAGCACGCGCGAGACTGCTCTGAGCTCCGCCGCACTACGAAAGCGGTCTGTACAAAGTATCGAACAGCACTATTAATGATGGGCGCGCTCGGAGTAGCTGCGCGTATCTCCGCTCGGGGCCCGCGGATCCGCCCGCGCGTAACAAGGAAATGTGCTCCACCGCGCCTCCAGCGGTGTGAGCTGGGTCTTGGTCATCTAAAATTTTTACATAATATGAAATAACGCCATGTGAGATGTATTCGAATCTAAACAATTATTTCTTAAAGCAAATGCGTAAATCCATCCTAAGCTGAGCATGATATATGATAGGATCCTGAAGCAATATTGTCTTTTTCCCTAATCCTAGGAGCAGAAGCCTTAAGCCTTGAATACGCTAGGGGACAAATAGAGCAACATGTTGCGGAAAATATGTCCCTCAGCAACTACATGGAATGTCCTAAGACATTTGTATGTCGCGGATTATTAAATTTACAGGCCACACTAGTCAGGGCTTATAGAAATGCCGGCCGACCCGAAGTTTCGTTCCCCCCACTACTGACATGTTGCAATGCATGTTGCGCACACGACTACACCCGGTAACAAATGGCGCGACACTGACACCGACACGTGCGCTCGCTCTGGGAGCTCAACAAGCAAAACGTTCCGCGTCACGTAAAATGTTGCGGGTCACTGCAACGTTACAGCGTCACGTATAGTGTTCCGCGTCATGTTACGGGACAAAATATCCTCTAGACATTGTATCCGGGCTTTAAGTACAGCGTACATTGGGCAGCAAAATGCTCGAGCTTCTTTGCTATAAGTTTCAAGTGAAGAGCTATTTTCAATTCTTTACCAATCGGTCGAACAAAGCATGCTGTGTGCGCCGAGTCTTTAGGCAGGTTACACCTTGAAGGTGAGGTGGTTGAGGTGCACATTACAATTAAAGACAATTTATCAAAAAAGTATCATTTTTATTGTACAATTAAGTTTATAAGTAAATTATTGGTAGTAAAACTTATTCAAAATTAATATCAAAATTTAAAGCTAGCACAGACTTAGTAAAAATTAAATACAAATGTCTTACGCAAACGTCGTGAGTCTTATTGTAGCTGCCAGGTGCTTAACGCTTAACTTTTGCAGGTTAACATTCAATACTAAATACATAGTAAAAAATATAAAGTGGCGATGTAATTGTCCACATCATCGAAATATAGCCTCACAATAAAAACTGGTATCACAACCATATCTTGTACACAAGTTCTATAGACAAGCAACAGATTCTTACTGCTCAATTCGTAAAAAATTTAAACATTAAAAGTTTTTAACATTGCTTCATTTCATAATATATAATAATACAATAGGTGTATGATAAGAAACTTGATTCTTACATGCTAGAAGTATTTCAGTCGATTCCAATGAAATATATCGAAGAGCTATTTTTATGGCACATGTACTGTCGAGGTCATGGATATCACAAAAATGCATTGTCATGGATATTGTTAAATGTAGGAGAAATATAAAACATCACTCCTTAGAGATTCTGATCAGTCTTTGTTTCCTTAACTTCAATGATAAACCACAAATTAATTTTCCCCATGAAAATAAAATTCAAACCCTTTTGATAAAATAATAAAGGGCTAAAACATTGTGCCTATCTTCGCTTTACAGTTAGCAGTCCTTTGGGCATATGCGATTCTAATTTGAACTTTTATCCTTATATCTAGTTAGTGTAAATTACTACTATAAGTAAACAATTCACAGATACTTTGCATTATAAGTATCAATGTTTCCTGATGCATGAGTTGGAGAATTTTGGATATATATCACGATATGGCTCGTATCAGTCGAAGCTGAATTTGACCTCCTCGCGGGACGGATCATTGTTGGCAGCTACTGCCTGCAGCCAGTAGCGATTTATTTGGCTCTCGATGGAAGGGGTGCTCTCCTTGCGAGTGCTGGCGGCGCGGGCCTTGCGCTTGGCCTTGCTGTGCTTGGGACGGCGGCGGCCTACCTTCGTCTTCATCTCAGCTATCTTGACGGACAGCTGGCTGTCCAGAGAGTTGCGGCGCGACTCAACGGACACGTGACGGAGACTGATGCTGATCTGCGAGTCCTGCGAGTTGCGTCGGTCCGGCGTGGAGCTGAGCGAGTGGTGCGTGTGCGTCGGCAGTACGAGTGCGTCGCGGCGCCGCACGAAGCGAGGCAGCGTCGCCGCCCACGATGACGACAGCTCTCCGCTGGAATTCAAATCTTTAATTAGACTACGTTTTTATGAGAAAGTGAGTAATACCCCCACCAGCTTAATCAATGAAGAAATATACCTAATAACTGGATGTGGATGAGCAGGTCGGTATGGTGGCGCAATTTGGGAGAGACTTATGTCCAGTAGCGGACTGCGACAGGTAGAGTTGATTGAGCTAATTTGTGAGGAAATAAGGGACAATGAATTATCATTTTAAAATGAACGTAGGATATTCCCACTTATCTCTAGTAAGAAGATTAGAAATGGGTGTGCATCTGGATTGAGGGCCCATTTTTTAAATCTTTGAGAAACGAAATAAGACTTATAGGGAATTTACTTAAAAATAGTAAAAACTTTAAGCAATAGGCCATGAATTTCTTAAACGTGAATTAAAATAGTTATGATCAAATAACTAGGGCCCTCAATCCAGACGCTTGCGTAAAGTAGCATAGTCTAAACCTCAAAAAGTACTATATCTGGGTTAATCATTTTTATTTAAGAATTTAGTTAAGAATTTCTTAAATATTTTCAGAAATTCCCAAATCTGTAGAATATCACGTTAAAAATTTATGGCGGTTTATCTAGGGCCCTCAATTCATACATGTCTGGATTGAGGAATCTGCAAAAAATGAATTTAACTGAAGAAATACATTAATATGACTTTCATAAATGTTAGTTAGAAACCTCTGTGAATTAGTTAAAAAGAAATAATGATACAAAAGTTAATTGTTAAAAAGTAAATGAGAGTTGAATTTTACTAAAACGTCTGAACTGAGAGCCCAATATTTTCGGCTTTATTGACCAGGCTCAACCTCATAGATTAACGCAAATTAGAACAAGTTTTTTTACTAAAATGCAACATATCGTTCGTTCCTCAAAATGCCATACTTGGAGAATATTTTGTAGGGTGGATATGATTTTGTTAATTTTTTGGACTGATCAGTTTGTTTATTTGTTGCTTGAACTGTCGGAAACGATTATTGTGTTTTGTGTGATGCAATCAATCATTTAATACGATTAGGTTCAACATGCATTGAATTTCACACGCGTGCATTTTTAGGGTTCCGTACCTCAAAAGGTAAAAAAAGGAACCCGATCACTCTATTGTCCGTCTGTCCGTCCGTCTGTCACCACGGATTTTGTCAGAAACGGGTGGACCTAGCAAGTTGAAATTTATACGAGATACTCAGATCTATAGTCCGGAGTGAGCATGATAAAAATATATGGGCAAGTTTATATTTTCGCGAAAACTTAAGTACCAAAATTTACCTTAATTTACAACTTTTTTTTAATTTTCGCAATTTTTCCGCTTTTTTGCTGTAAGACCTTGCTTTTAACCAAAATTAACAATTCTAGGTCAACCGCAAGTACCCTATAGGTTTTGGGTCGAAAACCTATAAGGTAGTTCCCGTTGACCTAGAATCACCAAATTTTGGCGAGAAGCAATGTAAAGCCGGAAAAAATCTGAAAACCGTAAATATGTAGTTTAATAATAAAAAAAAAGCTATTTTACTATTACAAACTTATTACTTGCTGCTGGTGCAATAGCCGTTTCATGGGATCGAACAGCAAAGTTAAGTTTGTCCTTTAAAAAGTTTGTACGGAACCCTCGGTTCGCGAGTCGGACTCGCTCTTGGCCGGTTTTTTTATTCATTTACCAACTCGTGTGCGGGAATAAAAATTTCTACAGATAAAATGCCTATAGTAGGAAGTGAATGTTTTTTTTTAATTTTGGCAAAGCACTATGCATCTTTATGGCGTAAATATTTTTTGAACATTCAAATTGTGTTTTTAGAATATCATAGATAAACATGATAATGTAGAACTTATATTTACTTTATTATTTAACTATAGCAACTAACTCGTTTACTCGCTTCTTTGGACTTAACTATTCCTGATTTAATCCGTTTATTTGAATAAATAGTTGTTACAAAAAGATTTCAGACTATTGTTTTAGGTTACATTCAATGATATTCTAGTAAACAGATATGTTGTGATCGCGCAATCGTGAAGACTCGAAAACGGCCCAATTGGGTCGTATTGTCTTTAGTCTGCAACACGCATGGCGACGAGCGATACGCTGCTACGAATTTAGATAAAAATTGTAAAAATTACATCGTGCGTGTTCAGAAAGTGTACCAATTATTAATATTTTTCATTTGTTTCCCTAATATTCTGATAATTGGAGGATAAAAAAAAGAAAGAGATGGGAAATACATTTTTGTCGTGGGTACGACAAGGACGCGTGCACTCCACACATAGAACAACACTATCCGTCTCTTTTTAGGGTTCCGTAGCCAAATGGAAAAAAACGGAACCCTTATGGATTCGTCATGTCTGTCTGTGTGTCCGTCCGTATGTCACCGCCACTTTTTTCCGAAACAATAAGAACTATGCTGTTGAAACTTGGTAAGTAGATGTATTCTATGAACCGCATTAAGATTTTCACACAAAAATAGAAAAAAAAATGGGTTTCCCCATACTTAGAACTGAAACTCAACAATTTTTTTTTCATCAAACCCATACGTGTGGGTTATCTATGGATAGGTCTTCAAAAATGATATTGAGGTTTCTTTCTAAACTGAATAGTTTGCGCGAGAGACACTTCCAAAGTGGTAAAATGTGCCCCCCCCCCCCCCCCTGTAACTTCTAAAATAAGAGAATGATAAAACTGAAAAAAATATATGATGTACAGTCAAAGGTCAAAATTCCACTTCCACCGCAATGCACATTATCGTTTGCGCTATACGGGCGGCGGCGCCTATACACACATACGCATATTTATCCGTGTGAGTGATGTTCCAACGCTAACAACCAATTTGGCCACCGTATCACTTACACAACTCATTGAAATTTGTAATAACAATCTTAAGCGGGCAACAAGTTGCTAATGTGTAAGTGTTGTCAAACGTTCTTATAGAAGAAGGTCATAAGTACCACCAATATTGCTTTGCCATTGTGTTGCGAGATTGGCAGTCGACTTCTGACTGTTACTGTACATTACCATGTAACACTTCCACCGAAAATTGGTTTTAACGAGATCTAGTAAGTAGTTTCTTTTTAATACGTCATAAATCGTAAACCACAATTATTATTAAAACATCGATCAAAGTTACAACGAACTACAAGAACTTTTATACATATTATGTTACTTGTTGCTACGGAACCCTTCATGGGCGAGTCCGACTCGCACTTGGCCGCTTTTTTTTTCGTATTGGTTATAACGAGCTATCCCTTTTGTATCATTTTAACTTGTAGTGAAATATAGAATGAATGAAAAGTGTGTAAGTGTGTGTGCTGGCGCTGCTGTGCAGAACACTTCTTTCGGTGGTTTTGTAGGTGAATAACATCTGTTTATTAGAATATCATTGGTTACATTTAAGTGAACAATGAGTGAGTTCAATTGGTATGGAATTTGTCTATTAAGCAAACCAGAGAAAAGTTAAAAAATATATTTAAAAAATAAATTGATAATTAATCATATTCTGGACTGAAATTTTTTAGACAACCCGTTTGCAATATATTTTTGACATATTTAATTTGAAATAAAACACTTTTCATCCAATAACCATCTCGGTGAAGGTCGTTCTTAAAGGGATCTTATACTAATAAGTCTTATTTCGTTTCTCAAAGATTTAAAAAATGGGCCCTCAATCCAGATGCACACTAGAAATGGACTTTAAAGTTTAGGTTTGTTTGGTGAAATGAAACTTTGAACAACATGCTCTCTCTTTGAATTTTTATTTTGAACTGACGTAACAACAGTGACAGTAGACTAAATGAGTGGACTGTTTATACGTGTGTTGAGTGTGTGAGTGTAGTATGTCTGTGTGCAAGTATTTATATCTATATAGTGGCATACGTAAGTGTAGTCTCACCTCTCATGTTTAGCATCGTCCGGGTAGTCAGTGGGCGAGGTGGGATCGATGCAGAGCCCTACAGGGTCCTGCCTCGACCCTCCCAGTGAGATGGACAGGCGCCCCCTGGCGGCGAACTCCCCGCGCCGTCGATATGCGCGCGCGATGAGCTCGTGCTTGCGCGCTCGACGCGTCACCTCCGCTTCCACGGAACAACCGCATTTCCTGTAAGATAATAATGGTTATTTTGCGATGATTTGGTAAAGATATTGGGGAAGGTGTGACCCATGAATCTCAGATTGGTTGATCTGCTTGACATTACTGAATGTTGAAATAACCATAACTCGACTCAAGAGTATTATTGAGGTTGGTTTTATGCCTAGACTTTACCTTATGTTAAACAATTTATTATTGCGATTCAGGCCATGAAACTGAACAATTTGGACTGTCAACATATTATTATAGTAAAACCAAGGGTCCGTTTCACGAGAGGTTGTGCGTTTATTATGTTACAACTTGTATACGTGTGAACACAATGAACATGACTCTAATTGAGGGGTATAAAAGCAAAAATGCCACTGTCCAAAAACAATATTTAGCCAAAATGAAGAAAAATGTCTCTGGTCCCCCCCATCTGTCAAACCCCTAATAGGGGCACTACCCATGTCTGCCCGACCCCTAATAGGGGCGCACTTTCCTTTGCGTTAGTTTGACATAAATTGATGATGACACTTGTACCTATCTCGCTCAAACTTGCACAGAGTCTAGAGGAATGAATAAGACAGACATTTTGCCACAGTTCAACAACGAACGACGCTTCTAACTGACCAAAAAACCGGTCCCCAGTTGAGAGTTGAGGCGCGCGCCAACAGGTCGTGACAGACGCGAATAAAAAATGTTCTGAGTGCTATTAGTGTGCTAAATAGTGCTTTGTGTGGTGTTGTGTTGTGTTTTCGTCATGCCTGGGTAAGTAATTAACATTTTTGAATGTAGAAACCGTCTAATTGTTAGAGATTTCGGCCAGAAATAGTCATTTCAAAAAAACCGTTCAAGAGACGCTGATACATTTCGCGGTATTTTGGCACTAATTATTGATAGAAATGCAAACTATGGATAAAGTGTGTTCTTTATGTATCGTATTATATATATTAGGCGTTTAACTTTAATAATATCGTATTTGGTTGTGTTCAATTCAAAATTCTAATTACGTAAAACTTTCGTGAGCCGCGGCTTGCCGCTGGCCCAATCATAGAGCCGGATTTTGAATGCCGTCGACGCGCTTGACCAATCAGCGCCGTTGTTTACTAGATTTTTTAGTGAAATTGTTCGTTTTGATTATTGATTTTAATTAATGTTTTTGTTAGACAGCATGCATTTTTTATACGCCTAATGTTTTGTAAATGTCTTCAACATGTGGAATGTTATATTATATTTCAAATTGAGGCAACAGAATATAAACTGTGATGCAATGTTTGAGTGGGTGTTTTTACGCCTGTTTTTAAGTGTCTGCTTTGTTTATTTTATACTAATTAACTAATAACTTGTAACAGCTGACACTCTTTCGGTGTCAAGTATGTGAACCAAACATTATTATAAAAGTGTAACTCAAGCCAGTTAGCTTCGAGCTTTCTGAGAATTGAAGCGTAAACAAACCCATTCTTTTGTTTAGAATCCGGCACTCGTAAATGACGTCATGTTTTGTTAGGCTTGTGAGATGAAAAAAATATACTACGGGCTGTATTCTTTTGATTGATTTATGTGACTTCATGTGTACTAGTAGAAAAAAAACAATAACTTTTTGAAACAACGGTTTACTTTTTTTATTAAAATGACCTTTACACAAGAAACTGGTAAAAATCCATAACACTGAACACACATTACAATTACTAATACATCACAAGGCAAAACTATACTAAACCATACATAACCTGTTAGTTAATTTAATGACGATTCCAATGATATAACTGGTAGCGAGCTAACTAACGTAATTTCGGAGATATTGTCGTTTTAATCAGGCGTGCCGAATCGTAAATAATTGGAATATTTTTGGACATAATTGGTAGATAAAATTTGCGTCCGTGGACGAATGATGGGATATGGGTATAGAGTAAACTAAATTAAAATATTTTTTAGATTCTGAATTTTAAATAAACCAAAAATAATAAGGAAACTTTATTGATATACGACAAGAATCAGCTAATAACTAAAAATTTCGACTGGACAGTGTCAATTTTGCATCTCAATGATGGACAGTAGCAGATTTGCACCTAAAGTTCTGGTCAGTGGCACATTTTTCACGTTTTCGTTTTCTTGCCTTTTCTGGAACCACTTCTGACACATTTTCTTCCATAATTTAACAATATAACAAACAAAATTTCTTGAAAAATTAATTAAAAAGAGCAACAACTACCCTAGAAAAAGAATTCGACGCCATCTTATGATTGGTCCGTTTGGACAATGGCGCTTTTGCGTTTGATTGGTTAAGGACAGTGTAAATTTTGCTTCTCACTCCAAACTTAATTTTCTATGGGACAGTGTGAACATTGCTTCTGAACTAGTTCATACACCAAAATTATTTCAATAAAACCTAATAGATGGCATTGATAGTTCAATTCGGACGAAAATGGACAGTGGCGTTTTTGCTTTTATACCCCTCAATTGTTCTCTTCTTCCATTACATAAAATTAAAGTGGTATCTAGACATGTGATGTGTACCACACCTTGCCAGGTAGCGCCTCCAGCCGGCGGCGGCGGCAGGTGTCCAGGTCCACGACGCCATGAGCGCGCCGGCCGCGAAGCAGCACAGCAGGCGCAGCTGCAGCACCGACACGGACGGCCGCGAGCCTGACGAACACTCCTTCTCAGGCTCCTTTAGAGCTTCCAGGCGGCAGCTGTTGGGAAAACCAAAAAGGATTAAGCTTTACAAACTAATCTAAGGACAGTAAAAGTGAGCGCACACTTATCAGAGCCGAAGGAAACGAAGGAGTCGAAAGAATCGAATTTAAAAAATACTTGTATGGAATCCTATGAAACCTCGCACACTTATCCGCGTCGAATCGTACGAATAGATAGATAACGTTATACGGATGAGGAAATGTTTCTTTCGGCGCGGGTAAGTGTGCGTTCACTTTAAGGACAAGTTGACGGCTTCGAGCGACTTGTCACAGTCGTCACTTGTTTCCTTCGCGGGAGTAACGTTACTCTGCATGCTTCAGGCCCGGACTCCACCAAAGCGAGAAGAGATGTGCAAGATTCTACCAATCACAGAAGAGATGAGAGACGTGATGTAGATTTCATGCAATGTGATTGGTCGGTTTCCGAACGTCTCCTCTGTGCTCCGCTCGTCTTAGCTTTGGTGGAGTTCGGGCCTCAAGGTGACACGTATCGTGATCGCGCATGCTCCTTAACAACTTACTGCTTTCATTTGTTTTCTACACATACGCGTGTCACTTGAGACTGTAGCTCGTGACCAATAGTCGAAGATCCCTTACAGAACGACCTTCACCGAGCTGGTTAATGGATGAAAAGTATTATATATGAAATGGGTTGACTACAAAATTTCAGTCCAGAGTATGATTAATTAGCAATTTAAAAATTATATATATTTTTTAACCTTTATCTGGTTTGGTTAATAGACAAATTCCATACCAATTGAAAATATGAAGCCTATAGAATATGCATACCTTCGATTGGTATGGAATTTGTCTATTAACCAAACCAGTGAAATGTTAAAAAAAATAAATGTATTCTGGACTGAAATTTTGTAGTCAACCCATTTGCAAAATATTTATTGACATATTTAATTTGATATAAAATACGTTTCATCCATTAACGAGCTCGGTGAAGGTCGTTCTACAAGGGATCCTATACTACAAGACCGATAGGTCCGTAAGGAAAGAATCGTACTCTCAACTCGGACAATTTGGTCATAAACAGCATTGGGGCATGCAAATATTTAAAAACGGGTAAAGGTTTAAAGTTCTGAATTCCAAAAAGTGAAAAGAGAGTGAGAGAAAGTGAGGAGTAAGAGTGGTTTAAAGTGGAATTTCCTAGAACTTTAAATACAAACAAGTTCATCTGTCATACAATAAGTTTTATTGATAGCCAAGTCGGAGCTAATATCTTCCCTATCATTAAGAAAGTTTTCTACCCGGAGAACATCAATCCATAGGAATTTCTAGTTGATGTTTTATTTAAGTGATAATAACTCACATAATATTCTTCTTAAAAGACTCCTTCCACAGCTCAGCATTTCTGAACTCGTAGATATGGCAGGCGAAGGTGACGCATATGAAGACTGCGACCAGTGCGGCCGTGAGCGAGCATCGTGTGATGGTCTGACGGATCTTGTTGGCGGCGCGCGGAGATATCACATCCTTGCTTGATACGCGCACCGCTATCAGGGAGAACACACCTAAAGGAAATAAACGGTTTTTTAGACCACAATTTTAAAAACTATGAACGAGCAGATGTATCAATTTGGACAAAGCAAAAACAGTGTAAAGATCGTATCCGGTGATGTTCTGTAGTTTCTACTTACTTAAACAGGGTGTAAACAACCTCATCACGAAGCCGTCAACCAAGCATTCTGTACATCAAACTAAGTAACTTTACGCAAAAATTATTGCTGGGAAACTACTTTTTTTGGGGAGAAAATTTCATGTTTTCTGGCCGAAGTCAATGTAACACACTCAAAACATTGTGTGCTGATAGATGGATTGAATAGTACGGGGGGTCGCGGATGTGTTTAATGTAAAAATCTTACATTAAAAACTTGTATTTTAAAAGACACTTGTCAAAAAGTTGGAACTTTGATACCTGGGAACCTAGTTACGAAGATGTTGGGGTATCTCCGTAACTAGAAGGTTCCCAGGTATGATGCAACAAAAAAAATATCGCAATGATGGGGACAACAAGTGCCTTTCGGCTTCGTTAAGAGATTTTTTACACCCTTTCTTTATGTATGTTTAAGGAAAACAAAATATATAAGTTAATTTCCATTACATGTATCATATATAGCTTTTGTTTATGAAGGAGCTTATCGTAGACTGAATCATTTCACTAGTCAACAGTGCTTTTGTTGCTGTCATGCAAGAGAGTGGTTTTATGTTGGCATTGTACCCAGGAATAAGGAACTTTGAACAGTTTTCGGAAATAAACTCTAGTTCGGCGCCAATATTAACGCAACCTTCATCGGATACAGTTGCCGTCCACCTCGCCGAACACAATCGCTGTGATAGTTAGGATGAGAGGTAGAGACCACTTGAATAAGTGAAAGAATGCTGCTTTTATGGACCTTTATAAAATCATACTAACTTTTTTTTTTCGGATTGGAAATCATCAAATGACTCCTCCCGCGGAGCAGGAGGGAGTGTCAGACTTTTACTGACTAAAACCCGTCCATGTTCCTTCATCGCCCTTTGTGTTCCGGAGCCACGGTACCTCTTTCGAACAGGCATCGGCCCTTGTGGACCCCTTCCTTTTGCTGACATCTCTTCGAGGCGCGCGTGGAACACGAACGCGCCGTCGACACGGCAAATCATACTAACCTCTGAGCAAGAAGTAGCCGCCTAAAGCCAGTACGACTGACAGCGGCGCCAGTAACAACGCGGCTCTCATGGGATGGTTGACGTAGCCGACGAAGCAGATGCCCGTCACACTGCTGCCGTCCACCTCGCCGAACGCCATCGTCGCTATGGTCAGGATGAGGGGCAGCGACCACGCAACTAGGTGGAAGTATGCTGCCTTCTTGTCTATGCGGTCTTGGATTTTTCCTGTGATGAAATGATTATGTTGACTAAATAACAATGAAATTGTGAGGATACACAAACCAACTAGACCCTATTACCCAGCCTCCGCTGTCCATCCGTCCATCTGTCTGTTGTCGGGTTGTATCTCATGATCCGTAATAGGATCCAAACAAACATAAATACATACACATTTTGTATTTCTGTTGCCACTACAACAAATAGTTAAAAAACAATAAAGGTTCCGTACCGTAAAGGAGGTGTCTAAATAATAACAGCCGCTCGGGTCGATCGATTCGTTAGGTTAAGCCGTGCTTGCCTAGGTTGGTCTGTGGATGGGTGACCCTCCGTGCCTCGGAAAGCACGTTAAGCCGTTGGTCTCGGCTATCATTATTTTGTAGATCTTTGAAAGTTGTTAGGTAGTCAGAGGCCCAAAAAGTCTGACAACCAGTATTACCAAGGGGTATCGTATTACCCGGTACTAACTGGGTTGTGGATGTCAGATAGGCAGTCGCTCCATGTAAAATACAAGTATTCAGCTGCATCCGGTAAAAGTGGAAGCCGACCCCAACATAGTTGGGAAAAGGCTAGGCAGATGATTATGACCATCGTAGTAGGGGAGGGCTCCCCTACGCACGTGTTAGATAAATTAAATTATTTTGTGTCTAGTATTAAATACATAAATACTTGAAATACCTATAAATGCAAATATTATCTGTTTTATATTGTATAATCAATTGTTACAATGAATTAATTAAATAACAAACTTATTTGTGTACAAGTCAAACACTGATTTGACTCAACGGTCACTTGTGAATCATACTTATTTGTAAACGGGTATAAAAGAGCGGAGCCTCATTGGAGCGGGCTCAGTTTCTCTACGAATTTTAAGGCGTTAACATCTAAGGTATGACATTATTTTGATTATGGTTGATAATACTATTCTGATTATATTGTTGATTCGTCGTGATAACGATGATAGTGATTGTGATAACGATGATAGTGATTGTGACAACGATGATGGTGATTGTGATAACGATGATGGTGATTGTGATAACGATGATGGTGATTGTGATAGCGACGATGGTGATTGTGTTAGTGATTGTGAATAACGACGATGGTGATTGTGTTAGGTTAGGTATAGGTTAGATTAATATTGTGATAAAATGATAATGATTGTGATGAAATGATAATGATTGTGATAAAATGATAATGATTGTGATAAAATGATAATGATTGTGATAAAATGATAACGATTGTGATAAAATGATGATGATGAGATAAAATGATGATGATGTGATAAAACGACGATTGTGATAAAACGACGATTGTGATAAAATGATGATGATGTGATAAAATGACGATTGTGATAAAATGATGATGATGAGATAAAATGATGATGATGTGATAAAACGACGATTGTGATAAAATGATGATTGTGATAAAACGACGATTGTGATAAAATGATGATTGTGATAAAATGATGATTGTGATAAAACGACGATTGTGATAAAATGATGATTGTGATAATAAAGGTGAATCACAATCATCTTCATTATTACAAGATAATGAAGATGATTGTGGTTATTATGATGTGATTATTATGTTATTATTATGTGTGTTGTTTATTAGTTATGGTTGATATATTGCTACATAACGTTGTGTAATATACACTACTAGGGTTAATTGTTGTATACTACAAGGTAAATATAATGTTATTATGAAGTGAATCTCATTGTTTATATTTTATACCTAATAAGTTACGAACATTAAATGTTTAAATTCATCCAGTTACATATCTACATAGTTTTATATTTTTCAAATGCTAACACACGCACCTTTTATCTCAAGTCCGACTCGCACTTGGCCGGTTTTTTTTAATCATATAATGCAATAGTAGACTTGTGATAACTGATGAAGTTAAATAAACAAACAAAAGCATACCAGTGGATCTATAGTTTGTTGTATTGTGTATTGTTGGTTGTTGACTATGCTTTGAAAATGTTAATAACTTACCTAAAGCCCGGAAACTCATATGCCAAGCATATGTGAATATGACGAACCACACGCAAGCTGCCATCATGAAGTAATACACCTGAAAACAAATAGAGAAGTTAATTAGGTATAGGCACGCACGCTATTACATGGAAATATTGAATTAGATTTTCTATTAGGCAAACCTTTATCAGCGATTTGCGTTCGGTAATTACGACTACCTATTACGAGGAGCTTACACATAACTGGCGATAACTCACTTTCCTCTTGAGGAATAAGTTTCGTTTTAAAATTAAGATATAGATCAGTGACCCGCCCCGGTTTCGCATCTTTTAAGTTAGAACCAACTATACACATACACGGAATCCGCCCTCCATCTAGTGGTCGGCCGGATAGAATGGGCGATTCATCAGAAGGGCACTTTCATAGACATCGATGCATTCGATAAAACAAACTTCTCCAGCATAAACACCGCGCTTTCTCATCACGGAGTAGAACAGGTACTGATAGACTGGATTACTAACATGCTAAGTAAACGAGTGGTTCGACTTGAAGTGGAGCAGCAGATGGCCATGATAGCCAGAGGCTGCCCCCAAGGTGGCGTACTATTCCCGCTCCTTTGGAATCTGGTTATAAATGACCTCATCACGAAACTCAACGCGAACCATTTCTACACAATAGGGTAAGCCGACGACCTCGCTATTCTCATTTCGGGGAAAGTGGCGGGGACAATCTGCGACCTCACTCAACAGGCACTACGCATCGTTGAACGATGGTGCAGAGTTCAATCTCTCAGTGAACCCCACGAAAACTGAACTAGTCATGTTTACCCAAAAACGAACACTAGGCCCGTATCGCCTACCCAAACTCTTCGATACAGAACTCCAGTTAGCCAATGAGGTCAAGTATCTGGGAGTCATCCTAGACAGCAAGTTAAACTGGAGTAGCCACTTAGACAATAAAATAAACAGGCCCTGCATTACCTTCTGGCAATGCAGGAGGATGATAGGTAAGAAGTGGGGCTTATCCCCTAAAATTATACTTTGGTTATACTGCGCGGTGATCCGACCTATGATCACGTATGGGGCAGTGGTCTGGTGGCCCCGCATCAAACTAACTACAGCCTCCATCAAACTGCAACGCTTGCAAAAGCTTGCCTGCATGGCGATCACAGGCTGCATGAGGACTACTCCGACTGCGGCTCTCGAAGCAATGTTGGGGCTGCCACCGCTAAATCTGTTCATACAGCAGGAAGCGACAATGACGGCTGTACGCCTTAACACACTTCAACTCTGGGGTAAGAGAGAAACACAGCATACCGCAGTACTGGAGGGATTCTACAACGAGTTCCCCGTGGCGAAAGCAACAAAATCCAGACAAATCCAGCTCCATGAGGATCACCGCTGCGAGGGATTAAACCCAGCGGAACTGCGGATCTTCACGGATGGATCTAAAACAGGTACTGGTACTGGTGCTGGAGTCTTCTAGGAGGATCTCAACATCCACATAGCCAAACCTCTGGGGGCCCACAACACGGTATTTCAGGCAGAATGCATGGACATTTCTCTGGCGGCATCTGCCATCTTAGCCAGGAAGGTTGTGGACCACTCAATTCGTATACTCTCAGACAGCATGGCTGTTCTGCTAGCACTGAACAACCACACAGTGAACTCTGGGTTAATACACGAGTGTCACCAACACCTGAATATAACTATCCAATGGATCAAAGGACACAGCAATTCCCGTGGCGATGATGCGGCGGACGAACTCGTTAGAAGGGGATCGAGCACGGCAGCGGTGGGACCCGGACCTATCGTATCACTCCCTTTCGGATAACTACGCACACTGGACCACGGCGAGTGTAGGCAGGCCAAGTAAGCACTTCTTGCTATCGATGGCCACTTCACCAAAGGCGCGCTGCGGTTGACCAAACACAGCTGCGCACAGTTACAGCCGCCATTACCGGACACGGCTCTTTTAACAAACACCTCTTTCTCTTAGGAGACACAGAAAGCCCCCTGTGCCGTGCCTGCATGGAGGAAGACGAGACAGCAGCCCACGTGCTTCTGCACTGCCCAGTGGTTGCAACATACAGGGCAAAGTACTTTGGTAACCCAGGTACTCTCCGCGAGATAGTCAGCAACATTGGGGCGCTACTGGCCTTTCTCGGGGAATTCGGATGGATCGAATAGCCTCCCCACCCGCACACAAAATACGCGCTTTGACGTGGAGTTGCGGACACCAACCCATTATACAATACAATACACATACACAAAATTTCATTTAAATCGGTCGGGTGGTTTCGAAGATTAGCGTGTACGAACACAATGACACGTGATTATAAGACTTTACCAATACAAAGACGACAACGCATGACAGATTCTCCTCTGCAGAAGGTTCGCCCTGCCGCCGAGTGCCGTCCTTTGAGCACACGATGTCGTTTCTAGATCCCACGCCGAACTGAATGAGCCATCTGCAACAAGTTAACATAAGTCAGTAAAGTAGATCAAGGAATTGTAGATGGATAAGTCGTAAAAGATGATAATAATGGAAGTAGTGAGACATGGATAGATTAGGACTGAATACAGGGATGCCAGCTGACATAGTTGTATTAAAGACTAGTGGACGTCACGCGGTTTCACCCGCGTAGTTCCCGTTCCCGTGGGAGTATGGGGATAAAATATAGCCTATGTAACTAAGGGTAAATGTAGCTTTATAATGGTGAAAGAATTTTTGAAATCGGCGCAGTAGTTTTTAAGTTTATTCATTACAAACATACATACACACACACACACAAAAATACAAATCTTTCCTCGTTATAATATTAGTGTAGACGAAGATATGCTGCGCCGGTCTAAGTTAATAACGGGGTTACGATATAAGTTTCTAAAAAGTGCCGTAAAAAGTTTACGAGCGGACAGTCGGATATAGTGAGTTTCGTGTGTCGGGAACAGAATCGAGTTGTGAGTGAGTCAGTGACAGTGGTAGCGGTACCGAGCGCAAAAATTGAACAAGAGTGTTGACCGATTTGTCCGCTCATAAACACCCACCCGCAATAACTTCAGTTTACCCATGATCATGGTGCTTGCAGCAGCGCCGAAATATCGGGAACTCAAAAGAGTACTAAACATGGTAAATATCCCGTTTTCAATATGATGGTTGATGATTGGGTGGGATTGGTTGTGATGGTTGGGATGATGATGATCAACTTAAAGAACACCAGATTTTGTGTGCATGCTGTTTAGCATAGGTACTGTACACTATAATGGTTTTAAAATCCATTTATTAGACTGATAATTCTGTACTATTTATGTTTGAATATGATTTCGGGCATGTCGTTCTGGTTTTTGAGTAAATTAATCGTATCGCGCCCTGTTTGGCATGAGGCCGGTCTTGATGAAACCTCTAACACCCGTGTTTATCAAATATCTCATTGATCAGACCCAAAACCATAGCGCTTTGGCGCCACTAACTTATTAATATGATTCAATGTTTTTGTAGGCCGCAGGTCGTAACTAGTGTTCTGAAGTGTCTATTTTATAATTCATCATAGCAAACCTAATATGCACCAGGTCTGACCTTTAGTTCTAGTTATGTTTTGAAAGCTATGTCATTGTATGTATTCATCGCCAACTAGAGCGTAATATCTAATTTTATAATATAACAATGAGACAATAAAAGTACGGCTCAAACACTTTTGTTTACATTCAAATGAGGTGGTCATACAATAAATTTAAAATTATACATATAAAAATAAAAATATTAACATTAATAAAACGTTTGAAAACTATTGTTTCAGATTCTTTTTGTTCTGAACATGAAACTTTGTTACTATGCGTGGTCATTACAGAAATGAAATCTAAGTATTTTATTTATTTATTGACACAAAAACGAAATGTTAACTTTACAACCATTTTACATGGATAAAGCATTTTGTAACCCCCGACGTAAAAACGACGGGGTGTCATAAGTTTGACGTGTCTGTGTGTCTGTCTGTGGCATCGTAGCTCTCGAACGGATGAACCGATTTTGATTGTTGTTAAAAAACGCAACAAAAAAAGGAGATTAAATGAAAAAAAATAAGGAGTCCCTACAAAAAGCATTAAATAAAAAAATGCTTGTAAAAAAACACCGACACCTATAAAGTATAAACGTGAAACCCTATAAAAAGAAAAAAATAACCTTGAAATTATGACTCTACGTGTCTGGGTTTTTTTTTAATTATTAATTTAATGTAACTTGTTGAAAAGAGTCATCAAACTTACCCCATAGAAGCGACGGCGAAGCACACGTTGATATAGAAGATGACCAGCGCCGGGTACTTATTGGCGCTGCGCCAGTCGATCAAGAACGTGGCGACTGTGAGCAGGTTGAGGGCCAGGCACACGCCGGCGCCCCACGCCACTAGACGGTGGATCTGTTGGTGCTCGTCTTCGGTATACAGCGGGTCGCGGCATGGAAGACCGCATCCTGATATGCCTGAAAAAGAGAACCAAAATGTTAGTACCATCAAAGATTATCAGGTCAAGTATGACAATGTTATATAAATTCTTACAACTCACCTTCATAAAAATGCATAGGTTTATCAGTATGTATAAGGGGCGGCAGGCATTTCCCACTAGTATTAAACTTCAACTCTCTCACTGCGTTCTCGCATCTCGAAGGAAACAACGTTGCATTGCATTTCAGGAAGGACGGAAAATATGAGGTATTATACAGTATGGAGCATGGCTCCATCGTAATCTTGCACATTTCATAAGAGGGCAAATAAACCATATCATTGCCCAGGACTCGATCGCACTTGGGCATGAAAGTGGAGCAAAGCAAAGGCTGTATAACGGCCCAGCAGTTTGGCACGTTTATTAGTTCTCTATAGAGTTCTAGCTGTGACTGGATTTGGTACTGATTGTCATGAAACGTTAAGTGAACGCTTGTATTGGCGTAGGGCAGCTTGGTCCCCAAGCAGGTCGTCCTGTTGATAGGTTCACAGCGAGCTCGCCGAACACAGCTGCTCAGCTTGATCTGTGGCTCCGGGAACCATTGTGTACTTTTGTCTGGTTTAATCAGTCTATAATTTGGCGTGCCGTTTATTATTTCAAGGTGTTCTGTGGCATTGTCGCTCATATCTGTTATAGCGTTTTTGTGGCCACCGGTGTCGAATTGGCTCGCTCGACATGCTAATATCAGTAACAGCCAACTCAACCATCGCCAAGGGGACATCTGGAACAAAGAAACTAATATTGACTATTTGTGACTAGCAATAACATAAGGGCGAAAAGTAAAAAAAAAATTAAAACTACATTTCATTTCTCAATCATTCTTTATTGACGTAGGTAGACGACGGAATCAAATGAAACCCGTTAAAATTTCAAAATTTTATTCATTGAACATTGTTGTTTTCATTCAAATTCCTATGGTTACTTTGAAGTATCACTAATTATAACCCAAATCTGACGTTTGTCCAAGGGAAAGGATGTCTGGTGGGTGCAAGTGAGTCAGTACATTGTAATAAAATATTTTACGATCTATAAACATTCTGTCTTGGTGGTCCCTGTCCCTCCACAATACAATTTGAGGTAGCTCATTATTCTTGGAAAAAAATAACATAAATCAGAATTATATTTTAGGGATTCTAAGGTACCTTTGAGCAGGTAGGTACTGAGTGTGTCATTGTGCATGACTGTGTGATGACCTAGTTGAGCTGTAGACTGCGGTAATCTGATGTAATGAACATGGTTAGTTTGATGCACCAGTACTTAGATATGTTTTGGGTTAGTTGTAATTTTAGGGAACAAGGTCAACATGACCATAACATTCCTTGTGGAGTAAGGAAAGAAACAGTTGAATTTTATTATTTGCTTAGTAAAAACATACAACTAAGCAAATAACAGATTGAATTGGGAATTAAGCATCATAAGCTCTAAATATTTTATTAAGAATCTCAACCAAGAAATAAACTTTACAAAATCACCACTGTTTATTCAGCATTTATGCAATAATGTTGCTTGACTACTGTTATGTAATAAGTGTGCCTCTACGTGAAAGAAAGACTTGACAGGTGCATTAAAACTTTCCGCGTTTTTTTGTACGACAATATACCTATAAAATCATTCCCTAAAAGTAAAATAAATGTACTCGCAATGTGACTTTTGCGTATTTTGTACATCTATTTTATATAAAGATTTAATTTATTCATAGGAATCATAAATTGAGTAAATCATAATTTAATTCACCATAATTATCTAGATAAAGTAAATACTGAAAAATAAGAACAAAAATAAAAGGGTATTCCAAACAAACAGAAACTAGCAAAAACCTTACGATAATAATAATTGTAGACATGTACCGACACACACGAAAGGACAGGATAGCCCCTGGACAGGGTGATAAGTTTTATTCATCATTTATTTCAACCCCATGTAGTTTTTTTTTATTACAATTGGATATCGGGTAAATCTTTATTTGTGATTCTTTATTTCTTTATTATTGACAAAACAAATTCAAAAAATACCAGGCTCTTACTATAAGAATGATGTAGATGTAGAGACGATCGCACGACGAATTTCAGCCAGTCGATAGGCGCAAGTTTCTACGAAGAACTTCTGCACCCGACTCTGCATTGGATGTGACTCTTGACCAAATAATTACCTGATGCCATAACAAAAAAATATGTAAATGTTTTGACCAAAAGTATTAACTTACAAAGAAACTGATTAACTTACCAATTGTTGCAGCATTTTGGGAGAAAACACACCTGTACAGAAATCTTACATTTTGAGACATAATATAAATTTTATTATGTGTTTAGCTTATGAAAATAAAATACAAGGCGTAAATAAAAATTATGTACAACCTTTTGCTTCAACATCACTGTATTGTCTTAACACTTCCGAAACACATCTCGAAGTCTCGATTGTAACGTAAGAAATTCATGATAAAGTCTATGTCATGATTTAAGAACAAAATAAGGCGGTGAGCTAGTTAGAGATGGGCTTCCCGCCTCTTCGGAAGTTCCTGTTGGCGCCGCCGCCCCGTCGCCCTCGCGATGAGCCGCGCGATCCTGCGTTACCTCTCCAGTTGTTCCGCCCGCCATGTCCGTTCATGCCGCGACCTCTGCCCCGTCCTTGGCCGCGTCCTCTATAACCGCCATCCCATCTCTGATTTCGCATGTTATTGTTATTGTATCCATCATCTCCATTATTGTCCTCATTGTTATAGTTTTCTTCTTCATAGTTTGCATCATATGACGAATCTTCTTCATTGTAATCCCCATCATTCTGCGAGTATGGTTGATTATCATACCCAGAATCGAAATGAGGCTTATTAAATCCATTATCAGGAAAAGGTGGACGTGGTGGCATATTGCCCATTGGTGGCATGTTGCCCATGGGTGGCATGTTGCCCATCATGTGTGGAGGGGGAGGAGGCATGTGCATTGGACCCATAGGATGCATCGGGCCCATTGGAGGTCGAGAACCCATTGGTCCCATTGGTAATGGTGGACGCATCATGTTACCCATTGGGGGAGGCATATTATTGATAGGACCCATATTATTCCTGTCAGGTCCACTGTTAAAGCCTTGTTCATCTTCTTGATTATCTTGTTCAGTAACATCCATATCATTATCATAATAATCATTATTATCTTCATAATTGTCATAATTCCTGTCATCCTGTTCATCATTTTCATCATCATTACCATCATTATCATTTTCAGGATCAGGATATTCAAATGGTTGGAAGTTATCTTCATCTGCATCATCTTCCAAGTGAGGCATGACATCATGTAACTCTTCTATTTCACCTGAAGCTATAAATTTTTTCAGTGCCATAGGTCCATCTGAAATAGCTTTCTCCAACTTTGACCCAGGTTCTACTCCAATCAGTTTACCATAGATAAAAATTGCTGATGGTGTTATTTGTTGAAGGGGTATAGCCCCTGGTACAGATTCAACTAGAGCTTGAGTCAAAGCTTCAGTTGCAGAATCCTCATTATTTGGTCCATGGTTCCATTGAGCTTGGAAATTTCTAGGAATAGGTTTGCTGTATGGTACCTTCTTAATCTTTTTCTCAAAGTCCATTGGAATTAACGTGGTGTCCAAATCCAAACCCGGAATGACTTTGTCAGTATCTGAGGGAAATATTTCGACTTTATCTTCCGGACCCATACCAGGTATAACTGCTGGTTCGTCTAAGTCATGGTCATCCTGAACACCTGGTGGCAATGTGTTGAGGTTATACTTGTCTCTCATAAGATCTCCAGGACGGTTACGAGTCCAAAACTTTGATGTATGGTCATTAGACCCTGAGCATAAGATATGACCTAGAGGATGCCAAGCCATTGTCCAAACTATAGATTCATGAGCTCCTTCAATACAACCAACCTCTTTATCAGTACCAACATTCCAAAATAAGATTGCTCCATCAGAACCTCCAGAACAAAACAATCCCTCGTGCGTCGGATGCCAAACCACACTAGAGGCTTCTTTTTTATGACCTCTGAATATTTGTAACTCTGTGCCTAACTTACGAATATCAAATAATTTGAGTAAATGGTCACGAGAGGCTGTGATCAGCCAGTTACCATTGTCATTCCATTTCAGATCCATCACAGTTGATTTGTGTGCATGGAGGGTAGACAAGGCCGTCCCAGACTTGGGATCCCATAACTTTATGGGTTGCTGATTGTCTTTACTTCCTGACACAATGAGTGCCTTTGTGGGATGCCACTGGACACATTTGACATCTGCACCATGTCCTCTCAATATTCTCTCTTCTTGACATCTATAGAAATCAAATATTCTCAATGTGCCATCATCAGAACATGTTACAATTTTAGAATCACTAGGACTAAAACTAATACCTCTGACAGCTTCTTTGTGAGCCTGGTACATCTTAACATTGTTCATATTACTTTGCCAATACTTTATAAATCCTGAATGATCTCCAGTGACCATCCAGCCTTCACCATGGGACCAAACCATTGATCTTACAGGGGAATCATGAGCTTGAAGAATTGTTTCAAAGTTAAATGTCAATCCATTCCATAATGTGAATTCTCCAGATGAGGCCCCGGTAATTAAACGACGGCCTTCCGGGGTCCAAGCAACGGCGAATATGGGACATCTCATTTTATTAGTAGCTGTTTTAACGAACCGGGTAGTGACGGCATTTATAGGATTATCGGGATACGAGGGTGGCGGCAACAGGTCAGGGGTATACATAGCATCGGGCTGAAGCGCGTGTCTGTCCCGCCAGTCCCTCTGCCAAACACGACATTCTATAGCTTTAATAATAGCGGCATTATAGTCTACAGTTTTTCTCATAACGGATTTACGTAAGCGTTTACCATCGAAATCATCTTGAGTCATGTTCAGTGGCCCTTGAGGTGGAAACCGCATCTGGTAGTTGAACGGCCTAAAGTTATGGCGCATGTTGTTTCTACCGGGCGGACCCATAGGTGGACCCATTCCCGCGCCCATACCCATGCCCGGAGGAGGCATCCCCAAATTCGGTGGAGGGTGTCCGAAATCCATGGTTTATTACTTCGATACCTAATCAAAGAAATAAGTTCATTACATTTTCGGCCATTGAGAATCTGCTATTACGGCCAATCAGACAATTCATGTTGTTATTCTTACCTTAAACTTATAAAATACACTATAACATTATACACGCCGCGCTGCACAACTACACAACACACAAATTTATTTCTAAGTACCACTAAACAATGTTGTATGTACAAACAGAAAACTTAGAACACAACGTTAACCTATTTGGAATGCTAGGCCAAGCAAATCAGCGTCAGCCATGTTGCTATATGATAGTGCTGGGACACCCTATCCGCGAAGCATAGACAAAGCCACAGACTCACAGACTGAGTTACTCCAATCGAATAAAATCGACTAAATAGTTATAATAAAATAAGTTGTATTACGCTGGCGACTTATTTAAATAATTTAGAATCTCCAACAAAATATATACACATAATATTTATTTAGGTAAACTCTTTCACCTAGGGGAGACCACAGCATGCACTTTAATATTAACAATTAAGCTAGCTTCAAAATTTCCTTTGATTTTTCTCATTGTTCAGGGCTTAGGGTAAAGGCAGGCAAGTTGAATGACTATTTTCATGAAAAGTCATTCAATGGGATTAAATGAAATCAGGTAACTCTGTAAGGCCATTTGAATTTCGCGGTTTACACTCTATGGGGCTTATGTTGGAAGCGCCAGGGTACCCCGCAAAATTCAAATTTTCTTACGTTTTTTTGCAATTTTCAGGTCAGTGTCAGGTTGTAGGTAGATGAAAATATGATTATGCGACCGTAACAAATACGGCTTTAACGATTCAAGAGGGTGCATTAGGGTAGATGTCAAAACAATCTTAATATGTAGTCCGTCAGATAAAATATTGTAAAGATACAGGGTGTTTGGCTTAAGGACCGAGACAATTTTTCCAGGGATTTGGGAGGTCATTAGCTAGGTTCTACTATAAGCCAAACAGCCTGTATATTGGACACGTAAGTATTTTTTTTTCACGTAAACAAAGAATGAAGACGATACAGCGCATAGAAAACTCGTGCGACGTCACATTTGAGTGCATTTTTTACCGCACAGTGACGGCACAAGCGCCCACTTGATCTTTGACGCGTTATAACTTCGTCAATTTTTATTAATTTGGTAAAAAAAAAAACACGTATGCAATATTTTTCGATAATCTAACTGACGGACTAAACAGAATCATATTTTTTTAGTCAGGAATCATCCCTACTGGTGTCGATTCTGTTGTGCACAAACCAAACTTAATTTAAGCTATTGTTATCTCTTAATAAAAGGCAGTGCGAGAAAAGGACGGCTATAGCTATAAACTAAGTTAGAGATGTCAAACTAGTTTCTGCTTTTAGTCGACATGTTTTTACGTGCACCCTTCATTTTTATGGAAATATTAGTTCCAACTAAATTTGACAGCTCTAAATTACGACCGTCTCTTTCTCGTTTTATTAGAGAGAAAAAGATAGCAATAGCCTAAATTAAGTTTAGTTTGTGCACAACAGAATCGACACCACTGTCTACGAAAATGGTTTTGAAAGAACGAGGTGGCATTCGTTCAGATTATGGCCACGCGCTAAAAGATCCCTGTTGAAGTCTGCGGCAGTCATTGACATATATATTACTGCGTAAGGACTGGGTGGACCGCATGTTACAATGACGCCTCGAACGTGGTCCCAAAATGGTCTTCCCTATAGCGAACTAAACTAGAACGCGTTCGGCTATCTTCGGGAGCGGTCATAAATTTTACAAGCAAAAATGCCAAGTTGTGTCGTGAAGGGATGCGTGAACTACGACAAAAAACACAATAATAGTAGATTATGCACCGAGGGGCTAAAGTTGTGTCTTATGTCACGGGCGTCATATTGAATCTCGAGCGCAATGAAGGATTCGGGATTTAACTCACGAGCGAAGCGAGGGAGTTAAGAGTTTAACTCACAAGCGAAGCGAGGGAGTTAATACAAGAATCCTGAATGCAGCGAGGGATTCAAGCTAGCCCGAGGCAAAGACACCTTTAGCCCAGAGGAGGATACTCTACTTTTTACACCTACTGTGAGAAAATAATAGCCATAGTACGAAAAACAAAGTATTTATTAAATAAACAAACAGTAAGAATAACATATTTAGAACTAGTTAGTTTGATAAATTTAAAGTTTTAATGCCAAAAGTTCGCGCCTTTATTGCGTCTATCAATACCTAAGTAGCCAAGACACGATCAATTCGATTTTCAAAAAAAAAAGTCTCTTCTAGGGTTTTGTCGTGTGTGTCTATTGATATCACTCTCATGGAAGTGGCGTTTGTGTAAACTAAGCTTTATACAGGGCTGGTAGAATGGGTTTGGATGATTGGCTGTATGCATTTTGAATTTAGAACGTCATTGTAGACGCTCGTGAAAATAGAGTATTTTTGATAAAATGTGTAGAAAAAAAAAAACAACTGTGGTATGGATAGGTTTTATTATTTATTTGTTTATTCACAAAATCCACAGCAATCTTAGCGCAGTTTACTTAAAATAAATTGACTAATGTTACAGCCAATTATTAATTATTATACTATTACGGTATTACGGCGCGGTACGGTATTTATTATTCTTACAATATTATGTCTTCGAAAACATGGCAACGATATGATGAAGCAGTCGTTATGATTTTGTAGGAAATCGAGAATAGCTTTCCTCTTTCTGGCACCAAAGGGTGTTTGTTAGTACTATACTGCCAATTTAGCTGAACATGTGAGATTCCAAATTCAAATCACATTATTGACCAGCGGGTCATAATGAAATCCAGTACAACATTATTGACCGGCTGTGCCCCCGGCCACTAATGACTCACTTTAGGTTAAGGTTGCTTGACATATAATTTGACATTTTCGAGCAGGTGGTGTGAAAAATAAATTATAACATTTCTTATCACCGGTAAGTTAAAAAAAATATTATATCAACTTCTAACATTATTTAAAACAATTTTCTTTCGTATTTGTCTCAACGTTTGGCAAAGACGACGCGAAGCCGCGTAAAAGTTAGACATAACTTTACAGCGGCGCGCGTTTTAGCCGATGAAATGAAAAGATTTAATAATTCATACCATAAAATTAATTTTATATGTATAAAATAATTTTTATTGTTTATTACAAGCAAATTAAAATGTGTTTTTATGTACTTACTGGTAAAAATCTATAAGTACAGTGAAAGTACGTATTTAATTTGCAGATTTCCTACTGATTCGGTGCGAAATGAAGCTTGGAGTCGTGTCATAAGACAGGAACGTGGTGAACCATATTTTAAGTCAAATAGCTATTTACGTGTTTGTTCCGCACACTTCTTCTTCTTCTTCAAGTCGGTTAAAAATACCCGCTCTTACAAGGTTACGTCTAGGGGCAGACCACGCCGATTGACATCGTAGTTCATAGTAGTTCTAATAGATGGCGTTAGTGTTTCTGTATGGCGACCGCGTTCGGCGAACGTTCGGACGACCGTATCTTTACTATTTAAATCAATGGCGGCAGTAGATAATGGAATGGTTAAATAGACATGGAGACAGTTCAGGTACATACGTTACCTAATAAATCACCGGAACTTAATTTTTTCTCATTCAATGATTTACCATTACTATAGGGAACGTGCACAACGACGGTGCTGCCGACTGGCGTCACCAATCCGAATCTTGTGCTCTATTAATACTTGACATTTGACATGTAAAACAAGTAAACAGAATTAATTTTATTATTGAAAATGATTATTATAGCTAATCATAATGCATTGTTGCATTTCTGGATGTACCAATACATCCACAAAAATGAAAATTAATCAAATAGCGTAAATTTAATAAAATTCTATTATTTTCCAAAGAATAGTACTCTCCTAACATGTTAAAGTAAAAACGCAAAAAATGGATAAATGCAGTAATAAAAATATTTGAACACAATTTGTTTTTGTTACACTCTGCATTGAAAAAGTTCAATAGCCTTCAAAATCAACCGTCCAAGCAAACATTAAATGGTACTGGCGTACCATTTAAACTTCAGCGAACACACTTAGTAGACTGCACTGAAGTTCACACCGAATATTCCTCAACAGTTAAACAAAGAGTCCACATGTACTCAGATTATAAACATGGACAATAAAGTTTTTAGTTGGCTGCACTCCTTGTGGTTTCATAAGTTTTGTATCTAAATGCTACGGAGGGCGTTCTAGTGATTGCTTATAACAAATGATTATGGATTAGACTGCACTGAAGTTCACACCGAATATTCCTCAACAGTTGAACAAAGAGTCCACATGTGCTCAGATTATAAGCATTGGTATACAATAACCGCACTCCTTGTGGTTTCATAAGTTTTGTATCTAAATGCTACGGAGGGCGTTCCAGACTGCACTGAAGTTCACACCGAATATTCCTCAACAGTCTCCACATGAACTCAGATTATAAACATGGTTATACAATAAAGTTTTTAATTGGCTGCACTCCTTGTGGTTTCCTAAGTTTTGTATCTAAATGCTACGGAGGGCGTTATAGTGATTGCTTATAACAAATGATTGTGGATTGATTTGTTATAGCCTGGAGATACTGTTCTCGCTGATAAAGGATTCCCGTCCATTAAAACATGTGTTGAAAATAAGAAAGTTGTTTATGCCACCGTTTCTTCATGCATCACAATTTTCATCAGAGAAAGTAAACGAAACATACAAAATTCATATTGGTCAACATTCATGTTACGCTGACGAACATTATTGATAGACCGGAACCCATGTTTTATACCTTTTGCCTTTTATCATAATCAAAAATAATACTTTTGAAGAGATTTGCGTGACAGCATAAGTTTCCTTTACTGTCCGCATAGTGTCTCTTTTGTCGTTTAGTGCTGCCACCTATAGTTCCTGCACGTTCCCTATACTCTTTGGATTTACTTAAGGAAAGTCGCCTGTTCAGACGGGAATCCAACCGACGTAAATACGTTAAAATAACATGGATCCACTTTTTGATAAGAAGGTATCTGTCGATTGTGAATATGGATCTCAATTGTTTTTTGCAAAAATTAAAATCGACTTCAAAAACACAACTAAGTGAAAAATAACTTTAGTTTCAGAAGTCGGTGACTTCTGCGTGTTTGATTCAGTTTCTTTGCCACCGACTTCTGAAGCTAAAGATATTTTTCACTTTGTTGTGTTTTTGAAGTCGGTTTAATTTTTTGCATTTTTTAATTTTTCCATTTTTAGTTGTAATATCCTATACAAATATTAGCTATACATTTATTTTAACATAACATATCATCACGCCTGTAATCCCCGAAGAGTTGGGCTGAGGTGTACCTAATAGTACACCCACACCCACATTTCGCCATTTATGTTAAGCCCAATGTAATAAGGGGCGAGCGCCGGCGCAAATCCAGACTCCGTGGCTGCTACTGAGAAATTCATGATGGAAAAACCCAATAACACTTTGCCCGACCTGGGAATCGAACCCAGGACCTCATGCTGAATAGTCGCCACCACTAGACCTACGAAGCAGTTTATTTCATATTGTTAACAATACATGTCATTGTAATAGGCTTATCTATACTATAATAATATTATAAAGAGGAAAACTTTGTTTGTTTGGTTGTTTGTTTGGTTGTAATGAATAGGCTCAAAAACTACTGGACCGATTTAAAAAATTCTTTCGCCATTCGAAAGCTACATTATCCACGAGTAACATAGGCTATATTTTATCCCCGTACTCCCACGGGAACGGGAACTACGCGGGTGAAACCGCGGGACGTCCGCTAGTCCCCCATAAAATGGAACCTAACATACCTAACTGTCGAAATGTCGGTGTACTGTACACATCTGTATACCCCATCAAAGCATACAGGCGTGATGTTATGTTATGATGTTGTGAAAACAACAAACATCCAAGAGATAGCAGCAATCACGACCGATTTGCTGTCTATAATTGAACGGTTCTATTGTATTTCTCCGAAGATCATCATCAGTTCTTCACCAAATTTAAACGGGATCACCGCGAATTAATTTTCTTCCAAACCAAAATAGAATCATCGAAATCGATTCACAATTAATTGGCGAAAAAAAGGCTGAACATTCGCACAAAAAAGAAACCTCTTTTTGGAAGTCGGTTAAAAAACAACACTTTTTAATCAGAAAGAAGAAATGACACTTTATTTTTTTAATCAAGGGCCACATTCTGCCATTATAATGTAAGTATAAAAAAATATAAATATAAAATGTTAAAAAAATAAATCTACTACGAGTAAGTATTCCGAGTAGTAAAAAATACATTGTACAATTTGTATATGAATTAGGTATATGTAACAAAATAAAATACCTACATAAAATAAGTAAAAGGATCGCCTATAACTACATATTAACTCGTATCGGTATCATTATAGATTTGGTTTATAATATCTCGAATCTGGCTGTTATGCTCCTGTTCTTCAGTCAATGATGAGCGATCCTTTGCCTGCAGCTTGTCGGTGACAAAGTCCAGCAGGTCAAGATTGCTGAGGTACGTTGTGTCAAGGTTGGCGAGTATCTTCTGGGCCTCAGGGTGTATCTTGAGGTCAGGGTCTGAAAAAAAGCATTTATTTTGTCAGCACTTCGAATTTGGTTGCAAGAAACTTTGATCTCTCTGTCTCTTTTTGAACTTTGATCTTTGAGGCTGATTCTGAAATCAGCCTTTTTTTCATGGTTATAAACATTGATGCCGCAGCCATCATTCGCACGACTTTGTTTTTACCCGACTGCACCAGAAGGAGGGTTATGTTTTTCGAGAGTATGTATAATTATTGTTTGGCACGCTCTGTGGCCTGGACGGCTCGATGGATTTTAACTAGAGAGGTGTCTTTAGATTCGTATTTATTGTGAGAGTGACACTTGATATACCAAAATAAAAAAAATGCGGATTTTTGGCGCCAAATTCAAAGGTTTGGCACGCTCTGCAACCTGAACGGCTCGATAAAGGGCTCATCATGAGGATTTTAAAATGGTATATCTAAGTAACTAAAAAGTGTAAAATAAAAATAACAAAATTAAAAAACCCGACTGCGTAAAAAATAACTAATAACTTTAAATAAAAACTGAAAAGAATAAAACAAGTTCAGGAGACAGGACACATGCAACAGTCGGGACTCATTAAATAATCTAGACTAAAATCATTTCATCCAATAAGGGTCCCGACTGTTGCAGTCAATATGTCCTATCTCCTGAACTTGTTTTATTATTTTCAGTTTTTATTTAAAGTTATTAGGTAGTTATTTTTTACGCAGTCGGGTTTTTGATACTAGTTACTAGTATTTTAATTTTGTTCCCTTGGTCAAAGTTCAAAATTATCAAATCCTTAATTATGCATTCCTAAGTCTATATTCTATAAAAGTTTTGGTTCAGGTAGGTGGCATTGGTAGGCATTATGTTAACCTACTGTTTATTTTGAACTTTCGATGACTTCGTTTGGTATGAACCCAAGTGTCTTTATAAAGAGGATTTTTAAACAAATAGGTATTATTAGATACTTACATGCTTCGGTGAGATACGTAAGCTTTGTCAAGAGAATCTCGTTCATCAGCACCTGGAAAGTGACAAACAATATTTAATTTTAGGAATAATGATCTATAGATCCCTTTTCATTAACACTCAGTGACTAGGTAAATCAATGCTTAGTAAGTAAATGTTATTGTTTGAATGTTAAAAAATCCAGGAAAGAGCGTAGGTACATGAAATATAAGTGGGCACTTATTTAGGTCCGCTTACAGCCATTTTCAATAAATTACAAACTGGATAGGGAAAGTTGCTATCTTTGTTTGACATTTAGCTTACGGGCCGTTACAAACAAAACCTCTCAGTCAGTCAGAAACAGTGCCGTAAATAGCCTTTTCTGCGCCCTATGCGAGCTTTTATAACTGGGCCCTTGTATTTTTAGATATTATACCCTAGCTAGGTAGGCCTAGGACCTGGTGTTGGTGGATCTTATCTAATATTTTGGAAGAAACATCTAAATTCGTTGCCCACCCTGATGCTTAAGATTTAAGTTTTGGGCCACTTTGGCCATATACTTCTAGATAATAAAATAACACCCTGCAAATTAATTTAATTTTAAGTACTTGGTATGGTAGAGTTTTGAATAAGGAAGGTAGCATAATGTAGATTATAATAGTCCTGCCTAGTTTGGCCATTCTTGCGCGCCCTAGAGTCTAAATCCTGTGCCTGGGCAAGTGGGCACTGGTGGCACCGCCATATTTACGGCACTGCTCAGAAAAGCTTTCTTTGTTTTTTCTATGAATCACAGTCCAAGCTAACATTGTTGATAGAAACACCGGTAGCTACGAGACGTAGGCATATTATCTAACAGCTATACGTAATAAGTTACAGAAAACGGCCGTTAGTGTTACTGTAAACAGGTGTTAGAGTGGCTAAACCATAGAATGTGTTTTTCTCACGGGTGATATTCCACGATATAGAGGATAGTTTTATAAAAAGTCTAGCACTTCGCCCGCAACTTGGTCCGCGAAAATTGTAATAGCTCGGCTAATTGGCATGATATCAATATAATTTAAAGCATATGTTACTCGGTAAAGATGTAGCTTTCTAACGACAAAACATTTTTTGAAATCGGTCCCTTAGTTTTTAAGTTTATTCGTTACAAAAAAAATACAAATCTTTCCTCTTTATAATATTAGTGTAAAAGTGTAGATAAGTACTTACATATGCAGTGGTCTTATCCCACGCCAGCTTTGCGAACAGCATGATTGATACTACGATATCGGTCTTTGTTTCTGAAAAGCATCACAGAAGACATAAATAAGTAATTGGTTTTGTTGTGTATGTACAGTACACGTCTTTAGTTGTTTCCGTCCTTCATGGATGGGTCTATGGTTTCGCTCTCTAGTAATAAACGGCTTGAACTGAGCACACGTCTTTCTTTCTAAAAATGTCGGTGGGTCAAGTACGGGAGTTCAATGTAAAGACGGGGAATTGGTCCGCTTACATTGAGCGACTGGAAATGTTCTTTTTGGCTAATACAGTCAAAGTTGAACTCAAGCTTCCAACTCTGATTTCGGTGATGGGTGAGAAGGCTTATGATTGATTGTCGTCTTTGGCGAGTCCGCTCAAACCTTATCTATAGGGCAGTGGAGCTATTAGCGGCACACCTGCAGCCTACCCCATCAATTTTGCCAGAAAGGTTTAGATTTCGTCAGCGGCGACAATATTCAAATGAATCGGTGGCGGAGTATGTTTCAGAACTTAAAAAGTTATCTAAGCACTGTAAGTTCCAAGCGTCATTGGATGAAAATTTACGGGATCAACTGGTTTGTGGCCTAAAAAGCGACACGCTCCGACAAAGATTGTTCGCGGAGGAAAAGTTGTCATACAACAAAGCTGTCACTATAGCGCTGTCTCTAGAGGCTGCGGAGCGGGACGCCACTGCGGTGGAACGAGGTTCTTCAGCGGCTATGGAAGTAGCGGACAATGTGAACAGAGTCGAGGAATGCCCAAACTGCGGTGATAATAGGCACAGGTCTAGCGACTGTAGATATAAAACCTTCGTATGCAGTGGGTGTCGTGAAGTTGGGCATTTGAGAAGGATGTGCCCGCGGTACTGTCGAGGCAACTTGGCGGGTTCGGCCGAGGAGAGCAAACTCAAAGCCTCACGTGGAGTGCGCGGACGCGCATCGTGGAGGCGAGCAAGGCGCGTGCAGCGCGGTGTGGGGCGAAGTAGCCCTGGGGCTCCATTATACTCCCTGGATGAGGAAGGAAATAATAGCAACGGGGACGTTGAAGAGGATGAAGAGCCCATGCACCAGATGTCATTAAGCAAGTATAAACCGGTGTGTGTCACTGTAAAAGTACAAGATTGTTTACTTAGGATGGAGGTTGATATACTGGGTCAGCCCTATCTTGTATAACTAAAAGTGTGTATAATGAGTTGTTTAGCAACTTGCACTTGAATAAATGTAATCTTAGCCTCAAATTTTACGATGGCTCAACTGTTCATCCTATAGGATGCTTGGTAACAACGGTTTGTTATAATGGGGTCATTAAAACGTTAGATCTCTGTGTTTTAGATAAAGGCTCTTCAAACTTAATGGGAAGGCAATGGTTGGCTGAACTTAAAATTCCTATTAAAGTTTCTAAATGCCATGTGCTAACAGATCAGAATGCTCAATGAAATTATTTCTAGACATGAATCCCTGTTCGACGGCACATGGGTAAATTCAAGGGGAGCATGGCTGAGCTGCATCTGCGGGATGCCATATTTTGTCGTGCGCGTCCACTACCATAGTAGCGCGAGCGTGTCGACGCCGAGCTAGATGCCATGCTGAAGGCCGGGGTGATTAAACCGGTATAGACCATTCCGACTGGGCCACGCCTCTAGTCGTGGTTCGCAAAGCTGATGGTGGCCTAAGAATATGTGCCGATTATAAGGTAACCCTGAATAGAGTTCTAGCGATCGATAGATTTCCGATTCCAAAAATGGAAGATTTATTCAGTAATCTTAGCGGAAATGTTTTCTTTACTAAATTTGATCTGTCTTCTCTGTTATTTCGGAACTCCACTATGTTCATATGGGAATAGTTAAAACAAAGGCGCTAGCTCGTAGTTAGTACGTTTGGTGGCCGGGAATAGACGAAGCGCTAGAGAAGGCATGTCGCTCATGTGTTATATGTGCGGCTGTAGCTGACGCTCCGCCAGCACATGTGCCATGCTCATGGCCGTGGCCGTCACGTCCGTGGTCCAGGCTCCATTTGGATTTTTTAGGGCCTATCGGTAGCGTTGCCATAACTTCTGGGAACCAATACGGGACGTTTTTTCTTCCGATACCCAAAACTCATAATCGTACATAACACATTCAACACCGACACGGGGTTTTTCAACTACACCATACCTACTTATCATAGCATGTGTACCTTCCTACATAGCGAGAAGAAACAAACAAATGTATTTTCTAACAGATTCCCTCTGATCTCAAACTTATCAAAACTGTAAAATAAATTAAACAAAAATTATTGAATCGTACTTTTTATTCAAAGTCTTAAGTAAACAATTTTTTTAATTAACATAAAATTACTCAGGTATTTATTTTTTTGCCCAGGCATATTTTGAAGTTGATTTTACTTTTGCAATAAATTCTTTTTCTATATAATCATAGAACTGGGCGCATGTCATTTTAAAATTGTAATGACAAATCAATATGGATTCAATGGTCTCTACCGACAACCTGTTTCGTATTTTGTCGAAATACGGGACAAATACGGGACAAGTAGTAATACGGGACGGGATCATCAAATACGGTGACAGTCCCGTATATACGGGACGTATGGCAACCCTACCTATCGGTGGTTTGACCTATTTAGTTATTGTAGATTCTTGTTCGAAATGGATCGAAGCAATAAGAATGAATAGAACTACAGCGCAAGCGGTAATTAATGTACTACGGAATTTGTGGTCGCAATTTGGTCTTCCGAAACAAACAGTTAGTGACAACGGTCCACCCTTTTCAAGTTTAGAATTTCAAAATTTTCTAAAACATAATTGTATAGAACATATTTTTACATCTCCATATCACCCAGCTTCTAATGGTGCAGCTGAAAGTGCGGTAAAAATTTGTAAACGTACTATTAAAAAGGCGTTCAAACAAAATGTTAATGTTGATACAGCACTGTCGAGATTTCTATTAGCTTATAGAAATACGGAACACTCTACTACCGGTGATAGTCCGGCTATTACAGGGTCGTAGTCTTCGCATGAGGTTGGATAACCTAAAACCAGAGCGTGAATCACAGGTAGCAGCGCGTGTAGCTCGTAGTGAGCGTGACGCGGGTGGGACGCAGCGTGAATTAGAACCGGGAGCTCTTGTTTGGTATCGTGAATATAGGGGCTCAGATAAATGGGTACCTGGTACGATTCTTAGACGTTTGGGTAACACCGATTATTCTATTAGATCCGGAATTGGAACAGAATGTCACAGACATATCGATCAGTTGAGGTTAAGGGTCTTGGGTGAAGTTGGTAGTGATATTCCTAGAGAGAGTACGGCGGCCACGTTAGATCAAATTGCAAAAAAGTTGGAAATCAATAAGCATGCATGTAATTCTCTATCAGTTCCCATGACTAGTGGCGAGGATCTAGATCGGAGTGCGGCTGGTTCTATAGAATGTAGCGTTGAGGGTGTTTCGTCTCCAAAGTCACTGACTCCTGCTGTAGTGGTGGCTCAAGATGTTTCCCCAGATATTTCCTGTGGGTCACCGGGAAAAACCAATGTGTCGCCCAATGGGGAGGTTTCTGGTAGCGTTGTCAAAGTGAGTAACCGTCCAATGAGGTTACGCAAACCACCTGTCAGGTGGGATGACGGATAAGTTTTATTTATATTTAATATTATGATTAGAGAATTGATGTGTTTTGTTAAGAGTTGTAGTATTTTACTTTTGTCTTACTATTAGTAATTAAGGGTAGAGGTGTTGTGTATGTACACGCCTGTAGTTGTTTCCGTCCTTCATGGATAGGTCTATGGTTTCGCTCTCTTGTAATAAACGGCTTGAACTGAGCACACGTCTTTCTTTCAACAGGTTTCATAATCTTTACTCATTTTTATAAAGAAAATAAGTCTGTCTGTCTGTTACGGCGAATGAATATTTTGTAAAAAAAATTGTCAAATGGATAGAGCATAACCTGAGATAGAAGCTTGAAATAGGATTTTTTTTTATCCCGGTAGCCGGTAGCGAGTTCTACTTTTACGCGGGCGAAGTCTAGGCAGTTATTATATAGTCTCCGCCAGATAAGTAAGAATTAAAGGTCATTAACCCATATACATTTATTCAAATACATAATTCCGAAAACAGAAATAATGACATAAACTTCTCCCGAAACGAGCTTTATCGTGATCTTGATTGTGACTCGTTAATAAAAAACGATTCGTAATGTATTGGCGAGGTACCATACGCAGAGAAATTGAGGAAAGAGCAATGACCTTTAATTATTACTTATCTGGCGGAGACTCTATAGTATCCGCCAGATAAGTAATACTAGACCACTATTGGTCTAGTATCTAATAAAAACAAAAAAAAAGCTCACAATAAAACTCAAGCCAAAAAAATTGTAACATAGTATTGAAAACAATTAGAAAGAGTGATTTTATTAACTTCATCAGTCAGTTAAAAATAAATAAGTTTATTGATTGAAAAACTGCACATGCGCCTTGCAGATGCGGTGCGGCTTCGGCAATGGTGTCTACGTATACCCACCCTATCAGCTATACCTAGTTTAAATACTCGCCTTGTGCTCGATAGTGTTTCACATTGGCAAAAAAGCTTATAATATTGACGAACTTTCATTTTCTTATTAACCCTTTAAGGGGGATGGATTTTCAAAAATACTCCCCTAACTCACTTTTGTTATACTTATGAGAGATCCTTGAACAACATTTTAAAATTTTTGACCTAGAAGCTTTAATTTTTATTTCCTAATTTACTGTTTCGTTTTAACTTGTCAGTAAATTACAAATTTTTAAAACACAAAAAATGAAATTATATTTTATTTCTCACCCAAGCAAGGCAAGACTCCATTAAAATCCCAGTTAAAAAAACGTTAACCTAAGAATGAATTGAATTTAGCTTACAATTTAGATCGCAAAAAAAAAGAAACACAAAACACTCACCGAAAAAAGGTGTAGATTGGCTTTATACCAAGTTTTAGGCGAAAAGACTTTTTGCCGGAATCACTTGGAGCTAACTGCCAGGCCAGATGCTAGAATCTAGATGGGAAGATTCACGCATGCGCGTTGTAGACACCTGACCGTACCTGGTCAACCATCGAGTATGCATAATTTCAAGAGCGCAGGCATCGTGTACTATAAAACCAGGCTGGATGCTTGATTTAAATAAAGCCATGTTTAGTTTGGCTATAGTTGCTGCCAGTTAAGATGTCAATAGTGGTCATTGCCCTTTCCCTAAATCTCTTCGTACGAACCAAAACAAATCAACCATCATCACGATCACGATCACGATAGATGACGATTCAAGACTGAACAAGCTTATTTTTGGTTTTTAAAGTTAAGAAATTTAATAAATGTAGTTGAGTCAATGACCGCTATTGACATATTAACTGGCAACAAATATAGATGTGTTGATTGTTAGGAAAGTCTGGAGAGTTTTTTAGTAAGCTTATGCAAGAGTCAGGACCAAAAGATTTAGCTGAGTAGGTAGACGAATCACTGCGGTGTAGAGACGCAACTTGCATTAAATGACAACTTGCTTTATGCCGTTAGCATGAAATGGAGCCTGCCCATAGCAAAGCATAGCTAGCAGGCTATGAGCTGCACTTATACATATTATGTGCCACGAAGGAGGTGGTGGTCGAGTATGACTCCTAGGTATTTGGCTCGCTTCTCCCAAAGGATAGGCTTGCTGTACATGGTGACCAGAAATTACAAATTGTCGCAGAAAGTGTAAAACTAAAAAAATGAGCTCTACATTTCAGCAACAATAATTACTTTTTCTTTTGTCCTTTTATTCAGAAATCGACGTAAAGTCATAATTTTAAGAACAAAAGGAAGGTGACTCCAAGAGCGAGCGTAGCGAGCTCGATAATTTTAACAACCTACCAGAACCTGACAGGTTAGAATTGTTTCGACCATTCATGCAGGAGTTATTTGGTCGACTTACTGACAAAGTCAACACGAATATGAAGCCAAAAAAATATATTCGAAAATTAGTAGTAGTCCCGTGGCGGCAGTTGCCGTGGACCGCAGTGCGCACACACAGACTTTCCACCAAAACATGGTGCACATCAGCAATGATAAAGTCAAGTTAAAAGTGGATCCTGGTAAATTAATTTTTCTTTATGTTATAAAAAGGACACACGGTCACACACGTACGATACTAATATTGTAAAGAGGTAAGTTTAGATAATTGATATTTGTAATAAAATAATTAAATCACCTTAGTAATATCGATTATAATTATTATGTAACATTGTTGTAAATAATTAAAACAGTATAATTTCCGGTTCAAAATAAAGAATTCAAATAAATGATTATTCTTAAAAAAAGGTACTCGTTTCTAACTAAATTATAGTCCTGCATTTTTAAACTTTTTCAGCATAATGATGTGATAACACAATTCAAATTGCTTTCGATAGTTTTTATGCAAAAAAGCTATCATTTTAGTTAAAGTATCTATTTATTTTGTTGTATTCATTAAGTCATATGAACAGTTAAAAGCACTTATTATTATTATTAAGTATTTTAATCTTTTTTCTGTTGTTGTTGATCTAGTGGTTACAAGCTTTGCCTCTTAATCAGGTCCTGGGTTAGGTTTCCAGCTCGTGCATGCAGTGTTAGTGTACATGCCATAATGACAAGAGGCTTCTAATTTATTGCAGCCTGTCTATACCCGTCGATCATGCGGAAATCCAATACGCGCGCTTACCCTCCGAGGCACATTTTTGGGCTTAAAAATATTTTTATACTACACTTGCTTAGTAAGTGTACCAATACTACCCCACTAAAAGGCTTGAACGCTGCTCATTAAACCTTCTCAAAAATCTAGGCAGTTATGTTGTATGGAATTTCATTACTGCCCTGAAAATCAAAGTAGTAATCCATTACTGCCCTGAAAATCAGGGTAGTAATACATTACTAACGCGTTTTGTTTTCTTTTTTTAAGTCTTGGTGACGTTGGCAATCAAACTATTGAATTTTACCATAAAAAGTACTGGCCACTAACACTTTTAAAGCAGGTAGCATACATTCCGATATGGCCGGCAAACTTCAAACCTCTATGCGGTAGAGCGAGAGATTTATAACACTCTCTCGCTTTAACACGAGCATAAGTTGCGTTTTTATCTCCTCTAACGTCTTTTGGCGCGAAAACTGTTTGACGCGCTAAAATTAAAAACATTTAACAATTATAACAATGTCATTGTAACTTTTTAATAAAATGCTGTTTTTGCTATTTTGTCTTTTACTTCTTTGTGCAAGTGTAGTATAAAGCAGTATATATCACTCGAGGGTAAGTACAGATTACTAAACTCGTGTGGTTCACGGCCCTCCGCTTCGCGTCGGGCCTCAAATGCACACTCGATTAGTAATCCCGTGCCTTACTCCCGTTGGTGAATAAATAGCTATTGTTGGAGAGTGATTCTACTGTACGCCGCGCTACAAAATATTACGTCCTTACAAATTCTGTGGTGATGCCCATGGCGGTGTCTGATGTCTCGTGTGAGAATCGCCGGAAGGTCGGTTGCCACATGCTTAGGTTTTTGATTTCACATACTTATAACCACTCTCATTTATGAGCCTACGTACGGTCAAACAAGCTATTTAGTTTACTGTTTAACCCACAAATTACATTGTAAAATGTAAACCAAATAGCTTGTTCGACCGTACATACCTACCTTCCTTTAAAAAGCAATCAAAGTGCAAACGTTGTTTGACGCTCCATAGATACACCATGTTTCGACAATCTACTAGATCTCTCAAAAAATCATTTACCGTAGGGACAGTCGTGGTCTTTTCCGCCTGACCAGTTAATTTTTTTTTCGCTTAAATCGAGGAGGAGGGGGCGCCGAGCCACACCCCCTTAAAGTTAAGGCCTACTAAGAACTGCCGGGGTTGCGGGACTGTTCGAAAGAGATACTGTGGCCCCGGAACACAAAGGGCGATGAAGGAACATGGATGGGTTTTAGTCAGTAAAAGTCTGACTCTCCCTCCTGCTCCGCCCTGAGCGGGAGGAGTCATTTGATGATTTCCCATACGAAAAAAAAAAAAAAAAGGCATACTAAGAAAGCGTCAACTTTGGCGCGCAAAATAACAATAACTCTCGTTTGGCGTGCGTCGTCAGTGCGCTCGGCCGATCGGTATCTTTTCATTCATGATTTCTATACAAAGTCAACGGGGCGGAGTTAAAGAGCGTTTCTATATTGTAAGTGCAAGCAAAAATTAGCTAAGTGGTGATCAGGCGGGTGTGTCCTCGATAGTACATAATAATGATCAGTGTTTTTGTATGTTCAGTGCTGTATTTAATTTCAAGTCTCGATTCGATGAAAATAAAACCTCCAGATATAGACCAATATCGTTGTTTACATCACGACAAATGAATACCCTGTGAGATGGTACAGATTTATTGATTGCAACCTGAAATTCAATCAATGGCGGCAGGGCGGGCGGGCGGGGGAGGCTTGCTTGCAGTCGCCCTCGTCGACAGGGCAATTTTTATCTACATAGCTATCTTCTTTTCATGTTTGATTGAGTGTACAATATTTAGACAGATAGTGGGACTAACACCGATTTGGTTTCATGTTACGTGTATGTATATTACAGTCAAAATTTCAAAAAATAAGGGTCTATCTACACCTAGGATCTAATCTTTCAATTTCATGGTTTGTAGTTTCCCAGGCTCACCATGGCACTATAACAAAGACATACTCCAGCAGAAATTCATATGTATAAGGCGGGAAAGCATTAATATAGAGTAAAAAGCAATTAAAAAATATAAAATATATTATATTCTTAAAAAAATACAGGTACTTTGTATAATAGAAAATATTATTGTATATTTTTTTTTATATTTACTTATCTTACTTTAACCTAACCTTTATTAATTGCCTCAGAAACCCACAAAATGCAAGAAATGCCTCATCAGCTAAATCAGTCTAAGATTATCCACATAGATTTATATAAACAATAAAAAAAATCATACACTTCATAAACTACAAGATTATACCCGTTTTTCTATAGTTATTTGGTGTCCATGTACTGGAAACAGGAGTATTTCTATTTTGAGTCGATCACAAGCTGACGATTTTGATGAGACTTTGTAACTTCTTAGTACGTTGGCTAAGATACTTTTCATTGCTAGCATCCCGAAGTGACGACCTGTAAATGAGACAGAAATAAAATCATTAAAAAAAACGAGAATTTTCCATTATCTACAGAGTGTAAACATAGGGTATGTTTAGGTCACGTAGCCGACAACCAAGCATTCTGTACATCAAACTAAGTAACTCTGTGCAAAAGTTATTGCTGGGAAACGATTTTTTTTTTTGAGGTGAAAAATCACGTTATTTATACGGTAAAACTCAATGTAACGCACTCAAAACATTATGCTGATGGACGCATTTAATAGTAAACGGGTTATGGAGGTATTTAAATTAAAGTTATGACCTTAAATACTAGTATAAATTTGGAAAAAAAAACAAAATCAGCTAAATCGGCCCAGCCGTTATCGAGTTTTAGCGAGACAAACGAACGTTGACGCGAGTTCTATGATTTTTGTTGACCCAAAAGTGCTCCACGCCCTATAGAAGTTTTCTCTTCAAAAACTTGTAAGAAAGTTGGAACTTTGGCCTCCAATATTCCGTAACTAGTAGGTATGGTCCAGAACAAAAAAATAAAACCGGCCAAGTGCGAGTCGGACTCGCACACGAAGGGTTCCGTACCATTGACTATATTTAGTATTTGTTGTTATAGCGGCAACAGAAATACAACATCTGTGAAAATTTCAACTGTCTAGCTGTCACGGCTCATGAGATACAGCCTGGTGACAGACAGACGGAGAGACGGACGGACAGACGGACAGACAGCGAAGTCTTAGTAATAGGGTTCCGTTTTTACCCTTTGGGTACGGAACCCTAATGATCGCAATGACGACGGGGAGAACAAGTACCTTTCGGCTTCGTTATAAAGAGTGTAGACCCTCTATTTACACCCTTTATACGTTAGGAATGTGGTGGTCCGGTGTGGAAACGGCGGGAAGAGTTGCAGATCTTACATTCGGATCCAGACATGCTATTTACTTTCAGTACCTCAACTCTTATTTCATCAAAACTGATATCTACAAAAAAAACCGGCCAAGTGCGAGTCGGACTCGCGCACGAAGGGTTCCGTACCATTATCTATACATTAGAAAAAACGGCATAAAAATCACGTTTGTTGTATGGGAGCAACCCATAAATATTAATTTTATTCTGTTTTTAGTATTTGTTGTTATAGCGACAACAGAAATACATCATCTGTGAAAATTTCAACTGTCTAGCTGTCACGGTTCATGAGATACAGCCTGGTGACAGACAGACGGACAGACGGACAGACAGACGGACAGACAGCGAAGTCTTAGTAATAGGGTTCCGTTTTTACCCTTTGGGTACGGAACCCTAAAAATGAGGATGTATTAACAATAATTTGTACGATGAGTTGCATTGAAAAGTCTTGAAAAAAAAATGGCCTTTATTCACATAGACTGTATTCTAATATTTGCGAATGAATTTTTATTCACTTCACATAGGAATGTCTTGAATATTTTTGTCCAGTTATAAGTGAAAAATATTGGTTGACTATGGTAAAAGACCTCTTAGTCATAAAATTCGGCATATATTATTTTAGGCCTGTATAGTAGGTATGCATATATATGTGAATTGTAAAAGTTAATAAACAATTAGTAAAACGTGATATCACCTATACAATTCCTAGTGCCGTAACTGAAAGGTATATAGGCACACGGATGTCTCGCCGAACAGTTCTCTGGCAGAAACCGGTCTGGATTAAAGCTGTCTGCGTCAGGGCCCCACAGCCTCTTCGACCGGTGCATCACCATTGGTATCACCGCACATCCCACCCCAGCCGGAATCGTGACTGTGGCTAAAATAATTTAATGCATCAACCAAGTTCTAACACACCTACTTTATTTATAGAATAGAATAACACGTTGTATAATATGGTAAGCAAATACATATTAGGCACATGCACCACGGCCGAGCTATCGGCAGTTTTCTTGCTCAAGAAACATAAAAGAGTAATGTAGTCGCTGACTGAACATACCGTCGCGTGGGCAAAAACTCTGTCAACCAAACCGCTAGTACTATTATCTATTCTGTGACCAAACATACAGGATGTGAGATCCGACGCGCAAACGGTTATCATGAATTCAGCACATGATTCTTGGTCTCCCCAAGACCTAGGACCCTACACTAGGACCCCCGTGTCCAAATTTTCGTTGATTATTAGGGACACTGTGTATAGCTCTCGCTCAACGCCAGCCGGCGCGCGGTGGGACAGCTGCCTAGTTATAAATAAAAATAAAAATAGTTCTGGCTAATATACGTAATATCCAGACGGTTTAGGTAGGTATTAAAAAGAGCGAACAAAAAATGACAAATGCCAATCAAATTGCTTTTATAATGAAAGACTGATAAGACGCTGTTATCTTTTTTGCCATTTCTTTAGTCCTAGACTGCAATCGGATGGTGACTAGTAAGGAATTCGCAGTTGATATACCAATTTGCAACTTTACACTTCTTCTTGACGGTTTGCTCTCGCGACACTGCGAGCAAACACTACTTATTAGTTAATTAATAAACTGATAATATATATATACGTATATTAATCACGTTAGCACTTACAAAGCTTCAATTCTTTCTCTGTTTTTCGCCCAATTATCGGCACTACTGTGTACAACCGCATCGTCTCCTTGATAACTCTTTCTAAATAGTCCATTTTTGATAAATCTTCTTTGGTAGGCAATCTTTGAGAGCCTCCGAAAATTGATTTTAATCTGAAAGCAGAAAAAAGCGTGATTAAATGATTGCACCATTTGCTACCCTGTAATATTTTTAGCGAGTCGCTCTTTTTTAAAGTAGAAAATTACGTAACACAGTCTCTCAAAATAGGGTGCCCTTTGTCACTTCCTCGTGTAAGGTGGGATTGTGGGAAGACGAAGTGGCGTGTGGTATCCGGCAGAGTAGAATAGAACCAACCCATTACACTCACGGGTGTCGTATAAGGCGACTAATGTCTGAGGCAGAACACCTTGCGCCTCCGTAGACCTGAGAATGGGCAGCAGCGTTTTCTATTAGTCTTTCATCACTGCGATCTCCAATCCGCCTGCCAAGCGTGGAAATTACGGCAAATTCCTCCCATCATGGGAGAGGCTTATGTCAGCAGTCCAGCAGTGGATGTTATGGGCTGTTGTTGTTGCTGTGAAGTGGCGGAACAAACTCCTTAGCAACACATTTATTTATTTAAACTTCATATACAATAGTGGTAGTACATAGGCGGACTTAATGCCACAAGGCATTCTCTACCAGTCAACCTTTGGGTCAATTAGTACAGCATTGTGATAAGGTACAAAACAATGACTTAAAGACTAACATCTTGTTTACGAGAATGTATATACATACACAAATTGATACTAATACACATATACAAATAAAATAAACTAATAGATGTTTTATGATATACCAAAATTAAAAAAAAAAACATCGAAATACCTTAACAATAATTACAATGACTAGACTTCTAACTGAGAGCTATTTAGTCTGACATAAATAGTGGTTACGAACTTTTCTTTTAAAAGTGAATTTACTTTCAGCTTTTTAATGCCAAAAGCGCGTTCCAGAACAAAATCAAAATCAAAATCAAAGCAGTTATTTCAAGTAAGCCAGTTACAGGCACTTTTGAATTGTCGAAACAAAGATGAAAATTAAATGTAGCTACAGTCCCAGTCACAAGACATAAAAACTGAAAGTACTGTAGTTGCCCATTTCCTAGCGTAGATCTCTATAGAGAAGAACGGGCAAGAAACTCCATGGACACTCTTTTAAATCAGAATATTGTTACAAAATCTTGGTTACATCATTCAGGTTGAGATGGTATATTATGTGAGAACAATGTAGCAAGATGTGCACGTTAAAAGTGTCCACAGCAAGAACACACAAACAAAAAAAAAATACAATTCAAAATAATTAATTAAAATAAGCCATGGCAACTAAGAGATGACCAGTCACAACTGACCGCGCCCGTTCACGGACATGACGCATGGATCAGCACCATTCAACTCAACCATTTGAAGGGAACTAAATAATCCGACACATCGAACGACCGAACTTTATCTAGAGGCTATCTCTGATATCCTGATCCATGTTCTTCACATGTTCAGTCTTAAAAAGTTCTGAGCCTTGTTTCACCCTTTTGATTTGTACTATTATTTTCAATAATATGGTGTGTTAACAAAATAATTAGGAACACAAGAAAGATACAATTGGATAAAAACCCAAATACTACTATTGCAAATACCAAAACTGAACTGAAAAATGGCTAACAACAAATAGGTACTACAAAACTACTAGAAGCGAGAAACCATCACTAGAGATATCTAGGACAGAAGAAAACGTTTAACAGAAATTAGTGAACAAATTAAAGATGGCATAAGAAAGAACAGAGAACAAAACATAATGGAAATTATAGAAAAATATATAAGTAAAACGGGTGGAGTCAAAAAAGCATGCAGAGAGTTAAGAGAAGTGGAAGGAGTGATGTGAAAGATCAGAATGGAAAAGGTTGGAGGAGGCCTTTGCCGATAGGCAAACAGATTGCAACAGATAAAAAAAGCAGCAAATATTAGAATAAGTTTGAATAAGTTATAAGTTTGTTTTTGAATATTGTTATTAGGTTAAGTTGATCTGAATAAAGGCTATTATTATTATTATTCATTTCAGGAGTACCTACTCAGGACAATTTCATAACCTTATTAAAAATACAGGAAACAAACAGTAATGAATTAAAATAACCTCAAGTAGTGTGACTGGCATTAATTAGTAGATTGTATCATAAGGGAGCAAAATAATATTTTTACGGCGAGGGCGCTTTTTTGAATCCAGAGCGAAGTGAGGGATTCTAGAGTAGAATCCCGAGCGTAGCGAGGGATTATTTAATAGAATCCTGAACGTAGCGAGGGATTCAAAGTACGTCGCCCGAGCCAAAAATATATTTTGCGCCCGAGTGATACACTCTACTTTTCATCACCCACTATGAGAAAATAAAAGGCGCCTCATAATTTTAACCGACTTCAAAAAGGAGGAGGTAATTCGACTGTTTTTTTATGTATTTACACCGATTACTATTATTACTATTATTCTTTAATTTGATGCGGAATAGTTGCCATTTGGTCCTATAAAAATGTAACATAGTTTGGCCCAGTCAATGATATATAAACTATAGATACGTTGTCCGCACTCTAAAATGACAACATGAAATGAAGCCAATTGGCCACATCGCGCTTAGTTATGCACCAACCTGTCGCGCGACGCTACGTTTGTTTATAATTTAATAAATCCTGTGACGTGACTGAAGATGTATATTTATCTCCCTCTCGCAACAGGCATCCCGCCGTTCGGTGTCATATTTTCTTTCTCTTTCTTCACGCTTATAAGTAGTTCTAGTATTTTCGCCGTTTTTAAGCGCCGCGATGTTGGTTCATGACGTGTCTATATATAATACGTCATTGGGCCCAGTAGTTTTCATTTTATGAACATTTTTACTTCAGTCGTGTGGTCTAATTTCAACATGTAAAATAAATGCATATCTAATATTTGGATAGGATATTACAACTAAAAATGGAAAAATAAAAAAACTTTTTTGCAAAAAATAAAACCGACTTCACAAAACACAAAAACGTTACAAAAAAACGTCGGTGACAAAAAAAAACTAAATGAATCAAACCAAGGTCACCGACTTCTGAAGATATAAAGTTATTTTTCACTTTATTGTGTTTTTTATTCACTGTCACTTGAAGAACTCATTTTTCAAAACAAAACCATGAATTTCTAACAATTCATGAAAATCGACGAAAACGCGGTTTGTAGTTCGCGCGTTTTTAATTTGATTTCTTTTTTTTATTCAGAAAGCGCGGCGGCCGGGGCGGCGCGACTGGGCCGTCGTACCAGCCAGTCTTTATTCAAACAATATTTGCGTTCGATTTCTTTCGGCGCTGAACACTAAGATGTTCCAAATTCAAAAAGTGCGCCGCAATTATCTTTGCGGCGCACTTTTTGAATTTGGAACATCTATAAAGAGGATTAAAAACTCATTACTGCCCGCTAAAAGTTTCTTATAGAAAACACCACCTTTGGGTGCACTTAAAGGCGAACCAAGTCGTCCTTTTCGAATAGATGGGATGAAAAATCTTTTTCATTACTCATACTCTGAAAGTAGGTCTGAAGTTGCCTGAGGAGCGGGTTGAAAGTAATACTTTTCAGCCCTAGGGAGAATCGTTTTCAACTGACAGCTGTCAAATTATTAAAAAAAAAAAAATGGTTCATTTTTCTATTGAACCATGTTCCAACTTTCTATACAGCCACGATGTAAAATTGAAATAACATAAAGTTAAGTATTAATTAAAGAATATATATATTTTAAATATCTTTATTATAATGAGAGGTTTTCCTTTTGAGGTTTTAAAAAAAAAACTTAGTTTCCAAGAACTCTATAGATGGCGTTGAAGTTAAGTAAGTAGTAGGTAAGTTGGCGTTAGTTGGTGCCAAAGCCAAAACGCTTGAAAAAAAAAACATTGTGTCACGTCACATACTCTCGTTGACTGACACTTTCATTTGCTTAACCTTCCGAATATAACCTATATTTCTTGCGCTTTGTTAAAATCAGTTTTTTTAGGTTCCGTTCCTTGCATTATCATACTTACTCCTAGCGCCATCTATCCAGCGACTAGGCAGGAGCTAAAAAGAAAATCCCTCAATAAGTTTTAACTATTTCTTTAAAATAACATAGATTTGGGAAAAATATTTACCATTTTTCGATGATGAAAATGAAAAATAGGTGGGCTGAATAGCTGGCCGGCCACAGAAAAAAAAAGTAAAATAGGTGGGAAAGCGGCAATAGGGTAGATGACACCATAAAACAATAATTCCAAGACACCTTTCTCTAAAAAAACACTTTATTTTGGGCCTGAAAACACGATTTATTTTCAATTAATTGCCAAATTCGATTTTTAGTTGCTTTGAAATCAATAAATAGTCGAGTCATTGGGTTGAATAAACAGTAACGTCACAGTAGGCTATTGCCATACAAAGTCTATTAGAGAACCGCGTTTTGACAGCTCTTTGTCATCTACCCCATTCGAATTCCGATCTTCATTAGTTTTTTAGGGTTGTATGTTTTTTTTACTTTCCTTGTATTCGTAATGAAAAGCACAGTGTTTACCTCGGGTTAAAGACTTATTTAGTCGCTCGAGCTATTAGCGCCCTCGCTTCGCTCGGGCACCAAACCCCGTCTCGGGACTAAATAAGTTACTTTCACCCCTAGGGTAACAATGTACTATTTCATTACTCATACTCTGAAAGTAGGTCTGAAGTTGCCTGAGGAGCGGGTTGAAAGTAATACTTTTCAGCCCTAGGGAGAATCGTTTTCAACTGACAGCTGTCAAATTATTAAAAAAAAAATGGTTCATTTTTCTATTGAACCACGTTCCAACTTTCTATACAACCACGATGTAAAATTGAAATAACATAAAGTTAAGTATTAATTAAAGAATATATATATTTTAAATATCTTTATTATAATTAAGTTTCAACTATTTCTTTAAAATAACATAGATTTGGGAAAAATATTTACCATTTTTCGATGATGAAAATGACAAATAGGTATTGGCTGAATAGCTGGCCGGCCACAGAAAAAAAAAGTAAAATAGGTGGGAAAGCGGCAATAGGGTAGATGACACCATAAAAAAACAATAATACCAAGACACGTTTCTCTAAAAAAAACACTTTATTTTGGGCCTGAAAACCCGATTTATTTTCAATTAATTGCCAAATTCGATTTTTAGTTGCTTTGAAATCAATTAAATAGTCGAGTCATTGAGTTGAATAAACAGTGACGTCACATAGGCTATTGCCATACAAAGTCTATAGAACCGCGTTTTGACAGCTCTTAAAAAGTATCTCAATTGATTGGTGTGTATTCCCATTCGAATTCCGATCTTCATTAGTTTTTTTGAGTTGTATGTTTTTTTTTTACTTTCCTTGTATTCGTAATGAAAAGCACAGTGTTTACCTTGGGTTAAAGACTTATTTAGTCCCTCGAACTATTAGCGCCCTCGCTCCGCTCGGGCACCAAACCCCGTCTCGGGACTAAATAAGTTACTTTCACCCCTAGGGTAACAATGTACTATTTATCAAAACATGCCCTTTTCGATACTAGAGAATGAATAAATGGCTATAAGAGTAGAGGAAGACCAAAAGGAAACGATGGATAGACTGTGCAATAGCTAGAAAGATGACTTCTGAGATGAAGTATAGAATAAGAAATCATGTTGCGCCAACCCCGAATAAATTGGGATAAATCAAGAGAATGATGATGATGATGATGATGATGAGCCTCGATACTAGAAAACGTAAAACTTACTCTTCATATACTTTATCCTGAGCGTATTCATGGCATCCTAGTAGCAGCAGCGTATACGATATCACGAGTGCCGTAGTATCGTTACCAGCGATGGTGATGGAATCGATGTGTTCCCGTAACTCTACTTTACTGAATGCTAACCTTCTTTCTAGTAGCGTTTGCAGTATGTCTTTTCGGCCTGAAAATTACAGGAAAATGATTTATCTTTTGATATTTAGTTCCAGATCTATAAACGTTAATTGCGCTTTGGCTTAGCATTTCCTGAGCTGTTGCTGTCGTACAACTGCCAAACTACGAGTTCAAGATAGAGAGTATGACATTTCTAAATCAAAGTGAAGTAACTTTTATTGAAGATCTTGGCCTAATTTCACATAATATTTAATAAAGTAAAGTTCAGAGTTAATCAAATTCGTAATTACCTTCACTGTAACTTAATTTCTCAAAGTCGGCTATCTTCTTTTCTATTACCTGTAAGAAGCAAATTAAGTACAAATTAGAACAAGAGCTAGAAACCTAAATATTACCTAGTTTGCAAACGCTGGAACGGCTTCAAACTTTGGCTGTCTAAAGTATTAAATTCAGCAGCGTTTGTCTGTGTTCCCGGCATACAGTCACGATCATATGTAAACGCTTAAAAAAATTTAAAAGAATTTTCTCCTACTGATCTGATTACAATTTCATGTTGTTACGAACATAGTATTCTGAAACTCATAGCTTTATGAAAAAGATCCTATCTTCAAGTTACAGTCGTTATTTCTCGCAAAAAATCCTTTGAAATTTTGGAAACTGTATTCATGTTGGTGCTAGGGACTGTACGTAGTAACAGTCAGCTTTCATAGCAAGAGTGAACGGGGATCTTCTAGGCATCCTCGTTTTATCATAGATCTCATCCATCGTTTTACATCAGAAGAGATCAAGGTCAAAAAACAAAGTTCCGATACGTCTGAATGACCTAAGCCAGTAGGTGTCAACAACCGCTGTGAATTCGAATTACCAAAATTAGTTATGAAAACATAACACAACATTTTATACGTGTAATATGCGTACGGGTTCTTAGTGCTAATTTAACATACAAACGTAGAAAAGTAGAGGTTGTCTTTGCAAACAACGAATTTGTACCTATAATTTATTCTTAATTTATTATTGAAGGAAGTATACTTAATGTTAAGAAAAAGGACAAATTCAGCTTTACAGCCAACACGTTAGAGGGAAAACAAAAATAGCGGATGTATCATGCAAAATAAAAAGGCTGATATGGAAATCACCTAATAACAGACAAAAAGGGGAAATGGGATAAATTAGTAGCTGAATGGTGCCCAAGAAAAGGCAAAAAGAAGAGAGGACTCCCGATACGAAGGTGGGACGACGATCTCCAAGGAACAGCGGGGTCATTGTGGAAGAGAGAAACTCGAGACCGGGAAATGTGGAAGAATAAGGAGGCCATTAAGGGGGCGGTATATCCTAAAGCAAAACAATCTTCAGTAGAAACCGATGTCTGAAGAACAAAATTTTCTTATTAAGTAAATAATATGTGTAACACAAATAGATGTAAGACTGTCAATAAAGGCTATCAAGCCATTTTTAATTTTACTAATGTGAAATCCAAAAATATGTAAAAACACACTTAATTTCCTAATTTTGGAAATCGACTTCTAAAAAACTTTGGCTGAGTTTCTCAAATCATTTAGAGAAATGATTCCGAAAGGTTTTTTATGTGTACAGGTACACACATTTACTGCGTTAGGGGAAGTATCTGTAAAGGGTTGAATCTCATTTATCAGCACTTTCTCATGCTCCTATCCTGTTGTATCGCTCAGAATCGTAATTTGCTAGAGTGAGACACGGAGCCGGAGTGCTACAGCACGCTGCAGCATTATCGATGCGCTCGGCAGCAAATAGTATTTGTATTTCGTTCTGTGCGGATACGGAGGCTAGTTTATCTGGGTTTTGCGCCCGATATGGAGGTGAATTTTCTGTCCCGGTATGCGCAAAAAAATCAAACTACTTTCGGCAGTCTTTCTTCAAGTATGTTTAAAGATACACATGATAAGCAGAGGTCGGAGTAGGTAGAGCATATTCACCTAATTTTCCAGAAAGTAAGTAACATATAAATATCCTTCCCTCTAATATCTTACGGAACTTAAAAATAAATCGGAATTTTAGGGAGAGGTAGTATCCAGATCCACATATTACTTACCTTCTTAAGTTTCTGATGATAGAGACATTACCTCATCAGTGAATTTATGCGTGGCGTCAATACTCTCTCTCTGCGCAGCGGCATGTGACGTCAGACTGAAGAGCGCGTCGGGTTGCAGCCAGGCTTTGAACAGGCGCATGTTGATGATCGACATCACTGTCTTGCGCGCGCGCAGGTATGGTGTGTCCGGGTTGTGCTGCACGTCCATCTTCTTGCCCATTGCTGTCTCTGGGGTGAGAAGACATTATACATATAGACCACAAGAAATTCGAACCGCTATGAAAATGATTGCCGCTTGCCGAGGTCCTCAGGTGTGACTAAGCGAGTGGCCGGGGTGTTTCTTGCAATACACCTGAGCCCTGTGCACTTCTTGAAACTAGACATGTCCGTCAAGCGCAAGTAGGTACGCACAGGTAGCGGGTAGGGGTCGGGGGGCTTTCGGGGCCAGGACCACGGTCCCGGATTCCCCCTAAATATTTTTAGTGGTGTTTTGGGACCACAAGAAAACAAAACAAATTTATGTCTTGGGAAAGTACGGTCAACCAAACATATTTCGTATTGAGTCGTTCATCAACTGGTCCCACATGCCTACGGCCCATTTGGGACGAGTTGATGAAAATTCAAATAAGTAATTTTTCGTTCTGCAACTCGTGCCACGTATGAAAAAAGTATAATCAGTAGTAAGTGTTAGTGTGGAAAAAATATTAGACCGGTATGTCGACTCGTGAAACAAATGACATCTGTTTTAAAATGTTTACGCTTGACTTAGGGTGTATCACGTGTACATTACATAATGTTAGGCATTTTATAGAGACAATCAATATTTTTAATAGCCAAGAAAGAGTGACATTCTGTTTTTATCGGTCACCCTCACCAGTATTCAATGTTAAATTAAGGTCAAAATTAATAGAATTGGTTTTACCCAACGTTAACCAGCGTTTTTTAATAAATTAGTAAATGTTAAAGGTAATTTATCAAGAATCTTAGTTTATTTGTTTTTATATGGTTATTTTGTTATTACGAGTATGTCTATAGGTACTTCTAATGTAATTAGTGTAAGTCAGTTATTTGATTTCTTTTTAGTCTAAGTCAAAGATGTTTAATTTTCTTATTTCAAGTTACATTATTTTTATTTCTATTACTTTACTGTGATATAGAATGTTGTGTACACCTTAATTATAGTACCTACATAAAAACCCTAACCTGTATACGTTTATTTTAAAATGTATATCCTGTTCGCGTACCTTTTCTAAATAAATAAATGACAAAACAGAAGTCTATGGCGCTACCAAAAAAAAAACTTACCAAAAACGATGTCTAGCATGCAAGACGTGACGTATTCGTAAACGTCAAAGGCAGACTTTCCAACTTGTTGCCGTAGTCTCTCCACGAGTACGTCTCCTTGTTCGCCGAACACGTCTATGTACTCCTCTATGATACGGTTGTGGAATATCGGCAGGAGTAACCGCCTGTGAACCTTCCATAACTCAACTGTAAAAACAATCACAAATTAATCATTATTTATTTAAACGTTAAGAAAACTAATTTCGCCATTATTATCTATTTGATATAAAATTCATTAGATTTTTACTAAAACAATAATACAAAATTTCCCAAGAATCGTCATCGAAAACAGATGTGCTTCGTAGCGTTCGTAGCACGCTACAGAGGGCCTACGGGAAAGCTACGAAGTTCCCGCTACGCAAGGGTTACACGAAAATTTTCCCAGAAATTGACTACGAGGCCTACGGGAGAGACCCGCCTCGCGCGGGTTACACGGTGTTACGCAAATTACATTATCTGATCGACTACGACGACGACGACGGAATGCCCGGATCGGTTGAAGCTCGCTATGAATAGCTACGTATTTCTCCTACGCAAGAACTACGGCAGTGTACTCCTAAGAATCGTTGTAGCGCGCTATGGAGGGCCTGTTACTGTTAAGCTACTGGATTTTTGGCTGCAAAAAGGTAACGCAAATTTTTCACAGGAATCAACTATGTTGGCTACAGAATGTGCGTAACGCTTGTATTTCGCTGCGGAAGACCTATAGGAGATTAACTATGAAGTTCCTGCTACGCAGGTTTTACAGTGGTGTTTTTAATCAAATACGCGGGCTACGAGATGTGCCTAACGTTAACGCCTCACGAAAACATATAGGAGGTTACTGAGTTCCTGCTACGCATGTGTTGCAGTAAGATTTTAACAAGAATCGACTACACGGGCTACGGGATGCTCGTAGCGGTCGTAGCACGCTGCGGAACACCTACGGGAGAGCTACCAAAGTTCCCACTGCACAAGCTTTTTATCGAATATTTTCCCTGGAACCGACGAGGTAGAATACGAAGATAACGTTCATAGCACGCTTCGGACGGAGAGCTACGAGTCCCCACGCTACGCAAGGATCACACTAACATAATCCCGGAAATCGTCCATGTGTGCTATGCCGATCCTCGTAGCGTTCGTAGCATGCTACGAGGTGCCTACGGGAGAGCTACGAGATTATTCTACAAAAGTATCTAAAGGGTGCAGCTGGTTTACTAATATTCCTAAAAGGTTTTTTAGAACATAATCATGGTTAGTATTGACATTACCATCTAGCTACATAAAATGATTAGGAAATGTCAACATCAACACCTTTTTACGACTTCTTTGTCTTCTATTGTGTTACTTTGTGTAGCTTGAATTACAAGGAAATTGCACATTATTGTGAGTATCTAGGCGGCTGTTTATTTTTGCACTCGGTACACTTTAACCCACCCTACTGCAGACAAACATAACAAGTAGTAAAAAGCGCAATGTTTTTTCCTAGGATGGTACGCTGTCGTGCTCATCAAAATAAAAATATTTAATTTAACCTAAGCTAACATAAAGCAAGGCACGTAAATTTATATTGTACTGAATTTGGAATTTTAAAAATAAAAAATTGTATGAAAACTTTTTTCAAAGTGTTTTCACTTCGTCGGTTTTAGTTGCCGTTGACGACCAAAATAATTAAATAACGCAACTTAGTCGTAATATTATGTGGTATGGTAAGAAACAATAGTAAAAGTTATAAAAAATAATAATAATAACAAAAAACGATTGTTTTCTGCAAATGGTCAAGTTCATAATTTTCCCTATTTATCCCTATTCTTCTCCGCGGTACAATGTTGGTGCGCGACACCATATTTTGAAAATCTAATTGGTTTTTATTTCCTCGCAGTAGGTGTGTAAAGTAATGTATGCACGCTCCTTGGGGACAAAAGTGTCTTCAAATTGGGTGGGTTTAAATCCCTCCTTGCCCTCAGGATTCTAGTCTTAACTCCCTCGCTTTGCTCGGGAGTAAATTTAAAGCTCTATCGCTCTACTCAGGAGCCCTAGAATTCATCGCTGCGTTCGGAACTCAAAACAGCGCCCGTGCGTAAGACACTGCTTTATCCCTTTTGCCCAAAAAAAGTAATTAAGTATACCTGGCGCGACAAAAAGCCCATTTCCCAGCCATGCTCGAAGAAACTTATAACTGTAATCCTTATCGAGGCAGTTCTCCAATATCTTTTGCACGTCATCCGGGTCTAAAGACACTGAAATTAACTTCACATTAGAACACACTGAAATTAACCACACAAGAATTATTTAATCGTGTCACACAACAGTATTTTAAGTTTGTTCGAAAATTTACCACAGTTTGCCCAAAAATATTTTTAAATTAAAATCACATTTACCTACGTAAAGTGAAGGACCAATCCAGATTGTACTGAGAGTCCCAGCTTTTTCAATCTTTTGAATTAAAGTTCGTATATTGTTTAATAATCCTGAAAAATAAAAACATTAAAGAAATCGAAATGTTCCAATACTTATGATTTAAAAGTAAGGTACACAGGTACTCACTTTCAGGCCCGCCAATAAACCAATGAGTGTGTCCTAAGATCGGCAGGTCACCAACAGTAGGTAAAGATTTAGAAAACTTATACAGAAAATCACGTGAATATCTAAACTTTACATAATACAAAGTGGCTAGCAAAAATATAAACAAAATGACAAACATCCTGTACGATAACTATTTTGAAAACTAAAAACAAAAACTAACGCTATTCCGAACAAGAACGTGTCCCGATAATGTTTGACATTACACTGAAAGACACAAGAATGAGGCTATGATTTTAATGATGGTTTCCGCAATACGTCTTCAACTGTATACACGTAAATAACATCTTGTTAGTGTCTTATACAATTGTGTGCATAGTTGTCGACGTCATACATGTATCATCTTCTGCCTAGCCTTTTCCGTCATATGTGTTTTACTTATAATGTATCTATGTATCGATCTATCTTATTAGCAGCCTAGTGAGATTTTAACAACGATTTGAAAAAAAAAAACACATAATCCACTCAACAAGTATCCAATTCTTGTCTCACACTTTTGCGGATTAAATATAAATGCAGGTGGACTTTAACTTATTATTGTCTCTAAAAGAGGGGCGTTCACTATATGCTGATGGAGGAAATGGAGAAAATCACCATCGAGGTTGACCGCGGCGAAGGTGATGTGACGATCTGATCTTGTTTGCGGGGCAAATATGGCTAGAGATCCCTCAGGATAGAGAGGTTTGGAAGAAGCAACCGTGACGGACGGATAACAAAAAAAAATAACGTGCATTTTAAATAGTCTCGCAGTGCCGCCGAATTAATGCATCTCCTCGAATCCTTGAAATACACAATCAGAACAAGCTTTGATTCCCACGATGGCTTACATTCGATACCTAAGTAAAGTTTTTTTAAAAAAAATGGTATGTAATGTTGCCATTACATCTCTAAAAAGTACCCAGAAAGTGAACTCTACCGGAGACTTATTCACAACTGTCCAGTAAGAAGCGAGATTTTAAATTTGGAATCTCCTACTGTGCAGTAAGTAAGTATGTAATTTACTTACTGGACAGTAGATCATCCTCTTTAATCTGCTTAGAAAAAAAAACATAGTACCAGACACAGATTAGAGTTTAGCCATTATAACATGGTTATAGGATCCCTCAAATATATATCTAAACTGTTTTACAATTTGGCAGAAGTAACATTTTTTGTAATATGAAGTCACCTCGAATAAACGCTTTTTCATTTCATTTCATTTTTTCATTTCATCTCTCTTTTTGGTATGACATTTTATGAGATACATATATTTTTGGAGCCTTAAACAGCCATTTTATAGTTTGTGACACTTAACCCGACGCAGAAAAAGCATGCACGTTGCGTTTTGTACTTAGTAATGTTGTAGAAGTATAGTGTGGGATTTTATGTTTTTATTTAGTAATTTCAGTTTATAAATCATGTTGGATTAAAACTTTCCATTCTAAAAATAACATGGAGTTTCAAAAACAATAATTTACATTTACTACCAGCCAAAAGTCCGTTAATCAAGATGTACAAACACACATAAATGCCCCCGGTAAATCGGTCACAATATCTATCAGTAATTGTATTTAATTATCAGTGATAGTATAGTAATGAATGTAACCTTCAATATTAATTAAACGAATTTGTTGTTAAACTTTTTTTCATTTTTGAGAAAAGCATTATACAAACCTCAACCAGTAAGAAAGCCATCCTGGCCTCGTATATAAACGGACCTCACCTGCGGTTCGGTCCGGTTAACTCATACTTTGCCAGGAAGGCTTACTTACTGGATTCTGTAGTAATGTACTATTTTTGAGCATTTTTTTATTTTGTAGATTGTTTTAATATGTTTGTATTCCAAGCTAAGGGTAGGTACTAATTTTTAATAAATTTCCAAACTTTTGCTCGTGATGACGTCAAAAATGAGGCTAAAGAATTCGATGTCTAGTTGCGACGATTAATACAGTCATGAGCACTTTAGTCAGCACAACTTGTGATGTCATTTTTTTTGTTAAAATAATGTTTAAAAACGTTTCTGACCCATGGAACACCAAAGGGGTTCACCTAGGTGTTCCACGGTTAACTTTCTGTACCCCTGGTTCACCTAGGTGTTCCAAGGTTAACTTTCTGTACCCCTGGTTCACGAAATGTTTTCGGAATCAGTATTGGTTAATTTTTACTTTACATACCAAATTAACAGATATTTTAGACAATCTACCTAAATAACTTTTTCAACAATTATAAAAAGGATGCAGGCAAGAAATGTTTCGCCAGTGCACATCACTGTGATACTCCAGTATTTCAAATCTCAGTGTTGAGCGGGCTCACTGTAAGCTTGACAATGGATATTCTTCTTCTTCTTTAGTGTCGATAGTACAACTTCTTTAAATTTCTTGGGCCCAGTAGGTATGTGGCCACGTTAATTGCGGATAACGGTATGAAACCTACACAAAGTATCTGTTTCAGCATAGCAGCTTATTATACTTCGTTTTCTTACTCTGTTCTCTCTACTCTCCTGTTCTTTTCCCATTCATTTCAAAAGATATTTGATTTTTTTTTTCTGGATGATACCACTGTTGATTGCTGACTACTTTCAGGAGTTGCAGTGCATAGGAATACAGAAGAGAGCTTGTTCCAAAAAAAAAAGTTGGGTCATCATTAGGAAACAAAGCATCAATTTACAAATCATAAAAGTCTCTATTTGTTTTTACCTGTATTTCAAAATGTACTAAACCAGACTAGCATTTCGCCTAGATTATACATTAAACGAAATATTATAAATGCGAAAGTTGGGATAGATGAATGGATGTTTGTTACTCAATCACGCTTGAACGGGTGAACGGATCTGGATGAATTTTTTCACAGAGATAGAGTATAGTCCGGAATAATATATAGATATTATTATGTTGACTTTTTTTTCTCACTCTTACGCAACAAATTTTCCACGCGAACGATGTCGCGGCCAACAGCTAGCATTATACGTATATTAAAGAAACAATAGATATCTGCTAACCTACAGCGGGAGCTGTAGGTTAGCAGATATCTATTGTTTCTATATATCTATATATCAGTGTCGTTTAGATGTTATAAGTTCAAGGTTTAATTTCGCCATAAAGGGCGTAGGTATAACCGGTTAAGGATTTATCAAAACCTCATTTAAAAAATATACTATTACTCAAAACTTGTCTGTTTACCTGAATAAATAATAATGCCCCGATGTGGCAGGTTTGGTGCGGATCATACCATAAGTTGAATAATCGTGAGAGACGATACTCGCCCGCGATCGAGATCTAAAGCACAGTTAATCCATATCGTGCCGAACGCGACGGAACAACAAACACTTTTTTCTCCTTATCGAAACGTAAGTACCTACTTAATCCTGTATGTTCATGAGTAGTGTCGTTTTCTGGAAAGTAAATGGCAACATTTATTATTTTCTCTTAAAAAAATGCATGATGTAACGAAATCACGATTTAAGTACATAGTTGCGAAGTTTTATAGTCTTTTGCCGAGATAGTGTGACGATGTAACTGACGAGGTTTACGTTTTATTGGCAAGTTTATGTTCGCAAGCAGTAAAACACATTTATAAGGTAACATTGTAATAAGCACTTCAATTAAATTGTATTGACGACTTTCGAAATAATTTGTTGAGAATCGAATACTGAAAAGATTCGGACATTTTGAATTTGAATTTTATTAAAAAGATAACTTAAAGCGAGATTACACTTAATTAGAAAAAAAACATGAGTCTTACAAAAAAAAACTATTGAAAAAAAGAAAGGAATTAAAAATAAAAATTATCTTGCGCTTAATCATTACATTTATGATATACATAAGTACCTATATGCGTAGTTACAACCGTCGTCAGCCTGTAGGTGCTAAACTAATCACCAGATTCTATTTAGATTAACATCGACACGTTTGACGTTAAGGATTAGCTTAGACTTTTGATTATGTGAAGAGTGCCGTATGATGAGATGATTTTTAACTGATTCCTAAAAAAGGGGGAGGTTACGTATTCCACCAGCATTTTTTTTCATGTACGTACGTACATCGCTTACTCCGTGATTACTGGGCCGATTTATGTGATTCTTTTTTCATATGGTAGAGGAAGCCCGCACGGTGGCCCCATGTAATATTTACAGTAACTTTGCTGAGTGATTGTAAGTTACGATTTTATATTCTTTGCCAATGTTGATGATATATTGCTGCCTTAATAATTTTTAGTTACAATGTTAAATTAATTCATGACAAGAATGTGCGGATACTATAATTAGAAAGGGTAAAATAAAAACCAGTTTGCAAAAATTAAAACTACTTTAAAAAAAACCACTAAAAAGTCTAAAATTACTTTACTTTTGGAAGTCGACGGTAAACGAAACAAACAAGTTCACTTTCCGAAAGTAAAGTTGTTTTAGTTTTTTTTTTTTTCATGTCGTCCTAACTTGATACGTTCATCGCACATCTGTCGGAAAATGCCCTGCGCATCGCGTCGCATAAATGTGTTTTACTGGTTCGATGTTTTACTATTTTTACCCGACTGCCAAGGAAGAGTTATGCTTTTCGCGCGTATCTTGAATGTTTCTTTGTAAATTTCTTTATTACCTCGTATCTTCCAAACGGCTCGATGGATTTTAGCACTTAAGGTATCGTTATATTCGTCTTAAAAAACCAAGTGTCCTTAAATAGTTGCTTGAAGAAAAACAAAATGGCGTATTTTTGGCCCGAATTATTAATACGTTAATAAAAATAAAATCGGTACGGTATCAAAATTAAGGAAATTATGAGGTGATTACAAATATAATATAAATTAAATGTTATTTGATTAGGAAGAATATAACAATAATATTGTAGTCGGGTTTTGATTTTTAACTTGTTGTCTGCTCTGGCATTACGCTGTTCCTTCAAATGTGCGACCATCCTTATTTACTATAGTAATTATGTATTCAATATTGATGTTATCGTTTTCTTTAATTTTAGAACTTGAGTTTTAATAAAAAAACTAAACTTGCCCGTTGGATGGCAATGCTGATTCTTTAGCCAAAAAACGGCCAGCCACGTGAAGAGTCGACCAACCGCTTGGCGATATTCTAATACCATAGTCAATAGCAGTTGTAGTGAAGTTGTGCCTGTGTAAGAACTAACTGCACTATTTTGTAATTATTATAAAAAAGCTCTGGCAATAAATTGATGGCACATCCTGATCCTTGTGCCCTTGAACTTGAAACACGTGTAGGTAGGGTCTTCAAATATTTTATGTTAAAGGTCACGAAAGTAGGTGTTCCTCAATGACTCGTAAAACTTGTAGAGAATTTCGTACTCAAAGAGTTTTATTAATGGCTCGGACATGATTTTGACACCTTGAAACGAGTTTTTCGTTAGTTATTGTCTCAGGTTATTGTTTATAATTAATGCACACGTTTTGACAAGAGCAACCGACAAAATTTTGATTTATGATTAACACGCGTTCGCTATATTTTGAGTACCTATGATTGTCGCGAGATGGAAAGTTATTCGTAAAATTCTGGTATTCAGCTGTGTCCGGTTATACTGGAATTACTGGAAACGACCCCAACGTAGTTGAGAAAAAGACTAGATATGTAGATGATAATGGGTCAACAATCATTAAGTATAGCCGGTAGGGCAGGTACGTGACATACATTTCGGATGACGCTATGTTGCACACTTAGATACTTTTTGCTTTATGACCAATTAACAATTTGATGATGAAATATTTAATTACTTCAATTATAAAATTAGTTGAACTACGATAAATGCCTAAAATTAGTTTTTCATATTTTTTTTTTTTAAAATCTTTTGCATTACATACTTAAAAAAAATTTACGTCACGTTTTGACACAATTTACATAATGATATCATCACAATACATATTATTTTTAGTGGTCAAACATGGTTGGTAGTAGGTAATAAAATAGTAACATTATTTTTTAGCAAAATTATTGTTTGGCTATGCCGAGTCCGCGACTCTGTCCGCCATACAGGTAACGCCCGTACCTACACATTAACACGACACGACGTCGCATCGTGCTACGACGCGGCATCGTTTCACGATGCGATTTTGTATCGTGGGAATCTATATCAAAACAAGTAGCAATAAATCTGCAGTGTTTGCAGAAAATAGGTCGTATTTCCCTGTTCTAAAGCACAGTAAAAAGATAAGCAGTAGGTTGAATTCAAACGTAGATTCCCACGATGCCGCGTCATCGTAGCACGATGCGACGTCGTATCGTGTTTATGTGTACGAAACGTAAGTCAGAAAATACAAACATCAATCACTTAATCATCAACTGCCTTGTAACCTTTCTTTTACCAATCTCGATGACGTACTGTATCATTTTTTAATTCTTTGTTTACCTAGTAGCTAGGCATACCCACGAACTATGAAAGTTAATAAATATTTAACGCCGTGCGTGGTGAATGAAAAATATGATCTCTCTCAGAAATTGGAAAAAGCTTGTCCCATGCATTTTGTTTGAGTAACCAAAATTTCTTTTTGATATAATATTATACAATATATTCCCCGTTGAACTACGTTACTGCTCATTCTGGTGGCAATATATGGATATTACCTAAAATTTACCGGTATAGGTAAATTTTTCATCGGTAATTAAGAAAAATCAGCTGTTTAATATTAAAGGGACGCGACGGAATGGTATCTCGGTCGTACTCTCTCTCGTACGATCGGTATCTCTTTCCACCCTACGGAGGAGGTGTCGTGAACTCGTGACTATCAAAAGATGGTCACGAGTTCACGACACATATCATCAGTCACCTCTAAGCAGCCTCTAGGCATCGTGGGAATCTACATAATCTATCAATCAAGAAATAACTATACCACTTTTAAAATAATATAAGACCTAGTTCTTAAATGCATCGCGTTAAATACAAGTTTTTAGTATGTCTGGCTCCGGAGTATAATGTGGCAGCTGATTTTGACAGCTTTAATTATATTTCTTTGACTAATATTTTATTACTTAAATCGATGACCGGTGTTTTTACCTCATCAGTTTAATTTTAGTATCTAGAATATCTAGATTTAAATGACATATAAACTAGGCGAGTAGGAAATCCTACCAAAACCAACCTTTCAAAATGTAAACTTTAGAAAAACCGGTTTTACAGGTCAGTTGATTTTGATTTTTAATTTCTAACTAACCACTTTAAAAATAAGTAATATAAGACCTAGTTATTAAACGCAACGCATTAAATACAAGTTTTTAGTATGTCCGGAGTATAATGCGGCAACTGATTTTGACCGTTTTATTATTTTTCTTTGACTAAAATTTTATTACTTTTGTGTAAATATACACGGTGTAAAAGACATCAACGCGTAAATTCTTAACACCCTCAGCTAGCAAAAAATAATCTTACAAATATCCCAAGACCATATTTTTTTCAGTCTTAAATCAGACTTATAGACACTTATAAGTATGGATTTGGGCGCACTTTATAAGTGTATTCACCTTTGCAATTGCCTTGTAATGGTCTCGCGAAGTGTATTTCCAAACTTACAAGACTCTTGCTGATGCTTTTATAATGACAAATAAACTTACAAGTGACTTACAATGGCGCGCTGTAAGGGTAAATAACCTTAAAGTCCTCTTACAAATAAAATAAAATACTATTTGAAGTGTAATATCGCTTGTAGTCCTCTTTGTGATTTCCTATTATGAGTGTTATCACAAACCGCCCTGAGGTTGCGAAGTAATAAAAACATAAGTATTTTATATTTTATTACACATTTCTACAAAACGCTAATGTGTATATTTTCTAATTTCTTACTCATGTATTTTTCACATACCATATTCGATTATTAGGTTGCGAAGTACTATTTCTCGATTATTTTGAAATTTTAATCACAATATTTTCACGGGCCTTTTCAAAAATGTGTCTTTTACTATATATATATTTTTTATTATTTGTAAAATAATATAAAAATGTCGCCATTACGACTAAACACGACTCAAAAGTGCTTTATTAGAGTAATATAAGACCAGTACTCTTCTGTAAGGTTTATATCGCACTCGAAAAAGTCAAATTAAACCTAAAACCACTGTTTACACGGCCATGTTGCTCATAATTTTAGGGTTCCTTAATAAGGCAAAGCAAAGCCAAAGCCATACGACGAAGTCGAAGGATTTAACAGAAACCTAATGATAATATGTACTAAATATTAAAATGGTCTATTTCCTGATTTTATAACAATTTCTGGAGTCAACACAACAAAGAAAATAAATAACCCTTAATAGGGAATTGTTTAAGACACTTGTAGGACTTTTGAAGTGCTACTACTCTTTAATATGTCTTAAGTGAGATAAATCACACTTTTAAAATAATAGTTTTACAGAAGTCTAATGAAACACTTAGTATAGTCACTTCTAAGGTTGACTATACTTATAAAATGTATTTATAAGTATTAAGTAAGAATCAGACTTGTAAAAAGCGCTTATAATGCCACTACTCTTATGAATATTATATAACGTTTTCTTATATACGTCTATAAGAATATGTTACAAGTATGAATGTTCTTAAAATTTAAATAGACTTATAAAAGAGCACTATTAGAGTTCCCGATTTAATCAGAACACATATAAATCTTATATGAAACCACAGCTCATAGAAGCGTTTGTTTGTAAGGGTATCAAGAGTTTCTGACTTAATCAGAACACGTATAAACCTTCTATGAAACCATCGCTCATAAAGCTTTTGTTTGTAAGGGTATTTTGCTAGTTCATGTTACCGTGAATTCTGAACTTGACACCAAAACTCTCGAACCACAGACAGCCAAAGACATCGTCGGATTTAAAAAAAAAACCAACAAAAAGACTCCTACGCTGGTCTGGTAGTCGCAACCGCGACTGCTGAGCACACGGTCCTCAGTTCGATTTCCGGGTCGGGCAAAGTGTCAGATTCTGGATTTGTGCCTGATTGCTTGCAATTATTACAGGCGTATTGTTATGTTAAAAAAAAACCCGTGTCATGCAAAATCTGCTACCTAAACGGTCAACATGTATGGGCCAGATAAAGAGTTTAAGTAAATAACGCATCCTGATGGCGGTTCTAGATCATAGTACTGAAATGATGGTTTGTGTCTGTAGTGAAACCTCTGTAGCGAATAATTTTAGTTCCAGGTCTTCGCGATGATTATCTTGGCGCTAGTATTCCTAGTTTTATTTATCTCCTGGATATATTGGATGACTAATGCGCATCGGATGGACCGCATGACGAAATCTCTGCCGATGTTGCCGACTTTACCGCTCATTGGAAATGGCTCTCTTTTCTTGGGAGATACCGAACGTGAGTATTGATTGTTTTCTTTAAACAGCAAACTCGAATTTCTTATTTGTGAAGTGCCTATTATGGGAAGCCGGAAATCATACTTTGTACAACACACAGAAGGCGTTCGCGTTCTACCCTGGCATGTTCTCAAAAAAAAAAACTACAAGAGAAAACTGAGGTATTTGCCCTGTAGTACCTCATCATCATCTGCCTAGCCTTTTCCCAACTATGTTGGGGTCGGCTTCCAGTCTAACCGGATGCAGCTGAGTACCAGTATTTTACATGGAGCGACTGCCTATCTGACCTCCACAACCCAGTTAGTACCGGGTAATACGATACCCCTTGGTAAGACTGGTTGTCAGACTTTTTTGGTCTCTGACTACCTAACGACTACGACGACCCTGTAGTACCTAAGACCACATATTATATACTGAAAATAAAGAAACAACATCAAATGTTACTAATAATGAAAACCCTGTTCTATTGCCCAGATCATTAAAAAATCCAGAGTATCCTGCCCTATAGTACCGGAGCTAGGGAGCGGTTACATCCTAAAGAGTTTAATAACTTTATGCTTTATAATTTACTAACAAACTGGCCAAGACATTTCGCGGCTGCGACTATGAACAATAACGGTCAAGGTAATTCCATCATACTGCTGGTCATTAATTCAACATCCATGTGGAACCAACACTAGGTACGTCGTCTGTACAAACTATAAAATGTGACACTTAAGCTATTTACACCGCCACTGCATCTATTGACGAAGGTACTTACTTACCAGGGCAAGTACATATTACCATCGTAGATGCGCCTTCAACATGTTTACCCGAACGTCATTCAAAACAGTTGACAAACTTGAGTAAACAGATCAGTTCAAATAACCCTTTGTTACAGAAATATTAAAGAACCTTTGGACTTTAGCGGAGTTAGCGTTTAAGCATAAGCAGGCAGCGAAGATCTGGCTTGGCCCGAAATTATACGTGGGTAAGTTATCAAGTCACGAGTGTGTTGACTAAGTAAGAAGAATGTACATACATACACTGTTCTCACTCAAGCGATTCTGTTTTGCGTCACCAACAAACAAGCAAGGTTTGCTCAGCAAATATTGTAGGACTAGGATATCAAACACGGCCTAAAACTGAATGTGTTAATTGTGTTTGATTGTGTTAATAACCTTCTACGGATGTTAGAATATTGTGTTTCTTTCTTGATCAAACAAAAGGTCCTAATTAAAGGTAACTGTACTATGTTGTACACGTGCATGCAAGGACAAAATATACCTCCTTGTATATTTTGTGATTAATTTTCTATATTTTCTTTGAATGCGTCATATTTATCCGATTCATTTATTCTAAATTATGCCAGTGTTGTTTATTTGCCCACTGAATTTATCATCGTGAGTGTAAAACCTACTTTTAATGATTACAGCTATCGGCGATCCTGAAGACGCCCAAATAGTGTTAGAGAACTGTCTAGACAAGGATGTAGTGTATCGTTTCCTTCGGCCTTGGCTGGGCCACGGACTATTTGTGGCTCCAGGTAAATACAAGCGTGTTTCATTCTAAATTCAAACGTGAAGTAAGCGCGAACAAATGTACGAAGTTTGAATTTTTAATCTGTCGCTTAGCAAATATTGTCTCTGATACAATATTGCTTTTGATATTGCGTCTCTATATTTGTTTGTACTTACTTTAACTACTTTTAAAGTTTTGGGTTGATCTAGAAGTTCCCACTTGCCATTTTTGGAAAAATGGAAAGGTTTACCAAAGAGATAAACATTGGTACATATTGTGTGTACACGTGTTTTAAGTATTTAAGGAAAATAGAAAACAAACAGCAATTTACGGATCACATTATAGGTTGACTATACCTAGATACGACCTGATATAACATATATTATGTTATATCAGGTCGTATCAATAATAATATAAAAATATATAAAATATAAAATAGTCGTATCAACCATTGCCTACAATATATAACATACAACAGAATCTAGTTACTTACTTACCCAACCTAACATTTGTAACTACCTGACCCATACATTTTACTTTGTGTTTCAGTAAATCTATGGAAAGCGCATAGAAAAGTGTTACTACCAGTTTTCCACAACAAAATAGTGGAGGAATACTTAGGCGTCATTGCTCAGCAAGCTGATGTGCTCATCGAAAGATTAGACGAACAGTCAGATGAGAAGAAGTTTGATGTTCTCAAATATGTGACTGCTTGCACTTTGGACATTGTTTTTGGTAAGTTGTACTTTCGTGATAATTATATATATATATATTTTTTTTTTTTTTGTGATATTAAATTAGGACATTTTGAACGAAAGCGTCTTTCATCATCATCTGCCTAGCCTTTTCCCAACTATATTGGGGTCGGCTTCCAGTCTAACCGGATGCAGCTAAATACTTGTATTTTACATGGAGCGACTGCCTATTCATACGTATTTATTTATTTATTTAACACTTAAAGCACAAAGTACAGAGACGCCTATCTTACCTCCACCCAGTTAGTCAGTACTAACTGGGTTGCGGAGGTCAGATAGGCGTCTCTGTCTCTGACGACCAGCCTTACCAAGGGGTATCGTATTACCCAGTGGTAATACGATACCCCTTGGTAAGACTGGTCGTCAAACATTTTGGGCCACTGACTACCTGTAACGACTGTCAAAGATCTGCAAATGAGAGCCGGGACCAACGGCTTAACGTGCTTTCCGAGGCACGGAGGAAACCCGGTATGTAAAGAGTGGTCACCCATCCACATACCGACCTAGGCAAGCACGGCTTAACCTAAAGATCAACTCGAGCTGCTGTTATTATTTACCCACGGGCTCCTCGAACGAAAGCGTCTTTATGAAATTAAATTTTGGAGACCTTTCGGATCTCTGAAATATTGTGCGGAGACTGTACTTTTGTAGCGATGCTTTCTCGTTGTAGTTCGTCTTTCCTCAAGGTTTGGTCAAGCCGTTACGGAGAAATTGGGGCTGCGGTTTCGGTCATAGATATCTCCATACAAATACTGAAGTATTTAGGTATCAGCAGTGTCCGGTGCCGCAGCAAGGTTTTATTGGTCCTTTTATTCAGCCTTTTTCTAACCGTAGTTTCGGCCAACATTTGTCAAACCGTTAAAGATCTTAAAGATTAAATGCTCTGTTCTGATTTGAGTTATTGATTAGAGAACTAACCAAACTCTACTTACTTGAAATAGTAAGTACTCAAAATTCATACATTAAAACTGAAATAGTTCCTCAACCTTTCCGAAAACGGACATAGCTTTTATACAGCTAAAATAGCCTTTAAAAATGCATCCCATCTCACGTCCACAGAGACGGCTATGGGTGAACGCATGGACGTCCAACACTCCCCCGACACGCCGTACCTGCGCGCGCGCCACATCGTCATGGAGATCCTGAACAAGCGCCTGTTCAAGGTCTGGCTGCAACCCGACTGCCTCTTCAACCTCACCCGCTATGCCAAGCTGCAGAAGGACAACATTGAACTCACGCACAAGTTTACTGATGAGGTGGGTCGAAATTGCTACCTGATTTTACATTGCGTTGATCTAAAATTGTCGAAGTAAACGAGCTTTTAAAACAAATGCATTTTTTTACGACCTCGAGACTTTAACATGATTAACGACGTAAACATAACGTAATGGAAAATATTCATTTTGCACATCTTTCTTATCTATGTAGGTATGTATCTATCTATGCACTCATCAATTACTTAGTTCAATGACTAACATTCATAACAATAAATGACACTTATTATGCTTGTCTTAAAAAAAAACAAAATGGTGTTGATTACGACTCATACGTTAATGCTTACGTCACGCGCTTGTGCTAAAGCCTCAGTAGCCTATGTTCTACGATTAATCAAAGGTTTAAAGATTGCGGACCAAACTCCGTACATCGAGTTTGGAGTATCTGTCCTAGTGCGGTCTCGCAGCCAGTCTAGAGTCAGTTCCGGTCGGTTTGACTGAACTATTAGTAGGTACTAACCGTACTAGCCTACTACTACCGTTTTATAGAACGGAGGCAGTTGTTGTATTTTTTTAACGGCTTCTTTTTTTGCAGGTAGTTCAAAAAAGGCGTGTAGAATATGAAAAGAAGAAAATAAAGAGTGACATCAAAGAACAACCCGGTAAGATTATCTTTTTTCAACACAAAAATAACTAATGTAGAAATGGGCAGTTTTCGTCTTTAATCTACTAGATTTCGAACCATGTTAGAAATAGTGTCCGGCCGAAACATGATTTTAGGCCGAAACCGGTCGACACAAAAACCGAAACTTCGATCGTACAATAGTTAGAAATGTGATCGAATAGGGTATATTGACACTATTGACAGACACAAGCAAACAAATGTTTCGAGAAGCATTACAGTTCTACTTGCTGCGCAGATAAATATTTGTCAAGTATGAAACTGCGTTCTAATGATTATTTATTTCACATTACATAACGATTATTAAATTTAATAAAAGGAAACAGTTCATAATGACACGTCTTGTAGTAGTCTCGATTTATTGATTTATGTAGTTAGTTTATCAAATATTTGAAATTTTGAACTGACTTTTTAATAAAATTAAACTTGTGCTATAACAAGAACACGGAATGTTGACACAAGGAAACACAAGGAATGTTGAATGTAGAGATTTTTTTTTAGTATGAAGGTATGACGTCACCGTCATTCATGGTTTATAATATATAATCTGTATTCTGTAGGTATTGTTTTATGCAAAATACGATTAGGTAACTACTATAAATTATTATTCACGTTTGTATATTGATTTTAAGTGTTTTAATAGGTTTTTTTTTTTAAGTTTGTTTGTAGAATCGGTTCAGAAGGTAAACCAACTTATCTGACCTATCGGACACTAAGACAATAGGCTCGCCCCCAATATAGATGTTATAATGAGAAAGTTTTGCCTTGCCCTTCGGGGAAAAATACACGTGGTGTTATATTATTCTGATCATCATCTTTTTCCGAACTATTTTGAGATCGGCATCCAGTCTAACCAGATGCTACTGAATTCCAGTAGTATTTGACATTAAGCGACTGTCTATCTAGCCTGACTACCTGACTGACTACCAACTGAGTTGTGAACAACTCAGTTACTGGTGTGCGTAACCCTGGCAAAATGTTGTGGATTTGAGAGATGAGACCATAAAAAATAATTAGTGTATCATGAGGAGCAATTTGTTTAATAGTAGCAAAATTAGTGTGAATTGTAGTTTTAAAGTTATTTGAGAAAAACACATTTTGCTGGAGTAACGTTTGAAACGTTATCCTGGCAATTAATCGATTTTCAACAATTCGTTCAGCCCGGAACCAAATACATGATTAGATAGCTTTTGTTGTGTAGTAAATGTTTGTAAATAGAAAAAATTGTGTGTGGTATGGTTCTTGAGTTATTTAAGATTTTGCTGCGGTAACGTTTTGGGAATTTCCCAAATCTCGAAACCTCAACGCAGAATATTGAAACAAATACCAATAAGAGACCTTAATTTGTTTTTTTTAAACATTAGTTTTTGATTTAGTTGTCGTAAACCAATGGAATTAAATGGTTTCAAAAATCAGATAAAAACGGATTTGCAAGTAAACCAAAACACTTATAACCAAATAAACAGCTGTAAAAAATACCCATGGTAGACACTTATCTCGTCAAGTAAAATAAATAAATAAATATTGCTGGACATTACACACAGCGCCATCTAGTGCCACACTAAGCAACGAGGCTTGTATCGTGGACACTAGATAGATGAAATGATGATAAATACATACTTATTAAACATATAAACATCCATGACTCGGAAACAAATGTCCCATGCTCACCACACAAGCATTTGCTCCGATCGGGATTCAAACCTGGGACCCTAAGAACGCAAGGCAGCCTCACTACCGCTGCGCCATTCGGGTCGTAAATAGATTATGTAACTTTATACGATACTAGCGGACGTCCCGCGGTTTCACCCGCGTAGTTCCCGTTCACGTGGGAGTACGGGGATAAAATATAGCCTATGTTACTCAGGATGAATGTAGCTTTCAAATGGTGGAAAGAATTTTTGAAATCGGTTCATTACTTCCGGAGATTACCCCCTACATACAAACTTACAAACATACAAATTTACAAACTTACAAACAAATGTTACCTCTTTATAATATTAGTATAGATGAAGAAAAACAAAATTGATTCATTTTGGACTGGTCGTACTTTAGCGATGAAATACGCAGTTCCCAAAACATTAAGAAAACAAATTATTTAAACAATTTAAAATGATTCATGAACATTAATTCCTGTTAATTTCAGCTTTCAATTACGGGTGTAATGAAAGTTAAATCAAAAACAAGAAAATGTAAGCAATTCTCTAATAAGCCGACCAAATCGAAAAGGTCACGAAAAAGCGGCCGCAATATACATAATCGTAACCATATTAAATTAATGGGATAATACGGATGTTTTGTTAGTACAGTTGCGTACGGACGTTGTTGTTACTGTTGCGTAGTTTGCTGGTCACGTTGTTCATTATTTTTATTTAAAAATCAGTCTCATACAAATTATTGTATATCTTTGCCTTAGCATTAACATATTGAGGAAAAAAACTCAGATAAGTTGAGTACGTACTTAATTTTAATATTTGGCATAAATGTTTTACTGTTTGTGAAGTACCAATGCTTAAAACTTAAAATACAATGTTGATTCATAGTTTGTACAATTTTCCTTAAGACGGAGATAGGTACCTACTAAACACGTAGGTAGGTAGGTGGACTCCATTTTCCCTCGACTCATAGTATGGCATTTAAATATGAGCTTTGTAACGTGTTACTTAGTGGTTATTTCATCATTACATGTGACTGTTACATACAGGTGATCAACGTGTGAACCACGCGTCGTCAATCAAAATCACACTAAATTATTTACTGAGATTATTACTTACATTTTTAAAGTTACTTTGACTTTAAATAATTACTTATGATCCATTAAATTGTTAAACTACTGTTAATTAACATGATTTTCATTAATAAAATAGAAAACTAGTAGAAAATGTGTAATATGGTACCTACCAAACCTACCAAAATCAGTTACACGTAAAACGTTTTTCTGCTTAACTGTACAAAACATCGGATACTAAGTTTCTAATTTGCGAAGACTACTCGTACGTATGGTGCGGCCGCTTTTACGTGACCTTTTTAATTTGGTCGGCTTATTAGAGAATTTTTGACAAATTCTTGATTTTGATATAACTTTCATTACAGCCGTAATTGAAAGCTGAAATTAACAGGCATTAATGTTCATGAATCATTTTAATTTGTTTAAAGTATGCCACGTTTCTTAATGTTTTTGGGAACTACGTATTTCATCGCTAAAGTACGACCAGTGTATAATTAATCGTATAAAGTTACATAATCTATTTTACTTGACGTGATAAGTGTCTACCATGGGTATTTTTTACAGCTGTTAATTTGGTTATAAGTGTTTTGGGTTACTTGCAAATCCGTTTTTATCTGATTTTTGAAACCATTTAATTCCATTAGTTTACGACAACCAAATCAAAAACTAATGTTTAAAAAAAAAAAAAACATATTAAGGTCTCTTATTGGTATTTTTTTCAATCTTCTGCGTTGAGCCGTTTTCGAGATCTGGGAAATCCCAGAACGGTACCACAGCAAAATCTTAAATAACTCAAGAACCATACCACACACAAATTTTGCTATTTACAAACATTTACTACGCAACGAAAGCTATCTAATCATGTATAAAATCGATTTTGCCGGGATAACGTTTCAAACGTTACTCCAGCAAAATGTGTTTTTCTCAAATAACTTTAAAACTACAATTCACACAAATTTTGCTACTATTAAACAAATTGCTTCTCACGATACACTAATAATTTTTATGATCTCATCTCTCAAATCCACAACATTTTGCCAGGGTTACGCACACCAGTTTAGAGTGGGTAATACAATACCCCCATTTTATCCATTTTTTTTTCGGATGGGAAATCATTAAATGACCCCTCACGCTCTGGGTGGAGCGGAAGGGTGTGTCAGACTTTTACTGACTAAAACCCATACATGTTCCTTCTTAGCCCTTTGTGTTTCTGTGTCGTGGTATCTCTTTCTAACAGTCCCGCAGCCCCGGCAGGATACCTACAATAACCCCTTAATACGAGGTATTCCTCAGAGCGCACTTATTTTTAAACGCAACCAAATGAGCGAATCTAAATTATTCAACAAGCAATTCGAAGCGCAACTTATGGTTGCGCTTCGAGGAATTCAAATTAAAAATAATATGTACAATACTATATGTATCGTACTATAGTAACATTAAATACGACTTTCATATTTCCCTTATATTTTCTATCATATTTCCCTTATATTTTCAAGGCAAAATCCGAGCTGTCCTCGACTTACTATTTGGTAGAGAAATAGAGTTCACGGACGTCCAACTTCGAGAGCACATTGATTCGATCACGATCGCTGGCAACGACACCACGGCTCTGGTCATCGCGTACACCCTCGTCCTCCTCGGAATACATCGGGATGCACAGGAGAAAGTACTGCTTGAGTAAGTCATTATACAGTGGTGTCGCTGTCGATTCTGTTGTGCACAAACTAAACTTAATTTAGGCTATTTCTATCTTTTTCTCTCTAATAAAGCGAGAAAGAGACGGACGTAATTTAGAGCTGTCAAATTTAGTTGGAACTAATATTTCCATACAAATGAAGGGTGCACGCAAAAACATATCGACTAAAAACACGGTGAAGCGCAAGGCGTAAACATCAAACTACTGACATCTCTTACTTAGTTCATAGCTATAGCCGTCCTTTTCTCGAACTGCGTTTTAGTAAAAGATAGCAATACCCTTAATTACGTTTACTTTGTGCACAACAGAATCGACACCATTGTGTTGTGTTGTGTGTGTTGTTGTATCTGACAGGTGTGGTGCGAAACATCCACCTGCATATCTTTCTCCATGCGACCAACATCTTAACCGCGAAAAAATAATCAGCTGCCTTATGGGACAGCTGATTTCGGTCGAGTAAGCATTTAAATTTTGTATGGGATGGATGGAGAAAGTTTATGGACATCCTTGAATACAACAAAACCGTTGTTATGCTGTACACAAATGACAATCCAAGGAAGAACGGGTGAATATTTGGCTCCGGCCCATTTCGTAACCTTCCCATTTCGACAACTAAACAAAAGACGTGCGAAACAAGTGACACCATTCTTCACTCTTTTGTTCTTCATTTCCAGTCGGTGGTAGTCTTTAAATTTGTTGGACTCAGGCCACGTTAATAGTCAGTGGTGTTCATTTTCTCAAAGTATTGGATGTATGGACGTGGGACATTCCAGCAAGTTGATCAAGTTCTGGATCGCAGCTTGAGTTTCGGATGGATCTTAATGCCTCATTTTGAAGAATAGTCTTTGCAGTGGTCTACTTTATACAACACATGGAATCTGTCATAATAACTGACCTATTTGTCGAAGATCATTTTGTAAATCAATTAGGACGACTTTAGTTCATCAGTTTACTTATTTAATACATTCTAGGCAACAATCAATCTTCGGAACAGAAAAACGAGGGGCTACTAAAGAAGACTTACAGAAAATGCATTATTTGGAGAGAGTCATCAAAGAGAGCATGAGACTCTATACCGTAGTTCCCATCATCGCGAGAAATATAGACAAAGATACATATTTACGTAAGTAATTCTATTCACAATGGAATGACCATGTTCATTTACAGTTATTCATATAATAATTCTGTTCCGTTTCCGTATGTAAGTATGCATAGCGTTGCATAATCAGTCTTTCATGTTCCCATTGCTGGGGCACAGGCCTCCTCTCTATGAGATCAAGGTATTAGGGCCGGACTCCACCAAAGCAAAGATGTGCGCAGATATGCAAAGCAGAGAGGAGGAAGTTGTATAGAAGCTAGGTTCTATCCACTGAAGCTTTGTGTATCCGTAGCTAGGGTGTATCCGCCGCACGCCGCACACCGCATTCCGCTCACGTCTCTTCTCGTCTTCGCTGTGCGCTGGCGCTGCTGTTTGAAGTTTAACTAACGAACTTCTATTGGTGGTTTACAACAACTCTCCTTTCCCCTCGTCTCGTCTCTGCTTTGGTGGAGTGCAGGCGTCATGCTGGCATGGCATGATTGGAACTTGGGACAAGATAAAATCCTGATTCTTTGCTTTGGATTAGCACCATCAAAGAGAATATGGAAAGCTCGGCATTGTTACTAGTTCAGTACTATAAGAACTTAGAGAGGCTTTGACACTTTGTTGCAGGTTTACAACAAAGTTTCAAAGCCTCTCTAAGTTGCCAGGTCAATAGAGGAAATATTCTAAATCGCTAGCTTTCAAGAGCCTGGCTGGTGGACTACCGTGTTTTATTAGACCTAACACACGTCCGACCAGTCCACAATGATTTCTATAATACAGTTCTGCATGTTCCGTTTTTATCAACATTTGGATCATTATTACAGCTACATGTGGAGTAACTTTGCCAGCGGGCTCTGGAGCCGTGATAGGATCCTTCGCCATACATCGGTCTACAGCAGTGTGGGGTCCCAAGCCTGATGAGTTTGACCCCGACAGGTTCCTGCCCGAACGATCACAGACCAGGCACCCTGCCGCCTTCCAGCCCTTCAGTTATGGCTCCAGAAACTGTATCGGTACTAAATATTCCATTACGTTTATTATTGTATTTACAGCACCATGCTATATTTTAATGTAGGTATTCTTATAATAGGCACTTCTTAGTTCCCTGGCTACTTTACCTATATCGATTCGTCCTGTCCGTCTGTCTGTCAAAACCATTTTACTCCGAAACTGTTGGCACTACACGGTTGAAATTTAGAGAATATGTGTCTTCTATGAACGGCCCTTTAAACATGTAACTGAAGGTAGAAAAAAAACCACGTATGTACCGTTTATTTTAGGGCGTTCTGGAACCGAAAGAAAACTCGATCATCGAACTCGGAACGATTTGGACCGTTTTTTTAATAAATAATTTAAAAAATCAAGTTTAATATAAATTCAATTTTTTGTGATTTTTCAATTGTTATTAAAAAAAACACATTTTTTTTGTCATTTAAAAAAAAAACAATCCCAGTCGTTCCGAATTCGATGATCGAGTTAGCGGTATTGCTTTCGGTTCCAGAACGACCTAAAAATAAGCGTGTATAGCTAAGAATATTTTTTTTTTCTTAAAGTCAGTGGTTGAAGAGATAGGTATTCGCTTTTAAAACTTTTTACTAAAATTGTCATCAATAAGATTTGATATTAGTTTTTGAAATATGGAACTTTGTTTTTGATTAAGATACTATGAAAAACTAACTTAGTTTTGCTGTTGAGTGTAAATTGACATAAAATTGTCTAAATTTAATTATTATTTTGTTTCGTGCTACGGAAGTCTTTGAGCGCGAGTCTGACTCGCACTTGGCTGGTTTGTTTATTTGTATCGATTGCCTGACCTCCACAGCTCCGTAAAATGACGACTAGAGCCTGACAGGATTAAATTATTTCAAAATTATATTTACAGGACGTAACTTCGGCATGCTTATAATGAAGAGTGTACTAGCAAGCGTGGTGCGATCATTCAAAATAGAAGCTGATGACATCGGTCCCCTTAAAATAGAAATGCTGCTGTTTCCAATCAACGGGCATCAAATTAAAATATCGAGAAGAACCTCTTAATTAAGTTTAAATAAGTTAAAAATATTTACCTACCGAGAGAATTGTAATTTAATTATTTAAAAAATAATAAATAAAAGATGAAAGACGTAATACTTATTTTACTAAATAAATACACACCTAATTAATTTACTTGTCATAATTGGGTAGATTTTTTACCAGACCTTTACCTTTTTAAGAAAAAAAAAAAGGCTTTAATAATACCTAAGAAGCTTCTACATCCTTCAAACAGAAACTCATACCAGGTTTATGACAAAAAAAGGGGTTTTTTAGGGTTCCGTACCCAAAGGGTAAAAACGGAACCCTATTACTACAGACAGCGAAGTCTTTGACTTCGCTGTCTGTCCGTCTGTCTGTCACCAGGCTGTATCTCATGAACCGTGACAGCTAGACAGTTGAAATTTTCACAGATGATGTATTTCTGTTGCCGCTATAACAACAAATACTAAATATAGTCAATGGTACGGAACCCTTCGTGTGCGAGTCCGACTCGCACTTTTTAGGGTTCCGTACCCAAAGGGTAAAAACGGAACCCTATTACTAAGACTTCGCTGTCTGTCCGTCTGTCTGTCCGTCTGTCTGTCCGTCTGTCCGTCTGTCCGTCTGTCTGTCACCAGGCTGTATCTCATGAACCGTGACAGCTAGACAGTTGAAATTTTCACAGATGATGTATTTCTGTTGCCGCCATAACAACAAATACTAAAAACAGAATAAAATTAATATTTAAGGGGGGCTCCCATACAACAAACGTGATTTTTTTGCCCTTTTTTTGTACGGAACCCTTCGTGCGCGAGTCCGACTCGCACTTGGCCGGTTTTTTAGTTTAGTTTACTGCTATACTCAATATGTTTTTTTTTTTCACGATTCGGTTATGAGTTTCTTTGGAAAAAATCTTTAATATCACGGATCCAGGTAACTAAATCTAACCTTTGTTAATTCCTCGAAATTTGCCTAAAACCTTGCTCATGACTCACTGATGAGACGGGATCCAAATAAGACGAACGCCGTACGGATTTTTTTTTATTACTTACATGACAATTTTAAGTTTTATAATAAGAGCACCTAGACTTCTTCTTTATTTGTTGTTATTGTCGGTGTTTCTGACTTTGCCGTTGTCGTATCTCCTTCGTCACTAGTGCTGTTTTCAGGAGGTAGGGTACTCACCTCAGGAGTAACGGGGGACGTATTAATGACCGTATTAATGTCCTCATCACCAATAACGTCGCGAGAGTCATCCACCCCGCAGGTCAGGAACTTAGAATACTTGCTCAAGTCCAAGAAGCCTACACCACACGGCCGATCCATTAGACGAGAAGTCATCATTCCTAGTGCGAAACCGGAACAAACGATGACGGAGCCCACGTCGTCCTAAAAATGAAATGCTAGTATCCAGAAGTTTGTTTCTTAATAATAATCGTTGCTGGTACGGAACTTCTCCTTAATACAGTAATGACCGTCATTCCAGTGCCAAAGAACCTTTATCTGTCTGTAGATACTGTAATTTTGTATACTAAGATAATACATTTATAATCGAGCTTGCAACTGTACTGCGTTACAAAACAAAGTCATGGCTCAATAGACTGCCCAAATAACCAAGAACTAAGCAGGACGTATACTGCTCCCCTGACAAACTGTGGACCCAAGTAGCATAGACAAAGGGTAGGATCGTGGCAGGCCACCAAGGAGATAGCTACTATAGCAATCCTACTTCTGGGCGGAGTAAGCACGCAAAAGCGCGCAAATGTCCGTTCGCGCAAAAGTCCAATCGCGCAAAAGTCCATTTGCGCAAGTGTCCATTCGCGCTTATTTCTGATCGCGCTAAAGTCCAATCGCGCAAAATACCATGCATAGATAATGTCTTTTCGCGCAAGTGAGTTCACGCAGTGTCTTTCGCGCAAATATCTTTCGCACAAAAGTCCCAGATACGTGCGAGACGGAACGCTCCCCTCGCTCTCCCACCCGCCCCCTCGCTCGCCCGTCCGTCCGTAGTTTTTGTTATGAACCCACATAGTTTCGCTCGCCATTTTTTTTTAATGGCATCTAGCAGTTCAACCTAGAGAGGTTGTCGTCTGCTTAACCGGACTATGTTTAGCTCGCCATATCTTCGCGTAGTTTATATATTTTCCATCGCCTCGCTTCGCCCGCCAGCTCGCTCGCTCGCTAGCTGGCGGTTTTGTCTGCGCTTTACGGAGTACAAAATCAGAAGTAAGGCCCGGCGCCCATTATCGGCATCGGCAAGGAAAAGGATCCTTCGGCATCCTACATGCAAGCGCACACTATCGGCAATTATGCTTTGGCATGCTGCAACGTTCTTAGGGATGACGAAGCGTCCTTAAGGATGCCGCACCATCCTGTAGCTTGCCGAAGCGTCTTAATATCCCGCAGGGCAAACTATCCCCCGAGTGTTGCCTCGGCGCCGGCGGCGTACCGAAGGTTGCCGAAGGATGCCGAAGCATCCCGAAGCATTCTCAAGGCTGCCGATACACCAGCCTCAAGCATATCGAAGCGGTGTTTTTGTTATTACGACCACATATCACGGAAATTTCTACTTTATTGCGATTATGTTATAGTATATTGCTATTTGCCACCTAAAATCCTCAGTCGTACCGATGCCGATAATGGGCGCCGGGCCTTTAGACGTCTCTCTTCTGACTCTGTGCTCTGTATGGGACTGTGACAAAGGTAAAGCTAATCTACGGTCGACCAAGCAATTTGGTTTACTTTTTAACATGCATAACATTACATTGTAAAATGTAAACCAAATAGCTTGGTCGACCGTACTTAATATTTTTTATTTTTGCGTGGGTACATAAGTTATTAAGGGCCTATACCCCCTTAAATGGCTTAGCATGATCCTCCGTTACGCCTAAAATTCTGCAGCATTAATTTTGAAATAAATATATGGTAAAGTTGAGGATTAATGCTAAGTACTTGTGACGAAAACACGAGGCCATAAACTTTTCTCCATAGAAAAAAATTCCAAAGTTACCTCCAAATCGAACAATAAACCGCTGGTATTCAAAAAGTACTTCAAATTACATCATGAAACTTTGCATACTAACTGAACTAACTATAAAGCAGGTCTTATGTGTTTTATTTTTTTAGTCTAATCAATAGATTTTTTGTAAATCGCAAAAAAACACTCATTTCGCACTATTCGGCCGCAGTGACTGACGTAACAACCGTTTTGTAGTGCAAGCTGATTAGAACTTTATTCTAACAGTATTTCAAACAAAGTTTGAACCACCACAAATAGAGTTGCTAATTTTAGGGTTAGAAGGGCCTTATATAATGATTTCAAGATATTCTATTTTCATGGTCGAGTCAGTAATGCGTTCGCGCATAATATGTTGAATTGTTGGTAAACAGTACTACATTGAAGAGTAGACAATAAGCTATTTGTCCTACTGATAACCACAAACGAAGTTGAAGTTGATGAACAATTCAAAATAATTTTATACAAACCTACATAATATAGTTAGGTATGCGTTAAAGTCTAATATAAATTAGTAAGTACTATAAATAATTATAATGTACTTACTGGACACAAGGCTCCGAATTTCTCCGACTGAAAATGTAACGATTCATTAATTGAAATAGGATTAACAACTTATAAGGAATTTGGCCTTTACTGGCTCATAACACTCAATGGTTATGCCATTCATTTTGACATTTTAACGACATTTACTGCTTTAGATTGTTGAGCAGACGTATTTTTCAACGATTTTAATTGCAACGGGTCTTAATTTAGTTAAAATCTCATTAGATATGTGTTGGTATTCGAAGTTTTTAAGTTTCGTTTTTTTTTTCTTAACCAATCTTCTATGTATTAAGGTTTTTTAGCATTACAACCTAAAACTTCTTTTTTTAAACGCTTGCCCGGATTAACTACCGGTACCTGTAGGCCATACATATTTGTTCCATGCGGGAATCGAACCTGCGACACGCAGCGCAGCAGCCAATCGCTCAGCTATTGCGCCAACCGTGCCGTCAAAATGAATGGTTTGGACCTTAGAATATATTATTTGTTCACTGCACATTACACCTGCATTAAATTATGATTTATGTAAGTATACCACCTAAGAGCGCTAGGTAGGTCTAGGTACGTACGTACGCTAACAATCGCAGAAATTAGGAATATAAATAGGTTCTAATAAAAATTAAAAACATTACCCTGCACGCTGATTGTTGGATACAGAGAAACTTCTCCTGATAATTAAACATCGCCAAACACCTGTCTTTGGGTAACAAGGTGACGTCCACGCGGCGGAGTTGAATCAGCAGCGGGATCAGATAGCCCTAGAGATGATCGTCATTAAGGGCTACCGCACAGCCTTATCGACTGTCTTTAAACACACATGGGCTACCGCACACTATAGACAAGACTTTCTTTAGACACACATGGGCTACCGCACACTTTAGACAAGACTGTCTTTAGACGGACATGGGCTACCGCACACTATAGACAAGACTGACTTTAGACAGACATGGGCTACCGCACACTATAGACAAGACTATCTTTAAACAGACATGGGCTACCACACACTATAGACTAGACTGTCTTTAGACAGACATGGACTACCGCACACTAGAGACAAAACTGTCTTTCGCCAGACAATTTACCCTACTAGTACGAGCGAAAATACATAGTCTGTCTCGCTCGCACTAGTAGGGTAATTGTCTGTCTAAAGACAGTCTTGTGATCTTGTCTATAGTGCGCGGTAGCCCTAAGATAGCATAGGAACCAAACTAGGTAAGTAAATATGATGTAATCACAAAATCTTATAAAAAATAATATTTAATGAATCAGTAACAAAACAACAGCAAAAAAAACTTTAACTTACATTCCTCCTACTGCCCCATCCATAATACCTGCAAGTAGTGTCCGAGTACAAGGTTTCGTCTCTTGGAGTAGAAATACCGTAACGGACTCGATTCAATAAGAAATCAGAGCCCGGCTCGCGCTTATGAAAGGAGAATTGTTGGCTTAGAACCAGTAACGCCAGATTGTCTGTCAAGCAATCCGTCCATCGCTGCGAAGTGTTGTAGCCTACGATAAATTAAAATAAAATGGCATAATAAGTACCTAATCAGTCAGGTTCGATTCCTGGCGTTTTTTTTTAGTTTAATTCTATTTTTCTTAAAGTCGGATTTAAATCCGACTTTAAGAAAAGTAGAATCTCAGAAACACATCCTGCCTCATGTTTGCACCTGACCTGAATTCTTGTCGTGCAGACGGTCGGTCGCGCACGGTCGGTCGTGTACGAATATACATTGTGTTGTATATAGCACCATACTGCGACGCTGACATCAGCGGCGCCCGACAGCAGTATTTTGTTCTCGCTGACGTCACGACCGACCGTACACGACCTACCGTCAGCGCGACAAGAATTTTACTAAGTTACCGTTTGAATTTCTTGTCTTACCTACTTGTTGTTGTTCTATTTCTCCTTGTTGGGGGCAAGGAAGGGTCTGCCTATTCCAGTGACCCTAGACTACTTACTTATTTAGGAAATACAAGGCTAAGCCATCAGTCAGCCTATCAACGAAATCTGTTCCCGTTACCGTTGCTTGCAAATACTTCATACCTCTATGAACGCAAAGATGGTTCACCGTTCGGAAGATGCCAGTGTTTTCCAAAAACAGATGTGTGCCAGCCAGGACGTTGAACTTATATCTCTCTCCGTGCACACAACTGGCTGGTGTAAGTACCACGTGAGCCTCTATCAGCACGCCCATGCAAAACATCATGGCGTGTGATAAATAATGAACCTGAATACAAAAAGTTATCGTCACAACTCAGAAGATAATCATGGATCACGTAAAATACCGTTTTTCTACTCCCATCACATTCCGAAAAACGAGGCACATTCACAGGGTCGGTAGGTACATACGCACTAAAATCTGCGGTCTTCGCGCGATCAGAAAATCCCTAATCACAATGTGTGGAGCTGTGGGCGCAGAATCGAAGCGCCCAGACAATGTGATAGTTTAGAATTTAGATATGGTACTATGGTAGAGCTAAGTAATACCTACCTCTGGTTTTCCATTAACCTTCATTAAAATCCAAGTAATTCATAATTAAGTCTTAACTAAAAACTTACAATATATTGGCCTTCCGTTGGTTCCGCTGGTTCGCCAAGAAATGTAGCAGCATTTTTAAAATCCATATCCACTGTAATCATTTTAATGTTGAATCTCGTTACTGATCATTGTTATTAAAATTGAGAGTAATTAGGTTTTAATTTTATAAAAGTTCGTAATTACACAAAGTAGCAATTCCTCCAATTTGGCCTGCACCCATTTTAATGTTTTAAAAAGTCCACCTGATTTATGGATTGTTTCATGAAATTCCGTCAACCGCCAGAATTCGTGAATACTGAAAATATTGTTTAGATTAAAGGTACCTACAAGTAGGTAATCAAAACAAAAATTGTTCGAGCGTTTCAATTTTAATTAATTTAACCTAGGGTACAGGGCCAAGTATAAATACGGAAATATGTAATATCAACATTCTATGTAATCATTCCGTTTGTACGGTACGACCTAGGCCCAGTTTACATCAAAGCTGAAACGAGCAACGACAGAGCGGCACGGAAACGTGGATTGGACCAATCACATTATCACAGCAGAGTTGAAAGACGCAATGTGGATTTCTACCGACGTGATTAATTGATTCTTGCTCGTCTCCCTTCCGCTCTGCTCGCCTCCGTTTCAGCGGAAACCCGGTTATGGTGGACTCTCCAGAGGGTAGCGGAACGACTTTTTCAAGGTCAAAGTCGTTCCCTCGACCTTTATGAACTTTGATGTTCGAGGGTTGTATTGATGATTTTCATGATTCACTTATCATTCATCAGACATCATCAGTATTCATCATCATCATTCATTCATTCATTTTTTTTTCTGCGTCTTACAGTCGCACGCAAACAATAATTTAATAAATAGCTAGCACTGGCCTAGCTGCAAATTGCAAAAAACGTAAGAAAATTTGAATTTCGCGGGCTGTCCGATGCTCAAACGCACAGTGGCGTAGCGTGGGTTTTAGGGTGCGTACAGACTATGTAACATATATAACTTGTGTTTTATAACATTGTCCCCATTATCTGAAACATGTTATATAGCAGTGTTATGTTATATAGTCTGTACGCACCTTTAGGCGCACACAAAAAAAACATTGTTTTAATGATGATGATAGATACAGTGCGACATAAAAGAGTAGAAATTAAATATTTGAGAACTAAAATTTTTCATTTTCTGGCAACATCTAAAATTAGTACTTGAGCTGTCAATTCTTCTCGATCGGTTTCGTTTTTCATTAGAATTTTGGTTTTTGTGGGTTATTTCAGAGTGTGGACAGGAAAACAGCGACATAATCATGAATAAGGTAATTCGTGGAGGTGCCCGTGAAATAATGTTTAAGTTTTCATGCGGTGTTTGACCGAATTACAAGCTGGGAAGCTGCTATCCTACTTCGAAGATGTTTGCCATCGTACAGCAGATTTTACTGGTAAGTAACTATTGAAAGTTGCAGTAAACGTTAATTACAAACGATTATTACATTCAGCGAGCAAAATTTTCGTCTAAATAGTATTTACAAATTAGTTGTCTACCATTTTTGAGGTTATGCTAAGATAAACAAATACCCTTGTAGTTATAGCGCGACTTAACAACGTTGATAGTGAGGCAAAAACATTTAATGTTTAATTGCGTATTAGCAAATACGTTTTTTGCCATACCATATTTGTTGAAGCAACCGACTAGTGGAAAGTAACAATTTTAAAATAGTTTCACGTTATGAACATATTTGCGCGGGACTTTTTTCATCGGACTGACAGCGGTTATATTATTTATTATGAAGATAGAGCACTAATTTGAAGTTGTATCTATAAGCTTATGTTAATAACATGCTTTGTTTGTTTTAGGTGTTTCTGTAAGCACAGTGCGCAGAATTGTGCAAAACGGCAAGAAATTCTCGACTCCAGCTCCAGTTTCTCGTAGATAATAAATAGATGAGGGACGACTTTCTGTGTATAGCTATACACAGAAAGGGTCGTCCCTCATAATATATATTTGAGTAAACTTGTAGTTTTATTACTATTACGTACCAAGTCTTTTTATTATCTACGAGAAACTTATTGAAAGCAATGAATTAAACATACTTATTTAAAATAGTTATTTTCTCATTATTTATAGCTATTAGCCCTATTCAAGTATCAAGATCAGCTAGGTCGTACTAACTGGGTTGCCACCTGAGCGATCGTAGCGCCCTCATTTATTTTCTACTCTTTTGTGTCGCACTGTAGCAGCACTCACAGTCCAGTCATCGGATATCATCTCGAGAATTTCTGTCAATCGATTGTAATTTATTACCCGACTGAGGGCATTTTATGTAATTTGATTTTTATTTAGTCGAACGTGCAAGGTGCATCACTACTCTGAACATGACTGACAACGTCAAAATATGTCAAAACGTCATGCAGAGGTGCGTTTCCTGCAGAGTTAATATTTTAAGCATGGTAAAAAATTAATGAAGAGAAAACCAGAATCATTTCATGTGTGAAAGACAGTGATGCAACTAATTTACTTCCCACATTATTGCGATTCTGACGTGGTTTAGACTGACGTTTCCCATTCCCGGACGAGGAATTTCGATTATTCGATTATGTTTACGTTAGTTTATCAGGATTAAAAAAAAAACAATATTATTAAATTAATATTTGTACTCCCACGCAAATATTGTGTATCTTTTACATTATATTTAGATTCCTGTGATTGAGATAACATAAAATCGTACAGTATTTGTCGACGAAGTGAAACCTATTCAATCGCGATTAGAAATAATCCATAAAATGAACAGTATTACTAACATATGCCTGGGTTTATTTAGTTTAGTGATTTTATTAAATGTGAGAGTGTGTCTGTCGCAGTATAATAAACCATGGAGTGAAAAATATGAAAATAATAAATGCCCCAAGCTCTATCCCAAGAATTTTTTGAGCTATATGCCAGTTGGTAAGTTTATACCAGTCCTGTTCTTGTAATGATTATATTGCTCTTATAAACAGTAATAGAAACAATGCTAGTACAAACTGCTTGTCACCTAATACTGAAAGTTGAAGAAACAGCTGTTGACAAATGGAATATCTATTTTAGCAGTCACAATAAAATGCAGCTCAAATTCTATTTACTACAAGTTACTAGCTAGTACAATAATGTATTTAGAAGAAATCGAAAGAAAGAAAGGGGAGTTCTTTGTTTGTACTGAGTAATGTCTCTAAACTATAACACTGACACACAGTGGTGCAATTTAAAATATTTTTAAATGGTCTTGGCAAGCAACCTTTGCCAGGACTACAGCAATAAGTTATACCTACAAGAAATATATAAAACATTTTATTTCTACCCCCAGGAAATCTTACAGCAGGCAACTACACAGAGAAGCCAGGTCTAAAAGGTCTGAAGCAATGTGTGATGGAATGTTGCCTGTCCGAGTCCTGCAACATAGTGTTTATCTACGACCTGAGGTGTTTCCATGTGGAGTGTGTGAGCGATGAGCTGTGTCTCCCACTGCAGAGGACCGGCAGCCGAAAATGGGAGTCATCTCATGTATCCATGATACTGGTCAAACCAGTCCTGCCTAATGGTAAGGCATTAACTATGCATTTCATACATGTAATTAGTATTTTGAGGGTATTATCTAGAAGTGAGAGAATCCTGGGTGAATTACTCAGAAATTGCTATAGAAAATGATGTCATAAAATCAAAATTGTGTAGGCTATTGCCCACTCTTATCAGTAACATGAAAATAAGGACATGTAGTACTTAATATGATGTATTGATGAAACATATTTTAGTTTAACATCTAATGCAATGACACATCTTTATTTACTCATGTTATGTTGCTTAAATTGGAGTTTATTGATATAGCTGTGAAATGTTTCCGAGTTCTATTAGAGAAATATAACATACATAGATCTCTGATATTGATAAAAAATCACACAGTTTACCTTTACATGATAACAAATAGTTTTGTAATGATTTGAATGATAAGAAAATACTTATATTTGTTTTGTTACAGAAAACTGGTCAGACATATTAGATCAATCTAGCTACAGGCCGGTTAACAACAACTTTTCACCTGAAGAAGAATCAATTTATTCTCCATACACAAGTCACCGCAATGATCTACTCAATGATGATGATGATTCCAACTTCTTGTCACGTTTCATCAACAACTTGCCTACGATGGATGATGATGAATCCAGACCATTTGAAAAGTATCGAGATAATAACGATAGTGACATGATAATGGATGCTACAAATTTTCTAGAAAAAATACCATGTGAAGTAGGTGTTGGCGACTGTCCGTTTAACTCGGAGTGTATACCACTGGGCCTCAAATTAAGGAATGGCATTTGTAAATGTGTGCCCGGTACGGAAGAGAATGCACAAGGAGCTTGTGTTCAAACATTGAGACCATTCTCCAAAGGGCCGATTATTGATGCTATGAAAAAGAATGATGAAGGTGAAGTAAAAAGTGATGCTCTAAAAACTGAAACTTCATCACCGAAAAGTGTTCAAACTTTGACCGTTTCAATTTTATCTAAACAGGTAATTATTCCTATAATATAACATGAGGAAAATAATTTAAATAGTAATTTCCTAATCCAATTAATTTATTATAGTGTATTGATTAAGTAAAATATAACTACAATTAAACAAACAAGTATTTGAATGGCAATTAGAGTTGATTACAGCTTGATTTCTCCATTACTGCAAGGATAAGAAATACTAGACATACAGAACAAGCTATTTGGTTTACAGTTTAACCCACGAATTACATAGTAGAATGTATACCAAATAGCTTGTTCGACCGTACACGCACATTCGGTTCGGCAAATTCGATTCGATAGTATTTGATAAAAAACAAAGCCGAGCCGAAGCAATTACTATACAGATTTGGGTCGAGTCGATTGACAAACTCCGTTAGACTACTACCATCGCTGAGTTACGATCCTTTCGGCTCGGCGTATATCGAGCTAAGGGTTCTTACAGACGACCGGCACGTTGCCAACGGCATATAACTGCAGCCGTCGACGGATGGCGCCGCTTGCAGTTGTGGCGTGCCACGTAAATCTCGACTGCAAGCGTCGCTACCCATCGACGGCAGCCGTCGACGTGTGACGACGGCGAACCCTTAGTCGCTCGGCTTCTTCTTGAACATGTGTCCACATATACTCGATCAGGCCATCAATCCATCATGACGACCCATACATGTTTTTATCACCTGTAGCTGATTCATAAATGTATTTGTCAGGTACAACTGCCGGACAATGAAGTGACCTTGGCCGCATACACTATTCCTGATGAAAAAGCGACAATGAGCCATTACAACTATGTATGGACACTAGTCGACCAACCGAAAGGGGGATTTACAGGTAATAACTATGAAGGTCTTACTTTTATGTTCATAGTTGTTTATGTTATTGAGCATGTACAATGTTACACAATGTACTATCGAGGACACTCCCGCCTGACCACCACTAAGCTAATTTTTGCTTGCACTCGCAACATAGAAACGCTCTCTAGCCCCGCCCCGTTGACTTTGTATAGAAATAATGAATGAAAAGATACCGAATCGGCCGAGCGCACTGAAGACGCACGCCAAACGAGAGTTATTGTTATTTTGCGCGCCAAAGTTGACGCTTTCTTAGTAGGCCCAAACTTTAAGGGGGCGTGGCTCGGCGCCTCCGCATGATTTAAGCGAAAAAAAATTAAACTGGTCAGGCGGAAAAGACCACGATAGTACAGACGAGAGAGGAAAACATAATTATTTAATGTTATGTGAAGAATGTTAACAAGAGTGTTAAACTATCAATAAGACATATTCACTATGACTGCAATAACTGAGTTAAAAATTCCTTTATAATAAGGTTCCGTACCCAAACGAGAGAGGCGTGGTGGCCCAGTGGTCGAACCCACGACTTACGAATAGTAAGTCGTGGGTTCGAACCCAGACAGGCGCATTACTTTCGTGTAATTTATTTAATCACCACTGCTCTCAAAACGGTGACGGAAAACATCGTGAGGAAACCGGCATGTCCTAGAACCAAAAATTCGAAGACATGTACGTGACACTGAGACTGGGCCCGCGTGGTGGATTATAGCCCATTTCCTCTTACTGAGAGGAGGCCTGTGTCCCAGCAGTGGTAACATTATAGGCTGATGATGATGACCCAAATGGGACCCCATTAGTAAGACTCCACTGTTTGTATGTGTGTCACCAGGCTGTACCTCATGAACCGTGATAGCTAGACAGTTGAAATTTTCACAGAATGTGTATTTCAGTTGCTGCTATAACAACAAATAATAATGAAATTAAATAATTAAGCCGTGCTTCCCTAGGTTTGTCTGTGGATGGGTGACCACCCATTACATACCAAGTTTCCTCTGTGCCTCGGAAAGCATGTTAAGCAGTTAGTCCCGGCTGTCATTTGTAGGTCTTTGACTGTCGTTACAGGTAGTCAGTGGCCCAAAAAGTCTGACAACCAGTCTTACCAAGGGGTACTATCGTAAATACCTAGTACTAACTGGGTTGTAGAGGTCAAATAGGCAGTCGCTCCATATAAAATACTGGTATTCAGCTGCATCCGGTTAGACTGGAAGCCGACCCCAACATAGGAAAAGGCTAGGCAGATGATGATTATGCATTTATTGGCAGCTGAATTTCAAATAAATGCAATCATTATAATGGACATTCATTTTATCAACACTTGCGTTCATCACAGGAAATATGAATCAAAACGGAGCAAAAGTGACGTTAACTGATCTGACGGAAGGCCAGTACCGCTTCAAGGTGACGGTGAACGGGACCAACTCGTACGGGGAAGGGTTTGCCAACGTGACGGTACTGCCGCCCCATCGCGTCAACACCCCGCCGCAAGTCGTCATCACGCCACAAACGCAGACTGTGAAACTTCCTAACATTGTTGCTGTACTTGATGGCAGCGCGAGTAAGGTGTGTAAACTACCTGCCCCTGTTTCATGAATAGGGTAGATAAAACCATAAAAAAATAATTCCAAGACACTAATCTCTAAAAAGAACACTTTATTTTGGGCCTGAAAAGCTGATTTATTTTCAATTAATTACCAAATTCGATTTTTAGTTGCTTTAAAATCAATAAATAGTTGAGTGATTGAGTTGACTAAACAGTGTCGTTACAGTTTGCTATTGCCATACAAAATCTATGAGAGAACTGCGTTTTGACAGCTCTTAAAAAGTATCTCAATTGATTGGTGTGTCATCTACCCCATTCCCATGTTACATAGGACCCGTCACCCGGCATTTTCAAATGAAAGCTTTTATTTTTTATTTTTAGACAATAATATTTAAAATGTACTTTTGGTTAGCCATGGTTGCCCATTCCCTCTCATTGAAAGTAGGCCGTGTCCCAGCAGTGGGAACATTAAAGGCTGATGATGATGATGATGACTTTTGGTTTGATATCTAGACCTTAATTTTAAATTTTGGCTAGTCTCAATGACCAGCCAAAATTTAAAATTAAGATAAACTAATCTTGTATATTCAGGATGTGTCGGGATAGTAAAGAACATTCTGTATTTCAGACCAAAAGTTCTGATAATCGTACCCTAATCTTTTACTCCACTGCAACTAATCAATTAATCAAAGTATTCTGCCTTCTACTACAGGATGACGACGCTATTATATCCTGGCATTGGGACCTAACATCAGGTCCTATTGGTTACCAGCCTCCATTACAGGACGGCCCCACTTTAGTGCTGAATGATCTCAAACAGCCGGGCAATTATACATTTAAGCTAACAGTTGAGGACTCGGACCATGTGAAGAACTCTACAGCAGCTAATATTACTGTTTTAAATCATACGGATTATCCACCTGAAGCAAATGCTGGTGAGTTTCACGCATATTGTTTTAGAATACTTAATAAGTATTGAACTCGAAAACACGAGCTTTTTTACAATTGCTCGTCTACACTTATCTATACTTCTATACTAATATTATAAAGAGGTAACATTTGTTTGTAAGTTTGTATGTATTTTCGGAAGTAATGAACCGATTTCAAAAATTCTTTCACCATTAGAAAGCTACATTCACCCTGAGTAACATAGGCTATATTTTATCCCCGTTATCCCACGGGAACGGGAACTACGCGGGTGAAACTGCGTGACGTCCGCTAGTGCTTTATAAAACTGTCGAAGAATATAATACGTTTTTTTTTACCTCTATCACATTTGCGTAACGTAATTACCAGCCCTCCAGCAGTTATTATTTAAAGTATGTGTAATTTTCTTCAGGTCAAGACGTAATCATATATTTACCAAACAACAACTTGACTCTGAATGGGAGTCTTTCAACGGACGATCACGAGATCACGTCCTGGGAATGGACGAAATCTGCTGAGGATGAAAACAAAGCTGTGGACATGCAAAATACACACTCTCCTTATTTACAAGTAAGTTTTTCTCTCATGTAACTGTCTTCGAAGAAATCCAAGTCACCGCGCACGATTTTCCTCTAGGCTTTCATAAGTAAAGAACGCGATTGAACAAAAAAAGTGGGTATCATCGTGTTAAAACAAAAACATTTTTTTTTTCACAATAAATAAATAATAGCAGTCAATTTAATTAATTAGCATTAGGAGCATTAAACAAAATCCTAATATCTTTTTAACATCAGCTCAATACAAGCTATAGCTTGTATAATAGTTATTTATGCAACTGTTGTATAATGAGGGGTATTAAAACACGAATGTGGGTTTATCACACGAGGCGAAGCCGAGTGTGATAATAGTATCACATGAGTGTTTTAATACCTAATTATGTACAGTTGCATACAAGACTTTATCTACATCCATGATATGAATCCTCCATAAAAGGTTCTGAAACCATAGGGTGTTGCAGTGTTCTAAGAAGTCTATGTAAATTCATGGAAAGTTTAATTGCTTGTATTTAATACAAACAAACCGTGTATAGGTAGTAATATAATTATTTACATTTTGGATTGTTCAATTATCAAAATTCACAAAGCTTGTATCACTCATTTTTGTAAACAACAAAGTACATAATGCAATACTAATATCCAAATGTCGAACAAAAATGGCGGGATACGACGTGAATTCGAATTAACCTATAAGTTTTTTTTTTTAATTACTGCGCTGTGGTAGTGAATCGCACGTGCTAGACGTTCGATTCACTACCACATTCGATGTTCTTTTTTTAAAACGAGTTGCATAATGAAATTCAGTACAACATTATAACACCCTTTTGGGTGTTATAATGGTTATTATGACACTGGCTGTTTTAGTGTTGGCCATAAGCTAACTGTTTCAAATACCTTTATAGAGGATTTATAGCATGGGTGTAGATAAAATAACTTAGGAAGCTATTCCAATTTATTTCCGCTGAACGACGACGCACGCGATCATAATAAATACATATAAAATAAATACCATAGATAAGGGATAATGAAAAAACGAGGTTTACAATCATATCCTTTCGTTGTTATCGCCGCTTATCAATCTAGCGCATGCTGTGTTTAGCAATGTTTCCTCCTTTTATGAACATTTTTGTCCTGCTTCAATAGGCTTGTGTCCTGAAAAAATCTAATTAGGAGTCAGTTAGATTATCAAAAAAAATTTGACACGTATTTTTTCTTTTGTTACGTAAACCGAAATTGACGAAGATACGACGCTTTTAAAATTCTTAATACGTCACGCCGTGCTATAATTTTTAAGTGCGTTGTGACGTCACGAGCCCCCACTCCCGAGTTTTGATGCGTTTTATCTTTGTCAATATTCATTGATTTACAAAAACAAAAAATACGTGTCCATTATTTTCCAATACTCTAACTGACGGACTAAATAGATTTGCAATTTATTGATGGTGGAAACTAGCCTATTGTTTGTACAACATTAATGTTTCTTTAGAGTCGTTTACGCGATCATTTTATATCATAGATTGAACAAACATATTATTATTACATAATTACATCTAGGAAACCCGTTTGATGTTTCATAGAAATGTACTCATTCAATGTTATAAATTAAATATTCTATGAATTTGAATTGTACTGATTTATTGTGCCATTTTAATTGCACAATAAATAATTAATTAATTTTAATGTTACTACTAATTGTCTTAGTTTATAACTTCTAGTGTCGTTGTATCAAAATAATAACCAGAACATGTATCACATAGACATACACCTACTAAATACGTCGACAAGATGAAACTTCTACAAAAGACATAAAAACCGAAGTGGCTTAGCCACCTCATAAAGTTCTCATAAAGCGATATTCGTCTTCAAGTCTACGAGACACTTTTGGGCATTATGGCCCTTATTTTTTTTTGTAAGCTTAAGTGTCTACCCATGTATACCAGTTTCATCGAGCACCGCACCCAAAAAAATCAAAATGCCGATGGATACCTACATCTTAAATTGAATAAATTTTCTCACTTTTCCAGTTGTCGAATCTATCGGAAGGCGTGTACACATTCGTGTTAAAAGTGACGGATTCTTCGGGCCAGTCTTCAACGGCAGAAGTGCATGTTTTCGTCAAACCACCGACCAATACCCCGCCTGTAGCTGACGCACAGGCAGAAGCCGTAAGTACAAACTATTTGAATAAAGAATATGCCCAAATTTTATGATTATTCTGGGTAAATTCCATTCCAAAAATAGTTTGCAAGGTTCGTCTCATCGTACAAAGTTGAATAGCCAAAATAAATTCCACCGTCAATTTATACTAGTCCAATAAAGTGAAAATTTAACATCGCTATGATAGTTCTAACATGTCAGTCGTCAACCTGTTAAATAATTTCGATTTGGATTTGCTCAAGTGGTAAAATATGTATTACATTGTACGTAATCATGTTTTGTAACCTGCTATCATGCCAGTCAATCATAAACATGAGCAAGGCCGTTAGTTTAAAACAAAAATTTGTTACGGGAATGTTATTCGATTTACGGTAGGATGTAGAATTTGCTGAATTATAATCATTTGAACATGAAAATCGTAGCAAGGTGGACTGTTACAGTATATTGGCAAATATATATTTATATTTAAAAACAGTAGGTACAGAATTAATATGCACGACCATCCATAATATTTATTTTACTAACAAATGTAAATTTACGTCATATGTCCAGAGTTCTATCGCAAACATGCATGCTAATTTCAGGCCATGAACATACATGGTGTATGGTTACTAAAACAAATATGGCTGATAACTTATGTAAAACTGTGGGGGAAGCGAATTGAGTATGATAAGATATTACAATCACTGCATGTCACTATCCACGATCTATACAAGTTATCACAACGGATATCCGACATTATGGTTCATTGTAATATTGCACAGTAAAACTAAGATTAAATAAATATTAATTAACTCTATATTTTTTTTCCATTTTCGGCTTATTTCTGACAAAGACACACTGCAAATCATGAGCTTGCGTCACATGCAAAGGTTATTATGACGATTATGACTTTCATTGACACGGGTGTACTATGCCATATCGAATGCCAAATAATCGAATATAAATGAGAGGTTTTCCTTTTGAGGTATTAAAAAAAAACTTAGTTTCCAAGAACTCTATAGATGGCGTTGAACTGACTATGATAGTTGGTGCCAAAGCCAAAACGCTTGAAAAAAAAAACATTGCGTCACGTCAAATACGCTCGTTGACTGACAGGCACTGACACATTCGTTTGCTTAACCTTCCGAATATAACCGATTTTTCTCGCGCTTTGTTAAAATCATTTTTTTTTTAAGTTCTGTTCCTTGCATTATCATACTAAGTTCAGCGCCATCTATCCGACATTGAAGCGATCAGCTTTTGACTATTTCCTCATTCAGGAAACCTGTAAAATATTGTAGATCCCGTGTCAGTAAAATATGTTATACAGGTTGATTGGTTAAAGATTAGCAATAGGTACACACAGCAAATTAGTTAGGTTTGCAGAGCACACCAACATAATGTTGGTGTGCGTAAAATCAACTGGTGTATTACTTCGCCTCACGTCTCACAATATGTCAGCAAACGTGTGTGTGTGTGGCTAATCTTCGCTAAGATTGGCCGTCGTGATTGAAAACGGTTAGGACTATTTTGTAGGCAAAGAATATGAAGCATAAATTTCAAAGTGTTACTAACTGGTCTTGCATAAATGTATATGCAACGGGCTGGTAAAACAAATGTCGTAGGATTGAATCCCGCCGCCGTCATTGACTTTTTGCATTTTTAAAAACATCATTTTTTTGAATTTTTATTTTTCCATTTTATCTGATAAGTGATAATAAAAAAAAAGTATGGAAGTGAAAATTAAACAATTTGTAATAAGAAATCAACAATATTTATTGACTAGGTTTTTGTTATAATTAAAAATTATAAAGTTTTGTGCATGACAAATATTCTAAGTCGGACAGGAAATAACGTTATTTTTAATATTCAAGAGGGTAATTTATTTATAGTGATATGAATAAACATGTTAGTAAGAAAGATATTAAGATACAGGTATCCTAAATTGTTATCTCACTAACAATAACATCACTCACATAAAACAAATTACCTATCGGTATGCAACGCGCAGACTTGGTAGCATCAGGTTATGTAAAACGTTCAAGTAACCTTCACTGGTATTGCGACCCCCTACCTGCACTAATTCACCGGGACCCATTGATGACATTCATCCCCAATATCCCAAAGTAATGCGGCCACTAGACCTGCATGGAAGAATATTTTTTTATTATAGCGTTCACCAATTTTTTCGCCACAATATTTTGCGACCGTCTCTGTCCGACTTTTCATCGCTAAATATAACAATAACAACATTATTACACCAATCGAAATCCAAATATTCTCTTGCGAAGCGTTCCCAGTTTTGTCTGTGAATATCTGACAGTAATATTTTCTTGGCTGGCTTACAACATTTCAGTTTCACACCAGCTGCACGCAAGTGGTTCCTTACAGTTTGTAATGTCACGTCATGTTTAGTCGCCGTTGAACGAGTAGCGAGGAAGGGCTCAGCGATATGCGTTGCAACTATATCACGCTGCCGAGCATTGTCATCTGTGTATGCTAATCCAGCCTTCGGTCCCGGTCGGCAAGGATCAATGCTTCCCGAATCTGCATAACGATGGACCCACAATTGCACAGTCCTCTGTGAACAATAATAAAATATTGTTACAAAAAACAACAATCAATAACATGTGGATTATATAAACATTATTATTAATCGTCTAAACATATTAATAACATTTTGTTTCTTACCGATATCTTTAAACGCCTCGCAATTTCACAAATTGAAACGTTTTGCTTACGCAAAATAATAATCTCAGCTCTTAGAAGTGTAGTTAAGTGATTCATAATGATTAACAAATAAAAGCACTGCTCAAAACATGCAGGGTATAATGTCTAAAAACGTAACGAAAGCCCGATAGTCAATAACATTATGACGACGAACTTACACTACTAACTTACACATGATTTGTCATTTTTAGAGGGTAGACCTCTAATAAATTCTAACTCAAATATGAAGAAGACTTGCCAATATTTAAGCAATGAATTGAACAAACAAATGTAAAATGTTATATTAAAACATACAAAAACATTGAAATGTTGGCAGTCGGATTCGAACTTACGGCGCTAGGTGCTGGCGGCGTAAGATAATGTTTACCGCACGCTCGACCATTGCGCCACGGAGAAGGTTGTTAAGTTGGCTAAATTTATGCTTCATATTCCATGTAACATCAAGTGACAAGAAATTGCAAGTGTGTGGGTGGACAACGGGTTATTGTGAAGCGCAAACACTAATAACTAGGCGAAGCCAGACAGCCGTTGTCTTTATGCACACCAATAACTTTGTTAGTGTGCCCTGCAAACCTATCTAGTTTGCAGTGTGTACATTAGTGGAGTCCAGTACTCATAAATATGAAAAAAATTTACTATATGATTAAGAAAAGCTGCTGTTGCCTTTATTTTTTCGACCAATAATGTATCAAGCTGCTGATGTTTTTATTGCGTTTTTATATTCGGTCCCATAGTAAAAGTTGTTAATTTTCATTAAAGGTGTGGACTGTGTAGGCCCTGGGGCAATCAAAAAGTGGATGCGAAATTTTTTTTTTTTTAACCTGCGAAATCAATATGTAACCGTACAACCTCTCGTGTGGTGTCTCGGACCGTGAACCTGGTCATGGACACAAATAATTTTTTTTTTTCATGTATAAAAAAAACAAGTTTTGGAGGCCCCTTCCTTGTGGAGGCCCGGGGCAAGTGCCCCTGTTGCTCTGCCCTAAATCCGGCGCCGAGTACTTACTATACACCCTTAAAGTATTGCCCACATTTAACAAATCACCCAGTATATTAATAGTTGATTGCTGACTGTACATGCAGCCGACGAGAACTTTTTCAAACAATCATCAAACTCATTGCTAGCACTACTATCTTCTAGCTAATTTTCTAGTGGGACAGTGGCCTCATTTGTACTAAACTATACTTGCAGTTCATATCACTACCTCAAACCTGGATCATCCTGAACGGTTCGGCATCGCACGATGACCATAGGATAGTCGCGTACACCTGGCGTTGTCTCTCCGGTCCCACTAACTCTAACATTGTCAATTTTAACGAGTCCGTGGCCAACGCCACTGGGCTCACGAAGGGGCAGTACGTGTTCTCCCTGACTGTACTCGACGATAACGGGAACTCTGCATCTGATAATGTCACCGTCACAGTCACTCAAAGTAAGTGTGTACATACATAAATTTTCTTGTACAAATCTGTTGCACAAATGCACATTTTGTTATTAGGTCGTTAGGGTTGAGATTTCTGTGCAGCTTTGTTGTTAAGGTGAATGCTCTAACCAGCCCGCGAAAATTTAAAATTTAATTACGTTTTCATAATTCATTATCTACCAATTAATTCAATATCATAAATTATCATTAAGTTATCAATACAATACAACCCTCCAAGTTCATAATGGTGTAGAAATGACTTTTTCTGTTTTGGTTCCTACACCGCGTTGTATTGATGATTATAATTCTGTACCTACATTCGTTTTACAGCCGCGAATAATATTTTAATAAACATACAACCTAGCACTGGCCTGCAAGTTGCAAAAAACGTAAGAAAATTTTAATCTCGCGGGCTGGTTGGAGCATTCACCTTAAGTTTATATTAAAAAATACGTAATGCACACTCCCAAATAAACCTAATTTAAAAATCTGCATTGTGCAATAATCTATCTCAATGCATTAAATATTGCATGCGTTTGAATGAAATTTTTGATGGGATATACTAATAATGTTCTTGAATGTCGTGTCTTTAAGTAGATTTGTCTGTTTGTATACATACAGGTTGCACTTTGCCATCGCGCGGTAATTATTCCAATTTAAGTGCTGAGCACGTTGTCTTGGGTTCGATTCCCAGTTTGGGCAAAGTGTTATTTCAGTTTTCCTTCAGAAATTTCAGTAGCAGCCACGGAGTCTGGATTTGTGCCCGGTTGATGGCAATTGGCTCGTTCCCTATTTCCATGTAATGACTTAAACATCTCTGACGAAATGTAGGGTGTACCTACTATTAGGGTACACCTCTGCATAACTCTTCGGGGATTACAGGCGTGATGTTATGTACAAAGACATCCTTTTTTAACACGCGCTTCGCTCTAATGTAGTATTTATATTTATAGCTCTTCTAAACTAAATCGAGTGTTGTAACTCACGAGTAACCCTCCATAGACAGCTTTAAAGTTTTGCACTGCCCCACTGTTACCTACTGCGCGTTTATATGAAGTTTTCTTAAGGCCCTTCTAACCCTAAAATTAGCAACTCTATTTGTGGTGGTTCAAACTTCGTTTGAAATACTGTTAGCATAAAGTTCTAATCAGCTTGCACTACAAAGTGGGTGTTACGTCAGTCACTGCGGCCGAATAGTGCGAAATGAGTGGTTTTTTGCGATTTACAAAAAATCTATTGATTGGACTACAAAAATAAAACACATAAGACCTGCTTTATAGTTAGTTCAGTTAGTATGCAAAATTTCATGATCTAATTTGAAGTACTTTTTGAATACCAGCGGTTTATTGTTCGATTTGGAGGTAACTTTGGAATTTTTTTCTATTGAGAAAAGTTCATGGAATCGTGTTTTCGTCACACATAGGACTTAGCATTAATCCTCAACTTTACTTTACCATATATTTATTTCAAAATTAATGCTGTAGTATTTAAGGCGTAACGGAGGATCATGCTAAGCCATTTGAGGGATATATAGCCCTTAATGTCGGGTAATCACCAATCGTCAACCTCGTCTTTTGACTCTCAAAAGTTTTATGGATTTGCGTCTCTTTGTAGTAGAGATTAACATCTTTTTGTTAAGTTATTTTTTTTTTATCCATGGTAATACAAAATCGGCAACGTACTTCCATGGTTGTAACAGCTCTATATTAGATATCATCATCGCGCGTTTGTATTTCCGATGACACACGATGATTGCCGAAGCGCATTCTTTTCTTAGGAAATCTGTACCTTCTTCTGATTTCCTCTCTAAAAAACCGTTCCACCTACAGACAAGAACAGTCCTCCGAAGGCGGATGCAGGCGGCGACTTAGTACTGAACCTGCCGGTGTCCGTGTTGATACTGAACGGATCCAAGTCCTCGGACGACTTCCGCATTGTCTCGTGGAAGTGGAGTCGCTCGCCTTCCGGACTTGCCGCTGGGACGGTCATACTGAACTCTGATACGCAACCGGTGCTAATGGTAAGTGACAGGATTTTTGGAAGGAATTTGTTGCGGAGCAAAAGTTTTTAGTGAATGGTTTCAACGCCCATTCGACCGTTAACTGGCCTTGTTTTTTTTTCGAGTGGGAAATCATCAAATGACTCCTCCCGCTCAGGGCTGTCAGATTTTTACTGACTAAAACCCATTCATGTTCCTTCATCGCCCTTTGTGTTCTGGGGCTACGGTATACCTTTCGAACAGTCCCGCAACCCCGGCAGGCATCGGTCCTTGCGGCACCCTTCACCGTTAGCTGGCCTTAAAGTTTTTTAACACTTCAAAAGAACGTTGTTTGCCAAAAGTGTTTCCAAAATGATAATAATCCTTTTTGATGACAATAATTCTCTTCTGGACAAAAACTAATATCATTTTAACACGTTCTCAGCTTACAAACATAGAAGCAGGACGATACGTCTACGAGCTCACAGTGACGGATGATCAAGGGGAGTCAGACAAAGACACAGTGAGCGTCCAAGTGAAGCCAGACCCTCTGGAGATGAACCTCATGGAGTTGACCCTAAACATCCCCATATCGACCTTCACGCAGAGCCAACTCGACTCGCTAGTACAAAAGATGACGCTGCTACTCAAAGATGATATTAAAGTGAACGTTACTGAAGTTCATGGACAAATTGATTCTGGAAATACGCAGTTGATATTCTTCCTTTCTGAACAGGTGAGGAATATTTGGATTCTCTTTCTGGTCCTCCTTAAATAAATTGTTGCTTGCTTTACGTTTTAGCAAACATTCATAATTGAGATAGCACACTTTCCGAATTAGCGAAAGTTAGTAATCCAGAGAGCATAACTGCCTAACCTAAGCAAAAGTGAATTAAGTTTGAGTTCTGTTTTTTTTCCTTCTTGAATGGATAGTCTTACCACATGCGTATAGGTACGACAAGTATAGGTGCGCATGACACTGACACTAGTTGTCATAATTATTTGTGTAAGTTTTGATGTGAAACATCTTTAGGCGCGGGTAAAACCAAAAAATGGCTTGGCGACGCAAGCCGTGGTGACGCGTCGCCAACTGTCAAGTTGTCAACATTACCGACCTGTTGAAGCAGCTTAAGGGGCTACCCCATGGCACACTAGCGCCACTTTAGAAAAAAATCAGAACTCGTTAAATACACAATTAATATAAAATCTGATTGACAAAATCAATCTTTTGGTCTTTTAAAGTATTTACGTCTGCATAACTTATTGAAACATAGCTCGCTGTCGTTACAGATGCAAAATGGAAAAAACGGCCGTTTTTAGCAATTTTTCTAACTGTAACTACAGTGAAGTATATTTTAATGAATTAAATAGACGTCAATAATCTAGAACTCTAAAGCATTGATTTTGTCTATCAGATTTTATATTAATTGTGTATTTAACGAGTTCTGATTTTTTTTACTAAAGTGGCGCTAGTGTGCCATGGGGTAGCCCCTTAAGTCCTACACATTCGCCACGGTTTACAACAAGCCAGCTGGTCTCGGGGCACAGCGCTGGTTTACAATCTCGTGACTTCGAGTTCGATCCCAGCCTAAGGATTTTCTTTTTGTGAATCTAGTTATTTTGTTTTTATTTAATTTTTGTTTTTAATGAAAATAAATGATTATTAAATAAACAGTCATCATTTTCAGGGAAAAAATAGTAATTTATTTTTTCATTAAGCCATATTTAGTTCCTGTCGTAATCTAATATTTTATGCATATTACTTGTACAAATAATTTCGATGTTTCACATGAGCCAGGCGTTCCGTGACGGCTAACTTTGGCCCATAGATGTATATACCTTACAGACTAATATACTTACATGTGAAGACCGACTCAGCTTATGAAGCTCTCTTACATCGTAAATGTCGCAATGCACCCTCTGCACCGGCTCACTTTATATTTCACATCTCCGTGACGATTTTGTTGCTTTAAATTTGTACACGTCAAGCACATGTTTGTATGATGTTCGCAGGACAAAGCAGTAGAGGGCGTGCGGGCGCTGTCCTTAGTGCGCGGCGCGAGTGGGGGGTGGGAGGCGTGGGGGGGCGGGTCTGTGCGCTCACTGCGCTGTCTGAGCGCCTGCTCCGGCCGCGGCGTGTGCGACCACGCCACGCGCACGTGCCGCTGCGACGCCTTCTGGATGCAGAGCCTGCTGGCCATGCTAGACCCCGACGCGCAGCCCGACTGCGGTAAGTACGCTGCCTCAGCGCCTGCTCCGGCCGCGGCGTGTGCGACCACGCCACGCGCACGTGCCGCTGCGACGCCTTCTGGATGCAGAGCCTGCTGGCCATGCTAGACCCCGACGCGCAGCCCGACTGCGGTAAGTACGCTGCCTCAGCGCCTGCTCCGGCCGTGGCGTGTGCGACCACGCCACGCGCACGTGCCGCTGCGACGCCTTCTGGATGCAGAGCCTGCTGGCCATGCTAGACCCCGACGCGCAGCCCGACTGCGGTAAGTACGCTGCCTCAGCGCCTGCTCCGGCCGCGGCGTGTGCGACCACGCTACGCGCACGTGCCGCTGCGACGCCTTCTGGATGCAGAGCCTGCTGGCCATGCTAGACCCCGACGCGCAGCCCGACTGCGGTAAGTACGCTGCCTCAGCGCCTGCTCCGGCCGCGGCGTGTGCGACCACGCCACGCGCACGTGCCGCTGCGACGCCTTCTGGATGCAGAGCCTGCTGGCCATGCTAGACCCCGACGCGCAGCCCGACTGCGGTAAGTACGCTGCCTCAGCGCCTGCTCCGGCCGCGGCGTGTGCGACCACGCCACGCGCACGTGCCGCTGCGACGCCTTCTGGATGCAGAGCCTGCTGGCCATGTTAGACCCCGACGCGCAGCCCGACTGCGGTAAGTACGCTGCCTCAGCGCCTGCTCCGGCCGCGGCGTGTGCGACCACGCCACGCGCACGTGCCGCTGCGACGCCTTCTGGATGAAGAGCCTGCTGGCCATGCTTAACAAATAGCTGTCCGTGTTGTGTCGCAGACTGGTCGGTGGTGTACGCGAGCCTGGGCGGCGTGGCGGCGCTGCTGGCGCTGGGCGCGCTGGGCTGCGGGCTGGCGCGCGCCGGGCGGCGCCTGTGCGCGCCCCGCAAGCCGCGCCTGCGCCCCAAGTACCGCCTGCTGCCGCTCGCTGACGACGACAAACCATGTAAATATTGTACGACCCACAACCTAACTTATTATTTTACTTGTCATCACCTTCATCGTTCATCATCTTTCTAAGTTTATCTTCGACGTCACTGACATCGGTCAAGGGAAAACCTCGACTAAGAATTAATTTTTCATCCCTTCTATTCGAAAAGTGTCGTTTTGTTCCCCTTTTAGCGGGAGCAAAGTAGCTCTTTTCTCCACTAGACTTTTTAGCGGGCAGTAATGAGATTTGAATTTGGAACATGAATCGTTCATTGAAATCGAACAAAAATTGTATAAATGACGGGCTGTAAGTGTTTGTACGGTGCGGGGGTCAGCACCCGCATTGTACACACCATTGTCGCCACGCCCTTCAACATCAAAGGAATCAGTGCCTTTTCCTGAGCACCAGCCAGATACTGAGATTACAAACACTCAAAATACCGGATGACTTTTTTCATCCCTTCTATTCGAAAAGTGTCGTTTTGTTCCCCGTTTAGCGGGAGCAAAGTAGCTCTTTTCTCCACTAGACTTTTTAGCGGGCAGTAATGAGATTTGAATTTGGAACATGAATCGTTCATTGAAATCGAACGAAAATTGTATAAATTACTGGCTGCAAGTGTTTGTTGTACGGTGCGGGGGTCAGCACCCGCATTGTAGAAAATATCAAATTAAGAGTTGCAGATAGTTCGCCCATACCGTTGTCACCGCGCTCTTCTACATCAAAGAAACCTTTTCCTGAGCACCAGCCAGATACTGAGATTACAAACACTCAAAATACTGGATGACTTTTTATCACTTTCCAAAAAAAATGGGTATATTCGGTGAATGGAGTAGAAGCTTAAAGCATAACTAGTTTTGTTTTTCTATTTCCACAGTCTAGAAAAGAATTGATCCATCATCATAAAACGCTACAAATTTCAAGTAAACTTTTCATATTAGAACAAAGAAAGAGTAATTAAAAAACAAAAAATGTATAAATAAATCCACAACTATATCAATCCCAAACAAAATACACACAGTGACAATAAATTTTCAAAATTTTGCCAGTGCATTTATATTTATATCTAATAGATATAAATATTAATTTGTAATTGACCTTTTTTACATTCATGTCATTTTTTTAATTAAACTTATTCATTAACCTCTCGGTACCGGAGTGCCGTTTACTTAAAAGTGTCTCTTATTTATTTTCTCATAGAACGAGATGAAAAGTAGAGTATATGACTCGAGAGCAAACATATTTTTCCCTCAGGCGATGTACTTTGAATCCCTCGCTACGCTCAGGATTCTATTTTAGAATCCCTCGCTATGCTCGGGATTCTATTCTAGAATCCTTCGCTTCGCTCTGGAATCAAAATAGCGCCCTCGCCGTAAAAATACTATTTTGCTCCCTTGTCATACAATCTACTATTTATAACTTTCCAAAAAAAATGGGTATATTAGGTGAACGGAGTAGAAGCTTATGGCATACCTAGTTTTGTTTTTTTTTTCACAGCTTAGAAAAGAATTGATCCATCATCAAAAAACGCTACAAATTTCAAGTAACTTTTCATATTAGAACAAAGAAAGAGAAATTAAAAAACAAAAAATGTAAAATATCGAATTTCAAAACGTACGATTCGTACGATTTTAAAATCATACGAAAACGATTTTTTTTTTAAATTTCGAATTAAAAAAAAAACTAAGTATGCCATTTGCTTCTACTCCGTTCACCTATTATACCCATTTTTTTGGAAAGTGACAAAAAGTCATCCTGTATAAATAAATCCACAAGTATACGTATATCAATCCCAAATAAAACACACACACAGTGACAATACATTTTCAAAATTTCGCTAGTGTATTAGAAATAAATATAAATTTATAATTGACCTTTTTTACATTCATGTCATTTTTTTTATTAAACTTATTCATGCATTACTTAAAAATGTCACTTATTTATTTTCTCATAGAACGAGATGAAAAGTAGAGTATATGACTCGAGAGCAAACATATTTTTCCCTCAGGCGATGTACTTTGAATCCCTCGCTACGCTCAGGATTCTATTTTAGAATCCCTCGCTATGCTCAGGATTCTATTCTAGAATCCTTCTCTTCGCTCTGGATTCAAAATAGCGCCCTCGCCGTAAAAATACTATTTTGCTCCCTTGTCATACAATCTACTATTGTTATTAGTCTAAAATCGCCATCCCGCATTGAACCAGCTTGATGATCAATGCTCGTGCATTCTCTGTATAAGACGAGGTATTTGTCTCTGCAAAATAAATAGCTTATTGAACTCTTAAACGACAACAGCAAGCCCCTAGTAATGTCGTAGGCATTGCACCCCCAACCGATTCAAAATTTTGGGATTTTTAGACCCATTGACGCACATTGAAGCAACCTTTTTCACATTTCTATGTTGTTAGAATGACTAGATCTGTCAACGAGTGTTTTCGACTAAGTCTGTTCACATTCTTGTCTTCGTTTTGCAGTCACGAGTAAAGACGTATCAGAAACCGAGACAGATTCGGACGTACTGTTCGAAACTAAAAGCAAGACGACAACGTTTGGGACCCGCGCCATGAACGGCGAGGCCGCGCAGGGCAACGGGTGGAAGAAGAACGGCCACTTGAAGACTTCGCGCAAAGTGAAGACGTAGCTCATCGCCGTACGCCTGAGCTGTCTACGTATTCAGTCGGCTTTTGGTCACTGTAAGTAATCACTTACAATTCTCCCACACTTAAAACTACACGGACATTTCATAAAGACACATTGCCATTCCAATTTGTGTATAATACTGGTGACTCCAGAAGTCCAGATAGTTTAGAACAAGTAAAAATGTAATCGCCTAAATCATTGTTCATGTTTAGATGTTAAGAAAGCCATTGGTGTCGATTCTGTTGTGCACAAACTGCTATCTTTTCTCTATAATAAAACGAGAAAGAGACGGAAGTAATTTAGAGCTGTCAAATTTAATAGAAACTAATATTTCCATACAAATGAAGGGTGCACGTAAAAACATGTTGACTAAAAACACGGTGAAGTGCAAGGCATAAACTAGTTTGACGTCTCTAACTTAGTTCATAGCTATAGCCGTCCTTTTCTCGCACTACCTTTTAGTAAAAGATAGCAATAGCCTTAATTAAGTTTAGTTTGTACACAACAGAATCGACACCATTGTCTTACATTAAATTAAGTGACCGAGGGGTGAACGTACGGAAAACGAATAACTTCTTATTTATATGTAATTTATTATACTAACATCGCATTTGCAGACTAATGCTAGACGTAGGAGTAATGCTAACTGGCCCTGTAGTATTGCTACCACTTTAGCTAAGCAGTACTTCCCGGTAAACAAAAACTATGTATGTACCTATATCTTCTTATTCCTATAACAGCACCAATAAAAGATTCGGAAAAATCGTGTGACTGACACTGGCTTGCAGGGAATCAGGAATTTTAATTTTGATAACACAAAAAAATTGTCTATTCATTATATCTGCTAAACTAAGACCCGATAAATCTGACTTGGCCACAAATTGCGACTAATTGGCGACAAAATTATGGCAGAAAATCGATCTTCGCTAGGTGCCCTAGTTTTTGAGATATAAATGTGGCCAAGCTGGGGAGACTCTCCAGATCGACCAACTATAAACCCTTATATCTTTTGAACCAGTGACCGACAAATTCTGATATTTGGCGACTAATTTCGACTAATGGCATTCCCCATTAGTCGAAATGTGGAACGCAACTGTGGAACTAATGGCGCTAGCATCGCTTGAACCAAACATCGTCATTGGTTGAACATCAGATGTTCAACCAATGACAATATAAAATTGCATTGACAGATTCTGTCAATGCAATTTTATATTTCAAAATAGTTTGACCTCATTGGTCAGATTGGGTCTAAGCTATACGCGCCAACTGCAATCAGCTTTCACCAGCCTTCCTCATTAGCGACTATTTTTTTGTGTTATCAAAATTAAAATCTCTGATGGTGGGCAAGCCAGTGTCAGTCACACGGAAAAATCATAGATATTTTGGGGCGTATACGTCTTGAAAAACACAACTTTAGGTATGAAATAGTCTTTTTCCAATTATATCTTTAAAATGGCACCTTATCATGTACTAGCAGCATTTTAACTTTTGTGCAACTAATAAATCAGGTAAGCTCAGACACGGTACAATAATATTACTATAATTATATGGAAGGTACTAAAATTAATGAATTGGCAGCAGACACACATTACTGTTTAGGCCAATATACACGATGCAGGTTTCTTTCCTTTTGCGTTCTAAAAATTGAAGCAATACGGCTTGTGCAGTCTTAATCATAAACACTGTAGATGCAACAACTAGTATTATCGATTCAACTTATTGCGTATATAGAGGCAATATAAATGTGTTGCCAGTTTTGTGATGCAATTACTTAGGCTCGAAATTCGCTGCCAATTTATTTATTTTAGCATACATTTCCTTGTCTGTTTACCAATATAAAAAAAATAGGACAAAACCAATGTTGGGCTCGATTAAATACGACTTATTAAAATAACCTCCATTTATCATAAAAATGGCTATGAATAAATTAAATAAATTGTACCTATATATAATACATAGATCGTAGCGTCTAGATTAGGATAGGTTTTTTACTTATAAACGTTACATGAAGAGGGTTACTAAATGCTAGGAGTTAGTTTTATTTATTTGCCTATTTGTTCTTGAGTCTGAGAGATATGAGCACATTGCAAGCACAAAATCTAGATACAAGTAATTAAATAATATATTTGGCAAGATAGAAACCCTGTTAATGTAATACGTAATATTGTATTGAAATTGAATCGGATGCAAATGTCTAAAATTGTTATTAGTCGGAATGTTACCTGAATCAAGGTATCAAAACATTTGTAAATCTATAAAAGTAGTGATGTATTCTTTAGAAATTATATAAAAAGATTCTATAGAAGTAGGCTTATGGAAAATTTTATTTACATTATTATAAATGCGCGATTAATGGGACAGCTGTAAGAAATAATTTTGTATTTTTTGGGTAATTTATTTTTATTGATTATTATACTAAATTTATATTATTCTACATTTTTATATTTGTATTTATAGCGTTGGGGAAACCTGTACATTTTTTCTTGCATTTTTTGCAGTTTGCAATATTGCATCAGGTTATAGATAAAAAAATGCAAGAATAATTTCGAGGACTCATTAGCGCAATTATTATTCTACAAATATATTACATATTTTAAAATTAAGACAAGTGTTTATGAACCGCGGCAGTAATTGGAAGTTTCACAGAATAGGTATATACAGCGGTTCCTTATTTAATCCAACATAACATATTAAAATATTTATCTCGAAATAATTTGTCTTACCCATAGTCTCGCCATAAAATCAGATTTGCCGTATTATAATAAGTATAGTATTTATAGTATTGTTACGGTTATTGTATTCGTTGTATTGTAATTAATTATTAAGGCGTCATCATATGGTAAGACGTTAAAGTGTGACCAGAGTTTTTAGTATAATTTTCTTAATTGAATATATAAATTGAAATCTAGTCGTGTTAAGTGATAATATTATAGAGATTAGTACACTTTTTCGTATGTATTGTTTATGTATCATATTTTTACTGTGATTTTGACGAGTATTTTATTATTTGAGTGTACATAAGTGGTTCAGAAATAAATTCGCATTATGCTTTAAAGTCGTTTGTTATTGCATGATAATTGTTATTTAATTCTTAGTGGCGATAGCACCTGACATCAATTCCCAGTTATGGAGGAAACTAGTAATGGTAATATGTCTATTGTGTAAGAATCTATGATGGCATGCAACTTGCTTATAGATAGAAACTTATTTGCATTGGATACCAAGGATACCAAAATAAAACGCGCAATTCTGTTATAAACAATTTATTTAATATCAAATTTATTGCTTTCTTATCGTTAGTGATCGGTCGTTTAAGTTCATTCGTACATAAGTGATTGAACACTTCACTGATTAATTTAGGCAAAATAGGCACTCGACCACAATTAGTAGGCACCAAAGGGCAAACAAAAATGCACTGCACACACCGGTTTCTTGCTTCCATATTATTTGCCAAGTCGCAAATCACGAGCACGTGTCATGCTACTTTTATGTCATTGATATAAGGTTTAAATTGCAAGTACTGACGCGCGTTCGTGAAATGCTGTAACTTATCTCTCAATAAATTTTTAAATTCACACATAAATACGAGTCATAATACAAGGTGTAAACAACCTCATCACGAAGCCGTCAACCAAGCATTCTATAGCTGTACATCAAACTAAGTAACTTTACGCAAAAACTATGGCTGGGAAACGATTTTTTTTTTTAGGTGAAAAATTATGTTTTCTGGTAGAATTCGAAACTGTAACGCACTCAAAACATTATGCTGATGGATGGATTAAATAGTACGGGAGACGTGGAGGTGTTTAAAGTAAAAATCTTACATTAAAAACATGTATTTAAAAAAAAACTTGTCAAAAACTTGGAACTTTGACAATGATCGCAAAGATGGGGAGAACAAGTGCCTTTCGGCTTCGTTAAGAGGTTTTTTACACCCTTTATATGAAAGTTTTTCTGATGTTTTATTTCCTTTTACACCTCGCTCAGGCGTGGTTCGATTCTAGAGAATGTGCGCATTACCAACCCATTCGCATGATCAATATAGTGACGAAAGCCTACACTCCTACTATAGAAAATTAAGACTAGCAAGTGCTAAAAGAGAGCTCTTTTAACATGCAATCGATTTTTATACCTATATGTATAAATTATTTAAAAACCTTGTTTCAACGAAGTTTTTTTATTTTACCAGAAATATAATTTAATTAAAGAAATAAAATTATAGCAGTATTTGGTATTTTGCAACAATAGGTATAATAAGTATACCATAGGTTTTATTCTTCAAGGTTATTAGAACAAACAAAATAAATTAAAGATAATAAGTTATAGACTTCTAATTAAGTCTTATCATTTTGTTTTGGAATGCTTTGTAACAAAGAATTATCATATTAATTGCTTTGATAAAGGTTTCTACTTAAAAATATTTTAACAGTTTGTGACTACTACAGAGTATCCGAATTTCTTCTTACTAATAATATTTACGATCCTAGTTCAGCTTAACATCGATCAACATTTGGTAATTAAGAACAACTCTTGCGAAAATTAAGTAAAATTTTAAGTTACTAACGTTTACACACTGCACAATATTCAGGCCAATAAGCAATTCATACATACATACATTAAGATTATATATAATTGTTTTTAAAGCTATCTTCACTAATAAATGCTTATGCAATAGTATAATTATCAAGAGATGTAGTAGTTATTACGTTACGTAAGTAGTTATTATTATCTGTAAAAAACCGAGTCACGCTAACAAGCAGGATTTAATCTTACGTAACAAATACTGTATCTACTTCTTTATAATACTTCCTACTGAATTAAAATGCATAACCCTAAGTAGTACGTTATATTATTTACTTATAAACGCCTCATAGCAGCTGAATAGAGCTACTGTCTATGAGTAGATATATTTTTTTCGACCCAATTGTATATTATTGCTGAACTCTTTCACAACCAATTTCTGTGTATCAACGTTATCGGCAATATCGGTTATCTCAATTAATTATACGTTATCAAGAAACAAGTCACTGAAAACAATACTCAATTAGGCAGTGCCTTGTTCAGTTTTTTTAATTACTTTCGTATTTTTGCATTGTACTAACATTCTAAGTAGCAATAAAATATCAATGATTTTATGCATAACACTTGATTTGATGCGTTTATTTGTTACAATTTAGGCCATGAAAAGAAAAAGTTGTTTACAATTTAAAACTAAGTACATCACCAATATTTGGGCAGATTACCAATGAAGAACTTGGAATTATTAAATATAAAAGTCACATTGTACCAGACATAATTATCAGTGTTTGTAAAATTGTAATAACTTTTCGTTCAGTAATTAATTGGTACTCAAGAACAGAAGAGCACCTCTTACACCACATAACAACCACAGAATAAAAAAAATCAATAGTAACTTTTTAATAATAATCTAGGATGTACTATCGAGGACACTCCCGCCAGTCCACCACTAAGCTAATTTTTGCTTGCACTCGCAACATAGAAACGCTCTCTAGCTCCGCCCCGTTGACTTTGTATAGAAATAATGAATGAAAACATACCAAATCGGCCGAGCGCACTGACGACGCACACCAAACGAGAGTTATTGTTATTTTGCGCGCCATAGTTGACGCTTTCCTAATAGGCCCAAACTTTAAGGGGCGTGGCTCGGCGCCTCCGCATGATCTAAGCGAAAAACAATTAAACGGGTCAGGCGGAAAAGACCATGATAGTACACGAATTATATTTATCTACAGAAGTAGGTCAATGTAGGAACCATTATAGAACTTGTACTTGGTTCATCTTTTAATTACAAGTAGATAAGTATACATTAATAAGATGGGGTTATTTTAGTATCACTTTGATAAACTTCAAACAATACATAAATATGGTTAGGTCTCAACATTTATCATTTAATGTATCTATGATCTTCACTGGTCAAAAAATTTTGACCCTTCCTTTCAATTCATTCATTTATTTACCAAAAACTTGATCCTACTTTTAAAAACCATCCACCAATTAGAACAACATAAACTTACAAACCTCAAAACATTAAGCGAGGTTAGAATCTAGGCTATGCTATCTAAATTGTTGCTATCTCAATTATTATTTGGCCTTTTTCTTCCCAGATCTTACAGTTTTTTCTACTTCAGAAGCCCAAACAGCTCTGTTGATTCGTTCTCCCAGAGAATATGCTCCACATGTTAATATGAGGCAAAATATGTAGAAAGATACTCTTACAGGCCAATTCAGAACTTTCAAGATAGGGTACACCCAAACGCCAGTGTTGTAGTAGATAACATGTATCCAAACTAAATAACAAATCATAAAGCAAGAAAGAATAGAAAGACCAATTTTTCTCTTAGGATACATCCTGAATGATGTCAATAGTTCTATCAGTATGAACACAACTATGCTGGAGTGCATCACATGATTCAGCCACGTTGGAAAGTATGCATCCATAGCTCTGGGCAAGATCAGCTCTCTATCAACAGCATATATGCCCCAAAATGATACTCCTACAAACATTGCTAGTGGGAATGCTAAAGCACTAAAGACTGTGTCCTTCACTTTCCTTATAAGTGGCTTCTCTGATGGTGATGGTTCATTGTTTCCGAAAACATCATTAAGCAGCGCCAGCGTAAAGTATGTAGTTTGTATCATCTGAAAATAAGGAAATGATTAATAATGAGGCAAATGCTCACTATCAGTTAACATCACATTCATAAAATTAAGTACCTAAGACTTACCGCATTTAAATAAGTTAAATATTTGAATTTGCCTCCATAGGGTGTTACAGTAGAACTTGCAGTGGAAGGTATATTCACGTAGACGTAGTCATAGTAACATCCATAGGCAAATTGGATGGCTCCAAAAAGATGAAACAATAATAGCTTCAACATGGTAAAAGATACTGTAAGTAAAAAAATGCTTAGTCAGGCTAAAGACGACATTCTAGAATAACACAAGAAAATGGCTCTATAGAATTAAATACTGGTGGGAAACAACTTTTTTAGGGTCATATATCAGGTTTTACAGTAGGACTCAATGTAACACACTCAAAACATTGTGCTGATGGATGGATTGAATAGTGCAGGGGTCATGGAGGTGTTTAAAGTAAAAATATTACAATAAACATGTATTTAAAAAAAACTTGTGAAAAAGTTGGAACATTGACCCCTAATACCTCCGTAACTAGAAGGTATAGTAGAACAAAAAAATATCGCAATGACGGGGAGAACAAGTGCCTTTCGGCTTCTTATGGGTCTTGTTACACCTTATAAAAACCTGATATTTGAGGAAAAAATATCCTGAATAATACAAAAATATACTAACCTCTTCTTTGCCTGTTTATCAATCCCTATTGTAGACGCAATAGTCAGGAGGAACCTTTTCACTTGTATTTTTTTCTAAAATTCACATAGGTTTTTGGCGTGTCGCTGTTGCGAATTTACAATCAATCATCGACTACGCCGACAGTCACAGAATGACAGATGAGCTGATGGCTGACTGGCTGACAGAATATTTGACGTTAATAAGGATGTGCCATTCGAGCGTACCAAATCTTCCTATCTCTATGATGCTAGCCCGCGAAATTCAGATTTTCTTACGTTTTGTGCAATTTGCAGGCCAGTGCTAGGTTGTATGTTGATTAAAATATTATTCGCGGGTGTAAGATGTATGTAGTTACAAAATTATAATCATCAAAGTCATCAATACAACCCTCCGCGTTCATAGAGGTGTAGAAATGACTTTTTCTGCTTTTTTTTTATTCTTACACCTTTATGAACTTGGAGGGTTGTATTGATAATTCTGATGATTATAATTCAGTAACTACCTAGGTTCGCGGTTGTAAGCCGCGAATAATATTTTAATCAACATACAACCTAGCACCAGCCTGCAAATTGCAAAAAACCTAAGAAAAATTGAATTTCGCGGGCTACCCTGGAGCATTCACCTTAAGGCTGCTTTACACCGGGGCAACACTGTGCGCCATTGTAGCATACCACAAGGTCTCATGCTACAATAATTTAAAATGTTGCACATTGTGGCAAGAATCGTGCGTCATGTGGCAGACTGTCGCAGCCAGTCGCAGCTTCTTTCCAAACACAACGGATTCCATGCCACATTTTTGGTGCATCATACAGTTTATAATAAGTTATGTTTTACCTCAGATCAAAGAAATAGGCAGATGGAGCGCTCAGAACACGCGAGTGGTTCCACCAAAGCAAATACAAAATCAAAAACAAATACAAACTCGCGACAGTACCAAGCTAGTAAGCTACGCATCGTCTCGCTCACACGTCTCTAGTGATTTGTCATTTTAGGTCAAAACACGCCGTCTTGTGTCTTTAAACACTGCAAAAGTTGTTCACAAAAACTAAGACAACAAGATGGAATATCTTTCCACAAGTAACTCTTGTTATTTTTATTGTTTTGGTATTTAATTCCCATCAAATATTTTCGGCTCACTTGAAACACAAAACCTTAACAGTAAGTCGTCTGTATTGCTACTTTATGACGGGAAAATTACCCTGAATTAGAGGAATGTGTATTGTGCATAAAAAATATCGATTAATTTATACATACGTAATTGCGGAAATATTGTATCTAAAGGGTGCATTTAAATTCATGACGAATAATTTAACCTCCGGCATTACTAACGATACTAATTGTACTACGCAACTCAAAAACATTATTGAATTATTAATTCAATTCAATTCAATTCATTTATTTATTCAGACAAAAATATCCATAGTAGTGCACAAATTCGCCAAATATAAAATAATAATAATTAAATAACATATTCAAAATCAGCAATCTACAATAATATTTCAAAATAACAAAATCAGGAATTTAATTAATGCATAATTACAGAGTTGTAGTTTGTAAATAAAGTGCATAAAACTGATAACTTGTAAAATAATAGCATAATTAATAAAAATAATCAAAATAATTAATTGGATTTAAAATAATAATTTATAATAACAAAGTCAATAAGATTTAGTAGATTAATAATTGCCAATAACATAATAAATAACCTTTATAGAGAAACACTACATAATTCCCCCAAGCCCTAAAAAAGGGCGCATTTAAGGCCAACCAATGCCGCATAAATGGCCCGTCTAACCTGTCGGCGACGACGGCGAGGAGACTGTTGCCGCTGGCCCTCACCCTGCCCGCTATCGAGGCTGCCCTCTTGCGCATAATGGCATAAAAACAGTCTACGCGCACATTGGCGAACATCCCCGACGCGCTGCAGAAGCGAGGCAGCCGCAGCAATGAATGCCCTCAGCGCATTATTATATTGAACTCTGAGGGCTCCGTAGGCTTTCTGCGAGTATGACACCCACAGGCTGCTCGTATAAAATGCAGTGCAGTAGGCTCGAAACAAGGTGACTTTGATTTCATTGGAGCTACGAGCAAACCTGCGAGCTATCATGTTCGCCCTCACCGACAGCGCCCTTTTTTTTTTTTTTTTTTTTTTTTTTCGGATGGGAAATCATCAAATAACCCCTCCCGCTCTGGGCGGAGCAGGAGGGAGTGTCAGACTTTTACTGACTAAAACCCATCCATGTTCCTTCATCGCCCTTTGTGTTCCGGGGCCACGGTATCTCTTTCGAATAGTCCCGCAACCCCGGCAGGCATCGGTCCTTACGGACCCCTTCCTTTTTGCTGACTCTCTTTGAGGCGCGCGTGGAACACGAACGCGCCGTCGACACGGCCTGTCGTCATGTCATGAGACGGACGGACGGCGAGCTAGCCCATAGCTCACCGTCCACAGGCCCGCGCCTACGGTGGCCGGGGGCTACGTGGTGGTGGCCCCCGACGCCCGGGGCGTCTCCCGCGGCGGCCGGGACGTTGAGAGGTTCTCTCCCTCTCACGTTCCGCCACCTCCTTCTCTAGCATTACTGCTTCGCAGAAGGAGGTGACGGCGTCCCATTCCGTCTCGCTCCGGACCATGGCTTGCACCAGGGCCGGACGCGAGAGGTCGCCGCCGCCGATCGCCGCTTCGAGGACACGGCGGTGCTCCGCCCACGTGGGGCACACCTCCACCGTGTGTTCCACCGTGTCCTCCGGTCGATCCTCACAATGGAAGCACCCGGGCGTTTCCTCCCGCCCGATTCGGTGCAGGAACCTCCCGAACACTCCGTGTCCGGTGAGGACCTGCGTCAGGCGGAAGGTGAGGACGCCGTGGCGTCTCTCAAGCCACTCCTCAAAGAGGGGACTTATCGCCACTATCGTGGCGTGCCCTGCACGGGGTTGCGACAGTCGCTCTCTCCATGTCGCCATGAGATCTCGCCGGAAGTCTGTCCGCTGAGCGACAATTTGCCGCGGCAGCGGAGTTTCCCCCCGGCTTAGCGCCTCCGCGCGCCATTCATGTAGGCGCGCGAGGACTATCGCCTCCAGATCCCATGGCGGCAATCCGGCAAGGAGGCTCGCCGCCTCGCGGGCAATCGTGCGGTAGCCCCGGGCCAGCCTTACGGCTACCACCTTTTGGGGCGCGTTTAGGTAGTGGGCCGCCACACCGACAGCGCCCTCCGTTCCCGTTCCATATCGGCGTCATCCTTCAAGTCAGACGTCACAATATGGCCTAAGTACTTAAAAGATAGCATGCGCTCCAAGGGCACGCCGCATAACCTGACTGGAGGAACCTCCGTCAGACCTTTGGTCCCAGCTTCGAAGATCATAAGCACACTCTTCGCGACGTTATATTTGAGGCCATGTGAATGTGCGTACGCCTCGCATATGCTCATGACCTCCCTGAGACCACCCACCGACGCACTCAGCAGCACCATGTCGTCCGCATAGCTGATGTTATTAAAACAAACATCATCGATATGGCATCCAACATGGCGGCTGCTAAGCGCGACAATAAGCTCATTCATGTACAGATTGAAGAGCGTAGGTGAGCTCAAGCCACCCTGCCTCACCCCGCACTCCAACTTGTACGAGTCCGATAGAGCTCCCGCCCATTTCACGTAGTTGACCTGCAGCCTTATTCAGAACCATTCGACTCGATTCCGTACCGAATCGAACGTCAAAGATATCGAAGATGTCCTCCAAACGCAATTCACAAATCCGAAACCGAATAATTTTGACAGTTCAAATTCGATTTGAAGACAGAATCTTTCCGACAGCTGTTTGCTATCGGGAGTCATATCGATCAAAATTAAACGAAGAAATAAACCATATTTCCAGCTTATTTCAGTGAAATAAAAAGACTGTAAACTTTTTAAACACTGCCTAAAGTAAGTAAATGAAGTTTTATTATTGTATTGACCATATTTCATTGATGTATCCGCATTTACATAAATTCAAAGTTTTTACAGAAATGTGATATTCGTTCTAGATTTTAGTTAACATTATTTGATCTTTGGTAGATGGATTAAGTGATTGTGCGAGCCAGAGACCGTCGGCGTGCAGGACAACAGAGGACGAATCCTTTTGCCGAGCCGCGGTTTCAGTTGGTTTATAAACTAACACTCGACATGGCCCTTGGCCTCATTGAAGAAATAAGGCCCTATTTCCCTCACACGCAATCATCTGCCGTAATTCCCATAGAAATTTAATTATTGTTTGACAATGAGCAAATAGCAAGAATTGTATAATACTGATATCAAATACTTGCAGTATTTTTTTCCTTTTTAAACAAAGTTATTTAAAGTTATATATGAAAAAGAAAACTAGTTTTACTTTTTAAAAAAAAAGTTTTTCCGCTTTGCCCGTTTGACAGAGGCTGTTTACAAAGCAGGTTTATTCGAAATGAAATAAAGTTTATTTTAGTTACTAATAAAATAATTTTGTATCGTTTGCTGTCTATTAAGTTACTAGCTGTATATTCCTTATTTAAACGGAACTAAATATTCAAATAAACCTATTTTATTTACTATTTTAAATTTTCTACCACGATCATCTATTTACTACCATTTTGTAGCGTTCCCCATAAACACAACGGTCTATCGGATAGAAAAAAACGCATCCGTTCGGATCTGTGAATAGCGTTTTGACAGTTCTTCGGCTCGGAAATGAGATTGTCGAATACGGTTCCTTACCGACACGGAAACTTATCGAATAGTTTAGAATACCCCTGCTGGTTGCCGTACCAGTGTTGCATATTAGTATGCAGTATTTATGCAGTATTTAAAACCTCACAACAGCTGACTAACACATACTACATCACAGTCAGTCCACAAACACTGCGATCCAAATTATCACTACGAGAGGCGCGAGCGCCGATCACGTCACGGGACAAATCGATCAAATGCGTCAATACACCTGCGCAGTCGTAATGACACGAGGTCACTAGTTAGTTCCGTCCGGGTCGTAAAGACTTCGGGTCTCGGAAGGGCACCCCCGCGCGCGGGGCTGTATTCGTATTTTTGCGTGAGAAAGAGGGACGGAGAGCATGCCTTTAAACTATTTGGTACTTGTAAGGATATGCCGCGCTCGCGCCGCTGGATTATTTTATTATTTGATGTACGTTTACTTTTCGTTCCACGCGCGGTGTACTGCGCTTTAAAATTTTAATATTTCAAGACTTATTGGGGTTTATGAAGTATTTTATTATTACTTTTAGTGTTTAATGAGAGGTTTTCCTTTTGAGGTTTTAAAAAAAAACTAAGTTTCCAAGAACTCTATAGATGGCGTTGAAGTTACTATGCCAGAGCCAAAACGCTTGAAAAAAACCATTGTGTCACGTCACATACTCTTGTTGACTGACACTTTCATTTGCATAACCTTCCGAATATAACCAACATTTCTCGCGCTTTGTTAAAATCAGTTTTTTTAGGTTCCGTTCCTTGCATTATCATACTTACTCCTAGCGCCATCTATCCAGGGACTAGGGAAGAGCTAAAAAGAAAATCCCTCATTGCAACAATAGCCTTTGCCATGTGACATACTACAAGCAAAATCGCGTTTCCAATAAAAAAATAGTAGTACAATATTTGGGAACAATTTAACTGAACAAAAATATGGGAGTATTTCTCAATATCTGGCAACCGTAAACGCACACAGACGCGCGTGTCCCTACACGGCGCCTCTTGTGCCGCGCACACATAAATAAAAACCGGCGTCACCTTCTTTGTTAAAATCAGTTTTTTTAGGTTCCGTTCCTTGCATTATCATACTTACTCCTAGCGCCATCTATCCAGGGACTAGGGAAGAGCTAAAAAGAAAATCCCTCATTGCAACAATAGCCTTTGCCATGTGACATACTACAAGCAAAATCGCGTTTCCAATAAAAAAATAGTAGTACAATATTTGGGAACAATTTAACTGAACAAAAATATGGGAGTATTTCTCAATATCTGGCAACCGTAAACGCACACAGACGCGCGTGTCCCTACACGGCGCCTCTTGTGCCGCGCACACATAAATAAAAACCGGCGTCACCTTGTTTGTCGCGCATGTTCTATCTGCCTATTTCTTTCATCCGAGTGTTTTACGATGCTTTGAAAATTATAAAGGCACGATGTTGCCTCGGCGTAAAATAGGCCTCCGCATACCACAATGAGGGATTTTCTTTTTAGCTCTTCCCTAATCGCTGGATAGATGGCGCTAGGAGTTAGTATGATAATGCAAGGAACGGAACCTAAAAAACTGATTTTAACAAAGCGCGAGAAAACTAGGTTATATTCGGAAGCTTAGGCAAATGAAAGTGTCAGTCAACGAGAGTATGTGACGTGACACAATGTTTTTTTTTCCAAGCGTTTTGGCTTTGCCACCAACTATCATAGCAAGTTCAACGCCATCTATAGAGTTCTTGGAAACTAAGTTTTGTTTTAATATCTCAAAAGGAATATTTTGGTTATTTGTAGCATACCACAACATGACACACGCCACGCTATGTCGCATGCTGCAATGGTGCATAGTGTTGCCCCGGTGTAAAGCAGCCTTTCTAATAGCAAATAACAGCGAATGAAAGAAAAAACAGAAAAAAAGATTATCTCCTATGTGTGAGGTGTTTTCAGGGCCACCGTCTACTGAAAAACGAAAGATGGGGCTGTGCAAGACTGAGTGTAAAAACTTTTTGAATGAGAGATTTTCTTTTTAGCTCTTCCCTAGTCGCTGGATAGATGGCGCTAGGAGTTAGTATGATAATGCACGGAACGGAACCTAAAAAAAGTTATTTTAACAAAGGGCGAGAAAACTAGGTTATATTCGGAAGGTTAGGCAAATGAAAGTGTCAGTCAACGAGAGTATGTGACGTGCACAATGTTTTTTTTCCAAGCGTTTTGGCTTTGGCACCAACTATCATAGTAAGTTCAACGCCATCTAAAGAGTTCTTGGAAACTAAGTTTTTTTTTAATACCTCAAAAAGAAAACCTCTTCTTGAAAACTTCTCTAAGCGCGTTGAGCACTTTTTGGGTGAACAAAAATCATGGAACTCGCGTGACCGTCACGTACGCTTTTCGTAGCTGATCCGCTACGGCGTAGCACCACTTGGTCGTGTGCGGGGCACAACCCATAGCAGTGCTACGACTGGGGCGGGGCCTGAGGGAGGGAGAAGGGGGAGGGGGAATAGAAAATTAACACAAAAAAAAATTGCTCACAGCTCGACGATACAATGAGAAATTTTCCAGTGACGTTTGTCACAACACTTCATTATAATTATATCAATAGATGGCGCTATCAGTCGGAATATTTTCAACCGACTTCCAAAAAGAGGAGGTTCTCAATTCGACTATTTTTTAATTTGTGTTTGTTACCTCAGAACTTTTGACTGGGTCAACCAATTTAGCTGGTGCTTCCCGTGTGGTCCCATTCAAATTTTATGAACATCTGATGCTGGTCTTCGGAGATATACAATGGAACTCTTCAAAAATAGACGGCAAATCTGCCGTGATTGCTGCAATCGCTTGGATGTTTATTGTTTATACAACATCATGACGTAACATCACGCCTGTATGCTCTGAGGGGGTACGCAGATGTGTACAATACACAGATTTCGACAGTTAAGTATGTTAAGTTAGGTCATGATTATAATAAGAACTGTGCATTACACATTGTTTAGCGTTATGTTGTTTAATGTAGTTTTTACGGGGGTGACATTATCACTGAGTGATAAAACCCCTTAAAATAAATAAAGATTTAAAAAAAAAAAGTATGTTAAGTTCCATTTATTGGGGATAAGCCTATTACCATGACATGTATTGTTAATAATGTAAAATAAATTCATGGCGACTTGTTTGGGAACAACAAAAAATGGAAAAATAAAAAAAACTTTTTTGCATAAAATAAACCCGACTTAAAAAAAAAACAAACAGAAAAACACAAAAAAAAGAAAATCACAAAAAAGTGAAAAATAACTTTAGTTTTAGAAGCCGGTGACAAAAACACTAAATCAATCAAACAAAGGTAAGCTACAGAAGTCGGTGACTTAAACACTAAATCGCGCGTGCCAGGGCGCAATGTGCTTGATATGAGCCCAAGCAGATGCGTCGGCACGCGCGAACATTCCCGTTGCAAGGCGCCGGATGAAGGCGTCCAGGCTCTCGAACCCGAGATCCCGCACGATGACGACATTCCGCACGTAGCGAAGGGCATCGACGATAGTCCGCAGCGCAAGATTATGCTGCGTGCGGAGGAGCTTCTTGTGACCCTCGCATGCGAAGACGTACCATGCGGGGGCGGCATACGTCAGAATCGGGCGTATATAAGTTTTATACACGCCCAACTTGACGCGTACGCGCAGTCGGGACGAGAGCACCGGGCGGAGCTGGTGGCGGGCAACCGCAGCCCGCGCCGCGACCTGGCGGACATGATGGCCCATGGTGAGCCGACGGTCGATGGTGACACCCAGGTATTTCACCCGGGGCGACCACTCGACGTCGGCGCCTTGTAGAGTCAGGGGTGGTGGGAGGGGCACTAGTCCTCAACTTTTGTTTGATTTTACCTATCGTACGGAAAATTCATAAAAAAAATTGATTTTTCTTAATCGACATAGGGCGACAATTTTAACAACAAAATTAATTAAGGCTCCATGAATGAGCGAAACGAGCTCGAAAATTTTAACACTCTACCTTCTTGCGTTCGATATGGTATGCGATGATAAATTATTGAATAAATTAGAACAATACGGCACTTCCATCCCTATATGTCTTTGAAATGTGTTAATTCGTTAGAAACCACCTTTCACTTTTTGAGCAGGATGATAAAGCCCAATTTAAAAGGAAATTATTACAAAAACCTCTGGTAGTACCTCGAAGCAGATTAAAGTTATGTGACAGAAACTGCTACGCCATGGCGGTGAAAATTTATAATAAACTACCGGAAAAAATAAGAAAAATGAATAACTTAGAATTTAATAGAACTTTAACCAATTGGCTTTGTGACAGATGTTTTTATTCAATAGATGATTATTTAAATTTTAAACAGACATGATGTAAATAAATTAACGAAGACTTATTTAAATTTAAACTGACATTATATAGAAATTAATTAATACATTGATGAATTGTCGTAACCATGAAATATAATTTTACTCCTAATAATAGCTAATTTACTAACTACTTATTTTAATAATTGAGAGTCCTCTCATGAGCTTCAGAATATGCTGATAGATCTAGACACGCATATAACAGAGCGGTGGGCTTAAATATGAATACATCCAAAACTAAGGCAATGACTAACAGAGAGAAAGAAACAATCATAGTGAACACTACTCCTTTTGAATATGTAGATGAGTATAGGTACATATTTGGGCCAGGTAATTAAGATAAACAATATGTCAAGCAAAGAGATTGAGACACGCATAGGACATGCATGGAAGAAATACTGGGCGAACAGAGAAATAATGAAAGACAAAACAATACACATCTCGGTTAAAGGAAAGCTATTTAACACATGCATACTCCCTATCCTAACATATGGATGCCAGACTTGGGCACTTACTAAGTTACTAAAGCTCAGCAAGCCAAACTTCAAACTTGCCAGCGAAGCATGGAACGAAGCATGATGGGGAAAAGGAAATTAGATAAAATCAACCACAGCAAAATTAGGAAAGCTACAAAGACCCAAGATGTGGTGTTGAAATTAAGAGCACTAAAGTGGAAATGGTCTGGCCATGTAATTAGAGGAGAAGAGAAATGGAACAGTAACATTGTGGTACCTAAGAGAGGGAAAGAGAAAAAAGGGGAAACCATTCAGAAGATGGGAAGATGATGTGGTTAAAACAGCTGGAAAAACGTGGACTAGAATGGCGCGGGAGAGAGAGGATTGGAAAGTGTTGGAGGAGGCGTTTGCCAAAGGGCACACAGAACAAAAGCAAACTTATATTATATAAAAAAAAAAACTATTCTTTTGTCTGAAAAAGGGCTATAAATAAATAAATATTTTAATAATTATTTTTTATAATGTAATTAATGTTTCTAACCAATATTAATCGAAGCAAGACTGTAAATTCTATTATGTATGACAATGATGTGTATATTGTGTATGACTATTGACATAAAATTATATTATTAGGCATGTACTAGAAATATTTGCACGACTGATAAGTCGAATATAGTGAAACTAAAATTATTTTACCATATCATGTAAGCACCTATATTCTAGCAAATGAATAAATTTCATTTCATTTCATTTCATTTCATTGGGCAGGTTACAATTGTTTATACCCTGAGTTACTAGATCGACTCTCAGACAATGGCAACGTTCAAGAGGAAGTAGGCTGCAAGAGCAAGCGTAGCGAGCTCAAAATTCTTATGACACCTTTTGCCTTGGACAGGTTAGAATGGTTTCGATCCTTCATATAGGAGTTACTTGGTCGACTTTTTGATAAATTCAAGAGAAAGTAGAGCGAGCGAAGCGAAATCGAAAATTTTAACACTTTACCTACTGTGGTATTTCCCTCTATATTATCGGCTCTCAGACGCGCGCACGTCCGTTCACTTTCGAAGCTCAAAGCTAAGTGACTGTACGCGACGAGAGACGACACAATGCTTCCCTCTCTTTCACTCACAGACACTACATCCCTTCCTTATTTTATTATTTTTGTTTGATGAGATAATTTTCACTTCATCCATCTAATCCTCACCCAAAGCCGGAATCTCATTCGTGGCCTACGGCCAACATTTAGGCCGTCCAATAAACCCCTGTTTGTTTTACTACGTTCCTTAAGAACGCAGAGTCCCACCTGACTCCATAGTCTCTACCAGACCCGACTTCCACCAGAGCCACCCACGCACCGCGCTTCCTTAGACTGCTACAAGCAGACACCGACTTCTACCGGACTACGGCTATGAAATGGTTACTGGTACGGTCCTACCAACTAAACTAAGTTTCCCCACTATCTCTGACTCTAAATTTCTCTACTTCAAACGGTATTTGGCCCTCGGGCATTCTCCTTTACCTATGATTCGCGTACTAAACTTGTAAGTACGCTTAGAAGTTAATGCTCTCAATGTGTAGCGATCCCCTCAAACACTTTTACAACTGTGAAAGGTCCTTTATATTTGGGGTCCAATTTAGTATTTACAGTCGTGCCTTAGTGCTCTCCACCCTTTTTTTAAAATATATAATAGCGCCGACTTTCCGATTAACCGAGCTGAGTTTTTCCTAACTTGTTCGAGATCTGCGTCAGTATCATCGTCGTAAGCTATAAGACTAAAAAGGCCCGCGACTACCGACTAGTAATTCGAGCAGGCTTACTTTTGCCACCCTATTGACCGTACAGTTTAGTGCCCTCTGCACATCTCCTAACGCATCCTGACACAACCTATCTTCGTTTACTTCAACTGCGATAAGCAGAGATTTTAACGTACTCATTATGCGCTCAACTTGACCGTTAACTCGCGATGATCCCGTGGCTATTAAATGAAGCCTAATGCTTTACTCTCACAAAATTCCCTAAACTCTTGACATGTGAAACAACGACCTTGACCGGCAATAATCCGTACCGGTGCTCCAAACAATGATACGCTCCTTGTCACAGCTTTTATTTTATTACTTTACTAGCTGTTGCCCGCGGCTTCGCCCGCGTGCAGTTCGGTAACTGTCCCACTGAATCATACTAAAGAGATAAATAGTGTCCTACATTTTAATTTAGGTTATAAACTATCTATGTGCCAAATTTCATAATCATCACAATTAATTATTATCATCACAATCACCATCACTATCACAACCACCATCATTATCACAATCACCATCACTATCACGACCACCATCATTATCACAATCATTATCACAATCACCATTACTATCACAACCACCATCATTATCACAATCGTTATCACAATCATCATCGCAATCACCATCACAATCATCATCACAATCACAATCACCATCACAATCCCCATCACCATCGCTATCACCATCACAATCACCGTCACTATCACAATCACCATCACCATCACAATAACCATTAAAATCACTATCACAATCACCATCATCGTTATCACAATCACCATCACTATCACAATCACCATCACCACCATCACAATCACCATCAAAATCACCATCACAATCTCGATCACAATCACTATCACAATCACTATCACTATCACAATCACTATCACAATCACTATCACCATTTTAACAATCATTATCATCGTAATCACAATCACAATCACCATCACCATCGCTATCACCATCACAATCACCGTCACTATCACAATCACCATCACCATCAAAATCACTACCACAATTACCATCATCGTTATCACAATTATCATCATCGTAATCTCAATCATTATCATCTTAATCACAATCATCATGATCACAATCGCCATCACTATCACAACCACAATCATTATCACAATCACCATTACTATTACTGTCACAATCACGATCACCATGGCTATCACCATCACAATCACCGTCACTATCACAATCACAATCACAATCACCATCACCATCACAATCACAATCAAATCACTATCACAATCACCATCATCGTCATCACAATCATTATCATCGTAATCACAATCATTATCATCTTAATCATAATCATCATCATCACAATCTCCATCCTCGTTATCACAACCATCGCTATCACTATCACAATCACCATCACAATCACCGTCACTATTACAATCGCCATCACTATCACAATCACTATCACAATCACCATCATCGTTATCAAACTCATTAGCTCATTATCTTCTGGATCTCAAAATAAATGCCATTTTCGACATCAGCACTCCTGATAATCTCGGTTCCGACACCCATATTGATTTTTAGACATTTCAACCCCATCGCACCCCAAGTACCCCAACAGGGAATGATGGTAATTCAGGTCCGCCACATTAAATTTTACAATCGTTTTTTTTGTAATACACCCGACCCAATTCACCATACAAACAATACCTATGTTGAATTTTAGGCTTTGTTACCCCATTTCCCCCTTTAGGGGTTGAATTCTAAAAAAACCTGAAACACAATTGTTAACGCAGAAACGCACATTGGGAACGCAGGGCGATGGCTGTCCGAGGTAATATGCTGATCCGCAGATTTGCACGTTGTACGACGCAAGTCAAAATAACCCTTTTCAGAGCATACTGCCAGTCTTTTTACACGTGCAGTCTGTGGGTCAGGTATACGCTGAGGGCATACAACGCCTTGCGTGTCCAGTATAATAATGTGTTCAGGATGCTGTTGGGTCTACCACGCTTTTGTAGCGCTTCCGGGATGTTCGCCGACGCCAGGGTTGATGGTTTCCATGCCATTATGCGGAAAAGGTGCGCGTCTATTCTCGGTAGAGTACGTGCTAGCTCCCACAGCATTCTGAATGTATTTTGTGATAGGTGGGACAGCCCCATGCTGGCTCACTGGATACGGCTGCACACATAGGTGTAAGTCGTATCTATTTTGTAAATAGTGTTTCTTATTTTTTTATTTTTACTTTTTTACTAACATTAGGTTAAGACTTACTAACAACATATGGATTGTATTTGATCTGAAATAAATTCAATATTATTATTATTATTAACTCATTTATATCGATAGGAGTACTTCTGTTAAGTTTCGAATAAAGTAGTCTAACTAATCTTATTTCTTCATGTAATCTTTGGACCCCCGTGGCCTTAGGGGGTTAATTTTGAAAAATCCTTTCTTAATGCACCCCTAAACCCCATAAAGAACCTATGTGCCAAATTTGGAATCTCCAGACTCAGTGGTTTGGGCTGTGCATTGATTTTTATACTTTGCCACCCCATCTTCCCCTCTTAGGGGTTGAATTCTGAAAAAAACTGAAACCCGTTTTTACTCATTTATCAATAGGAGCACTCCTGTGAAGTTTGGAATAAAATAGTTTAACTAATCTTGTTTCCCCATACAAACTTTGGAGCCCCGTTTATCCCCCCTAGGGGATGAATTTTGCAAAATCCTTTCTAAGTGCACCCCTAGACCACATAAGGAACCAATGTGCCAAATTTGGAATCTCTAGACTCAGCGGTTTGGGCTGTGCATTGATTTTTAGACTTTGTCACCCCTTTTCCCCTCTTAGGGTTTGAATTCTGAAAAATCCTGAAACCCGTTTCTACTCAATTATCAATAGAAGCACTCCTGTAAAGTTTCGAATAAAATAGACTAACTAATCTTGTTTTCCCATACAAACTTTGGAGCCCCGTTTAACCCCCTTAGGGGGTGAATTTTGAAAAATCCTTTCTTAGTGCACCCCTAGACCACATAAGGAACCTACTTGCCAATTTTGGAATCTGTAGACCCAGCGGTTTGGGCTGTGCGTTGATAGATGAGTCAGTCAGTCAGTCAGTCAGTCAGTCAGTCAGTCAGTCAGTCAGTTTCTTCTTTTATATATTTAGATTGTAATGTATTTTAATACGCATCGTATGATGTAAAAGAACAAACTGTAAACGTATCAATGAGTACGAACACATACTCCTTGTTAGCTCGTTTTCCACTGAGCTCACTTGTCCCATCGATGTGTACCGTGTGCCAAGGTACCGCAACCTTTGTAATAGGGTGCAACTCTGCCTGTACCTTGCATGAATGACACTTTGCTTCTTTACATGTAACGCAATCTTGTTACGAGAAGACTTAAAAGAGTTGTAGTTGCTTACCACAACAACTTCCTTCCATGTAAATATAAACGAAAATATGTAACGTGATCTTGTTACTAGAAGACTTAAAAGAGTTGCAGTCGCTTACCACAACAAACTTCCTTCCATGTAAATATAAACGAAAACATGTAACGCGATCTTGTTACTAGAAGACTTAAAGAGTTGCAGTTGCTTAACACAACAAAAAATTAAATATTCTGTTTTTATTTTTTATAAACTGACAAGTCATTGTTTACGTTCTCATGAAATATCAATGTGTACAGTGTAAATCATGCAAATTCTATATTGCTGAGAACTTATTGTGGCACAGGAAGAATAGCATTGCTGTTTGTTAGTGTAAACAATATCAATATCTTCTTTTCCAACGTTCCCATCTAGCTCCAATAGATCCTGCTTCACCATCGTACTCAATTTTTCTAAAGTAAAACTTGACATCATATTTTAATTTATGGACATTGAAACAAATAAAGAATGTCTAATTTTGGTCACCAAATGGGCATCACCCGTTTGTATTTTTAATGTACTATGCCAACTATTGTTTGACTTTGTTTTTAACTGTAAACCATAATTTTATTTTATTTTCAATATTCGTTACTCAACAATTCTATTAATGTTTGCATGTCTAACATAAGGTATATTGTAAAAGACTCACCCATCTTATTCCAACATCTTATTTTATGTACCTGCAATCTATGCAAATTAATTTTACTTCACTTCACTTTACTTCGTTTTATTTCACTTTATTTCACTTCACTTTCCTTTACTTCACTTTACTTTACCTTACTTCACTTTATTTTGCTTTTGTTCACTTCACATTACTTAACTTCACTTCCCTTTGCTTCATTTCGCTTTACTTCACTTTTATTTATTTCACTTTACTTCACTTTCCTTTACTTCACTTTCCTTTACTTCGCTTTACTTCACTTCACTTCACTTTACTTTATTTCACTTTACTTCTCTTTACTTCAGTTTTCTTCCACTTACACTCTTACATACCTACGTCAGTATGTATTTACAGGCATTACCTGTACTAAATTACATTAGTAAGTCCTTACAGGCGTCACCTGTTCCCGGACTACCAGGCATCATCTGGTAACATCATGTACTAACAGGTATCATCTGTTATCATCATGTGCATACAGGCATCACCTGTAGTAAATTAAATTACGAAGTCCTAACAGGCGTCACCTGTTTTCGGACTACCAGGCATCATCTGGTAACATCATGTACTAACAGGTATTATCTGTTATCTCATGTGCATACAGGCATCACCTGTAGTAAATTAAATTGCAAAGTCCTTACAGGCGTTACCTGTTTCCGGACTACCAGGCATCATCTGGTAACATCATGTACTAACAGGTATTATCTGTTATCATCATGTGCATACAGGCATCACCTGTAGTAAATTAAATTACGAAGTCCTAACAGGCGTCACCTGTTTCCGGACTACCAGGCATCATCTGGTAACATCGTGTACTAACAGGTATTATCTGTTATCATCATGTACATACAGGCATCACCTGTAGTAAATTAAATTACGAAGTCCTAACAGGCGTCACCTGTTTCCAGACTACCAGGCAATATCTGGTAACATCATGTACTAACAGGCATCATCTGTTAACATCATGTACTTACAGGCATCACCTGTAGTAAATTAAATTGCAAAGTCCTTACAGGCGTTACCTGTTTCCGGACTACCAGGCATTATCTGGTAACATCATGTAGTAACAGGCATCATCTGTTATTTAGTCCATACAGAAGAAGACTCATGTTGTCTTTTATACGAACATCATTACTTGATACAGTCCTAGTCATTTCCCAAACTATGTTGGGTCGGCTTCCAGTCCAACCGGATGCAGCCGAGTACCAGCACTTCACATGAAGCGGCCGCCTATCTGTCTTCCACAACCCAGTACCTGGGCATTACTATACCCAGTGGTAAGACTGGATGTCAAACCCCTTGGCTTCTGACTACATGTAACGACTGTCAAAGATCCACAAATGACAGCCGGGACCAACGGCTTAACGTGTTTCCGAGGCACGGAGGAAACTCGGTATGTAATGATGGTCACCCATCCACGGACCAACCTCGGCAAGCATAGCTTAACCTTGGTCGACCCGTGCGGCTGTTATTATTAGCCACGAGCTCCTCCATCATTACTTGATACAATAATCTAATATTGATGGAAAGCCACGCAAACAAGCAGTTTGTCCTACGACTCATTTCCACACCGCTTTCTCCCGTCGGCATTTTGGTTTTCTTTGCCAACTATTTGTACAACTAAAATTAATAAAAGTTTGTCAATTTCTTCACTACCAAATAATCATTGCAAGATTAAAGTCTCAAAGTTGCAAAAACAAGACTATAGAGCAGTTACTTCTCATACCCTTGATAATCATTTTTTACGGACTCATCACCGTTCATTTTTCTGTTTACTCGGTAACCCTTTATAGGCCAACGATGCGCGTCATAATTTAGCATATTATAACAACATGCGTAACGAATTAAAATATGGTGAACTTAAAAGTGGGTAGCCATCAACAACTGAGAGAAATAATCACTTCTACTCTAGTACTGTAATTTACTCATACTTTAAACAAACTTAACTACTTAGTGCATCTTAGTAGAATGTGTTTCTCTAAACTTATAAACCTTCACGACAAATCGGTATACGGGATAAATTACTACAACGCGTACACATTTAATAGTTTGTGACTGTGTCACCCGACACATCCACGCCCACACCATCATTTTATTTATAATTTATTTTGGTCAGTGGGTAGTCTCATATTTATTAATTTAAAATAGGTGCACCAACAGTAGGTACAATACTATTACATTTACCGATAAGAGTACACATGTTACAGTTCTAATGTATGTATCAATTTGTGTACACAGCATTCTTAGTACATTAAAGAGATCAATTATGTGACTAAGTAATTAGGTGGTCATCATCCTACCTTTTCTCACACACTTCAGTTGCACACATTAACTATTCACCTCACTTGCACATTTCACTGCACAGTTTACTTCACATCCATTACACTACAATTTTTTTTTTGCAATAAATTATTTATCTAAGTTTTCGAATTAGCCATTGCATTGTATGTAAGCTACATTTCATTCGAGGTGAGAGTTATTCTTACAATTATGTTTATTATAACTATGTGAACCTTTGTGAATAGAGAAAATAAAGAAATTGTATTATTGTACTTCGCGGGGCCTCACCGTAATTTTTACTGTGATTTTAATTATTTTGAGCAATCATAACTTCAATCTTAAAACACCGTACACCGTCTTTTTTTTCATGTTATTTAATAATAATTGCACACAGTAGTCATGTTAATCCTCGTCGCCAAAATGTGGTATTTCCCTCTATATTATCGGCTCTCAGACGCGCGCACGTCCGTTCACTTTCGAAGCTCAAAGCTAAGTGACTGTACGCGACGACAGAAGACACAATGCTTCCCTCTCTTTCACTCACAGACACTACACCTACCTTGAACAGGTTAGAATTGTTTCCACCTACTAGCCTCCTTGGGCCTCTTATAGACAAAGTCAAGACTCAAGATAAACTAGGTTGCAAGAGCGAGCGAAGCGAGCTCGCAATTTTTTTACATCATTGCCTAAGATAATTATGCTATAATTGCATATAAGGCCTCGCCGCGGGGCAAGGGGTGCGATGTCAGAAGTCCTCCACGTGTGTCTGGCGGCTGCTGGTCCCTCTCGATACGTCTGGAGCGAAGAGCAGCTGCTGGGCCGGTGCACCCTGGACGCGGCGGTATCCTTCTCCGGGGAATGAGAGGAAATGAGAGTTTCCTTTTATCCCCCGGGGAATGTGACCGCCGCGGCTAATGAATCTGACAAGGGTAGGGTCCTTTCAGGACCAACGGTGCGTTCCTCTGCGTGACCCTCTGTTAAGCAGAGGGCACAGCTGAGGAATGAGGGCGGGCTTGGTGTGCACTCACCCTGCCTCCGAGCAGACAGAGAAGGATCCGTCCTCTTCTGTCACCGCCAATCTCGTAATCTGGCTATCGAAGCGCTGTGGATCACGTCTCGCGGTTTCGATAGGGGACCGAGGGTCTTGGCTTAACCGCCCGGACCGCGAGGTAAGGAGAAAACCTCTATAAAAAGTTACCCCGAATCCCAAGTGGCGACGCACCGCGAGGGGATGTATGGCTGACGGGTGTTCCATGGAACAAATCAGTCGCTAGTGCACTCCTCGCCAGGGTACCTGCAGACCCCCATGGCGAGTAATAAATACTTAAATCTGCCCTTCTAGGTACAGGGGTCTCTGCCTAGATTGTAAGTTATTTCCCCCATACTCGTGGGATTATAGATATGGATGAACAGAAAAAAAAACAAAACAACAACGCCGTCAACGGCAAAACAGAGGAGAGGAGGGATGCGGGGTCGGAGTCCGACGTCGCATCCAGAGATGCGAGCGCGGGAGGCTCAGAGAGCTCCCGCCACGCGAGGGCCGGGTCGCCCGCGGAGAACAGCAAGTTCTTCCGCAAGCGGCCCAGGCGGGATGGCGACCGGGGGTCGTCATCCGGAGATGAGGAGGCCTCGGCCCGAAAAATCCCCACCAACAAGCGTGGGGGGATCCGGGGCAAGGGGACCCTCCCTGCCTCCGTGAGGTCGGCAAGAGTTGCCGAGGAGGTTCGCCCCCCGGGCACTAATGTTCCCGGGCCTGGCGATGAGGCGGGTGAAACTGGCGGCTCCGAGGCGGAGCGTAAGGCCAGGTTCACAAAGGCGGTGGAAGCCGCGATAAGGGGCGTGGCCAATAAAGTGAAGACAGGCACGAAACTTAAGGCCATACCCGCGACTTCCGCCTCCATCTTGGCGGCAGCGGAGGCCAATTTTGCGGGGCCTGCCCCTCCTCCGCCTCCGGTAGGTGGAGAGGAGCTGGCCAAGCTGCGGGAGGAGGTGGCCCGCCTGACGGCCACCATGGAGCTTCTCCAACAGGAGAACGCGAAGCTCCGGGCAGATCTGGCCAGCCTGCGGGGGCCTGGCTCTCAAAAGGGGGGCCAGACCCAGCGGCCTACTCAGCCCGAACCGGCGGAGAACCAGATCCTAAATCTGGTTCGGAAGGAGCTGGCTGCCTTCGAGCAGCGGTTCTCCGTCCTGGAGTCAGGGGTCCTGCGCCCCCCCCTGGGTGCAAACAGGGCAGCCGCGGGCCCGAGCACGGTGTCGTACGCGGCTGCCGCTGCGGCTGTGGCACCCGCATTCGGACCGGGGCCGGCGAGTCAGCCCTCCGGCAGGGCTGTGGTGGCCACCCCCGAAAAGCCAACTCCGGCGAAACCGGCGCCGGGTAAGAAGGCGCCCAAGAAGAGGAGGAAGGGCAAGGCAGCGGCACAGTCGACTGTGCCGGCGCCAGTGCCAGCGGCGAGTGGGCCAGTGCCTGCGGCAGGCCAGCTGCCGCTGCCACCACCGCCCCCCCACCCTCTCACTCAGGTTAGTCACACCACATCATCACTCCTCCCTGCGGCTGAAGCCGGATGGCAGGTGGTCGGGGAGAAGAAGAAGGGGAGAAAGGCGGCCAAAAAGGCCCGAAATGTAGAGCGAAGCGAGCGAAGACCGCATGCAGCTGTAGTGATCACACTACAGCCGGACGCGGAAAAGAGGGGCGTGTCCTACCGCGACCTTCTGGCGAAGGCGAAAGAGGCAGTGAACCTCGGTGAGCTTGGGATCACCGGGGGCCTCCGGCTTAAAGTCACCGCGACAGGGGCTCGATTGCTGGAGATCCCCGGCGAAACCAGCGGCTCGTCCGCCGACGCTCTGGCTGAAAAGCTCAGAGCGTCCCTAAACGCGGACGAGGCCCGAGTGTCCAGGCCCGTCAGATGCGCAGACCTGCGCATCCTGGGTCTGGACGACTCGGTTACCGAGGAGGAGGTGGTGGCCGCTGTCGCCAGGTCCGGAGGGTGCCCTGCCGATCAGGTCAGGGCAGGCGCCCTTTGCCCGGACTCCACGGGTATGCATACCGTCACGGTATGCTGCCCAGTGATGGCGGCTAAAAGTATAGTGGAGGGCCTAAGGCTACTGGTGGGCTGGGTTTCAGCGCAGGTGAAACTGCTGGAGCCCAGACCTCTGAGGTGTTATCGCTGCCACGTGGGACACCACGTGTCAGTTCAGTGCGCCTCGGAGGTCGACCGCAGCGGCCTTTGTTTCCGCTGCAGTCAGCCCGGGCACGTGTCCGCAGCTTGCTGCGCCACGCCGCACTGCAGTGCATGTGCGGCGGCTGGCAAGCCGGCCGACCACCGGGCTGGGAGCAAGGCCTGCGCTCCGCCCACCAAGGCCACCAGAGGCAGGGGAAGGCCCTCCGCCACCACCACCACCGTCGCCACCGTCGCAGCCGCAACTGCCGCCGCTGCCGCCACTACCGCTGTCACCGCCACTGCCGCTGTCGCCGCCGCAGAGGGGCCCTCGCAGGGGGCCAGGGAGGAAGCGGTAATGGAGTGCCAATAACGGCCCCATTACGCTTCCTCCAAGCGAACATCAACCACTGCGCCTGCGCTCAGGATCTGTTGCTCCAGAGCATGGCGCAGTGGTTGATCAACATTGCTGTGGTCGCTGAGCCGTATTTCGTCCTGCCCAGGGAAGACTGGGTGGCGGACCTTAGCGGCTCAGTGACCATAGTGTCGTCGGCCGCCGCCGGTACTCCGACCCTTGAAAATGTCAGGAGGGGTCGGGGGTGCGTAGCAGCCCGGTTCGAGGAGATCGTAGTAGTGGGTGTCTACTTCTCCCCGAGCCGAACTCTCGCCGAGTTCCACAACTCTCTCGCAGAGTTGAGTGTTGTCGTCGGAAACCATTCCCTCCCCGTGCTTGTCCTCGGGGACTTCAATGCCAAAAACTTGGCTTGGGGTTCTCGTTGCACAGACGTGCGGGGAAGGATGGTGGAAGACTGGGCCCTGGAGAAGGGCCTGGTCGTCCTAAATCGGGGTTCTGTCCCCACGTGTGTGCGGATGCGGGGCGAGTCGGTAGTGGACATTTCGTTCGCTAGCCCCGCTCTGTCGCCGCGTGTCATTGACTGGCGTGTTATGGAGGGGGTGGAGACCTATTCCGACCACCGGTACATTCGGTTCGACGTCTCCACCCAGACCTCAAGCGCGCCGGTCCAACAGGCCCCGAGTGGTCCGCGTTGGGCGCTGAAGCAGCTGGACCGGGAGCTCCTCCTGGAAGCCTCGATTGTGCAGGCCTGGGTGACATCACCGGACAGGCCTGCCGACGTCAACAATGAGGCAGGATGGTTCCAGGAGGCCATGTCCGATATATGTGACGTGGCAATGCCCCGAGTCCGGCCAGGAAGCGCCCGGCGTCATGTGTACTGGTGGTCGCGTGAGCTGACGTCTCTGCGCGAGACGTGCGTGGCTGCGCGACACCTGTACGCCAGGCATCGCAGGCTCCGCATCCGCCCACCCGATGCGGCAACCATTGAGGCGGAGCTTTATGAGGGGTACAGAGCGGCGAAGACCGCCCTCCGCGAGGCTGTCCTGCGGGCCAGGGACCTGGCCCGCGAGGAGTTGCTGGGGACTCTTGACAGAGATCCGTGGTGGCGCCCTTACAAATTGGTGCGGGATAAACTCCGCCCCTGGGCCCCCCCACTGACGCAGAGTCTCCGGCCTGAGCTTATGGAGGACGTGGTGAGCAATCTGTTCCCTTCGCGAGGGGATCATCCACCCCTGCCTATGGCTCCGCCACCTGCGATGCTGGAAGCGGACCAACAGGACGACGACGACAACGCTCCAGAAGTGACTGGGGTAGACCTGAGAGTGGCGGTACGCAGGCTCAGTGCCAAAAATACCACCCCGGGACCCGACGGCTTGCCTGGCAAAGCCTGGGTCCTGGCCTCAGAGGCTCTTGGGCCCCGACTAGAGGGGCTCCTAAGCGCATGCTTGGAGAGAGGCCAGTTCCCGCTTCGTTGGAAGACGGGAGAGCTGGTCCTCATTCGGAAGCCGGGGCGCCCTGCGGACTCTCCGTCCGCATACCGGCCCGTGGTGCTGCTCGACGAGGTGGGCAAGCTCTTTGAAAGAGTAATTGCGAACCGCCTCGCCGAGCACCTTGCGGGGACTGGGCCGGACCTTGCGGAACACCAGTTTGGTTTCCGCAAGGGGCGCTCTACGGTGGACGCCATCATGCGCGTGAGAGCCCTCACGACGGGGGATGCGGTGTCCAGGGGTGGGGTTGTCTTGGCGGTGTCTCTCGACATCGCCAACGCCTTCAACTCCATGCCCTGGAGCTGCATTAGGGAGGCACTCCGGTATCATCGGGTGCCGACCTACCTCCGTCGAGTAGTAAGGGACTATCTGACGGACAGAGCCGTCATCTACCCCGGTCGCAGCGGAGAATGGAACCGGCGAGAGATGTCGTGCGGTGTTCCACAGGGATCGGTCCTAGGGCCGCCCTTGTGGAACATCGGTTACGACTGGGTGCTGCGCGCCGACCTCCCTAGTGGTGTCAGCGTAGTTTGCTACGCTGACGACACGCTGGTGCTGGCCCAGGGGAGGTCGCACGAGGCGGCGGCCGAAGCGATGACACGCGGGGTTGCGACAGTCGTTGAGAGGATCCGGCAACTGGGTCTCGAGGTGGCATTGCACAAGTCCGAGGCCATGTGCTTTCATGGGCCTCGGAATGCGCCACCTCCGGGATCCTTACTCGCGGTAGGAGGGGTATCCATCGGTGTCGAGTCGACTTTGAAGTACCTAGGACTCGTCCTCGACAGGACCGGCCACCACCACGTGGCCCCCGGCCACCGTAGGCGCGGGCCTGTGGACGGTGAGCTATGGGCTAGCTCGCCGTCCGTCCGTCTCATGACGACAGGCCGTGTCGACGGCGCGTTCGTGTTCCACGCGCGCCTCAAAGAGAGTCAGCAAAAAGGAAGGGGTCCGTAAGGACCGATGCCTGCCGGGGTTGCGGGACTATTCGAAAGAGATACCGTGGCCCCGGAACACAAAGGGCGATGAAGGAACATGGATGGGTTTTAGTCAGTAAAAGTCTGACACTCCCTCCTGCTCCGCCCAGAGCGGGAGGGGTTATTTGATGATTTCCCATCCGAAAAAAAAAAAAGGCCTCGGGGCAAGGGGCTCCTAATTTATTTCAGGCTCTGTCTATACCGGTTGATCATGCAAAAATCCAATTAGAGTGCCAATCCAGAGGTAGACAAAAGAAGCCTTTTCGACAAATGTTTTTCCGCAGGGTTAAACAATATTTTAATTTGAGTGATTCCATTTTACACTACAATTTATTACGTACTAGCTGACCCGCGATACTTCGTCTGCGTTACATAAGAGAGAAAGGGTTAGAGAGAGTGTGACTCAACCTTAAAAGATAAACCATGCTATCGCGGATTGGTGTGGATTTAAATGGGACCAACTTTGAGATATACCTACGCTTTCACAAAAAAAAGGATCATGCCTAATGGACTTCTCTGTAAAAAGTTATGCGTGCATGGTCATACATAAAAAATATACGCGTTGAATTGAGAACTTCCTCCTTTTTTTTCGTCGGTTAAAAAACCAAACCTGAGGCAACTGACACGGGCGACGGTCTTTCTTTCACGGAAAATCTTAACGCGATTCAGAAAATGGAGAGTGAAATGAACAGCCATCTATCGACCAAGATATTAAACTGCTAAAATATGTTATTAAAGCCGGTCAGTCGATTTAAAAGTTATACTGAGCACATTTTTGGGGGTCTACCCTTTATAGCAGAACTTTTTATGTCATAATATTACTTTGCATAACAGTAGATGTCATAAATTTCATTTCGCAGAAAATCGTATGGCAGACACTCATTTATCATACATTCAAAACTCATAATTTTGTAAGTCAGAATCATCTTTAGGCATAAATTTCATATGCATAAGAATTAAAAGTAGAACCATCTTATGGCAGAAAGTTCACAGTCAGAATCATCTTTTGGCATAAATTTCATATCGATAGTCATTAAAAGGCAGAGCTATCATAATACAGAAAGTTTACAGTTAGAATCATCTTTTGGCATACATTTCATTATGCAAAATAATGGAAAGCCTCATCTGATCTATCACATAACAAAAAATTCATAGTTTTAATAATTTTGTATTTCTTACCATAATATTAAAATTAATAGTACATTTTTTTTTTTCGCCACAAACATACGATGATAATGTTAATTGCTGCATATTTCTGATCAGGCAAGCATACATCATGCATGCAGCAAGCATGCAGTATGCAAACATGCAAACGTGCAAACAAGCATGCAGTATGCAAACATGCAAACCAGCATACACCATGCGTGCAGCCAGCATGCAGCATGCAAGCAAGCATGCAGCATGCAGAATGCAAGCAAGCATGCAACATGCAGCAGGCATGGTTTCTGTCACGGCTCCGGCGCTGCAGGGTTCCGGCGGTCCCACGCGAGCTTATCGTCGCAGATGTGTTTTACGCTCACCACCGCAGCTTCGGCTTGCTGGCCGGCTTCGCCGGCCAGCCTCAGCTACGGCGGCAAGCGTTAAAACCTCCTGCTCCTCAGCTCACGGGCCGCCTCACCCTTCCGTGCCTTCGCGGATTTAAATTACACTCTAGGGGTAGAGAGGCCACGGCGTCCTCACCTTCCGCCTGACGCAGATCCTCACCGGACACGGAGTGATCGGGAGGTTCCTGCACCGAATCGGGCGGGAGGAAACGCCCGGGTGCTTCCATTGTGAGGATCGTCCGGAGGACACGGTGGAACACACGGTGGAGGTGTGCCCCGCGTGGGCGGAGCACCGCCGTGTCCTCGAAGCGGCGATCGGCGGCGGCGACCTCTCGCGTCCGGCCCTGGTGCAAGCCATGGTCCGGAGCGAGACGGAATGGGACGCCGTCACCTCCTTCTGCGAAGCAGTAATACTAGAGAAGGAGGTGGCGGAACGTGAGAGGGAGAGAACCTCTCAACGTCCCGGCCGCCGCGGGAGACGCCACCACCACGTGGCCCCCGGCCACCATAGGCGCGGGCCTGTGGACGGTGGGCTATGGGCTAGCTCGCCGTCCGTCCGTCTCATGACGACAGGCCGTGTCGACGGCGCGTTCGTGTTCCACGCGCGCCTCAAAGAGAGTCAGCAAAAGGGAAGGGGTCCGTAGGGACCGATGCCTGCCGGGGTTGCGGGACTGATCGAAAGAGATACCGTGGCCCCGGAACACAAAGGGCGATGAAGGAACATGGATGGGTTTTAGTCAGTAAAAGTCTGACACTCCCTCCTGCTCCGCCCAGAGCGGGAGGAGTTATTTGATGATTTCACATCCGAAAAAAAAAAAAAAAAAAAAAAAAAAAAAAAAAGGGTAGGGCAGACAAGACTACGTGGAGTCGGTTTTGGAGCGATTCGTTTCTGTCACTAACTTTTTTAGCGTAACATATTGTCTTTGTAGGACTATATTTTAATTCTAATTTAAGGTTAAAATTTCTATTTTATAAAAATGGCAATAATTCCAAATGGAATTCTGCCATCTTCATGGTATGCCAAGTGAAATTGTACCAAATAATAGTCGCTCTAAATAATCATTATTCTAAACGAAATTATGCGGAATTTGAACATTGCCAAAGGTAATTATGCCAAATAATATTCTGCCATCTTATAAGTATGCCATTGTAAATTCGGACATACAAACATTCGGCCAAACAATAACCATGTTAAATATTTTTTATGCCTTAAAAATATTCGTTTAAAGAAGATTATGCCAAGTGTGTTATGCCAAATAAATTTCGGAGCATCAAGATTCTGCCAGATAGAAGGAACCCCATTTTTAGTCATTGGTACCATTTTAGTTCAACAGATGTCGCTGCATGAATGTATCTTACATAATTTGATGATTCGTTTTTCTTGAACACTTTAAATTCTTATATCTTTTGATAGAATTAACCGATTACGATGAAACAAAAACTAAATAGGTATTATTTAGTTTTTGTTTCATCGTAATCGGTTAAAGTCATTTTCCGGATAAGGAAAATTATTATGTAGAAAAGTTATATAATTTTTTTTCGTAAATTTTACGTGATGCTTGATCATCGAAACAGACAAACAGATAAACAGACAAACAGATCATCATCATCATCAGCCTATTAATGTTCCCACTGCTGGGACACAGGCCTCCTCTCTATGAGAGGGAGTGGGCTATAATCCACCACGCAGGCCCAGTGCGGATTGGTAGATGTCACATGTCCTCGAATTTTTTGGTTCTAGGACATGCCGGTTTCCTCACGATGTTTTCCTTCACCGTAATGAGAGCAACGGTGATGAAATAAATTACACAAAGTAATGCGCCTGTCTGGGTTCGAACCCACGACTTACTGTTCGTAAGTCGGGGCCGCCACCACTGGGCCATCGCTGCTCAAACAGATAAACAGACAAAAATTCCAAAAATGCTGGAAATGAGTTCTGTTGGTTATCCTTTCACACCCTGGCAATATTTTTTTTCAAAATATTTTCGATGTACAAGAACGGTTTTTCTACAGATATATTATATGTATAGACAATACCATTCTATGGCATCAGAAAAAGCTATAACTTTTAAAAATTCTGAGCCTCTAGGGGCAGCTGCCTCCTCCTGGCGACGCCCATGACAAGATATACAACTAGAATATTTAGTTTCAATTCCGTCAAACTAGTTCAAGCTTGGCTAATGACGTATTCGGTCTGGTTCAGGGGGGGTAATTGCACACATCGCCCCCCCCCCCTGTATCCGCGCCTGGCAGCAGGTCTAGCGCGCGCTGCATCTTGACCGCCGCGTACTTCGCGTTAAGCGATGTAGTAATGTACGCGGCGTCGTCGTCGGCGTACAGCGCGAGCATCGCCTCTGGCGTCGTGGAGATGTCGGCGCCGGCGAATTGGGCGCCTGCGGCGCCGAGGTCTACTGTCGGCCGCTAGGCGCCAGCCTGGGTAGCGGACGTCTATCCCGTTCTACCTGAGAGGGCCGGCCGGGGTGGGGGTGTCGCGGCTGGTGGAGGCCACCGCGGACGCAGCCCCGAGGGGCGCGGTCGACGCGGCGGGCCGTAGATCAGCGACGGCACGGGCAGTAGGGCGTGCTGTAGGGCGCACATAGGACGATGGCGTCACGGGGCGAGCAGCGCTCGCGGCATAGGCACGGGCGCGCGCGCGGGAGGCGCGGAGTCGCGCACTGTTACGCGCGCAGTGGGTGCGGTGACGCGCGTCCGCGAATCGCAGCGGCGGGTTCCGGTGCCTCTATCGGCACCGGGCGGAAGGCGGAGAGGCGCACGGCTACGGTGTGCGTAGGGTTGCCAGACGGTCGGGAATTGGCGGGATTCTCTCGAATTTTTGTATGTCCTCCCGACTCCCGACAAAGCAAATAATCTCCCGAAAAACAAGTTCGATAATTTTAAGTTCACATTTTCGTCAAACGAAACTTGCAAACCACTTGGGCGCTTGGCGCAGAGTATACAAGTATCTAATTAAAAAAACAGTTGGTTAAAGGATAGAACTGTGATTTTTGCTTGGCCTAAAGGAAAAGTTCGCTGTCGGTCAGCACTGACCGTGTTGGCTTTCAACGTGTTAAAATTGTTGTGCCTATACATGCAAGAAATATGTAGGTGTCTTGGTATGACCCAACCACAAACTCAGTAATATCATATACATCTGAGATGACTTTTCTTCTTGTTCTGGTACCTGAACTGAGTATTAAAGCCTCTTAATTTGATAAACTGCTACAGCTGAAGAGACATAACTTGTCAATGTTTTTTTTTTGGGTATGACGTTTGAGTTTTGTCTGTTCAACTTGTCATCTAAATACATTTTCTTCAGATATTTACTTTTATTTCTATTAAAAGCCTCTCATCGTTTCTGCAAACGCTTCACCGCAAAGGCAGTACTCTGCTACAGGTTATGTGCTAGCGGAAAAGTGGAAATGTGCGGAAAAGTGGAAAATTTAAGTACAAAGGTACAAATTGTACCACTTCCAGGCAAGAATAACTGGGATACCTGGAAATATAAAACTCCCGACCAAAGCCCTAAAATCCCGAAAAATCGGTTATTGATCCCGATAACAGAAAGAATCGATCTGGCAACCCTAGGTGTGCGGCTGGCTCGGCGAAGGCGCCGGCGCGTCGCGGGCAGGCGCCGACGTCGTCGACGGGTCGTCCTCAACCGTCGCCGTGTTAGTTCCGGCTTTGGTTGGAGCTTGTGGCCTTTTCTTGCCGGACATCTTCTTTTCCTCACTACGAGGAGAAGGGGGTCCGGCCAGCGTTGCACCGGACGCTCCGTCGTCGAGGAACGGCAACGACAGCGCCAGGTCCAACCCCGGGAGAGGCTCCTGATGGCTGGCGTCATCTTCACGGCCTAGTGAGCCGCGGGAGCCAGGCTTCGGCATCTTCTTGATAAAACTTCACGCTGGGACGTGCTATCGCGACCGCAACGGTGTGTTTGGCACCGGGTAGCGCAGGGGCGACTCCCCCCGTGCTCACACAGGTGCTACGCACTTGTGTGAACACAGGGAAAGTGAAGCGTTGTGGCGGTCCGGGCAAAAAAGTTTTTGTTGGAGTACCCCCAGTCAACGGCACAATTAAAAACAAAAGCTTCCACTGCCTACTCGTCAGATGTCGCTTCGAACACTTGGACGATGAGCTGCGTGGGTCACTGCCGATCCACTGTGTCGGTCGAATTTATTTTTTAATTTTTTAGAAGGGACCACTCGCAGATACAACTCGTTAAGGTTGTCAAACTGCTTAACCGGACTATCCTGTAGTGGCCAAAAATTACTTTAAGGCCCCCAGCCAGGGCTTACAAACTAGGATTATCAGTTAAATGAACATCACTAAGGGCACGCCCTGTGGGGTTCGGGCCTCGGCTTAGTGCGTCATTGAGGGAGGGCAGCAAGGGTGGCTGGGTCGGATTATTATTTAGGGAATTTAAAGCTACATGCTCAGCGGTGCGGGCTGGCTCGTGGAGCAAGGGTCGGGCGGTGATGTTACGGGGGGGTCGCGCTCGCGGTACACCACGGTGGCGGGGTCGGGTTCGGATTCGCGGTTTGTATTTGTGTTTGTTGTTGATTTTATTTTTACGTAATGTGCTAGTTTCCCTACAACTTTCCTGAATGAGGGTGGTGGGGTCGTCGGGTATGAGTAAAGTATGCCTGGGACGGTGAATCTTGGAAATTTTTGATGTGACATAATGGGCGGCTGATGAGATCAAGGGGTTTTTGTGCTTCTCGGCCTTGTCAAAGAAACTCTTTGAGAGACGTTTCATGAACTGTTGTAACGTTGGGATTTTGAGATCTACGTGGAGTTATGTAAGTTCCTAAGGTACCACGGAGAGCGGAGGAAACGGTTTTGGAGGGTCTGCATCCTATGGATTAGGTAGGATTTTGAGTGCGCGAACACAGGGCACGCGTATGTCATGATAGGCCGCATGCACGCGGTGTAGATATGACAATTTGCTGCGTGCATTCAGCACATAGTGGAGCCTACTGAGAGCGAAGGCGGCACGCGAGCGTACCGTCCTTATGTGCTCTCGGAAGTTTAGGCGTTGATCTAAGATGACCCCCAAATATTTGGCTTGCGTCTCCCAAGGGATCGGCTTGTTAAACATGGTAATCGGACTGGGGTTCGGGGGAACAGGGTGGTGGGGCCTGGTGAAAAGTACCACCTGGCTCTTGTCGGGATTGACTTCTATTCTCCATCTCCGCAACCAATCGCCTAAGGCGTTTGCGGAGGTTTGGAGAATACTAGCGATTTTTGAGGGACTCCTTCCAGAGTAATGAATGGCCGTGTCGTCAGCAAAAAGGGCTAACTGGGCTGTACTACTCTTTGGGATGTCACTAGTGAACAGCGTGAATATTAATGGGGATAGCACCGAGCCCTGAGGGACACCGGCGCGAATCGGATGAGGGGCGGAAAGCGCACCCTCGATGCGGTATTGGAAGGTGCGATTCGACAAAAAGTCTCGGAGGATGAGAACGAGACGATCTGGCACACCGAGCCGATTCAACTTGTATATCAGCCCGTTGTGCCAAACCTTGTCGAATGCTTTTGCAACATCGAAGAACAAGGCACCAGTCATCATGCCTCGCTGGAAGCGGGCGCTGATCTACTATGCGGTGCACTTGTTGGACACAAGAGTGTTGGGACCTAAATCCAAACTGCTCTTTCGGAATTAAACTCTTTGCTTCGGCGTAATCCTTGAGACGCTTATAAATAAGCCTCTCGTAGATTTTGCCTATGATATTGAAGAGACTAATGGGGGATAACTGCTCGGGGAAGATTTAGGCTTGCCCGGTTTGGGATTACCAATAACGGTAGCCTGTTTCCACGATTGTGGGAAGATATTATTGGTCATGTTTCATCCCATAAGTTTCCGAACGCAGTTTTTTGACGTTTGACAGATGACGTTTCAGTTGTCAGTGCGATGACGTTTGGTTGTCAGTGCCATCTTGGTTGGGAAGAAACTTGCTTCCGTTGTCTGTTTTTTGATGCACGTTGTTGTTGTGTAATTATTGATTGAAACTTTGAGTTAATGTTAATCCGATACAATCTTGATCGGTGTTTGATATTTTGTTGATAATTGAGTGAAAATTGAGACATTTCGCCATCTTGGGTCGTGACCGCGAATAATTTGTTGGTTAAGTAGCCGGCTTTGTGTCGTTTGGACGCCGGTGACTTCCTAAACTTAGTGCTGAACTATTGAAAATCCCCACTTGGTTGGCTAACCGGGATAAGATTCAGTTGGACATTGACTGGAAAATGCCACGTGTGTGATCTTGGAAGGTTTGACCAGGCAGTCGACGGTACGCGCTGTGGGGCGTCCTTGGAATACCGTCGAATCTGACCTAACTTACATGCACAACACAAAACACATTTACACTTACACCCCACTCAGATACGACGTGACCAGGGACTACGCCACATCTCCGGTTCCAACGTGATGGGTAAGTGGACCTAATATTTGTTTTCCCCTTGTCGATTGGACAAGTATTATTTTGATTAGGGCTCCGCGTAATCGCGGACATCGTGAGTCTGCTGGTGCGGTCTCACACAACTGGTAGCAGAGCGTGGTTTAATTGTTAAATTCACCACTTATTGTCGAGTTAAAGTATTGAGAAGTCTGATTTGTTGCCTGTCAGCCTGACTCAAATTAAACATAGTTAACATTGATTGTTTGACATAATATGTTATGATATGTAGTGTCCCTTGTGGCTTGTACTTTAATTTGTTGTTGTATAAACAAGGTATTGCTTGTACAGGGTCGGATTTGAACTTGTAATAATTCAAACTAAGTTTTATTATTTGGTTTAAATTGTAGTTGGGTCCGGGAAAATTATTCCTGTTGATTATTTAATTGAATTTAATTTGTTTTATTTGATATTGTCCCAATGGCTTCATTGAACACTGTAAACCAAGCCATTGGTGGATTGACCTCACAGCTAAGATGGTTTGCCTCTGCTGCTGCAACCGCTGAGCGTCTAGACCTGGAAGAGGCCACGCTTGCCCGGTATGAGCAGTTGAATGCGAGATTGAGTGCGGTTGACACTTTGTTTGCTCGCTTCAATGAATTGATTTTGGACTTTGACCTGGAAACATTGGGTCAAGCAGCCCGTGATAAGGTTGTTGCGGATTATGACCAGATGTTGAACCTGGGTGACATAATAAGTATGCGCGCCAGGGAAATTTTGAAGAGTCGGGACCCTGCCCAGGTCAAAACAGAGACCTCTGTTGTTGCAGGCCCTGGACTTTTGGGTAGACTGCCTACCCTGGAGCTGCCACATTTTGACGGTCACTTGGACCATTGGTTAAGCTTCAGGAACCTGTTTGACAGTTTGGTTGATTCGCACTCTGACCTCCGACCGGCCCAGAAGTTGTGTGTGAGACTGCACAAACAGACTCACGATGTCCGCGATTACGCGGAGCCCTAATCAAATAATATTTGTTCAATTGACAAAGGGAAAACAACTATTAGATACACTTACCATCACGTTGGTACTGGTGATGTGACGTAGTCCCTGGTCACGTCGTATCTGGGTGGGGTGTAAGTGTAACTGTGGTTTGTGTGGTGTATGTAAAGTCATGTAGATTCGACGATAACCAAAGGGCGCCCCACAGCGCGTACCGTCGACTCCTTGGTCAAACCTTCTGATCACACACGTAGCACTTTTCATCAATGTCCAACTGAATTGTATCCCGGTTTGCTAACCCAATCGGGGATGTACAATAGTCCAGCAATGAATTTAGGAAGTTACCGGCGTCCAAATGACAAAGGCCGGCTACATAACCAACAAATTACTCGCGGTCACGACCCAAAGTGGCGAGATCTCTCAATTTTCACTCAATTATCAACAAAATATCAAACACCGATCAAAATGGTATCGGATTAACATTAACTCAAAAGTTTCAATCAATAATTACACGACAGCCGCGTGCATCAAAAATACAAGACCACGGAAGCAAGTTTCTTTCCAAATCAAAATTGCACTGACAAGCAAACGTCATCGCACTGACAACTGAAACGTCAAAAGGGTGCGTTCAGAAACTTGGTGGATGAAACATCTACCCCCCACGGACGGGCCGTCCCGTCCGCTAATCAATTGGCAGTCTTGACAAGGTTGCGACCGCTCTCTTCATAACCGATCCATCCACTAAAACCTCAGCAAAACGAGGTACCCCGTCGGTGCCAGCCACCAAATTGAGAATGCGCCCCCGGCGCCAATACAGAGGCCAATTTGTTACCAATGTCAACCTGGCTCTCATTAAGAAAGTCATACACTTCTTTCAAATAGTTACTTGTACCCTTGTAGTTGGTTACCTTCTCTGATCAGGTCTGATTGCGATCAGACCTGATCAGAGAAGGTAACCCACGGCGAGACGTAAATCTATCCAAAGTTGCCACAAAGGCCTCCGTCGAGAGGGAGGATACCAGCTCCAAGTGCACTGCCTTAGTTGACAGGCAGACAAATACGCACAAATAAGCCTTGACAATTTTACTATTGCGAAGGGTAGACGTCTTTATCGAAAAGGGACCAGCAAAGTCCGTTCCTACGCCTGCAAAGGGCCTCGCCTCATTGACACGATCAGCAGGCAAGTCTCCCATCTGGGGCTGCATCGTTGGGGCCTTAGTCCGATAGCACGGTATGCAACGGAAGACGATGCTACGAATGGTACGACGAGCCGACAAAATCCAAAACTCTCGCTGCAGAATGGCCAACAGCGCATTGCAACTAGGGCATGCAATTATCGAAATATTCCGATAATCGATAAAATGAAAAATATCGATTTTTTTTCGATAAAAACCGGTAATTACCGATAATTATTGTTTTTTATAAAAAAATACCTAAACTTGTTTTTTACTTGTAAATAAAGGGATAAAGTGATGCAATTACTTACCTAAAATAAAGGACAATAAAATATACTGAAAAATAAATAAAACAAGGCGTTTTTTTTTAAATCAACGTTTGTATTTCTTTAAAATATTTAAATTATATAACATAACATTTTGGATTGTCTCACTAAACTCTTCTTGAAGAGATCTTTTAAATAAAATCTTAGAAACCTCTAGCTTAATTTAAAAAAAAAGTTACTCTTTAAAATAATTATAATAATTATGAGTTACATATTGCTACTTTTGGACGTTTAGTATAATTAAATTAACTTTAAATAATTTCGTAGTACAGTATGGACATCTGAGTCATACAACATACACATCCTAACAAGATTTCTTAACGATTAATTAACGACAATAGGTAAATTAACATATAACAATTCCGTATTATAATTAAAAGAAATCACATTTAAAATAGTAATTTTGTATTATAATTAAAAGAGATCACATTTGAAATAATCACATTTTAAAGAGATTTTTGTTTTTTTTTTTTGCTGCTGATAATATGTCCGCAGAAATGACAAACAATCTATTGTTTTGTCATTTAGGCTAGTACGCAGCTTATTACATAGTACTCCAGCTGCGGAAAAGACACGTTCGCTTTCTACACTAGTTGGCTTAATTGAGCGAAGCCATCGGTATAGTATTGTTAGCAGTTGACCACGATCACCACCGTTTTCAAATAGTAGCATTTCAACTTTAAGAAGTGTCAAAGTGTCCTCCGTTGAAGCTGAAATACCTGGGCCTCTCAATTCAGTTAATCCGGGCGTCCTCAACTCCTCACTCACATGATAGACCGACAGCGATCGACACGTTCACACACAAATATTGCGCAATGAGCAAATGACAGTGACGGGAAAGAAAACGCGCGCGGCGAGGGAACGGGACGCATCCAACGTTCGTTCAGAAATGTGTCAGAATTCTTTATATAAAATTATCGATTATCGGTATTTATCGTTTTTGTTTTCGATATTTATCGTTTTGTCAGAATGGATCGATAACCGATAAATTATCGATTATCGGTTATCGGTTTGCATGCCCTAATTGCAACCGGCGTGCGAGTTCTTAATGTGACGATCAGTCACCAACAATTTAATCAAATGGCCCGCCTTGGGCAACAAAAGGGGGTGACGGACCCCATAAGGAAGGCTAGAGTGCCTCAACCGTCCTCCAACACGCAAAAGACCCGTTTCATCCAAAAAGGGGTTCAACTTACTAACGGCTCCCGACAACTTAACTCTGATAGATACGTGGGATGGGGACAAGTGAAACCACTGCTTGCTGTTAGCGTACTGACGTGTATTCACAAAATAACATGGCGGGTGTGTGCCACACGCACACATATACAACACTCCTCCCCTTAGTTATATACACGTCAATTGAAAACACAATAACCTAACCCTTAACCTAAAAGTATTGCTTATAATTAACATTAGGGCGATTGCGTTTAGATCGAGGAGTGGTTTCCAGGGTACTACTGCTGGACCCTTGTGTGGGCTCTGCTGACTGTACGCTTGGTTCTAGGTCAGGCAATGCCTCCTGGAATTCGTCATCATCCAACCGGTCCGGGCCTTGTATTAACGATGACTCATGCGAATCTCCTCCTGGCTGTGCCTGGTTGTGGCTGTTAATAACAGGGTCATCTCTCCTTTCTTCCTCCGTGATAGGTTGCGTGTCCTCCGTCGGCGTTCGACCGACATCGGGTGATGAGTCATCGCACTGGATCTCCATGTCTATATCCGTATAGTCGTAACGCGCGCTATCATAACCCTTGTACGCCAGTATTTGATTTTTATGCTTTTTAAAAGTCATTGATGTGATATTGTCTCTTACTATATATACGATTTTGCCAACTTTCTTTACAATTGTACCCCGACACCATGTAAATTTGCCGTTTGTTGTATATTTCTTAAACATTACGTGGTCTCCCTGTGAGAAACATTGTTTGTTATGGCCTCCTGATGACTTATTCTGTGAACACTGTTTTTTTTGTACAACGTTAGCAAGCGACGGAGATGAGGGCGTTGGCGCATGAGGGTTAATCAGGTCTAAGCGTGACCTGAGTTTGCGGCCGTATACGAGCTCGGCAGGCGAAACTCCAGTTGTCGTATGTACAGAATTCCTATAATCAAACAAGTATTTCAAAAGATTTTTATACGAATTCTGTACTCCTTTGTCGCTAAGCAAACTAGCCTTAATGCCCTTCTTAATTATTTTAACATAGGATTCCGCCTGTCCGTTGCTAGCTGGATTATACGGCGGTGACGTCACATGCGAAATACCGTTCAGTTCACAAAAAGTCTTAAACTCTCGCGAAGTAAATGCCGTGCCATTGTCACTAACCAAAGTATAAGGAATTCCGAACCTAGACATAAAATCGCACAATTTTCCGATTGTTGCCGCAGACGTCGACGCGTTTTTCATATTATACACTTCTGCCCACTTGGTATATGCGTCTACAATAACTAAAAATGTGTTACCGTTAATAGGGCCGAGGAAATCGCAATGTACTCGATAGAACGGGTACGGCGGGTACGGCCAATGCGCGAGAGGCGCGCGCGCTGGCGTCGGGCGCAGCTGTAGGCACACATCACACGAATTTATCATGCTTTCCAGTGCCGCGTCAACCCCGGGAAACCAGAACCTAGACCGGACCTCCGCCTTTGTTTTTACTATACCTAGATGTGACCGGTGAAGTTCGGTTAACACCATATTTTGAAGGTTTTCAGGGATAACTACCTTGTGGCCCCTCATAACACAACCGTCTTCATAAGAAAGTTGTAATCTGCATAAATGAAATGGTTTTAAGGTAACATCTACCATTTTCGTAGGCCAACCGTTTAAGATGAAATTAACCACTTTTTGCAAAGTTGCATCTTTACGAGTTTGTTCGCGCAGCTGGCATAGGGTTACCGGTAAATTACCTTCTACGACGAAATTGATGTACGAGGCGCGATCTGGTATGTCTTGTGCGGCGTCAGCGTCGTCGAGCGCGCCCCCCTCCACCACGCGCGTCCCCACCCGCTCGGGCAGGCTGGCTCGCGATAAAAAATCCGCACTATTGTCAGCGCTCCGAACGTATTCAATGTTAAAATTGTAACCGCTTAAAAACATCGCATATCGTTGCAGCCTGTTCGCGGACACTTCCGGTATGCCACGAAACGGGCCAAAAATCGATAAAAGGGGTTTGTGATCCGTCCGGAGGGTGAACGGAACGGCACGGCCATACAAATACTGGTGGTACCTGCGTACCCCAAAAATGATCGCGGTCGCTTCCTTCTGGATTTGCGAATATCGTTTCTCGGCCGCGTTTAAAGTTCGCGACGCGAAAGATATCGGACGTTCACCGTCGGCGTCGATCTGTGATAATATCGCCCCTAATCCAGATGGCCCAGCATCTACAGTGAGCACCAATTGCGAGGCCGGGTTAAAATGGGCTAACACCTGTTCCGAAGCCAGACATTCCTTAATGGCGACAAACGCTTTATTATGTTCTTTCGACCAAACCCATTTAACTCCCTTTTTCAGTAAATCATATAGCGGATTTAATATGCTGGACGCGTTGGGGACAAAATTCCTATAATAATTTACCAACCCCAAGAAAGATTGCAGCTGATTTACGTTCGTAGGTACCGGCGCTTCTACTATGGCCTTGACTTTAAGCGGAGATTTGTTTAGGCCGTCTTTATTAATTACGTAACCCAGATAATCGACCTCATCTTTAAAAAACTCACACTTCTCCCTCTGCAGTGTGAGGCCTGCGTCTTGTAATCTTTTCAGCACCTCATTGAGCCTAAGCAAGTGCTGTTCAGTGTTTTCGCCAGTGACAAGCACGTCGTCTAGCAAACACAACGTGCCCGGCACGCCCGCTAACACGCTCTCCATGGCCCGCTGAAATAAACTCGGTGCTGAAGAAAGACCAAAAACCATTCTTGTATATCTGAAAATTCCACGGTGCGTGTTGATACAAGTCAACTCCTGCGATTTCTCATCTAATTCGAACTGATTGTACGCATTTGATAGGTCTAATTTAGTAAATTGTTTACCGCCGTGCAATTTCGCAAACAGAGTGGTTATAGTTGGTAAGGGATACTGATCGACAATCAGCTGTTTGTTTACACCTGTTGAATAGTCGGCGCAAATCCTAATCGACCCCGATTTCTTTAATACTGGTACGATCGGTGAAGCATACTGCGCATGACTCACCGGCACTAACACGTTTAATGACAACAATCGATCTATTTCCTTATCTACTTTTTCTCGCAAAGCGAATGCTATCGGCCGCGCGCGAATGAAAACCGGTTTCGAGTTGTCCTTTAATTGCAGACTAACTTTGTATTTATTAAATCGTCCTAATTTATCGGAAAAGACCGATGGGTATTGATTTTCTAGCCTAGACACTATTCCGTTACTTCCGTTGGTTTGTTTACAATAACGAACTGGTAACAGTTCCAACTTGAAACGCGAAATAAAATCGCGGCCTAATATCTCAGCAGCGGCATTCCGTACGACATAAACACTAAGCGATTGTGTTTGCTGCGCGTAAGTAACTGGTAAGAGTACTACCCCCAAGCACGGAATCTTATCACCGGTGTAAGATAATAACCGTTTTTTTGTTAGTGACAATGGCACATTCGTAAAATATTTTTTGTACGTGCTCTCGGAGATCGCTGTAACGGCTGAACCGCTGTCTACTTCAAATTTAAGTTGAACTCCCGAAATTGAAATCGTTTCGACCATGGGTTCACCTTTCACTGAACGAATATTGTAACACTCACCGTCATCGCCCTCATCCACGTCACTCGCTTCCAAGAAATTTACATTTTTACACATTCTGCGTAAATGTCCGACCGATTTGCACTTTTTACATTTAGATTTCGCAAAACGACACTGAGATGTTTTGTGGTTGTAATAACCACACACTTGACACTGCACTTTATCACCTGCGGAGCTGCGTTCGGCGGTGTTCACTCGCTGCCGTGCTTGTGTAATTTTGAACAGCTGTTCATGATGTACCTGTGCTGGCTGCGCGGCCGCCGCTCCCGCGCGCGCGCAATGTAAACTCTCCGCCAACTCCACGGCCTTGGCCAGAGTCAGGTCCTTAAGGTCCTGTGCGAAGAGCTTATCCCTCTCCGGCCCAGAACTCATTCCCATGACGAATCTGTCTCGGAGAGCTTCGCCCACGTTATACGCGTGTATTCACAAAATAACATGGCGGGTGTGTGCCACACGCACACATATACAACAAACTCTACCGGACTTCAAGGTCTCGATCTCCTTCTCAAAGTGTACGGCCTGCACAGAGCGAACCCACAGGAGGAGTGACTCCTGTCGCTCTTGAGGAGAGAGAACCGGTGACAGGCGCTTGTCCCCTGGATTCCTAGCATTGTGACCAAAACGCCTGATCCACGAGGTAACGTTCAACAATTTGTCGAGGGAGCTGTATAGATTCAACAAAATATCAGGATCAAACGGAGGGTCCTTCGTTCCAACAGCGAGCACCTTAAGCCCGGGCAAAGGATCCGACATCAAAATTGGCGTTCGAGGCCAATCATCCTCGGGGCGAGTCAGTCAATCCGGTCCCCACCAAAGGGGGTGCACAATCAGGCGGGGGGCCATGCACCCACGTGAGGCTACGTCGCCGGGGTTCAAGTCTCCAGGCACGTGCCTCCAAATCAAAGGCGTTTCGGAATTTTGTATCTGTGACACTCGGTTCGCAACAAAGACCTCCAAGGAGTGGACGGACGTCTTCAACCAGCACAAAACAATTTGACTGTCCGTCCAGGCGTAAGAATTCCGAATGTTCACAGATCCACCTAAAGTTTGAGCAACGTGATTCAAGAGACGCACAAGAAGCGCCGCCCCTGACAACTCTAGCTTAGGGATGGTCAATGCCGACCGGAGGGGGGCCACCTTGCTCTTGGCCATGATCAATGACAACTTCACCTGGCCTGTCGCGCTGACGGTGCGCAGATAAACAACAGCTGCATAACCGTGCGAAGATGCGTCACAAAACCCATGAAGGGTTGCAGTATAGTTCCCAGGGGGGAGGATAGCGCGTGGTAACGCGACCTCGTTGACCGCAGGAAGTGCGGATACAAATTGGAGCCAATCTTCCAAAAGGGTTTCCTGAAGTGGCTCATCCCAACCAAGTTCCGCGGTCCAAAGGCGCTGGAGAAAACATTTCGCCCAAAACAATACCGGGCATATCCAACCATTCGGGTCAAAGGTTCTCGCGACAGTAGACAATACCAGTCGTTTAGTCCAAGTGTGTGGTGACTCCAAATCGACATCATACGTAAAGGTGTCTTGGACTGGTCGGTACTGAACGCCGAGAATGGCCAACATAGCAGGGTTGTCAGCATTTTCAAACAAATGAGGATCCTGCTTATGATCCTCTTCCACATCTTCCAACAGTGCTGGCGAGTTGGACACCCACTTACGCAACTCATAGCCAGCGGAATCCAAAATTTGAACCAACTCGTCACGCAACAGGATAGCTTCCTCAACCGTGGAAGCCCCAGTGCAGACGTCATCAACATACAAGTCCGTTTTCAAGATGGCGGACGCCCGAGGGAACCTCAAGCGTTCTCGGTCCGCGAGCTCCCAAAGCGAACGAATAGCAACAAAAGGGCTCGATCGAAGGCCGTACGTATTCGTGTTGAGCTCATAAACAACCATGGGGTCCCGGGGATTCTCTCGCCACAAGATCAACTGATAACGTCTGTCATCCCGGTGAATAACCGTTTGCCGGAACATCATTTTGATGTCAGCCACAAAGACTACTTGATGACGACGAAAAGACGTGATGACATCACAAAGGTCCCTCAAAAATTTGGGGCCGGAGTGCAAGCAATCATTCAAAGAGACACCAGAGGAAGTCCGCGCAGACCCATCAAACACTGTGCGCAGCTTACCGGTGGATGCCTTGAGGACCGCGTGATGCGGCAGAAAGTAATGCTCAACTGAGCGCCAATCCAAATTTGACACCGACATGTGTCCCAAGTCTGCGTACTCACGCATGAAATCTAAATATTTCTGCCGCAGCACCGGATCCCTGGCCATACGGCGCTCCATCACCAACAATCTCTTCTCGGCCATAGGTCTGGACTCGCCGAGAGGTGGTCGAACTGCAACAAAAGGCAACCGTGTTACGAGCCGACCGGAACGGAGTCGACCTGTGTTGTTCTGATAGAACAACTCGCACTCCTCATGTTCCGGGTTCAAGCGGGCCACTTGCGGTGGCTCCTCAACCTCCCAAAACCTCTGAACAGCGTCAGAGAGAGCGGAGCCACACGCCAACGCAAAATCAGGCTCAGGTGGAGGGGCAGCCTTCAACACTGGGCCCATCACCGCAAAGCCAAAGATGGCCGAGACAGCCACCAAACCGTTCGGCTGCAAGACTTTCATATTACCCAACAATATTCTCCCTAGTACATCGGAACCCAATATCAAATGAGTTGTATTAGGGGAATCAAACCGGCGGTCAGCCAAATCCAGGCCTGACGTCAACCGGTCAATATCAGGCGACAGCTGACGTTGGGGATGACAGCCCAAAATACTCGTCAGAACAATGGCCGAAGGAAAAAACTTAGGGTCCAAACAACTCACAGGAATGAGCCCAAATAAGGTTTGTCCCTCAACAGTCGGGATAGGTGTTTCGCCTATTCCATTAATCGTGCCTGAAAAGGCACGGAAATCCAGGCTCACCCGACCCGCTAACCAAGACGACAAAAGGCAACCCTGGGCTCCCGTGTCCAAAATGGCACGGACCACAACAGAGTCCCCCGTGGGTCCCCAGACCCTGACCGATGCCGTTGGCAACAAAACCGTGTCGATCTGGGGAGGTACGTTAGCGGGACAGGCGCCAATTTCCTAGCAATGCCTGGGCGGCGACCGATCGCCGCATCCAGGCTGGGGTCTCTCCCGATGAGGATAGTAGTCAAACTCCTCATCCGCGCGATGTCCCGAGCCGCGCGCCATCGCTGGAGGGGCATATCCCACTTGACGCCTGAGTGGCGGGGGGCGCGTCGCCAAACGGGGACGTTCCGCCAACGGAGGGGAGGGAAGGCGGTGCTGGTCTGGCCAATGTCGCCTACCAGCAGCTGCATAGTCGCCTTCACGAGGGGAGGTCAATCGGCGGTCGCGCGGCTCCCGATCAACTGGCGCGGGGGGTCCACCCCCCGCGCCAGAGGATCCCCCTTTGAGGACCTCATCAAATTTTTGGAGGATGAGTGTCGTTTCCTCGACAACGCTCGAGGTGCCACGGGGTCAAGCCAACCGCCCTCTCGGCCGAGGGCCCAGGGACGGACTAGGACTGTCGGGCCTGGTGATAGCCGCCCTGCCCCCCGTTTTGGTGGCACCCAGAGTAATCCTGCTTGCGGCTATTGTAAGGCCACGGGACATGGCGTAGTCACTTGCGCGGCCTTCTTGGAGTTGCACGTGAGTGCCCGCCGCCGAGTTGCCAATGCACGCCGTCTGTGCTTTTCTTGTTTGGGGAATCATTTTCATCGGGATTGCCCCAACCCCCGCCCTTGTTCAATTTGTAGGGGTTCACATCTTGAAGTTTTGTGCGCCAACGCGAACCGCTCTGACAGACCAGTCTCTGATGGGGGTTCGCGCAGGGGGGGGTATAATGGAGATGAGCACCGGGCTCCTCGCTCGCCGGTTCAGAATCGAGGAGGGGCCTACAACTTTGACCGCCGTACTCCAACCCCCCGCGCCAGTTAATCGGGAGCCGCGCGACCGCCGATTGACCTCCCTGCTGGTAGGCGACATTGGCCAGACCAGCACCGCCTTCCCTCCCCTCCGTTGGCGGAACGCCCCCGTTTGGTGACGCGCCCCCCGCCACACAGGCGTCAAGTGGGATATGCCCCTCCAGCGATGGCGCGCGGCTCGGGACATCGCGCGGACGAGGAGTTTGATTACTATCCTCATCGGGATAGACCCCAGCCTGGATGCGGCGATCGGTCGCCGCCCAGGCATTGCTAGGAAATTGGCGCCTGTCCCGCTAACGTACCTCCCCAGATCGACACGGTTTTGTTGCCAACGGCATCGGTCAGGGTCTGGGGACCCACGGGGGACTCTGTTGTGGTCCGTGCCATTTTGGACACGGGAGCCCAGGGTTGCCTTTTGTCGTCTTGGTTAGCGGGTCGGGTGAGCCTGGATGTCCGTGCCTTTTCAGGCACGATTAATGGAATAGGCGAAACACCTATCCCGACTGTTGAGGGACAAACCTTATTTGGGCTCACTCCTGTGAGTTGTTTGGACCCTAAGTTTTTTCCTTCGGCTATTGTTCTGACGAGTATTTTGGGCTGTCATCCCCAACGTCAGCTGTCGCCTGATATTGTCCGGTTGACGTCAGGCCTGGATTTGGCTGACCGCCGGTTTGATTCCCCTAATACAACTCATTTGATATTGGGTTCCGATGTACTAGGGAGAATATTGTTGGGTAATATGAAAGTCTTGCAGCCGAACGGTTTGGTGGCTCTCTCGACCATCTTTGGCTTTGCGGTGATGGGCCCAGTGTTGAAGGCTGCCCCTCCACCTGAGCCTGATTTTGCGTTGGCGTGTGGCTCCGCTCTCTCTGACGCTGTTCAGAGGTTTTGGGAGGTTGAGGAGCCACCGCAAGTGGCCCGCTTGAACCCGGAACATGAGGTGTGCGAGTTGTTCTATCAGAACAACACAGGTCGACTCCGTTCCGGTCGGCTCGTAACACGGTTGCCTTTTGTTGCAGTTCGACCACCTCTCGGCGAGTACAGACCTAAGGCCGAGAAGAGATTGTTGGTGATGGAGCGCCGTATGGCCAGGGATCCGGTGCTGCGGCAGAAATATTTAGATTTCATGCGTGAGTACGCAGACTTGGGACACATGTCGGTGTCAAATTTGGATTGGCGCTCAGTTGAGCATTACTTTCTGCCGCATCACGCGGTCCTCAAGGCATCTACCGGTAAGCTGCGCACAGTGTTTGATGGGTCTGCGCGGACTTCCTCTGCTGTCTCTTTGAATGATTGCTTGCACTCCGGCCCCAAATTGTTGAGGGACCTTTGTGATGTCATCACGTCTTTTCGTCGTCATCAAGTAGTCTTTGTGGCTGACATCAAAATGATGTTCCGGCAAACGGTTATTCACCGGGATGACAGACGTTATCAGTTGATCCTGTGGCGAGAGAATCCCCGGGACCCCATGGTTGTTTATGAGCTCAACACGAATACGTACGGCCTTCGATCGAGCCCTTTTGTTGCTATTCGTTCGCTTTGGGAGCTCGCGGACCGAGAACGCTTGAAGTTCCCTCGGGCGTCCGCCATCTTGAAAACGGACTTGTATGTTGATGACGTCTGCACTGGGGCTTCCACGGTTGAGGAAGCTATCCTGTTGCGTGACGTCGAGTTGGTTCAAATTTTGGATTCCGCTGGCTATGAGTTGCGTAAGTGGGTGTCCAACTCGCCAGCACTGTTGGAAGATGTGGAAGAGGATCATAAGCAGGATCCTCATTTGTTTGAAAATGCTGACAACCCTGCTATGTTGGCCGTTCTCGGCGTTCAGTACCGACCAGTCCAAGACACCTTTACGTATGATGTCGATTTGGAGTCACCACACACTTGGACTAAACGACTGGTATTGTCTACTGTCGCGAGAACCTTTGACCCGAATGGTTGGATATGCCCGGTATTGTTTTGGGCGAAATGTTTTCTCCAGCGCCTTTGGCCCGCGGAACTTGGTTGGGATGAGCCACTTCGGGAAACCCTTTTGGAAGATTGGCTCCAATTTGTATCCGCACTTCCTGCGGTCAACGAGGTCGCGTTACCACGCGCTATCCTCCCCCCTGGGAACTATACTGCTACCCTTCATGGGTTTTGTGACGCATCTTCGCACGGTTATGCAGCTGTTGTTTATCTGCGCACCGTCAGCGCGACAGGCCAGGTGAAGTTGTCACTGATCATGGCCAAGAGCAAGGTGGCCCCCCTCCGGACGGCATTGACCATCCCTAAGCTAGAGTTGTCAGGGGCGGCGCTTCTTGTGCGTCTCTTGAATCACGTTGCTCAAACTTTAGGTGGATCTGTGAACATTCGGAATTCTTACGCCTGGACGGACAGTCAAATTGTTTTGTGCTGGTTGAAGACGTCCGTCCACTCCTTGGAGGTCTTTGTTGCGAACCGAGTGTCATAGATACAAAATTCCGAAACGCCTTTGATTTGGAGGCACGTGCCTGGAGACTTGAACCCCGGCGACGTAGCCTCACGTGGGTGCATGGCCCCCCGCCTGATTGTGCACCCCCTTTGGTGGGGTGGGGACCGGATTGGCTGACTCGCCCCGAGGATGATTGGCCTCGAACGCCAGTTTTGGTGTCGGATCCTTTGCCCGGGCTTAAGGTGCTCGCTGTTGGGACGAAGGACCCTCCGTTTGATCCTGATATTTTGTTGAATCGATACAGCTCCCTCGACAAATTGTTGAACGTTACCTCGTGGATCAGGCGTTTTGGTCACAATGCTAGGAATCCAGGGGACAAGCGCCTGTCACCGGTTCTCTCTCCTCAAGAGCGACAGGAGTCACTCCTCCTGTGGGTTCGCTCTGTGCAGGCCGTACACTTTGAGAAGGAGATCGAGACCTTGAAGTCCGGTAGAGTTAAGTTGTCGGGAGCCGTTAGTAAGTTGAACCCCTTTTTGGATGAAACGGGTCTTTTGCGTGTTGGAGGACGGTTGAGGCACTCTAGCCTTCCTTATGGGGTCCGTCACCCCCTCTTGTTGCCCAAGGCGGGCCATTTGATTAAATTGTTGGTGACTGATCGTCACATTAAGAACTCGCACGCCGGTTGCAATGCGCTGTTGGCCATTCTGCAGCGAGAGTTTTGGATTTTGTCGGCTCGTCGTACCATTCGTAGCATCGTCTTCCGTTGCATACCGTGCTATCGGACTAAGGCCCCAACGATGCAGCCCCAGATGGGAGACTTGCCTGCTGATCGTGTCAATGAGGCGAGGCCCTTTGCAGGCGTAGGAACGGACTTTGCTGGTCCCTTTTCGATAAAGACGTCTACCCTTCGCAATAGTAAAATTGTCAAGGCTTATTTGTGCGTATTTATGTATGTATCCTCCCTCTCGACGGAGGCCTTTGTGGCAACTTTGGATAGATTTACGTCTCGCCGTGGGTTACCTTCTCTGATCAGGTCTGATTGCGGTACCAACTACAAGGGTACAAGTAACTATTTGAAAGAAGTGTATGACTTTCTTAATGAGAGCCAGGTTGACATTGGTAACAAATTGGCCCGTCGAGGGGTCACTTGGTTGTTTGGCCCGCCAGCCTGCCTCCATTGGGGGGGTATTTTTGAGGCCGCGGTGAAAGCAGCAAAGGGACTCTGGCGGAGATTGTTGGGAGACACCGTTCTCACCTTTGAGGAATTAGCTACGGTATTTTGTCGCATTGAAGCGGTACTAAATTCGCGTCCATTGTGCCCGCTCTCTTCGGACCCGAGCGATTTGGAGGCTCTAACCCCAGGCCATTTCTTGATTGGACAGCCACTTGTCGCTCTGCCTGAGTACCCTTTTGTTGATGTGAGCCAAAATCGGCTATCGCGGTTTCAGTTGGTGCAACAGCTCACTCAGAGCTTTTGGAAGCGTTGGAGCTTAGAGTATCTGCACATCCTCCAGCAGCGCGTCAAGTGGACTGATAAAACTCATCCGCCCAAGATAGGAGACCTCGTCCTTATTAAGGATGCCAACCTTAAGCCTCTGTATTGGCGCAGGGGGCGCATTCTCAATTTGGTGGCTGGCACCGACGGGGTACCTCGTTTTGCTGAGGTTTTGGTGGATGGATCGGTTATGAAGAGAGCGGTCGCAACCTTGTCAAGACTGCCAATTGATTAGCGGACGGGACGGCCCGTCCGGGGGGGGGTAGATGTTTCATCCCATAAGTTTCCGAACGCAGTTTTTTGACGTTTGACAGATGACGTTTCAGTTGTCAGTGCGATGACGTTTGGTTGTCAGTGCCATCTTGGTTGGGAAGAAACTTGCTTCCGTTGTCTGTTTTTTGATGCACGTTGTTGTCGTGTAATTATTGATTGAAACTTTGAGTTAATGTTAATCCGATACAATCTTGATCGGTGTTTGATATTTTGTTGATAATTGAGTGAAAATTGAGACATTTCGCCATCTTGGGTCGTGACCGCGAATAATTTGTTGGTTAAGTAGCCGGCTTTTTGTCGTTTGGACGCCGGTGACTTCCTAAACTTAGTGCTGAACTATTGAAAATCCCCACTTGGTTGGCTAACCGGGATAAGATTCAGTTGGACATTGACTGGAAAGTGCCACGTGTGTGATCTTGGAAGGTTTGACCAGGCAGTCGACGGTACGCGCTGTGGGGCGTCCTTGGAATACCGTCGAATCTGACCTAACTTACATGCACAACACAAAACACATTTACACTTACACCCCACTCAGATACGACGTGACCAGGGACTACGCCACTTCTCCGGTTCCAACGTGATGGGTAAGTGGACCTAATATTTGTTTTCCCCTTGTCGATTGGACAAGTATTATTTTGATTAGGGCTCCGCGTAATCGCGGACATCGTGAGTCTTCTGGTGCGGTCTCACACAGGCGCTATTGAAGATAGCGGTTAGTAATACTATGAGGGCGGGGGAGAAAAGTTTGAACACCTTGTTGGTGATTCCGTCAGAGCCAGGGTCCTTCCTAGGTTTGAGACCTTTTATGTTGTCCTCCACCTCGTCTGGAGTGACTGGGGGTAGTGGATCATCAGGGTCTTCAACAGGGGGTAAGGAGGGCTGGCGTTCGACTTCAGCATCCACCTTAGCAAGGTGAGCTTTGTCTACTGGCTGGGTGCTGGGGGAGCATTGAGACTCTAGACTGTCGGCCAGACATTCGGCTTTATTGTCGACGTCGAAGGCGACGCTCTGATCAGAGTTAATGAGAAGGGGCATGGGAGTGACCTCAAAGGAGCGTAGTTTCCTCTGCAGGTTCAAGGCCTGATGGGTCGGTTCCAGATCATCGAGCATCTTGTCCCATTGTTCATCACGCAGCTTTTTGACGCATCTACTTACTTTGCGTTGTATTGTAAGCGACGCATAAAAACTTTGTTATTTACACAGGGGAAAGCTCTGTAGGCACGGATAGCCGCGTTCTTCTCGGTCACCAGTTCACGCTCGTCATCCGGAAGTTTCCAGTGGAGGTCATCCTCCGCCGGAACCTCCCTTGAACATTCGTTCAGGATTGATTGAACGTGACCAGTGAACAAGCCAATCGCGGCCTCCGTGTCGGCTAGTTTCGATATTGTCTGGGATTTGATCTAAATGAGGGGACTCGGTGGATTTCAGCAATTCGCTTACTTTCCCCCAGTCCGTGATCACTTTGATGGGGGGGGGGGGGTTGAGTGGGGTCAGAAGGACCATATCTGGGGGCACCTTCTATAATCACAGGTCTGTGATCCGAATTGAGCTCGTCGATCTTTTCTATAGAATGCAATCGCAAGTTTACATTCTTCAGAAGCGCGACTTCTAGCACATCGGGGGTGTGATTAGGGTTGTTTGGAAAGTGAGTGGGATGCATCGGAGCGATGACATCAAAATTGAGGGGGGAGCAGAGGTTGTAGAGGACATTACCTCTGCTGTTAGACAAGCGGCTATTTCACACGGGGTGCTTTGCATTAAGATCCCCGCCAAAAGGACGGAGTCACTTAGGTTGAGGAGGACAGTGAGGTCAGCCTTGATGGAGGTGTTAATCACCACGGATTCGGTGTTGGAGTTTGGAGGCGGAAGGTACGCCGAGATAATCGTGATGGGTTGATGACCTGTCATGCCCAGCCGACAGACAGAGACTTCAAAGTTGGAGAGGGTAGGGGGGTCTAAGGGGATGCAGTACAGACTGGATTTATAGTAAATGAGAGTACCTCCTTTGTGACAGCGAGTCCTGTCATTGCGAACTAACCTGTAGTTGGCAATTTTTGGGTCTCGCTGGTGGGATTTAAAGAAGGTCTCTTGAACTAGGAGGATGTCTAGTTGATGGTCGCGGAGGAAAGTGGCGATCTCATCACGTTGGCCATTCAGGCCTTCGGCGTTGAAGGTCCCTATTTTTAGGGATTTCGGTTTGAATCTCCAAGGGGGGGGTTAGCTCTATGGATTCGAGTTGTGGGGGAGGTTTCTAAGGGATTGCGTAACATCGGGGTACGCATTGTAAACTTGGAGTAAGGGGAAGAAGTCACCATTGCAAGCAATGATGTCTCTTGCCACGCGGGGAGTGGAACACGGCGAAGGTGCTAGAGATAACCCTGAAGGGGTCAAGTGGTCTAGTGCCGGGGCGTTTGAAGCAGGGGTAGGGGGGGGGGGCGAAAAGGTGAATGGCGCTTGGTGCACCTTGGTTTGGTGGCGGGGCGCTGAGGGCGCTGGGGGAAAGGGACCTGGTGCTGAAGGCACAGGGGGAAGGGGCGGTCGGGGCGCTGAGGGCACGGCCACTTTTATATTTGGTCTGGGGGGGGGGAGGGGCTGTTATAGTCGATGCCATCAGAGGTGGGATGGACTGGGAGCACGGCGGTTGAGTGGGTCTCAAAGCCGGGAAGTGGGCTTGGTGATTAAGCGCGTTCCAAGGGCTGGGGCGCTGCGGGCTGAGAGAAATGGGGAGTTTCTCAGTGAGAGAGGGGCACTCTCTCAAATGCCTGTTATTGGCACGATTGGCCAACTTAGGGGCCGAAAATTTAGGGGCCTTTGGATTGGACACCCGCGGTAGTTAGCGTGGTGTCCAGACTCGCCACACAGCACGCAGCTAGGAGGCTCCGTGCAGAGTGTGCGGTCTTTCGGACGGGGGCACTCAGCAGTGCCGTGGTCACCCAGACATTTGACACACCTGGGTTTGCCGAAACAATTTCTCTGTGCATGGCCGTATAATTAGCAACGATGGCACAGAATCATGATACCACTTTTGTGTGATTTTTCGATGCGGAGACCCAAGAGTCCGCATATTTTGCTGACTTGGTGGATGGGGTGATGCCCTTCCACCCGGTCACAGACTATCAACACCATGTTATATGGTGATGAGCTCGTGCGACCGCCAACTTTGCGGTGCATGCGGTGCACCTCAGAAACTGGGATGTTTTGCAACTCAAGGTAGCTTTTAATCTCCTGAGGGGAGATTTCTGTCGGGATGTTTTTTATGACCACCCTGGTGGGGATGTTCTCTTAGACAGTGTGGGTGTGGTATTTGATGTCCCTGTTTGGAGAAGTTTGGATAGTCCACGGTAATCGTTTGACGACGATACCTGAATTTTGATGCCCTGCTCAACAGCACGGGCATAGGTATATTGGATCTGGCGTTCGTTGCAGAGTTTAGAAACCTCTGTCCATTTCCCCTTTTCATAAATGAATATAGGGGGGGCCGGGCACTCTTAGGGGAGGCAGCCTGAGTGGCTACAGTCATGGGGCTGTGGGGGCGGCTCTGGGAGGAGCTGGAAGGGGCGGCCGGGGTGGCGTTTTGGGTGGCAGCAGCTGGGGTGGCTGCGGTCATGAGGGTGAGGGGACGGCTCTGGGAGGGGTCAACATCATGCTCTGATAGCATTGAGACCTGAGTCGCGGGTTTTTTGGCCTTAGTGGCCGAAGCCGAAGGGGACTTTCCCTTCTTCCTCTTTCCCTTTCCGACGACCAAGTAGTTGTCTTCAGAGGACGAGGTGGGGGTGGATTCAGAAGCGGAGGTCGCCTCAGATTCGACATCTGAGATGTGGATTTCCATCTCAGAGTCGGCGGGGGGAACAAAAGAGGATTCCTCTTCGAAGTAATGATAGCCTCCGGGGAAGCTGGAGACATAAGTGAGGGGAAAGGGGGGACTCCAACGCATCACTGAACTCAGTGAGCATTGGTGGATCGGGTACGAACCCGTTCCACCTCAGTTTTATTTGGGCCAACATGCCCTGGTATTTTTCGACGATGACGGGATTGTCTTCGTCGAGCATGGTCTTGACCCACTTACATACGAAGTGGTCAAGCATTTTTTCCTCTGCCATCATGGCTGAGGAGATGGGGTGGGGGGGGGTCGTATATACGAGAGTATAGGGGGAGTTAAACTGAGCTAAAAAGCCTAGCTAAGCCTAAGACCTAGTCCCGAGGCGACACGTGAAACGTGAACACCCCGGGCAGACAGTTCCCCAAAGGAGCCCAACCCTATGTTTTTTATTAGTGCTTCACTGGCGAGAAGAAAAACACAAACAAACTCGCCAGGTACACAGCTGTCTGAATGACCAGAGGCATCGATCGTAGACTACTATCTAAACCTAACTCCCCCAGTTGGGATAACCCGGGGGTGTGTACGCTCCCTGTCGGTATCACAGGGGAGTGAGTTCTATTGTGAGCCCTAAGCTTGTAAACCTGCCGCCAATATCAATGTGCGGCAGGGCCCTAAGGGTCTTGCGACCAATCCAGGCCGCTGGGGTAGACACACCCAGACGTCCCGGGTGCAAACAGTGGACAAACGGGGGTTAATATGCTTCCAGACCACGACTAGGGAAGCCCCCAAGGCCACAGTCGGAGCCCCTCCAACTAACTGCCTTCCCCTGAAGGGGGTCGGCGGGTGTGCTGGGTCACCACCCACTTGGGTTCGTTGGCACCGTAAGGTTTCCCCCAAGTACCACCGAAAAACTGATGGTTTTTACTCGTAAGGAGTCAAAAATACGACGCAAACGCGAGCGTAGAAGGCCGACTACGGATATGTAGCAACCGTAGCCGGTTCGCTACGACGTAGCAGCACTTTGTGCGCGAACACAAACCGTTGCGTGCTACGAAGATGGCGGGGCCTAGGTGGCCTACGGAGACGCGGCGTAGCGGCGGTGCTACGAGCGTAGCATTGCGGCGCGCGCGACCGAGTCGGGGGGCGCGGAAGGCGCGGAAGCGAGAGAGCGGTACGGGGCAGAGCTCACAGTTGTGCGCTACGGATGGCGAACGCGGAATCGTGTCGGTCGAACAAAATGGCCCTATTTTTATACAGAATTTTCTAAGTAATTGACCAATACGATAACAAATTTCCAAAAAACGCGGGAAATTCCAAAATCCAATGAAAACAAGGCAAAAAAAGCGGGAAAACATTGTGCAAGTTACCTTAAGTACTAAGAAACTTGACTGTAACGAGAACCGCGTGACAATATTCGCGTTTTTTACTAAATTTTTCTGTGTAAACCTATATAAAACTATATCTTATCGAGATCTATATATCAAAAACTATCTTACAAAAATATGAAATCAACGAAAAACATAACATAATAAACTTATACGCTAAGTCTACTATGTACTATCGAGGACACTCCCGCCTGACCACCACTAAGCTTATTTTCGCTTGCACTCGCAACATAGAAACGCTCTCTAGCCCCGCCCCGTTGACTTTGTATAGAAAAAATGAATGAAAGGATACCGAATCGGTCGAGCGCACTGACGACGCACGCCAAACGAGAGTTATTGTTATGTAAGGGTTGTATTAATTACCTACTTTAAGATCTGTATTACTATAATCTATGCACCTTTGTAACCATTTATATGCACTATCCTATGAAATATAATTCAGTATTACTCGAGCATTCGTTGGTTTCATTTACCATCAACACCGCACCTTACATGGCGACCCTGCCAGAGGAAGCTATACGCGCTCCGCGAACTTGATACCATTCGATGTGTTACGAAAAATAATAGTGAAAATGGGACGAGTACTTGTTTTTTGGGCCTACGGACTAGACGTGAACTGTGTGGTACTGTACGAATCATCCACGAAAATGGGCAAGCAGCAGTCTAAAGAGGAGACCCTGATCGTTCAAAACGCGGTGGCTGGCAGTAACCAAGCTACAGCAGACGAACTTCGCTTTCACATGTCCACATCCAACATTATTCTGTCCAGTATCCTGCTTATACTACTACTCGGCGTATTGGGCTTCGTGTATCGGCTGTACAAAAGGTGCCATAAAAAATGGATCACCAATGAGATAAATAGGACGACTATGAGGAGATCCCTTTTCCGTCGACGCATGCGGATGGGGGCCACGGAGCCATCTTCAAAAAACTACGAGGAAGAAATAGTGTAAAACAAGTGTTTAAAAACGTGAAAAAAAAAAGAGTGCGTTATAAAAAAAGGGCTTCCCAATAAAAATAATCAAGTGCATAAACATAATCAAATAAAAAGTATAATCGTGTTTATATTCCAATAAAATCATCTGTTACCAAATATGGACGGTGCGCTGATTGAACTTTGGACCTTGGTATTAATTGCGTGCAGTGTAAGGACATGCCTTTGCTGATCCCCATTAAGACAGTCGTCGGTCGAGTACCAAGTCACGTTACGCAGACAAAGCACTAATATTCTAGTAACTAAGTAATTTAAGTTAGCAATAAGAATTGTATGTTTAAGTTGAGTAGTAATAAAAGGAACTTGTGATCGAGCAGTTGTTTCCATCCGCCACCTATCCTGATAACTACACTTCATGGCGACCCTGCCTTAAAAGAATACTTGAAGAAATGACAACCAAAAATTAAGACGAACTCAAGAAAGAAAAATTCTAAATTCAAGAAAGAAGCCAAATAGCAAAATCAAGAAAGAAGATGGGAAAAACATATTCAAAAGAAGAAACAGTAATAGCTCAAAATGCAAACGGGGAAGCCAATGCCAGCACCAGTCAGAACTTTGGACAACTGATCAGTATTGAGAAAATACTTTTGATAATAATACTGATCGTTTTACTTATCGGAGTACTTTATTTTATCGCCAAAAAGTGCCAAAAGAGCGCAGTAAAACTTTTAAGAAGAGAACTCAACGCCAGTACTTTCAGTGTTGTTTCCCAACCTCAAGCAACATCAGCAGTATAGAACGAGGAGTCCAGGGTATAGCCCGGCCCAGTAGCAGCGGAGTCCAGGGATTAACCCGGCCCACGGAGTCCAGGGTATATATAGCCCGGCCCAAAAACAGCACCACATCCAGCTACACTGCCACCTGAAGCCATCGACATCGTGGGAAAATTATTGCGGATCCAGTACCCGTCGCCACCGAGTCGCCACGTCGAATCAGGTTTCATTGTTTTAGTTAAAAAGAGATAGTTATGTAACATATACATATAAAACTCACTAGGTAAATATGAGATATTGAAATGCCATTAAAAGAGCTGTTATCAATATCAAGCAATTTGAAAGAAATTAAGGATTATCTTATAAAAATCGGTCCTGTACGGAGACAGACATCTGATACAGCAGACCAAAAAGTTTTATTAGCTCAAACAGAATATTGTAAGTTGGAGTCTATTTTGCTCGAAGTGCAGACGAAAATTGAGAAATCAGAGCTAAGTTCAGATAGTATAAACACTATTAATTCTATCATAAATAGTATACAACTTTGTTATAATAAGATCATATCTTCAAAGTCATCTGAAACGTCATCAAAAATGGCTGCAGATTCATTTGATTTAAAAACAGCCATTGCACTTTTGCCCATAATGACTGATAAGGAACAAGACACCAAACGTTTGATAGATGGTATCCAATTATACAGTTCAATGATCAGTGATAACACCAAAAATTTACTAATAGAGTTTGTTTTAAAGACTCGGTTGTCAGAAGGTGCGAAACTCCGATTAAAACCTAGATATGCAACTGTAGACAGTTTGGTCATAGATATGCGTACATATTTAATACAAAAGAAATCAGCTGCGGCTATTCAAACCCAAATTTTAAATAGTAAACAGGAGCGTCGGTCTATTGAGCAGTTTGGCAATGAATTGGAAAAACTATTTGTTGACTTAACAATAGCACAGGCGGATGGCGATGACACAAAGTTTAACATATTACGTCCAATTAATGAAAAATTAGCGATTAAACGATTTTCTGACGGGTTGAGTAATACCCGGCTAAGCACCATAATAGCTTCTCGGCAGTTTACGTCATTGCCAGAAGCAATTCGTACAGCAATAGATGAGCATACGTTATCACCAAGCGAAGATCACATAATGAACATTAGAAATCCTCCAAATCAAAACCGGCCTTACAATAGACGAGGCAATACGTATATAAATAGGGGGTATAAAAATTTTGGACAAAACAGCCCATCGAATGATAGGCAAGGTCAAAATATTCCACAGTCTAATTACAATAATAGGTACATGCGCGATGCGATGATGCGCGGAAGCAACCGTGGGACACCGCGGGGCCGAGGTTTCGGATTTCCTCGCACACCTGCAGGCAACGCGCAATATTTTCCACGAAGCGGTGAACTCCCACGTGTGCAGGTTATTTCGCAAGAGTCGCAAGAACCTACAATAAATGAACCAAATACGAGCAATGAGTTTTTTCGTTCCTCTAATGAATGATCATAATGTTTTTAGTTATAGTAAAAGTAATGTAGTTTCTCTTAACGTAATTTCAGGTAACCACGCGAAATTTTTAGTAGATAGCGGTGCTACTATATGCACTTTAAAATATGAATGGTTAAATGAGTATTTGTTAAGTAAACTATGTAACGATAAAATAATTATAAAAGGCATAGGTGGACAGTTAGTGTCTGAGGGCTACGTATATTTAGATTTAGTTTATAATGGTATAGTATTTAATCAACAGTTTTACGTTTTTAAGAATTTACCCTGCCCTACTGATGGTATAATAGGCCATAATTTTTTGAAGCGGTATGGGGCCGTCATCGACTACAATAAGATGACTATGAGCTTATCCAGTTATAATGAGACAATTGGTATTGCTTTTGAATCTGATAACAGGTTTCGTCACGTGATTCCACCCCGGTGTGAAATGATTAAGCATATTCCTTGTAGATTACGTGAAGATGTTGTTGTGTTAGCGAAGGAAATCGACTCGGGAGTATTTGTAGCAGGGTTAATCGCGAAACCAGTTAATAATTTCATACCTGTGAGAATTTTAAATACGAAAGAAGAAGAGATTAATGTTGATTTATCGAGTTTATGTGTTTATTCTCTTAATACATTTGACGTGTGTCAATTCACAGAAGAGAATCAGTCTGCGGACCGCGTTAAAACGCTTTTTTCCCTTCTTGATTTAAGTTACATGAATAAAGAAGAACAAATAAGCATGGAGAACATATGTGCAAAATACGCTGACGTATTTCACTTGCCAGGAGACAAGTTATCAGTCACAAATTTATTAGAACACTCTATCACTTTAAAAGACAATGTTACTTCGGTTTACGTTAAACCATACAGAATTCCACATTCGCTTAAAAATGAAGTAGAAAAACAAATTCAAGATATGTTAAAAAATGATATTATTGAAGAAACCACATCCGAGTGGTCAAGTCCCGTGTTGCTAGTGCCCAAAAAGGCTGATAAAACAAATGAAAAAAAATGGAGGCTTGTAATTGATTATCGCCATCTAAATACCAAAATTCAAGACGACAAATTTCCATTACCCAATATAACAGAGATATTAGATTCTTTATCTGGTAGTATTTATTTTTCAAAATTAGATCTATCTCAAAGTTACTACCAACTTTCACTTAGTGAAAACTCAAGAAAATATACGTCATTCAGCATAAATAAAATGTATCAGCTTTCCTTGGACCAAGACTCGCGAAAATGTACAGCTTTTACGGCTGGTAAACAATATCAAATGAAGCGTTGTCCTATGGGTCTCAAAACCAGTCCTAGTGTATTTTCAAGACTTATGACCATAGCAATGGCCGGTCTTAACTATAAGAAGTGTTTTATTTACTTAGATGACTGTGTCGTGATAGGTAGGTCGTTATCAAATCATAATAAAAACCTCATTAGCGTATTAAACCGTTTAAGAGAAGTGAACTTAAAATTGAATCCTATTAAATGTGACTTTTTAAGACATGAAATAATATACTTAGGGCATAAAATAACATCGGAGGGCATTTTTCCTGATCCAACAAAAATTGAAACGATACACAAGTATCCGACACCGGCATGCGCTGATGACGTCAAGCGTTTTGTCGCGTTTGCCAACTATTACAGACGGTTTATACCTCGTTTTGCAGATATTGTTTATCCGATGAATGTATTGTGTAAAAAAGGTGCAAAGTTCATTTGGTCACCGGAATGTCAGTCGGCTTTCGAAAAATTAAAATTATCACTTATAAATCCTCCAATTTTAGAGTATCCAGATTTTACAGAAAATAATATATTTCAGTTGCAAACAGATGCATCGAAAATAGGCTTAGGCGCCATATTGTCTAATAGCAATGGCAAAGTTGTAGCATATGCTAGTCGTAATTTAAAACCGGCCGAAACAAGATATCCAGTAATAGAATTAGAATTACTTGCAATCGTTTGGGCGATAAACCATTTTAGACCTTATTTGTATGGCAGGAAATTTAAAATATATACCGACCATAGACCATTAGTATATTTGTTTAATTTAAAAGAACCTTCTAGTAGGTTAACAAAATTTCGCTTATATCTTGAAGAATATGATTTTGAGGTAGAATACGTTCCAGGACGAACCAATGTGGCTGCAGACGCATTGAGTCGAATTCCTGTAACGAGCAAGGACTTAAGAGATATGCAGGAACACGTCGTTAATGTTTTGACAAGAAATCAACGTAAAAATCTAGCATTAACACGTAGTAATGATGGACTCGAAAAAGAGACACCCTCAGCGTACAGGTCTGATCAACCAGTCGCGGCGGAGATACTCAAAAAGCCGGACGAAATAGTGGAGCTTGTTTTTTCAGACTTAGAGGAGAAAATTTTGAGGAATAAGGATAACATTTTATCAAATGCAAAGCTTTGTGTTTTTGTTCCATCGCATTCAGCGATATATTTAGACTCCCGATCGTTATCGACCGTAGAGGTGTTAGCGAGGGATCTAGATCAATTTTGTGAAAGATTAGCCATAACAGAGTTGTTAATTATTAAAAATAAAAATGTTAGTATTATAAAACTTTTGTTGAGTGAAAGCAAAAGGTTGCAACTTAATTTACCTCGTTTTGTAGTAATTAGAGGCATTACGAGAATTTATGATGACGACGATAAAAAAGTTATACTCAACGATTTTCATCTATTACCCAGCAGTGGCCATGCGGGGGTGAATCGTATGTTAAATAACATTAAAAGACGTTATTTTTGGCCAGGCATGTCTACGGATGTAGCAAAGTATGTAAAAAAATGTAAGAGCTGTCAGTTACAGAAATATACTAATAAGAACGTTAAGGAACCAATGGTAATAACGTCAACACCTAGTTCCGCTTTTGATAGGGTTAGTTTAGACTTAATGGGCCCTTTAGAATTAGATAATTATAATAATAAGTATATCTTAACAGTACAGTGCGAGTTATCAAAGTATGTCGAAGCATACCCTATACAACAAAAAGACACGATTACAGTGTCAAAAACATTCGTCAATAATTTTGTTTTACGATATGGTATCCCACAAGAAATTATAACCGATAACGGAACAGAGTTTATGTCGTCCGTATTAAAAGAATCATGCGAGTTATTAGGAATTAAAAAATTAAATTCGACTCCTTACCACCATGAAACATTAGGCTCACTTGAAAATACACACAAACATTTGGGAGCCTATCTCAGAATTCAATGTAGTAATAATAGAGACAATTGGAGCGATTGGGTTCCCTTTTGGTGTTTTTCATTTAATACTACGATACATACCGAGACAAAATACACTCCATACGAATTGGTGTTTGGAAAACTGTGTAATTTGCCAAGTAATTTAAAATTCGGTGTTGATCCATTGTATAATTTTGACAGTTATCCTAAAGAATTAAAATATAGACTCCAAAAAGCTCATGCAGATGCTAAAGAAAATTTATTAAAGAGTAAATTAATAAGAAAAAGTCTGTTCGATCAAAACGTACACAGTATTATATACAAACCAGGTGATTTAATTTTAGTAAAAAATCAAACTGGTACCAAGTTAGATAACATTTATAATGGTCCATACAAGGTAATAGTGGATAATCCACCAAATGTAAAAATAATCAAGAACAATAAAGAATACATTATCCACAAAAATCTAACAAAATTATTTCATTGTTGAATAATCTAATGATGTTATCGCATTGTATACGTTGTTTATTATTATATAAAATAAAATAAAAAATATATTTAATATTAATATGTACTTAAGTTAATGTAATTTTTAATATCTAATGTTTATTAGTAAAAAAAAAAAAAAAATGTTTTATATCGTGACTTATTATTGTACCTTTCTTTTTTTTTTTCTCCCTAACGGGGGAAGGTGTAGTCGATACTTTTCAGGGGAGGTGTAAGGACATGCCTTTGCTGATCCCCATTAAGACAGTCGTCGGTCGAGTACCAAGTCACGTTACGCAGACAAAGCACTAATATTCTAGTAACTAAGTAATTTAAGTTAGCAATAAGAATTGTATGTTTAAGTTGAGTAGTAATAAAAGGAACTTGTGATCGAGCAGTTGTTTCCATCCGCCACCTATCCTGATAACTACACTTCAGCAGTGTTTAGTCATAATATTATACTAATGTTTAATAATGTGTTGTAAGACCATTCATTCTTCTCTACGTTATGGTGGTAATAAGGAATGGATGCTATCTTAAAATTGTATAATGATTTAAAGAAGATAAGAGTATACTTAATAAAGTTAGGACCGAAAAGAAGGATAGAAAGAATATTAGAAAATAAATTAGATGAGGTTGATGTAATTTATGACCAGTATGAAACTTGGTTGATTGATTTTAAAGAAAAAATTAAGGAAAAATATTATAGTGCCCAAGATATAGAATTAATAGAGAATTGTTGTCGTCAATTTATAGATTTACGTGAGGATATTTTATTATTGTGTGAAAGTGATAAATTAGAGACATCGACAAAAATGAATTCATTTGATTTGAAAACTGCCTTAACTCTTTTACCTGTTATGACGAATGAGGAAACTTGTATAAAACAGTTAATTGATAATATCGAATATTATAACTCTCTACTGAAAGATAGCGCTTGTAAACAAAATTTGATTAATTTTGTGTTAAAAAGTAGACTTACACAAGAAGCTAAGATAAAGTTAAATGGAAAATATGATACTGTAAAAGCCTTAATTGATGACATGAAAAACGTTTTATTGTCCAAGAAAGCTGCAACGGCAATTCAAAATAAATTAATGAAAATAAAACAAAATGAGTTGTCGATTGCTGATTACGGGAAAGAAATCACGGAATTATTTGTGGATCTGACGATTACGCAAGCCAACGACAATGAACAAAACTTTACTATATTAAAACCAATAAACGAGAAGATAGCAATCAAACAATTTGCCGATGGTTTGCGGAATCGCAGATTAAGTACAATTATTTCTGCAAGAAATTACAGCTCATTGAAGGACGCAGTCCAAGCCGCACAGGACGAGGAGGTCTCGACTCCACATGGTGAAATTATGGGTATGTATAAAAGGCCTCACAATAATTTTTATTATAACAGAAGCCGTTCAAATAATTATAGAGGCCAACGAGGTGAAGGAAGAAGCTTCTATGCATACAGAGGCCAAGCGCGAGGACAGCAGCAAGGATATGGCCCTACCTCTCGGGGGCAGCCGGCTCGAGGAGGAGCTAGCAGTCACAGATGGCAAAGAGGTAACTTTAATTATTCTAATACAAGAAATCAAGGGATACCTAAAGATCGTGACGTAAATGTTCTCAATAATACGGAACAAAATACAGAGTCAGGATTAACATTTTTTCGTGACTAATAATGATAAATATATTTTAGCTAGTGATAGTAATTGTTATATTTCTTTAAGTTCGTCATTACATAATCGTCATATTAAGAATCATTATTTTCTAGTAGATTCTGGAGCATCGGTGTCAGCATGCACATATAAACATGCTCTCGAATGCGGCATTCCAATCCATAACGAGCATGTAGCCATAAACGGTTTAGGTGGCAGAGTGCAAGCAATAGGATACTTGTATTTACAATTCAATTTAAATGGAGAAACAATTAGTCAGAAGTTCTATGTATTTCATAACTTACCTATTAAGGGAGGTGGAATTTTAGGTCGTGACTTTTTAAATAAACATAAGGCTCAGTTAGATTTTAATAAAAGTGTATTAACTTTGTCAACAGAAAGAACAACTATTTGCTTACCATTACTAAGTAAATACAATGATACTTTAGATGTACCAGCTAGAAGTGAGTCAATACACTTCATACAAACGAACTTTAATGAGGATTGTGTAGTATCTTCAAAAGAACTATCACATGGTGTGTTTTTAGCAAGTTCAATAGGTACTCCTAAACATGGACTAATACCTATTAAAATATTAAACGTTAATGACGAAGATATATCGCTAACGGAAATAGAACCTAATATTAGAAAACTTACTGAATTTGACGTCTGTCTCTATGAAAAAACTCAAAATGATGCAGATAGGGTAAAGAACTTATTTTCTCAATTAAAATTGCAACATTTAAATAACGAAGAACAAAAAACTATAGAAAATATTTGTGCAAAATATTCGGATATATTTTATCTCCCCAAAGACAAACTAACTACTACAAATGTATACAGTCATACGATAACCGTAAAACCTAACACCACACCAGTATTTTCAAAACAATACCGTTTGCCACATTCACAAAAAAGTGAAATTAAATGTCAGATTAATAAAATGCTAGAGGAAGGTATTATAGAGCCAAGTAAAAGCGACTGGTCCAGTCCAATATTATTGGTACCGAAAAAATCAGATTCCACTGGAGATAAAAAATGGAGACTAGTAGTTGATTACCGAAAACTAAATAATTGCATAGAGGACGATAAATTCCCATTACCGGATATTACTGAAATTTTAGAATCTTTGTCAGGTAGCATTTATTTTACACATCTTGATTTACACCAAGGCTATTATAACGTCACTTTAGAGGAAAACAGCAGAAGGTACACAGCTTTTCATTCCGGGCAGTACCAGATGACACGTATGCCTATGGGATTGAAAACCAGTCCCAGTTCATTTTCAAGAATGATAACAATAGCAATGGCCGGTCTAAAAAATGAAAAATGTTTGATATATTTAGATGATTTAATCGTGTTTGGACGTAACTTAGAACAGCATAATAAAAATTTACAAGATATTTTTGAAAGATTACGAACTGTAAACTTAAAGTTAAATCCCACGAAGTGTGATTTCCTTAGAAAACAAATTTTGTATTTGGGACACGTTATTTCAAGTGATGGTATAATGCCTGACCCTGCAAAAATAACTGCAGTTCAAAATTATCCATGTCCAGAAAGTACAGAAGAAGTAAAAAGATTCGTGGCTTTCACAAATTATTACAGAAAATTCATACCAAAATTTGCTGAAATTGCACATCCTTTAAATACATTAACTAGAAAAGGCGTACCATTCGAATGGAGTGAGGCATGCCAACAAGCATTTGAAACATTAAAACAACGTTTAATACATCCACCAGTGTTACAGTATCCTGATTTTTCAGAACGAAATCGTTTCATTGTTCACACAGATGCATCAAATAATGCTATAGGAGCCATTTTGTCAAATAATAACGGACGACCAGTAGCTTTTGCTAGCAGAAGTTTAAACAAAGCCGAAAAGAATTACCCGGTCATAGAAAAAGAACTTCTAGCAATTGTATGGGCTGTGAAATATTTCCGTCCATATTTGTATGGACGACCTTTCATAATATTTACAGACCATAAACCATTAGTATACTTGTTTAATATGAAAGACCCGTCGAGCAGACTAATGAAATTTAGAATGACTTTAGAAGAGTATAATTTTGAAGTACAATACATAAAAGGTTCTGACAATGCAGCTGCAGATGCACTGTCTAGAATTACTATAACAGCATTGAAGGAAATGCATGAAAGTTTAATGAACGTCATGACAAGAGCACAAGCGAAAAAATTAAATAAACCAGACTCAATGGTGGATATGGATGTTTCAGACTTGAGGCCTGATCAACCAAAAGTCGTAAGCACTCATATCAGACCAAAAGAATCTGTCGAATTAAAATTTATTGATATTAAAGAATTAAGAATTTTAAAACAAATGGGGATTATTTCCAAAGAAAATAAAATATTCTGTTATGTAGAAAATAAATCAACAATTTACGTGAAATTCCTAAGTTCTCAATCGCAAATGACGCGAGACGAGTTTGTGAGAGAGTTAGATGAATTTTGCAAACTATTAAAAATAAAAGAAATATACATATTAAAAAATAAAGATAACGAGAACTTTATAAAAAAGTTATTAACGTCAATAAAAAATAATAAAAGTAGGTCCGGACCGCGAATATGTATTTTAAGTGACGTAAAAAGAATAGAGAATAAGGATGACAAGAAAGTAATTTTAAATGACTTCCATCTCTTACCTAGTAGTGGCCATGCTGGTATGAGACGGATGTCAAATAATATAAAGAAATACTATCATTGGCCTGGCATTGATAATGATGTTCGGGAATATGTAAGACGATGTGACAAATGTCAGCGGCAAAAGTATTCAATACCGAAGAAAGAACCCATGGTGATTACTAGTACAGCTAATACTGCGTTTGAAAAAGTATATTTAGATTTAGTCGGTCCATTGGAAACAGACAGTGATAATTATTCATACGTGCTAACATTACAATGCGAACTTAATAAATATGTAGAAGGTTATCCCTTAATTTTTAAAAAAACAGAAGAAGTGGCGAAAAGTTTTGTCAACAACTTCATTCTCAGATACGGTGTGCCGAAAATAATAGCAACAGACCGAGGAAAGGAGTTTCTCTCAGAAATATTTCAACAGGTATGTAAATTATTAAACATAAAACAACTTAATTCTACAGCATACCATCACCAATCCATAGGAGCATTGGAAGTCACTCATAAACATTTAAATGCGTTTTTACGTATTCAAACAGAGAATCACCCAGAGATGTGGAGTAAGTGGATTCCTTTTTGGTGTTTTGCATATAACACGGGCGTACATACAGAAACAGGATTCACTCCGTAGGAAGAGAACATTTCTTACCAAAAACTAACTCGTAGTTTTTGGTAAGAAATGTTCTCTTCCTAGTAATCTAACAACAGATTTAGAACCATTGTATAACTATGACAGCTATCCTCATGAATTAAAATACCGATTGCAACTTTCGCAAAAAGAAGCTAGAAGTAACCTATTAAAAAGTAAGTTGAATAGGAAGATAGTATACGATAAAAATGTAAATCCTATAAGCTATAAGGCGAATGACTTAATTTTAGTTAAAAATGATACAACATGTAAGAAGTTAGACCACTTATACTCAGGTCCCTTCAAAGTTGTTAAAGATATACCTACCACCAAACGTAGAAATAGTTAATCAAATTGGAAAAAAGGACATTGTTCATAAAAATCGAACGAAACCATACTATGTATCTTAGAACATAAAAAAAAAAAAAAAACTTCATGTATGTTTTTTTTTTTTCTCTATGTGCGGTGATGTAAGGGTTGTATTAATTACCTACTTTAAGATCTGTATTACTATAATCTATGCACCTTTGTAACCATTTATATGCACTATCCTATGAAATATAATTCAGTATTACTCGAGCATTCGTTGGTTTCATTTACCATCAACACCGCACCTTACAGTTACTTTGCGCGCCAAAGTTGACGCTTTCCTAATAGGCCCAAACTTTAAGGGGGCGTGGCTCGGCGCCTCCGCATGATTTAAGCGAAAAAAATTTAAAATGATCAGGCGGAAAAGACCCCGATAGTACACGAACAAAAATGCAAGAAAACTATTAAAATATAAACTTAAGCTTTTTGCAAACGTTTATATACTATTCTATTAGTGCCTATTTACTATTCTAGCGGTGCCTATGTACCCTATACACCTATATACTATCTATATCTATACGTATAGCTGTAAACTGTCATTATTGTCCTGCACACAATAGTACATTGTTACCCTAGGGGTGAAAGTAACTTATTTAGTCCCGAGACGGGGTTTGGTGCCCGAGCGAAGCGAGGGCGCTAATAGTTCGAGGGACTAAATAAGTCTTTAACCCGAGGTAAACACTGTGCTTTTCATTACGAATACAAGGAAAGTAAAAAAAAAACATATAACTCGAAAAAACTAATGAAGATCGGAATTCGAATGGGGTAGATGACACACCAATCAATTGAGATACTTTTTAAGAGCTGTCAAAACGCGGTTCTCTAACTGACTTTGTATGGCAATAGCCTACTGTGACGTCACTGTTTATTCAAGTCAATGACTCGACTATTTATTGATTTCAAAGCAACTAAAAATCGAATTTGGCAATTAATTGAAAATAAATCGGGTTTTCAGGCCCAAAATAAAATGTTTTTTTAGAGAAAGGTGTCTTGGAATTATTGTTTTATGGTGTCATCTACCCTATTGCCGCTTTCCCACCTATTTTGCTTTTTTTTCTGTGGCCGGCCAGCTATTCAGCCAATACCTATTTTTCATTTTCATCATCGAAAAATGGTAAATATTTTTCCCAAATCTATGTTATTTTAAAGAAATAGTTGAAACATAATTATAATAAAGATATTTAAAATATATATATTCTTTAATTAATACTTAACTTTGTTATTTCAATTTTACATCGTGGCTGTATAGAAAGTTGGAACATGGTTCAATAGAAAATGAACCATTTTTTTTTAATAATTTGACAGCTGTCAGTTGAAAACGATTCTCCCTAGGGCTGAAAAGTATTACTTTCAACCCGCTCCTCAGGCAACTTCAGACCTACTTTCAGAGTATGAGTAATGAAAAACACTAAAACTATCGGTTTATTTACCACTATATCACTTTATATACTGTATGTGCAGTGTCTATGTATCACTATAACTTTATACTATACTAGCGGACGTCCCGCGGTTTCACCCGCGTAGTTCCCGTTCCCGTGGGAGTACGGGGATAAAATACCCAAAATAAAACCCAAAACCAAAACCCAAAAATAGCCTATGTTACTCGTGGATAATGTAGCTTTCGAATGGTGTAGGTAAGATTTTTTTAAATCGGTCCAGTAGTTTTTGAGCCTATTGATTACAAACAAACAAACAAAGTTTTCCTCTTTATAATATTAAAGTATATACGTAGGTAGATATTGCACTGTCCCGCACAAAAACCGACTTCAAAAAACACAAAATAGTGAAAAATAACTTTAGCTTCAGAAGTCGGTGACCTATATATAGATTCTCTGTGCCTGTTTTATCGATTTAGTTTTTTTTTTTGTCACCGACTTCTAGGCTGAAGTTATTTTTCACTTTTTTGTGTTTTTTGAAGTCGGTTTTATTTTTTGCAAAAAAGTTTTTTAAGCGGCGTTCTAGTAAAATCCAATGAAAAAAGCATAGACTTACAGTATATACTAAGTCTATGGAAAAAAGTGTTTATTACGTATTATAGAGGTCAATGGTAAAATATTTTAGCAGGGCAAAACCAAACTCTCCTAGACACATGTCAAACTCATTGTTTTCTTTACTATTTCATTGTTATAAAGTGAGAACTGCAAAGAACCTTTTTTCTATGAAACATTTTTAACCTAAAAAGTCTACTGTTCTTTTGCGTCTCGTTTTTGCATGGAGTGTTTTTGTGTTACGTCTAAACTCCTAGTAATGTGCCAGTCGAGCTTAGGTTCCTCCGTACTTCAGTTAAGGCTTTGTGGACATAAAAACGAGCCTTTTATTATCCCCAAGATTGAACAGCGCTATCTAGTTCATTCATTTAAAGCACTCGAAAATTCCCCATTCACAAGTTTCTTAGTTTTCACTTCTATCGGCAGTCCCCAACGACTGCCCCGCATGTAACACATGGAACTGGCATTCATTCATTGGCTAGTAAATGTCTGTGGATGCTTTATTTGTTATTTTCTTGCTTGCTTGACAGTAATGTAGCAGATGTAGTAGTAATTTTACGATTTCACTTCGATAGATTAATATCTACCGAAAAATAATGCGTTAATTGTAAGCAGTATGTTCGGTTGTTCGAGAGTATAAAATCTCGCTAGCTATATTACAATCTAACGGGTTTTACAATTTTTTACGGTAACACTTACAACATATCAAAAATGCAGAACTACATCACAATATATATATTGTGACTACATCATGCCTTTTTTTTAGAGTCGATTTCTACTGGCCTAGCCTATTCTAAAATAAAAAAATGAAAATCACAATTTTTATTAATAACACTAGTTTACACGGTTTTCATACCCCAGCTGAAAGTTGTTATTTTGTTATTCATTTAGGTAGAATTATCCTGAAAAAATAATAAAAAAAATCTGTCACGTCTGGTTTAAGAAATATTTATTATCTTAACTGAAATACATAATTTTGGTATTAACACTAAACAAAATAAAAATGAATATTTTTTGCCTTCTTTTTACAGCTATTTAAATTAGTTTCTCTTATAATGGACCAACATTAATCCCCTAACATGTTTTCATCCCAAAATCCTTGATGTCTTTCTTCAAAAACCTTTAAATCTTGGTGAAAACGTTCGCCTTGTTCGTCACTCATACTTCCTAAGTTTTCAGAGAAAAAACTCAGATGCGAGTGCAGAAAATGAATCTTAAATCACATGTTTACTCCCATCTTTTGAACCCCACCCACTTTTTTATCTTGATTTGCAACGGGAAATCCAAAATAATGAAGATGTGCACTTTTTAATGAATCTACAATGGGTCTTCTCTTTTTTGAAAATATAAACCGTCCACAATCATAACAAAAACGATCAGAACTTTGTTAATACCTTCTACTCGAAATTTAAAATTAATCCGGAATAAGATAATGTCGTTTGAAGCGAACAAATAAACAATAAACTGTCGTCACCACGTTATGTAGTTAAAAAAAAACATTTGACTGCAGGAAGAAACTGTGACGTGATAAAATATTTCTGCTAACACTTTTAGGTTTAAGGAAGGTAGATTAACATATTTATATACATTTATTTTGGGGTATAAAAAAAAAGTTCAATTTTGTAAACTAGTGTAATTTTATTAATTTAGATATTACCTAGGTACATTGTGTATATAATATATAGTTTAATATAGAGCGATTCAACAAACACCTATTACCCTAGGCTCGATAGATAAATCGTTGTAATAATGGCCAGCCGCCCTTCGGAAAACTAGATTCCACAAAAAGGCATAGATTATCGGGGGCCCAACTTTTATATAAAATAACATGATCTTTTGATTCGTTCTCTGATTTCGTTTCTGTTTTTTCTTTTTCAATTAGAAGAATATGCAACGGGTCAGATAGTTTTTTAACGCAATCGTGTTTTTTTTTGTTTTTTAATTACTTTTCTTTATATATACTTAAAACTGCAATGTAGACAGAAAGTGAAGTGAGTGATGTGAATGTTCACAGACTCACGCATCCTGAAATACAATAAAATCTTCTAGTGCAAGAAAGTTTCTTAGTTTAAATAGGTGGTAGTCTTGCATAAGGCGGGGGTGCTTCATCAGAGGTTGGCGCGGTGAAAGCCTTCGGGTGGCTGCGCGCGTACTTGGGCACCTGTGCGGGCAGCTCGGGCAGGGCGCCGCGCACCAACTGCCGGAGCCCTGCATTTCGTCGTCGCAACTCCACCACCTCGTCGTAGATACGTTCGCGTTCTGAAAAAATGCGAATATTTGGGTTTATTGAATAAGTAGGTACTATAAGAGTTTTATTACGACTGATGCCGCCCGCGCCCGCGCCCCCGCAGAGCACCAATTCAGTGGTGCTCTGCAGGGGCGCGGGCAATCACTTGGAATCTGAATATCGGACATTTTTCTTAGAAAAATGTTGATTGCTTTAAGTACATGATATGCTTTGTTGATCCTCTAGAGTCTAGACTCTGGAACCATTGACCACCAATTATAGTGTGTAAAAAATCTTGAAAACACCAAAGCCCTTAGTAAGTAGATTTTAGTAAGTAAATTTTCTACATACATGCATAATCAAATCTCCTATAAACCTATAAGCCGTTAAGCAAGAGTAGCCTTTCGAAAATAACCATTTTGCAGTACAAAATCAAACATAGGTAGACCTTAAATTCCTTAACGCACCTTGTAATATCGCCAAATAATTGTTTAATCCTGTCAACAGCCCATCCCAAAACTTATCTTTCTCTGCTGGGAATACATTTTTCCATTGTAACCAATAGTTGGAGATTTCTTCCTCAGTAAGTCTGCGAGATGGTGTCTTAAAGTTCGGTGGTTCCAAGCTTTCTCTGTAATTAGTAATCAATGCAATTAAGTAAAGTAAGTAATTAAGTAATTAATTAAGTCAACATGAATGAAAAGCATCAATTTATTAGGTACTAGCGGACGTCCCGCGGTTTCACCCGCGTAGTTCCCGTTCCCGTGGGAGTACGGGGATAAAATATAGCCTATGTTACTCAGGGTGAATGTAGCTTTCTAATGGTGAAAGAATTTTTGAAATCGGCGCAGTAGTTTTTGAGTTTATTCATTACAAACATACAAAAATACAAAGGTTTCCTCTTTATAATATTAGTATAGATTATTGCCATTACTTCCGGAGATTACCCCCTACATACAAACTTACAAACAAATGTTACGTCTTTATAATATTAGTATAGATATCTACCTACTTCGCTCATTGATTGAATCATCAACTCATATAGCCACGGGACGTCGAGTTAGGTTTCCGAAGCTATCATTAGGTATCTATACTAATATTATAAAGCTGAAGAGTTTGTTTGTTTGGTTGAACGCGTTAATCTCAGGAACTACTGGTTCGAATGGGGAAGGCAACTGTAGGTATAACTAATGGCGCTAGCATAGTTTGTACCAAACATCGTCATTGGTTGAAAATCTGTCAATGTTATTTTATAGGTATCTACAATAGTTTTATCTGATTGGTCAGATTGGGACTAAGCTATTGACACCCTATCTACAATAAGCTTTGATTAGCCTTCCCTTATTGAAAAATCTTCTAGTCTTGGATAGCCCATATAAAGGAAGGCTTTAAGCTATATAAAATCACGCTACGAACAATGGGGGGTATCGTTTTTGAGCTTAACAGATGGCGCACTGTCGAGTAAGGTCTTGTCAGTAATTCTGTCTAATACTTTTAAGCACCAATAACTTCGTAAAAAAAGTTTATTTTATTACGTATAACAACACAGTGTAAGCTAGGTATATTATATTTACAATATTCTTCCTAAAATTAGCAAGCATGAAACATTTAAAAATCATTCTACCTCCAAGTACTAACAATATGTGTGTGTTGACTTAAAATCTTCAAGTCATAATTAATCAGGAATGGGCTCAAACTAGAACACAATCGTGAGTATTAGTATAATAAATACGTGATAAAAAAGCACGCAACGCGCGGACACTCTATGACATCTGACATTTTGGAAGACCTCAGACTACACAAGCGCCTCTAGTGGCAAATTCACACGCGATAGCCCCCATTGGAGCGGAGCATCAATGAAATATTTTGAAAAATGGGGAAAATGACTTATAGTGCCAGGAACCCAGCGCAGGTACTCTCATTCCAGGGCAGCATTTGGCCCAAAGTTGAGCAATCTCCTTTCTTTTAAAATAATGCATTTTTGCAAAGGTGTTTTTATAAACATGGTATTCATCTTTATCCAAATAAATACGTTAATTAATAGACACAGTATTAAAATAACTCCTTAGCACAATAATGATCAAGTAGAAGTAGGTACCGCGCGCGCATTTTATTTTCAGCTAGTTAATATGAGTGCTAATCCAGTACCAAATAATAACTTATAATATACTAACAGTACATTGTTTAGTTTCTTCTTCTCTGGTGGTACGAAAAGCGTTATGAAAGTGCTCAAAGCAGTCAACACTTGCATTGGCTCCATTTCCAGAGCGTGACCCTCTGAAAGACAAACAAGATGGTGTACTATAGTTGGTGTCAGTTAAGATGAGAATAGCGGTCATTGCCCTTCCCCTGATCTCTTCGTACGAACCAAAACAAATAAACCATGTATCGTTTTTCATTGCAAAAATATTGAAGATCACGATAGATGACGATTCCAGACTTGAACTGGCTTATTTTTGGTTGTCAAAGTTAAGAAGTTTAATAAATGTAGGTGGGTCAATGACCACAATTCTCATCTTAACTGGTACCAACTATAGTTAATAGATTAAGGTAAGTAATTGTTTACTGGTGGTTTACCTTTTCTCGCACTGCCTTTTAGTAAAAGATAGCACTATCCTAAATTAAGTTTAATTTGTACACAACAGAATCGACACCACTATCTGATTTCGATTTTGAAATCTAGGAATTAGAATTCAAAATGCTAGACAAACATCAGAGTTTCCAAAAACTGGCCATGATTCATGAATTGCCACAAATCAGTTAATATTATCGCTCAGTCTCATCAGAAGAAGTGCAAAAATAAAGGGCTTGGAAGGTTTTTGTATAAAGCCTGGCCGGCCTAACTTCCGCCATTTTAATTTTCTTTCAAAGTTGCGGCCTTGGGTAAAACCTACATGAATCGATAGCTGGTATCAATACAAACAAGTTTTGTAATGGACAAAATGTTCTAAAATGTCACGTTTCCGAGATAAACAAGATATCAAAGTTAAAGTTCATAAGTCTTGTACACTGATGAACATCTTATAAAGGGTGTAAAACACCTCTTAACGAAGCCGAAAGGCACTTGTTCTCCCCGGCAAGGCATTGCGATCATTTTTTTGTTCTACACCATACCTGGGAACCTAGTTACGGAGATATTAAAGGTCAAAAGTTTCAACTTTTTAAATACAAGTTTTTTTACTTAAAACACCTCCACGGCCTATATTGATATAACTATTCAATCCATCCATCAGATGTTTTGAGTGCGTTACATTGAGTTCTACCACAAAACATGATCTCTCACCCCAAAAAAAAAAGTCGTTTCCCAGCAATAATTTTTGCGTAAAGTAACTTAGTTTGATGTACAGAATGCTTGGTTGACGGCTTCGTGCTGAGGTCTTTTACACCATGTATTTTGAGAGACGTGACACTTCAGAACATTTTGTCTCATATATACAAAACTTGTTTGTATTGATGCCAGCTATCGATTGATACAGGTATTATGCGTTGCCGCAACTTTGAAAAAAAAATGGCGGAAGTTATGGCCGGCCATTTAATGCAAACCCGTTTAGTTGGAGCCACCACGAACCACACCAGAACGAATATTACTATGACTCACGTGGACAGACGAAAGGATTGAGATCTTTACGAGCTTCTTCCTGCACGACTAGTCCCGGTGCTGCTCGGCCTGCTACTTTGACAGCTCGCGCGCCATGCCTTCGGCTGGTCACTGAGCCGCCCTCGGGTGTGCCCCCATTCACCAACATAGCCGCTGGGACAAGTTAACTCGTGTTAATACCTACACATACCTTAATTAACACACTTATTAAAATAGATCAAAAAGTGGTTAATTTGCTGCATCATCTCTTGTTCCATTTTACCTATTTGGGTTCGGCGCATCAATTAAGTATTTTTTTACTTTTTTAAGAGTAGTATGTATAAGCTAAATATAAATACGGAAAAATGTACTTACATTGCATATTTACCCTTAAGTCACAGTACACTATAATATCAACTCGTGTTAGTATAAGTGTACGACAATGATGTTGAAAGAGCGGAGCCTTCTAATACAGGCATTGTTTGCCTAAAAGGGGGCTCCAAACACATTAAGATGTAATGTAATATCTAACTGAGTCAATAAACTATTTTGTATTTGTATTTTTGTATTTTGTATTGTTTCATATCATTCCTCACAGTCTCAACTCTCAACACAATGAATGTAAGAGACCGATTGCGATTTTACTGAATTTATATAGTATGTAAGCTGATGCCCGCGGCTTCGCCCGCCCGCAAATTATATAGGTACTAAAACCTTCCTCTTGAATCAAACCCGCATCATCAATATCCGTTGCGGAGTTTTAAAGATCTAAGCATACCATAGGGTCAGACAGAAGCGGGCGACTTTGTTTTATAATAAGTATGTAGTGATAGTGATTAATAAATAATTTTCTATTTATTACTTAAATCAATAAATGTTGCTGTTATAATGTCTCCCATTGCCCCTACCTTGGAAATCTCCACATTTCTGCATTATTTCATCTGCCTCTGTTGCCAAAAGTTGATCCATCAGTGATAACTCCGTTAGATTCCTGTGACGCAAAATAGTAAACAAAACAGGTTTATTTCTTAAATTATGATGGTCACCATCTAAATGCCAATAATAAATTTGTGCGGAAGCACATTCGGAAGGTCGATTGGTACATATTAGAAGTGGACAGTGAAAACGCGCACTGTAGGGTTCCGTAGTAGACCGTTATCACAATATAGGACGAACCCGTTGGTACAGCGCCATCTTGCGGCAGCTTAGTGAAACTTATAATAATTTATTATGGTTTTTAGTTTTTTTTTTAGTATAGATAGTTTTTCAATACAAGTCTTTACCCGTTATAAACGAGCAACTAGGTACTTCATCTTAGTCACTGGATCTTAGTCACAGGATTTATTCTAAGGATTTTGTATTTGGTACAAAATTATCCAACACCCAAGTTCAACGAATAATACTGTCAAACTAATAAAGTTTTCTTAACCGCTATAGTTTTCCTTTAAAGTTCATAAAATGCACTATAATCATGAATTTTTAAGTCCTTTTAAAAGACCTATTCAACGATACCCCACACGATGAAAAAAAATATATCCCCCACTTCACATGTAGGGGAGCTACCCTAAAAAAATATTTTCCCAAATTTTATTTTACCATTTTGTCGGCGTAATTGATACACACATCACACACCCTTACAAAATTACAGCTTTCTAGTAGGTACTAACGGTCTCTTAGCAAAAACTAGGACAGACAGACAGACCTATAAGGGTTCCTTGTCAGGACTACAGAACCCTAAAAATACAAAAGTTTGTCAAAATTCATTAACATTTGATGAGGTGTATGGGTGTATATGAGTAGTCTATGGCAATTAATAACGATCATTCTCAGAAGATCCATTGGCCAGATCCATGATGGATCTAGTGAGAATTGTTTTTCTCATTGGATCCTGATTTTAAAGATATGGATCTACTGGGAAGGATCATTCTCAGAAGATCTGTTGGCCAGATCCATGATGGATCTAGTGAGAATTGTTTTTCTCATTAGGTCTATTTATATAAAAAAAGTAAGTAAAATGGATCTAATGAGAATTTTCAATTAAAAAAAATGTTACAAAAACAAATGAATGTTAATAAAACAAGTGAATGTCACTAATTTCAACAAATTACTATCCTGACTCCTGTAATGGTGGAAAAGAGACTTTGAGAACCAAAGAGAGACAGTCTGATTTTGGCTACACAACGGAGCGAACTAGAAATGCGATATCTAAGTGAATAGTGATCAGTAGTGTCTTTGTGATTGAGTTTGAGGTGTTTTGTGTTTAAGTTATTTGTTGGTTGATCGGTAGTAATTAATTTATACCATACCCAGCTCGTAAAAATATATGCCTCGGTTGTTGACTTCAACTTCAACTCCAATGTCAATAATATGACAGATATATTAATTTATTATTCCTATTTGCTTATTTTAAAAAGACCCATCAGTAAGGTCGAATAAGATCCATCATGGGTATCGCTAATGGGTCTTTTGAGAAAAAAAAAACCTCACTAGATCCATCATGGATCTGGCCAATGGATCTTCTGAGAATGATCCTTCTCAGTAGATCCATATCTTGGAATCAGGATCCAATAAGAAAAACAATTCTCACTAGATCCATCATGGATCTGGCCAATGGATCTTCTGAGAATGATCGATTAATAAACACAGTCTATCGAAGCCTACAGTCCACCGCTACATTCTGCATGCAGTGTGTCCCTAGCAGTTCTCGTGCTTACTATGACTGCACTAGGCATAGCGTAAACGCCCAAATATTTAATTTATTTTTCTATAACAAAATCAATTTATTATATAATAAACTAAAAATAAAATAAAATATTGCATTGTTTCTATAATATAAGTTATACCCTATCTTTATTGGAATAACGTTGATTTTGTTTTAGAGAAACAAATTAAATATTTAATAAATCGCGAAAAAAAATCTGCTGTTCAGTAATTTATGTTCGCCGTAACTGGTCAAAAACAGCCAGCAGTTTTTTTTTCGCGATTTCAGACAAAAAAAAAGAAAAAAGTAAAATAAGAGAGAAAAGTCTGACACTCCCTCCTGCTCCGCCCAGAGCGGGAGGAGTCATTTGATGATCTCCCATTCAAAAAAAAAAAAAATGGTTTGTTCCCATAGTAAAAGTTGTTTGTTATCATGAGTACAATCACGTTTTTAAGTATCGATCACTAATTACCAGTCGCTGAGCTGTATAGCTATATAGCCAACAGTAGATGAAAACACAAACCTGAATCCAATATGTGCAGACCGCGACGTGCTCGCCGACACACTCCTGACGCCAATGACGCTTGTGCGAGGTTTACACGTTGACCACCTTTCTCCTAGTCCTGCTGATATCAACATAAAAGGAATACAGGGTGTAAACAACCTCATCACGAAGCCGTCAACCAAGCATTTTCTACATCAAACTAAGTAACTTTACGCAAAAATTATTGCTGAAAAATGACTTTTTTCTTTGGAGTCAATGCACTCAAAACATTGTGCTGATGGATGGATTGAATAGTACGGGGGTCGTGAAGGTGTTTAAAGTAAAAATCTTACATTAAAAACTTGTCAAGAATTTGTAACTTTAACTCCCAATATCTCCGTAAGTAAAAGGTTCCCAGGTATGGCGTAGAACAAAAAAATGATCGCAATGACGGGGAGAACAAGTGCCTTTTGCCTTCGTTAAGAGGTGTTTTACACCCTGTATCCAGATTACTATAGCGACCAGCCTTTAAATGTGACGATGACCCCGAACGACGACCCTTAGGAACACCACAAAATTGAAGTGGAGACGAAACGACTAAAACGTTTGAATGAAAAAAAAACTAAAACTTATTCCAGTTTCCATGCTAGAGCAAGATTAGTTTTTCAGAAGAGACGCAACCCTGATAGTTGAATCTTGTACACACTTCATGGGCCACTTAAAATACTACACAGCAATGTTACCTAGCCCGCTGACATGGTCTACATTATGCTCACTGCAGCCTAAAATATACTTTGTGACGTTTACGTTGACCCCAGCCCACACTGATAGATAATAATAATATTAGGACACTCTAGACTCTAGCCTTAACAGTATCTTAAGCATGATCCATCCGTGTGGTTTCGGACGTAAAGAATAACACCATCCCATATCTTCCCGTGGGTGTCGTAAGTGGCGACTAAGGGACTTACCAGAGAATGGGCAGCAGCGCTATCTGTGTCTTATGTAAGAACTTCACTCACTGCGATCGCCAACCCGCCTGCCAAGCGTGGCGATTACGGCAAAACCCCCCATGAATAGCGCAACAAAGAAATGGCCCCTAGTGCCCGGCAGCCCGTCTACCCTCGACTACGGCAGCGGTCGAGGCTACGGCGTGGCAAGGGGTGCGAAGAATCTCCGGAAGGGATCCGGCTGCCAATACCAATGACTGGACCTGGCAACATATAACACGCGCACACTCCGGACCGACGAGAAGATAGAGGAACTAGAAGAGGAATTGAGCAGCCTGCGATGGAGTATTGTGGGATTATCTGAAGTCCAAAGAGAGGGGGAGGACACGATAATTCTGAAATCCGGCAACCTGCTCTATTTCCAAGAGGGTGACTGACAGTCCCAGGGTGGTGTTGGGTTTATCGTCCACAAGTCCCTTGTGAACAACGTGGTGAAGATCGAGAGTGTGTCGACCAGGGTGGCGTACGTTATACTCAGATTATCCTCAAGATATTCGCTGAAGGTCATACAGGTCTACGCCCCGACCTCGGCACACCCCGACGACGAAGTGGAGACCATGTATGAGGATATCTCTAAAGCCATACATGGTTCCAAAACTCACTTCACAGTTGTCATGGGGGACTTCAACGCGAAACTGGGCAAACGAGATGGGGATGAGCTGCAGGTGGGGCAATTTGGAGTTGGATGTCGGAATCGCCGGGGTCACCAACTGGCTAGTTTTATGGAGAAGGAGGGCCTCTATATGATGAACTCCTTCTTCAGAAAGCGTGAGCACAGAAAGTGGACCTGAAAGAGCCCCGATAGTGCAACAAGAAATGAGATCGACTTCATAATCATGGCAACCGAGAAGCAAATGTTCAATGATGTCTCTGTGATCAATTCGGTGAAAACCGGGAGCGATCACCGCATGCTAAGAGGCACATTGGTCATTGAACATCAATATCAAGCTTGAAAGGTATCGACTGATGAAGTCTACGCTCCGTCCAGCACAGATCCAAATCCAAAACCCCGAGAGCTTTCAGCTTGAACTCCAGAACCGTTTCGAGTGCCTAGGAAGCTCAGTGGACGAATACAACAATGGGTTCGTGGAAACTGTCCATACGACCGGGTCTAAGTTCTTCAAGGCGCGTCGTACTGATCAGAACAAGAGGCTCTCCGATCACACTCTCAAGCTCATGAAGGAGCGGCGTGAGATGATCCTGCAGTCTTCAGACGAGGCGTGTAAATACCGGCACTCGGCAGCTCAATAGACGGATCTCTAAATCCTTGAAGAGTGACCTCCGCCGCTTTAATACCGAGCGTATTAAAGACGCGATTGAGCGGAATAAAGGTCCAAGGAAAAGGAAAAGGCTCCAACGTATTTGCAAGAGATCTGGCTATTGGGCAGAGCTAGCTCACGAAACTGAAGACCGACGATGGTAGGATCTTATCCGCCAAACCGGAGCTTCTGAGGGAGATCGAGAGCTTCTATGGACAGTTGTACACGTCAACCAGTAAACCCGTCGTAGATCTAGTAAACGACCCAAGAACTAGACTGACCCGACACTATACCGAAGATATCCCGGACGTCAGCCTGTACGAGATTAGGATGACTCTGAAGCAGCTCAAAAACAACAAGGCACCGGGTGATGACGGAATTACGGCCGAACTCCTGAAGACGGGTGGAAAACTGGTACTTAAAGCCCTTCAGAAGCTGTTTAATTCCGTCATACTTGAGGGAAAAACGCCACAGGCATGGTGCAGGGGTGTGGTGGTACTCTTCTTCAAAAAGGGTGACAACGCCCGGTTGAAGAATTATAGGCCCATCTCACTTCTAAGCCACGTCTACAAGTTGTTTTCTAGAGTCCTCACGAATCGTCTCGCGCGCAGGTTTGACGATTTCCAGGCACCCGAACAAGCTGGTTTTCGAAAAGGCTTTAGCACCGTGGACCACATACATACGCTGCGGCACGTTATACAGAAGACCGAGGAGTATAACCTGCCTCTCTGTTTAGCGTTTGTGGACTACGAGAAAGCTTTCGATTCGATCGAGACCTGGGCTGTACTGCAGTCTCTCCAACGGTGCCAAATCGACTATCGGTACATCGAGGTGTTGAAGTGTTTGTACAAAAACGCCACCATGTCAGTCCGACTTCAGGACCAAGCCTCGAAACCTATCCTCCTGCAGCGAGGTGTGAGACAGGGAGACGTCATATCTCCGAAACTGTTCACCGCTGCACTGGAGGATGTCTTCAAGGTTCTGGACTGGAGAGGGCTAGGCATCAACGTCAATGGCGAGTACATCACTCACCTTCCGTTTGCCGATGATATAGTGGTAATGGCTGAGACCATGGAGGATCTCAGTACAATGCTCGATGACCACGATGAACATGGACAAGACTAAGGTCATGTTGAATGCCCATGTCACACCCACTCCTATCCAGATCGGAGACTCTACACTCGAAGTTGTAGACGACTATGTGTACCTGGGACAAACGGTCCAGTTAGGTAGGTCTAACTTCGAGAAAGAGGTCAATCGTCGAATCCGACTCGGTTGGGCAGCGTTCGGGAAATTGCGCGGTATCTTCTCGTCCAACCTACCGCAGTGTCTCAAGACGAAAGTCTATGACTAGTGTGTGTTGCCAGTTATTACATACGGAACCGAAACGTGGTCACTCACAATGGGCCTCATCAGAAGGCTTAAAGTCGTCCAAAGGGCAATGGAGAGAGCTATGCTCGGAGTTTCCTTGCGCGATCGAATCAGAAATGAAGAAATCCGCAAGAGAACCAAGGTTACCGACGTAGCCCGAAGAATTGCCAAACTTAAGTGTCAGTGGGCAGGGCACATTGCTCGCAGAACGGATGGCTGATGGGGCCGGAAAGTTCTGGAATGGCGACCGCGAACCGGAAGATGTTACGTTGGAAGGCCTCCTACTAGATGGACCGATGACCTGGTGAAGGTTGCGGGAATCCGCTGGATGCGAGTCGCACGGGACCGGTCAATGTGGCGACACTTGGGGGAGGCCTATGTCCAGCAGTGGACGTCTTTCGGCTGAAATGATGATGATGATGAAGCATGATTGCCAGTCGCCCGGACTGTGTTTACGTGGGTCGCTACTGTGCAATTACTCATGGGTTGTCGCAGCAATGATCAACCATTATTTGTTGTGTTGTTTTTTTTACCAGTGCTTTTTACTAACAGCTTTTAAATGCCACTAGTTACTCGAAATAAATATGTTTAAGATTTTATGATTTACCTACCCCGACTCATACCGCCTCGGGAGTCAGCCTTTGACAGCTGTTCCGGTGACTGGGAGTCCTGTACTGGCACCAGATTGTCGGACTCTACTTCGTAATCGATGCAGATAGGGCAAAACGCATAGTTCAAAAATGTGCCACACAAAAGATCTATATCCTCTTCAGCTTCAATTTCTAGCGCCTAAAAATTACAAAAAATTATGAGTCTCTTTGGGAACAAGGGAGGTAAATAGATGAGGAAATGAAGGTGCACTGTAGGTACACCTCTGCCTAACCCTTCCGGGATTACAGGCGTGATATTATTTGTTATAGACGAAGTAGTAGAGCCACTATCTCACTATGTAGTATTTACTTGACAGCCAGGGAATATAAAACAATACAAACAGAGAGAATCTTATATACTTTGACAAAAATCCAAAAAAACCGGCTGCGTAAAAAATAACTATGTAGATTATTTAATGGGTCCCGACTGTTGCGGTCAATATGTCCTGTCTACTGAACTTGTTTTATTCTTTTCAGTTTTTATTTAAAGTTATTAGTTATTTTTTAAGCAGTCGGTTTTTTTTTTTAATTTTACTCTTTTTAGTTAAATATTATTATACCATTTTAAAATCTTCATGATGAGCCCTTTATCGAGCCGTTCAGGCTGCAGAGCTTGCCAAACATTTGAATTTGGCGCCAAAAATCCACCATTTTGTTTTTTTATTATTTTAATATACCAGTGTCACTCTCACGGTAAATACGAATCTAACGACTATCAGGCTAAAATCCATCGAGCCGTTCAGGCCACAGAGCGTGCTAAACAATTATACATACATACTCTCGAAAAACATAACCCTCCGTCTGGCGCAGTCGGGTAAAAATTACAGGAACGGAGCTGCAAAGGACGAAGGTGGAAGGGAGAAGAATGAAGGTGTAAGGAGCTGGAAAATGAATATGGTTAATATTACTCTTACCATAAAAATGGCGTCTAGAGTACACAAATTTCGAGAGCTTGATTGGTACTTTTCAATAAGTGTGAGCAAACGATTTTCAACCAGAAATCCCGTGTTATCTGCGACAAGGTGTAGTATATGACGAATCTGTAGAAATATCACATTGTTTTATAGAAGCTAGTCGCGAGAAGCAACAAAGGCCCAGCGCACACCTGTGGAGGTGGGCGAAGAGACTGAGAAGATAACATTTTAAACAAAACCTTATTTTCTATGACATACGGTTGGAAATGGTGTGCTTCTACAGGTATGCGCTGAGCCTAGATATAAAATGATACATTTACCAGGTACTTTAAATTAAAGACTAGAGCTAGAGCACTAGAGTCAGTGAACTGTGAGACAGAGATTTACTTTTCTCTATATTTAATTTGATTGCCTCGTTGGTCTAGCGGTCGCAAACGCGACTACTAAGCATGAGGTCCTGGTTTCGATTCCCAGGGCCCCAGGTCGGGCAAAGTGGTATTGAGTTTTCCCATCAGGAATTTCTCAGTAGCAGCCACGGAGTCATTTGTGCCCGATTGATGGCAATAGGCTCGCCCACTATTACATGGGACATAACTGGCGAAATATGGGTGTACTTGACCTCTACCTAATTTTGATTGGTGATAGTGGTTGTGAATTTGATTAGTTAATAAAATAACGGAAGTGTTAATCGAATTTCGCCACTCGTAAGAAGCTAAACTTAGTAGTAGGGTAGTGGATTGTTTGAACATAAAATTACCAATTTGTTTTTTGATTCTTCAAACTCGTTTTCGGGATCAACGCCTTTTGGCTCAATCACAGTTGCTTCAAGCTTGGCTTCCGCCTCTGAAAACAGGCACGATTTTCTTTTAATCAGTTATTACATGTGTATGTGTGTATTCTATGACTAAAATTACCGTATTTAGACAAAGGACTCTTGGGCGGTTTCGCCGGTGGTGGGGGTGGCGGCTCCGCTAGAATATGAGCGTGTAGAGCCACCTCCGCGTGACGTATCTCCTTGCTGAGTTCGAGACACCGCGCGGCCGACATCCGCCACACTTGAGCGAACTTGTTATGGTTCACCTGCGCGAAGTGATCCGACTTCTTCTCCAAGTCGTCCATCGTTTGCATCAACTTAATGATTTCAGCGTCTGCCTTTATTTCCTCTATGGCGCCATCCTCAGCCGCCTTCCGAATTTTCGATCTCAACGAATTAGCTACATCAGACATTTTATTAAGCTTCCGTTTTTGTTGCGACCTCACAAAGACGTTCTCCTCTTCGCGTTTTCTTAGAACCTGTAAATCATAATGTCAATGTATTATTGAATGGAAATAAAACCGCAACATGTGAATCAGCCATCTTTTCACCTGATATGTGTATCCAATTTTTTCGGTATTAATTATACACGTAGCCTTCAACTTTTCTAGTTCTTGTTGTAACTCCTGAATTAAAGTTTCCAGTTCTATTTTGGCCTCGCGATACTTTTCGTGATGGTCCCACATTATGGCTTCAATTTCTAGTTTATGTTCGTCTAACTGAAATTTTTCAATGAATACTTAGTCTTGTTCTTTCTATGAAGTTATCTATTTTAAAAAATTGACCAGATTGTAAATTGTTTCAACCTGAACGAACTTGTACTCCAAATGTGCTACTTCTTCTTTATCGCACTGCTTATAAAGCGCTTCCCATCTCTTGTTATTATGATCGATCATTGCATCCCGTTCAATATTCACAGCAGCTTCTATCAAATTTAGCTGTTTTCCATAGGCTCTTTGCATGATTGTTATTTGCTTTTCAATTCTTTCTGACAATTCTTTGATGTCATTGTCCTGTAATAAATAAACGAAAATAGTATACCTAGCTAATTAGTATCTTTCAGGTACCTACTTCATGGCTAAATTATTACGTAACTACCTGTTTCTCCAAATCTTTAAAGTAAGCCTCGTCCATTGCAGCCAGATCTGCTTTCACATCGGCAATAAGTGCATCTTTCTGAGCAAGTAAATCATCACATTTCTGTTTCTGCTCCTTCATTTCAGCGTCAATGTCTAAAGGATCTTTTATGAGCAGCATGTGCTTCCAATTTTCTGAAATAGCTTCATACTGGATCTGTGCGTCGTTCGCTTCTTCCTCTATCTTTTTTAGGGAACCTATTGGAAAACCGATTATTATTCAGTACCTATAGATTAACCGTATTCGTCAATACACCTACCTACCTAGTTCACCATGTAGGTAGTTGAACGCGTTAGTACTCGCATTGCAATTGTTTGAAAACGAAAATAAAAACCAACATAGTTATCTCAAAAAGATTCTGTGAGGTTTGAGTGCTGTGTTTTCCTTATGTAATGAAATAAATCTAGGGACATAATAATATAAGTACCTAGGTACCTGACTCATTCGATTTAATTTTAATTTATGTAGGTACTATCGAGGATACTCCCGCCTGACCACCACTAAGCAAATTTTTGCAAACAACTCGCAACATAGAAACGCTCTCTAGCCCCGCCCCGTTGACTTTGTATAGAAATAATGAATGAAAGACAATACCCATCGGCCGAGCGAACTGACGACGCATTATTGTTATTTTGCGTGCCAAATATCACGGTTTTCTAATAGGCCTAAACGTTAAGGGGGCTTGGCGCTTCCGCATGATTTAAGAAAAAAAAAAAAAAACTGATCAGGCGGAAAAGACCACGACTGTACCTACCTAATTAAATCGCGAGATAAGGTGAACAGCTTTTATTGAAACAAATCTCTAAATTATTTTAATTCCTATGTTATTCTCTTCTATATAATCTCTAAGAAAATTACAAGTCATTTTATGGAAGAACTGGTTGCGTCGAACGACCTCGCGCTCGTCTGTGGTGACCTTGACATTGGTAACTTTGGCTGCGCCATCTAGTGACAGTCTCTGTAGTTCCACCGCTGCATTCGCTGTTGTTTTTTCTACAAGGCTCGGTTCTTCCTCCAATGCCGCTTCTTCAGCAGGCTGCTCAGCTCTAAGGAATATAAGATCAAAAAATAAAACACATAGCCCTGACCAGCTGCCCTGCTAGAAGTCCTGGTTTGATTATGTTATTCCCTGGTATCTAATTGTACATAGGTATTTTACTTAATTTAGTTTTAATGTTTATCGATTTTTGTACCACTTAGATCCTTTATTCATTTAGTATCCTAATTATTCACATTTTTAAATATTTCTTAAAAAAACAAAAACATTTAAAAATATAAAAAATAGTAGTCCGCCGGTGTCGGGAGCAGGGTCCAAACCACCGGTGGTTAGGGCTGCAGAGACAGGAACCTCCTCACAATGCGAGCCGTATCGAGGAGTACTGCCTTCTGAATCAGGCCCTTGATCCAACCGCCTAAAGAGAGCTTCGATAGATGGTCATCGAAGCTCTTGGCTATAAGGCCATTGGCCGTCACGACAATCGGCACAATGATAACCGAGTTCATATTCCACATGCCGCGAACCTCGTGTGCCAAGTCGAGATATTTTATTTGTTTCTCTTTCTCAGCTTTCACGAGGTTCTCGTCATGCGGAATGGTAACATCGATTATCATTACGCGGCGCGCTGATCGGTCCATCATCACTATGTCAGGCTTATTGGCGACAATAGTCCTGTCAGTAATGATGGACCGATCCCAGTACAGCGTGACATGGTCATTTTCGAGAACTGGGTCGGGCACATACTTGTAGTACGGTACCTCAGATTCCACAAGTTTATATTTCAAGGCAAGTTGCTGGTGTATAATCCTGGCTACTTGGTTATGCCTGTGCAAGTACTCGCCGTTAGCCAGACGAGAACAACCAGAAATAATATGTCTGATGGACTCACCCGGAAGGTGGCATGCCCGACACACGTCAACCGTCCCGTCCTTCATAATATATTTCCGGTAGTTGTTCGTCAACATAACTTCGTCCATAATCGCACAAACAAAACCTTCAGTTTCCCCAAAGAGGTCGCCGAAACGTAACCAGGACACGGACGCTAGAAAATCTACATCGGGCCCATGAAGAGCCCGGTAGAAGCGCCCGTGAAGCTCTTTGCCTTGCCATACTTCCTTGCGGTCATCGGTGGTAAGTACCTCAGGTCTGTGCCAGTTCTCTTTAGCCATGGACAGCGGGGTGAGTCCCTTGTCCACTGCGACCACATCTCGGTGCATACCCACCTCGGCTTTTAAAAAATATTCTCTGAGACTGCACACCTCGCGGTTGTGGAGGGTCTTCGCGTTTAAAAAGCCTCGACCTCCGCACTTCCGCGGGATGTACAGTCTCATAACCGATGATCGTGGGTGATGCATCCGGCTTTCGGTCAGCAGTGTACGAACTCTTCTATCCAGGGCGTCAAGTTCGGTCTGAGTCCATTTGAGTATGCCGAAAGAGTACATTAAAACCGGCATGACCCAACCATTGAAGGCGCGCACCTTGTTCCCACCTGAAAGAAGGCTATTTAATACCTTTCTCAGGCGACCGAAGAAGCGCTCCCTCAATGATTGCTTCATGTCAGTTACATTAATGCCTAACGCTTCCGACATACCCAAATACTTATAGGTTTCGGATGAGGAAACAGATTTCAGGTGTATGGAGTCCGAGAGTTGAAGTCCCTCGGACTCCATAATCTCCCCTCGCTTTACATACATGACTGCACATTTGTCCACACCAAATTCCATCCTGATGGCGCTACTAAAAGTTAGATTATTCTTATAGTTGTTAATAGATTTATTTTATTTTATAACATTTACTGACCTAATTATTTTTGTGCTATGTAAAGTGATGGCCTGAAACACAGGTTTAAATAAACCTAGATCGGGCAGGTCGCTAGCAAACATTTGTGAATTCCACATTATCGTTTCTTGCAACTGTTAAATATATTTTTAGTTATAGTTTACTATTATGCATTAATTATACCATCGTTTTAGAAATAACACTACTGCACATAAATGTACATTTTTGTAATACTTTTATAAATAAATTATTCTTATTCTTATTCATAACTCCAGCCGGATGAAAGATTTCTTTTACAAATCATAAGCGCAGTAAGGCCCTAAAATTATAATACCTAAGTTGAGATGAGTCAAAAATATCCCACGACTTATTAATGAGACTTGGAAAGGACATACAGGGCCACTGCCCACACTGCTGGGCAAAGGCCACTTCCAGACGTTCGAATATTACGAGCTACTTTTAAATCTCTGGCCTATCTCCATGACTTCGTCTTTCGATCCTGGGCTGCTAAGGGCCACTGGTCGTTGCAACAATAATAAGAGAAGAGAGCCCAAACAGAAAGACAGGCTTATAAATTATTATATCTGTCGCAGCCAATTCGTATAACACGCCGTTTTACATAGTGGCTAGCCGGATGGAAAAACGGCGCCGTTATGTAATACGCCGTACGTTTAATCCGGCTAGCCATTATGTAAAACGGCATGTTATACGAATTGGTTGCGACATAAACATAACCATTGAATTATCATTTCTGCGATAACTACCTTTTGAGTGCGTCCTGCCTTCTTTTAATGCGGAGACCCCGACCTGCTTTCCGCTCTTCGGGGTCCAAACTCGTGACCTGAGGTTCTTTAGGCGCCAAAACATCGTCCTCCTCATCCCCGAACATGATTTATAATTTACGATAATAATACACTCTAAAAAAAGACTTTCTAAATGAAACTTGACACGTAGCTTAATATTAGAACGACATAATATACAATAGCCACACGTTGCTATAACAACCAAACAATATTTTAGTTGCTATAGCAACTGGTAATCTGCACTGATCAATAACTGTTTCATCAATACCTGTTATCAAAGGACAAAGGAGTTTATAACCAGCTTTCAAGGCCCACACATGTCAGCATGGCAGTAGCCTCTTCGACGAGAATACTAGGAAATTAAGGCACTGTAAACGCTGGGCCAGACTGGCAGCGCCGTGCGGGGTGCGGCGCGGATGTGGGAACGCGCGCGATTTGCTTGGCCAGACTGGCAGCGTGGTGCGGGGAGCGGCGCGGGTGCGGAAACGAGCGCGGTTTGCTTGGCCAGACTGGCAGCATGGTGCGGCGCGGGTGCGGGAACGAGCGCGATTTGCTTGGCCAGACTGGCAGCGTGGTGCGGGGAGCGGCGCGAGTGCGGAGATCCCCGCTCCCGCGCGGGTTGTCGCTTGCCGCCCGCGCACGCACTCATTGCGGACAGCATTTGTATGAACGAGCTAAGCTTTGGCGTGAGTTGTCCGCGCGCTCCCCGCGCCTGCGTGCACAGTATGGACACTCAAGAGAAGGGTGTATCGTATTTATCATCGCCTGGAACTAGGTTTTCAGTTCAGTAAAGAGGTGATTGATGACAAACTAGTTTCGCCTAGGCCGACTTGGGGCACCCCGACACTGATAGATTAGGTTAGAAGAAGACTTCGTGGTTATTTTTTTATAAACCATTCAGAAGTAGGAGCCCCGATCGCGGGGCCCGTTCGACCGGTTCACCCTCGACTCGGATGCATCTGCGCTGCGGGGGTAATACGAAATCTAATCAATCGGGAAACGCAAGATAAGAATCTCAAAACAAAACCAATAATTATGCTTAACTGAACTAAAAACCTAGTTCTAGCCGATGATAAATAAGACACACCTAAGTTTAACCACCGGTGTGCGGCTGCACCTAGTTCTAGCCGGCTAAAACTAGGTGTAGCCGCACTTCGGCTATTAGCCGTAACATATATACTAGCTGACCCGCGCAACTTCGTCTGCGTCACATAATATAGCATATAACATGTCATTTTGTACATTCAATTACGAGCAAATACCTTTTAAAATCAATATTGCTTATCTCCTATAACATACGGCGTGATAATATGTAGCCTAAAGCCTTCCTTGGTTTACAAAAAACATTTTTGCTGAATTTCAATTCAATCTATCTAGTAGTTTTGGCGTGAAGCCGTACCATACACACAGACAAACAGACAAAAATTCTAGAAAGTCACTTTTTGTCATCAGTTACGTTTTTCTAACAAAAGCCACTTATTTTTTCTTGAAAATTCTCAATGTATAGTTTTTCTTTCGTTACTGTTTCATCAAGTACTCAATACTTCTTAATCATTTTATTTGTTTTATTTGATCACTAGCTGTTGCCCGCGGCTTCGCCCGCGTGAAGTTCGGTAACTGTCCCACTGGATCATACTAAAGGGATAATAGTGTCCTACATGTTAATCCAGGTTATAAAGTATCTATGTGCCACATTTCATAATCATCGTAATTATTATTATCACAATCACCATCACAATCCCCATCACCATCATTATCACAATCACCATCACTAACACTATCACAATCACAATCACCATCACAATCCCCATCACCATCACTATCACAGTCACCATCATTATCACCAATTATCATCATTAACACAACCACCATAACTACCACAATCATTATCACAATCACCATCACAATCACCATAACAATCACAATCACCATCACTATCACAATCACCATCACAATCCCCATCACTATCGCTATCACTATCACAATCACCATCACAATCACCATCATCGTTATCACAATAATTATCATCGTAATCACAGTCATTATCACACTCACCATCACCATCACTATCTCAATCACCATCACAATCACCATAAGAATCACAATCACCATCACTATCACAATCACCATCACAATCCCCATCACTATCGCTATCACAATCACTATCATAATCACCATCACCATCACGATCACCATCAAAATAACTATCACAATCACCATCATCGTTATCACAATAATTATCATCGTAATCACAGTCATTATCACACTCACCATCACTATCTCAATCACCATCACAATCACCATCACAATCACCATCACAATCACAATCACCATCACAATCGCAGTCACCATCACCATCACAATCACCATCACAATCACAATCACCATCACAATCACCATTACAATCACCATCACAATCACAATCACCATCATCATCACAATCACCATCACAATCACCATCACAATCACCATCATAATCACCATCACAATCACCATCATTATCACCATCACAATCACCATCACAATCAACGTCACAATCACCATCACAATCACCATCACAATGACCATCACAATCACCATCACAATCACCATCACAATTACCATCACAATCACCATCACAATCACCATCACAATCACCATCGCTATCACCATCACAATCACCACCACTCTCAGAATAACTGTCACAATCATCATCACCATCACAATCACCATCAAAATCAGTATCACAATGACCATCATCGTTATCACAATCATTATCATCGTAATCACAATCGCTATCATCATTATCACAATCACTATCATCGTAATCTCAACCATTATCATCGTATTCACAATCATCATCCTTGTCATCACAATCATTATAATCGTAATCACAATCATTATCATCGTAATCACAATCATCATGATCACAATCGCCATCACTATCTCAACCACAATCATTATCACAATCACCATCACAATCACTACCCTCGTTATCACAATCATTATCATAGTAATCACAATAATCTACATCATTATTACAATCACCGTCACTGTCACAATCACCATTACAATCACAATTACTATCACAATCACCATCATCGTTATCAAACTTATTATCATTGTAATC